>OV884027.1:12762097-14012097 GCA_930367265.1 Catocala fraxini | reverse complement strand
CGCGGCTTCGCTCGCGTAAATGTAGGTTAAGTTAGGTTAGTAACAGTAGTTTTTTTTGGATGAAAGGTACCCTATGTCCTTTGCTCTTACCCTGTTAACGTGTACGCGAAATTCCATGATGTTCGGTCGAATAATTAAAGCGTGAAAGCGTAACAAACAAACAAACTCACATTCGCATTTGTAATAATAGTTAGGATGTATCTTATGTGGGGCCAGTCAGTGCAGACCGGCGACACTTGGACCCAGTGGGATCTTTTGTGTCGACACTCTCCCAATAACGGCTGCCATAGATGTTCATGGCAGCCGGGACCGACGGCTTAACGTGCTCTCCGAGGCACGGAGCAGGCGATAATTGTCAATCAATACGCACATAATTTCGAAAAGTCATATAACTTCCGAAAGTCAGAGGTGCGCGACGTGGGTTCGAACCCGAGACCTTCTGCATTGCAGTCTGTTGGTCTCCCCACTGAGCTATCGTTGCTCTAGTTAGGATGTAAGTCCTACACGTTATATCAAATAGTATGACCTGTCCATGTATGTCCTTGATGAACAGTTTCATGTGGCCAGACAAGTACGTACGGAATAGTGGTAGATTCTAATAGCTATCTCAAATCCTATATCAGTAATACAATACAGACATAGAAAAATCTACTTAACATACATGTTTACAAAACTTTATGCAACACATGAAATAATATATTAAATTCCGCACAGGGTAAAACATTGAGTGATCCACTGAAAGTGATTATTTCTGCTCAATGTTTATGATGCCCAAGGCTAACAGATTACTGCGTCAACTGTTAGATATATCTGTAACTATCTTTTATAAATGCTGAGCCCGTATATACGTAATTTATTTTTATAATCTGCTTTTATTAGTGGTTGTTTTATATATTTGTATTATTTTTATATACATTTTATGGTGTTTTATTAATGCTTTAATCATAATGATTGTGTTAGTCTCGAGGAGACACTGATTAACAACCACCTTCTACGTTTTATACAAAGATTTACTAATTTTATTAATATCCCAGCTTACTCTGATAACGGTAAAGCTAAAATGTCATTACATTAGCCGATCATATATAAATTAATGTTATATTTTTTAACAAATTCTATTCTTGCTGCCACGCTGCTGATCATAAATTTTGCTTTAAACTCCGGAACTTATAAATTGCAGAAATGTTAATTTAGAAAAAAATTAAGTTTGACCTGCAGCGGCCCGCTAGCAGTCAGACACAATTGCTTTTTAATTATTATACCAGGCCAAATCGTTTGGTTTATTTTTCAGTGTTTAAATATTAAATTTTACCTAAACCTTATTTATATAACTTATTTTTTTTAAAATAACGCACCCTCCAGGGTGTATTATTTATAATTCCTGTATCGCGGGGTACTTTAAAAACAAACATTTACACAGCGGACACAAATAACATCCGTACTCGGAACAACCATTTGTGGATCACACAAATGTTTGTCCCGTGTGGGATTCGAACCCACAACAGTCGGCGCAGTGGTAGTCGAGAGGCGAATTAATTTTTTTTTGTCAAAAAAATTATTATAATAAAACCATATTTTTGAAGAAGCTTTTGATTCTTTCTTAGAAGAGAAAGTCTAAAATTTTTGTGTTATTTCTAACCGCCTTTTCAAAATTAATATACATTCAACTTTTACTATAATGCGATACTTGCCTTTTCGTCCCTGAATTTACTCATGCTCTAAGGTCATCTCAGTTTTGGAAAAATTTACTCCTTTAGTCAAAATTGACAAAATCACACAGAATACATTAAGGCAAATTTTAAATGTGGACTTGCACGACCGAGCTTGGCTTCAAGCTTCTCTACCTGTTCGTTTAGGCGGGCTCGGCCTTCACAACATTTCAGATGTCAGTTTACCGGCGTTCCTGGCCTCGGTTCATAGCACGGAAGAATTAACCAGGTACATTCTAGCACCCACACTGGTTAGTTTAGAAGTGTTATGTAAGACCGACGCCGAACGCCTGGAAAATGGCTTGTTCAAATACTGATTTGCCTACCAACCCATTCTCCCAAAGGCAGTGGGATGGGCCGCTATGCAACACGGTAAAAGGAAATCTTTTTACTAGATCTGTAAGTATTGCAGAACGCGCACGTTTGCTGGCTGTGGGAGAATGGGAATCTGGTTTATGGCTTCAGGCACTTCCATCGTCTAACACAGGTACAATGTTGGACGATACAACATTCCGCCTCGCCACCTGTCTTCGTTTAGGTGCCCCTTGTGTTTCTCCGCATTGCTGTCATTGTAGAAAATCTCGGACACCATGGGCTGTCCTACAGCAGAAGCGATGGTCGTATTTCACGACATGCTCATCTAAATTAAATTATCCGTCGTGCTCTTATCACCGCCGGCGTACCAGCAGTATTAGAACCCATAGGCTTGGTACGTGACGATAGGAAGAGACCCGATGGTATGTCTTTGTTACCTTGGAAAATGGGTTTGGTGTGGGACACCCTTGCGCCATCACATCTTCCGAGCACGATGAGCTGTGCCAGTGCTGCTGCTGTAGCGGCGGAAAACCTCAAACGGCGCAAATACAGTAATTTAATTGGTAATTACTTTTTTGAGCCGTTTGGGGTAGAGACGCTAGGTTCATGGGGTCCGGGCGCTCGTGCGCCTTTAGAGATATATCTAAGCGGCTAATCGACGCTTCGCGTGACCAGAAGGCTGGACTTTTTTAGGCTCAAAGAATCAGCATTGCCATTCAGCGTGGCAATGCTGCCAGTCTTCTGGCACATTCCCAGTCGACAGCGATGCTGAGGAATTTTACGACGCTGCCTAAACCAGCCATTCCTTTTTATTAAATTTTACAGTCCCATATTTTGTTCCTCTTCATTTTGTTCTATTTATAAGTGGTTAGTTTTGTTAATATTAGTTAAGTTGTAAATTATGATTGTTGCTTTGTTTATGTAAATAACTAGCTTTTGCCCGCGACTTCGTCCATGTGGAATAATTACTTTGGGCAGCATTTTTTTTTAAGAAACTTATTTTGCAAATAATACTCATATAAATGCTGTGATTTACTGCAAATAGCTTAATTTAATACATTTTTATAAACTAGGGCTTTTGTTTTTCCATCTTTTGCTAAAACATAAAGATTTTGTGGGTATGATACTCGTGAGCACGCCACATAGAGTTGCTAATGAAAAACAGTTTTGTTTATTATTATCGTAAATGCTGCTTTTAGAGGAATATGCACTCTTTAAATCTGAAATGGCAAATCGGTCGGAATTATCGGAATACGGAAGATTTTCTCCTTTTGCCATTCTAGTAGTGATTATAGCTTTTATAATGTGACGTCCTAGATGCGTAATTTGTTGCCGTGTACCATTACATAGTCTTGGTGCGTCAAGATTTCTCATTAACAGGACTGGAATGCCAACTTTCAGCCTTAACTTATAGAAGGCACTTCTGATAATTCTAAAGAGTTGAGATACTGTATAGGGTTCGATGTCACTTCTTCAGTGTCCGTAATTTGTTCGTTTATCTGACCTACTGTCTCATTTATCGGCACAGAATTCACGTCTTAGTGTAATCATGCCGTTACTGTCTGTTAGCATACAATCTTCGCCGACTTTTTGAAGAACAGCCGCATATTGCCCTGGGTGAAAATCGCTGTGTAGTTGTACTCGCATATTTATTTGTAGTCAAACAAAACTTTTTTACGTGTACCAGTAATACAGACGCCTTCAAACAGGCATTTATTTCATCTGCCGGTGTACCCCTAGTAATAACCGGCAGACTCTGTCTAAAGTCACCAGCTAAAAGTACCTCCATCCCTCCCATGATACCTGGTTGCTCTTGATATCTTTCATGGCGCGAAATAGTGCTTTGATTGCTTTTTTGTTTTACATCGTACATTCATCCCAAACCCAACAGCTTACACTGCTGCAACATTTTTGCTAATGTTACAAACTCCCTCACTACGCTGCGCTGCACCGCCTACGGCGCATCTTTCATTGTGTATGGCGCTTGGCGTATACAGCGCGACGTATTTATATTAAGACGGCATTTTTACTAATTATACAATGTTGCCGAAAAATATACGTATTGTAAAAATAGAGGGCTTCCACACGAACTTTTGTCTCCTATTATATATTTCATGCCCATGTAGAAATTTTAAAATAGCTGCAACAAATGTTTACTTATTTACTTCTGTTTAAGTGCCTCAATACAAAGTCTCATGGTTTTATCTTCGATAATGACGAATTCCCATACAAACTTTCATCCCTTATTTCAACCCCTTCATGTTCTTTTTTACAACAAAAGGTAGCCTATGTCCTTGCCCAAGGTCTAGTCTATCTCTGTACCAAATTTCATCAAAATCGGTTTAGTGGTTTAGGCGTGAAAGCTTAACAGACAGACAGACAAAGTTACTTTAGCATTTATAATATTAGTAGGGAAGTAAGGATGAAGAAGAAATAAAACTATATTAAAATAACAAAACAACGATAGGTCGGGACATTTTATGATGACTGTAGTCAAGTAAAAGGAAATATACATTTTATCTATTGTGTTGCAGCGGCAACGCGGCACGACGCGGCGACGATACAAAAGATTTTTAATTAATTAAAAACACTTCTAGTGATCATTATTTGAACTGATAAAATAAATGGAAACATATAGATAACTATTTTGTTTTCAATTGTCCCAAAAATGAGCTTTAAAGTCAGACAAAATGGTAGGTACGATCAAGTAAGTGTAGATAAATTCAAAGAAGCGCCGTATTGAGATACTGCTTCACCCGTTTATTGTGGCAGTATGTATAGTTATGTCGGCGAATTGCTTTGTGACGGCCTGTAACTGAATTGACTTTGGTTAAGTCGGTCTGTTGCCAAATTGATTCTGAATATGATACAGCCGTCTGTAACCAAAGTGGTATTGGCTGTGTTTGGTTTATAACTTTACCGGTTTTCGTAAGCAGTAGGTGGTCTAACTCAAGCATTAAGTCGGATGTTCATTAAACTTAGTTAATTGAGGTTTCTGGGGTTGATTTTGTTTTAAGTTATCCGGGTTGAAAATAAGCTCTAAACATTAACCGACGACGATTATTATGTTGTGGAAAAATGGTTACATCCCAAATACTGTCATATAAGGATGTGACGTATGTTGCAGTTAACTTTTTCGAGATTTATGGTTTTGAGTTATTTTCATTATTTTATTTCTCTTAATTATCATAAAGTAGACCTCTCTCATTCAACACATAAGACGTTCTCAAAAAAACCACATTATTAATATAACCATACCTAATAAATTTTCAGTTAAATTAAAGAGAAATACATTCGTAGTCACGAAGATTTTTTCTAAGATATTATTTACTGAGATCTTATATAACTATCTTGATTTGCCATTATTTGGTTTGAGCGTTTCTTATTCCGCATTGCATTTCTCTGATCTTCAGTCTGATCTTTCAGTCACCAAAATACTGTGATATCTAAGGTCTATTTTAAAATAGGCTAGTTATCTAAATATCGCTCGCACACTAAAATACTGACGGGACTCTACTAATAAACTTTGATGTATTAATATTATATTACATATATGAAAGGGATATAAATCTTGGTCACTGTTTTTCATAGTGTCATTACGCACTTTCGAGAATTTAATGGACCGTTTCTCTTAATGTGGGTTCTTTCACAATAATTAACTTTTCATAATACATGTAACTTTGAAAATATTGAGTTACGTGCCGTGGATAGAACCCGAGACCGCTGCGGCGCAGACATACGTTTTGTTATTTGACGAGGTAGCTGTTATGTTACACACAGTAATCTAATACCTACACTGATTGTCATACTTGTGGAAATATGGCGCTATTTCACTATTAAAGAATAACTTTTCACTTATGTACCAGTTAAAACGTGCCCAACTGATAGCCCGTAGAAAGATAAAATCAATGTTTTTCAACTTTAAATTATTTGTATTGTGTTATAAAATATTACCAGGGTCTTCAAATTTCTCACATGAATAGGTAGTTATACTCAATAATAACATTTTTTAGGATCATATTAATAAAGTACTCGAGGGATAGCCCTTAACAACAAAATCCTATGCGGACGGAGTTACAGGCAAAAGCTGGTAAAAAAAAAACTCGGGCACTAACACATCCAGATAACCATCTAGAAACATTGTAGATCAAAAATTATGGAGTGGGTAAGTCTTACTGGTATCCCTAGCAGGAGTATCTACTCCATAACTTTGCACCTCAAGCATGGAATAGGTCTCTATCCTAATAACTTTTAAACTTTCGCGTTGCATTATATATGTATGTATATATATACCTATATAATATGTAACGGGTAAAATAAATGAATAGCATTAAAAGATAAATGCATGATCGCGTTAATACCCGTAGCATATCACCCGTAACATGTCACAGATTTAACGCATAACCTCAAACACCCCAGTTAGATTATTAAATTGTAATAATAATATAATCATTAAAATGATACTTTTATGTACTTAAATATTTTAATTTAACGAATTATATCGCCTTATTTTGCGCGGATAGTATGGGTATATTACAAGAAATCTAACATTACTTTAAAAACCATATTGTATGATACATTTTCGTTTATTTCAGCTGTTTAATAAATGGTTGACTATAATTTAATTCGTTTTAATTATTTTAGGGATAAAAAATTACCTATATTAAAAATTGCTGGAATTGATTCAGTAGCCGATTTCGAACAAACTACTTACAGGATGTGCGTTTATTATGTTACATGTTGTATATAGGTATCTATCCTGTTATTCAATAGCATCCCACACGAGTTCAATCACGTTTAAGTCAGGCGAGCCAGCAGCCGGTCTAGTCGTGAGACGTCCTACTGCCGGAGATCACCGTTCACTCTATTATCTCGTTGCGCTCGTGCACTATCGTCAACTAACACGGATTACTGTTCGTAATTCATTCAGGACGATACGATGGCATCAATAACCTCTGATTTTATTTATTTGCCGCCATAAACTCTTTGATATCTTAGCCCTTAAACCGGATTTATAACAATAGAGGTTCCTAGAGCCGATTCTATAGTAAATTTGACATAATTATCAAAGGTCCCTAAAGCGTTTGCTTTTTCTTAACATTTTTCGTAATTAAATACGTGATGGATATTGAGAGAAATTTAGCCTAGGATTGTTTACCCCAACTATTGCAATGGGTAAAGGTCTGATCGTCATAAGATTCGAGAAAATTGTTGCACCAAAAATCAATAAAAAATAATTTTTCGTCTATCTAATTTACTCTCAGTTCCTCGCTTCCCAAATCTATAGTTATATTATAAAGCTGAAGAGTTTGTTTGTTTTGTTGAACGCGCTAATCTGAGGCACTAACGGTCCGAATTGTAACATAGGGTGTTATAGGGTGCTATTGCTTGGAACGTAGCTAAAAACCGTTTTGTTACAAAAAAAATTATAAATCAATAATATTTTATACGACCTGGGAATGGAAACCGCCATCCCACGATCGTGCACAACCGAGCTCTTATTTGTCCAATGGCAAAAGGCACTCCAATTATATCACACTCTATAAATCGAGTATTTTATCCATTAATAGTATTATACTCATAGTTTAGCATCCCCAGAAACATTGTAATAGGCCAACAATACACACTACCTGTATACACAAGTCTGTATCGATTATCCACTCATCAAAGAAGAAACTTATAGGAGGGGCTGTTAGTCATAAATTCTTGGATATAGTAAAATAAATGAATTAGATACTCCACTGCATTGGCAATTAAGTTATAAAAGTAAAGTAGCTTCATTGTAACCCACGTTTATTACCCAAGGATAGTAAAGTTGCGTTTTAATATCTGATATTATACAACGAATGAGTTATAACGTAACCATCTCAAAAAACATTCTTCATAAAAAGCCCAGATTATCCGGTGCAGTTACGGTTTGAATGTAAACAGCGCTCAGTCCAAGATGACTTGATCGAGCATTGCATCAATTGTTTTATCACACTGGCCTACATTCGTTTTAATGCCTAGGATTTTAGACTTGATTTTAAGTATATCTTATACAGTGGCTAACGCGCGCTTGCTGTCGCAGGACGTGTATGCGGAAACCGGTTTTGTTCGACTTGCTATCGCGCGGCTAGCCGTAGTCCTGAAAATTATTATTTGTTTTATGCATATCGAGAAAGGATAGCGACATGCATTCGACTGACGACGATCGGGATAGCGATGTAAACATCTCATCGCGTGCGCAGGCGGCGGAATTGAGCGTTGGGAATGACTTTTTAGTGGAGAACGTAGATAATACATATGAGCAAGGAGCGGTGCAACCAGAGAAGAGATGACGGGAGGTAGATGCAGAGGAGGTATGGAAGGACGTGGACTGGAACTAACATTTTAGCGCGCAGTCTTAATTCGAATGAGGCGGTAAGAACTCCAGCAGAACAAGTTGAAGTTCCGGTAAGGAAAAATTGCCGAAACAAATAGAGTTGGCACGTATACTAAAATGTGAAAACATATTAAATATCACAAAGATAAAATATATCAACGATTATAAAATCGTTTTGCAGTTTAGCGATGAAGAAAGTGTAGAAAAGTTGATTAACTGTAAACAATTTTTAGACAAAGGCTATGCCAAAAAACCTTTGAAGTTGGTGTGTCATACGGGGTTATAAGGGATATTGAGCGCGACTTAAGTAAAGACCAGATACAAAAAGAGTTAGAGAGCAAAATACCTATTTTAAGCGTTAAAAGATTGAAACGTCGTAGTTTTGATAGCGGTCAGTTCGAAGACAGCGGATGAGTAAGGCTCTGTTTCAAGGGACCCTCCTTACCTACACATGTATACACCTATGGCATGCGTATTGCGATGGAACCTTTCATCTTCCTTTTATCTTTCCCGTCACGCGCATACCTACAAAACCTGCTCGCATCGGGATAACATTTGTCCTAAATGCGGTAAGACACATGCTAATTGTGACGTCACATCCTTTAGATGCGTCAACTGTAATTGGCAAACATATGGCACTATCCAAGACTTGTCCCATATATATAAAAGAAAAAGAATCCGCGAGTTAAAGGCGGAGTACAATTGTACATATAAGCGGGCCCTTACGGTATATGTTCCTCCTTCTCCACCGACTGAAACATTACCGCTAAGATCACATGAAATTACTGATTTTAGCCAGGAAGTTTCGGTTCATGTAGATAGTGGTTCGACATATGCAGAAGTATTAAAAACGTCAAGACAGGAACATAAAGAACATACGAGTAGCATGACCGCTAAGTCAGACACACGAATGTCAATACAGAAACCTAAGAAGAAATTGAAAAAACAAAAATAGAACACGAATGTAACCAATCTGAAAATGGTTTAATAGATCTGGATTGTAAAGACAGTGCAGAGTCTACGGAGACGGATGAGGCGGGCAAAACAAGTTTAGATTTTGAACAACTGTAACAGAAAATTAAAGATATTATATTCTTAAGAAATATGAGCTTCTCGGAAAAGATGACGTTATGTGGTTGGCTGATATACGATTGGGTAATTAGTTTAATTGGAAGTTGTTTATCGGAGTGACCTATCTTGTAATCATTTCTCCAAAATAGACTATCAAACCTATCACATAGTTAATTTAATACAATGGAACTGTCAGAGTATAATCCCAAAATTGTCCGAATTAGAACAATTAATGTCTCAAGAAAAAAATTATATTGCTATTCTGAGTGAGACCTGGCTTGATCAAGAACATGGAATAAGGCTGAGTGGTATATGGTTTGATCGATCTCTCAAATGGAGCAAACATATAAACGAAGTTGTGTGTAAGGCATCTAAATTTGTAAATATTCTTAAAGTTTTAGCAGGCTCAAATTACATCCAAAATTCTTAAGAATATTGTTTTTTTCCATTATAAGAAGTCGTTTAGACCATAGATAAGACACCATATAGACTATGGGAGCTTCTTATATGATTCAAGTGTCAAAAGTCATTTGTATAAACTTGACAAGATACAAAACCAATGTATGCGCGTCATTGGGGGATTTATAAAAAGCATCCCGATACACATAATGCAAAATGAATTATGCTTACATCCGCTTCATCTTCGAAGGTATTATCTTGGTGGAAGGTTTTGGACAAAAAGCTGCTCATTACAGAACAGTATTACCATAAAGTTAATAAACCAGTTATCTCGTCAATGTCGCACACCGGGCTCTTGGACTCGGCAGAAAATTCCGCTCCTTGTCAGATATGTGACTTGTTTGATTCTACGCCTATTCATTGTATACCTACCAAAACTGGAGATATTCACTTTAGGTACATGGGTTCAAAGTATTAATTTGGAAGATAACATAATTTGCTACTTAGAGGGTGTTACTGGTTCTAAAAAGGATTTGGGAGCTTCATACTTGAAACAAAATGTCAAGTTTCAGATGGAATTCCTTACAATGTTATTCCGTTTTACACAGACGTCAAACCTTTCTTGAAAGAAAAATGTTTAAGCTGTGGCTAGAATTTTTAAAGGATTGCTCACAAAATAAAGGCATATGGTATAATACGATACGATCTGTACCCTTTCGCTATCCATGGTTTCTGAAAAGCAACTTAGATAGGAGTACTTTAGTTACCGCTTTCAGAGCTCGGTCCGGCCACATTCTACTAAACAAGTTTGCATATTTGATCAAAAAGTCATCGTCACCAAATTGTACAGAATGCGATAAATTAGAGGATTTGCACCATGTTTTAGTGGAATGTGTGCGGAATCAAGCTTAATTCTTAACATCATAGATATTAAAAATGTTGGCAGTTGTAACAGCGTGCTATCTGAACCAGATTCCAAGGAAGCTAGGGCATTGTACAAATTAATTAAGAATTGTTTACAAGTTAGGTCTCTCACAATAAATGTACCTAATACAGTCTAATAGTGTATATGATATAGTTAGTAAGCATAAATTGTATAATAGTTATAAGTAGATTTACGAGGACGACATGGTCGCTCTTTTTTGTGAACCAAGTCCTTTTATAACAATAAAGATTTAAAAAAACGTATATCTTATACGGTGATATCAAAAATGCTACAGATTTTTTTGTATCAGCTCTAGTTCATGAGATAAAACTAAATGCACATTTACACAAAAATATTTATTTAATTGTCTTTTGAGTGGTTTTCTCGAATGAAATTGTCTTGGAGACTGCACTGCACTGCAAGCACTTACACTTTATCTTGATTTCAAATTTTAATGCCGTACTAATTAAAATATAAGTGAACCACAGTGTCTGTAATTGATTTTTGAGTACCGTCCTAGTTTAGGTATTCTATACCTTTGGACAAAATAATGAATGAACTACGTATTTGCCCTTTTAGGACCGCTTCGTACTGAAATAACGAGATATGCAGCACACGTTGTCTAAAAAAGATTTACGTTTGTGGGGTCGTGTGGCCGCGGGCACTGTGCGGGCCCGTCCTGTACAAGCTAGATGGCAACGCTTTCACCATCCGCCCAGGTATTGCAAATTTTCCATCCATATTTCACAGTTCGTCGTAGTAAAAGGCTTGTGTTTTAACTGTATTTACTGATTAGAATGTATGTCTAAATCGTATAGGTACCTAAGATCATTCACATTCTGGGGTATTTAGTAACATGAATCACCTTATGTTAAATCAAATCAAAATTAGCTTAACATATCAACATTAATAATTCTATACTGGCGACAATTCGCAATTGGTCTCATTAAAAAATGTGTTAAAGTAATAAATGCTCAAAATGCGAACCATCGAACCATTTCTCTAAATAGAATCACGTATGTTCTTGCAAGTTATCTGTTAATTTCACGTCTAACTTCGTCTAATGCACTGCAATCCATTAAAATAGTTGGTTGATTTTGAAATTCAAATTACGCTTTATTTGGAGAATTACATAAATTAATTTAGCTATAGTTTTAATATCGTAAATTATTATTATATATTCTAGATTTGTTAGTTATCAATATATAATCTTATTTATTATCTTAACATGTCCTTTAAAATTATGTTGAATTAGATGTTGCTTAATTTTGTCGCCGGTTTTGGGCATCTGCCACAAAGAGGGGTCATTTATTTTTCGCGACCTATCTAGCGATTGCCGATCCAATATTTAAATTATCGCGAAAATAGGATGTGAATGTATTGTAAACGATGTGAAACTGGAACACGGAATCGTTACGTGCTTGCGTAACGTCGGGATGCGTGGGCGACTGATCGTTGTCGTGCCGTCCTGGCTTGATCGCACCCCTTCCTTCCTACTCCCCTTAGTAAACACGTTAAATTGATAATTCTTTTGAAATTGTTATTTTACTGTGTAAGTAACTAACTGTTTTATAACTAAAAAATATGGCGATTAAATAATATTCAAGTGTTTTAATAAAAATTTTGATGTATTATCAAATTATAAAATTTCGTATTTACAATTTACATTACGATACTTCAGTAAAGCGTTTATTTCGGACGGTTCGTAGGCATGGTGACAATTGTGTATTCCCTGAAACGGTATTTTACCACTTTGATATGTCGGACTTGGAATATATCAAACATGATTACATAATATAATCATAAACATTCGCTTGGCGTTCATAGAAATAATCAACCTATAACCTAAAATAGTTTATACTATTTATAGTATAGTACTTATGTACTATACTCTTTTAAACAGACTTTTAATGCTATTTGTATTGCTGTTTATTTATTAATACCATAGTATCTTTTTATCTTAACTTTATATACTTTGTGATTGTTTTTCATAACAACACAGTCATATTGTAAGTTTGCATGTGATATCTAGCAATAGACCCAAACTACCTGATTACGGTTGTAAAGCCTCTGTGCTTACTATGCATAATGTGTAGAGCCAACCCAACGCAAACCTTTTCAATCTCAAACTCACATTAAATTCATTTAATGTGAGTTTGAGATTTTATAAAACTGTAAGCCGCGAGCCTATTGCATCTATCGGACAGTTTCAGACCAACATTTTGCTTGACCCGGGATTCGAACCGGAGAACTCGTGCACGGCTGTTGCATTATCGACCGCTATGCCACGGAGGCAGTCTCTAGGCAAGTTATCGGCGCTACAATGAGGAAACGTAATAAATATTCATACATTAACAACTGATATAGAACAGTTATACACTTTTTCTTTGTCGTACCTCCCTACCTATGTAGGCACTGGCTTTATACGTACCTACGTATGAAGTTAAACGAATAAACATAAAATGTATGATACTGTATTTTTATTCAATCAAATAGAAGTGAAGGAAAAGACAGTTAGAAGTTGGTCTAAAAAAGCATAGTTATTATTTTTGGCCTGATAAAACTCTCGAACGGCTAAAGTATAAAACGTCTTTATACGTTGTACTGTACATTGTAACTTGTTATACAAGCTGTATGACTATACTCCTATTAACTGAGGCCATTCTGAGGTAACCAATAACCAGATAGAATTTCATCATTATTAATCCGGTGTATGAGATCGAGTGCTCAATCAACAATTGTAGAGAACATGGAAACTTAATAGGAGTGCGTCGGTTGAACCCAGTAAATAACCCATTGCCGTGGGTAATTGACAAACGTGACACCGCTACGCGAGGCGACTCGTTGCGTAATAAATGTTTACTGGGTCTCAGCGACGCGATATGAATGATCATTTGGAAACAACGGCATCGATGCGATGTAACCCGTACTTTTTTCAGTGACGCTACCTTATTTTTGTGCCAAGTCGCTGTTTTTTATGGTAAGTGGGTCACTGGAACTGACACTACATCATCGACCCACCCAGCAGTGCCCAATGCAGATACGGAAGGTCCGCAGGCGACGACTCCTTGGCGACGCCCCGGCACGACAGATTCAGTAACGGGATTATTACGACTAGGACTACTTAAGTTGTCGTGACCATTTAATAACGTGGATGGTGTGTGTTGTGGAGTGTTAGCGGCACAACAAGCTACAAATTTGAAATATCGTTTATTGAAATAAAACCACTCGCCGTTACGCAATCCGCATGCTTATATTATCTGTGACCAACGTTATCGTAGTAATCAGACAACGAGATGAGATGGATTTATAGTTGGCAACACAGTATATAGTTACTTACGCTTGATGGTAAGCAGCTACACAGGGTTGTAAATGCCAGTCGTACAGAAAAAAAAACGTGTCTCCGTCTACCTACTAAAGTCTAATGTGACTTAATAAGGAGCAAGTGTGCAATGTAGCAAGCATGAATAAAATATTATTTGGCTCGTGAAAATAAAATTTCTTCTTTGGTAGTCATCCCAGAGTTAAGCTATTTATAAGTAGGTATGTGGGATTATGTCTTAAGTTTTTTATTATTTTAGGATAATGCGTAAGAAACCCAAAAGCCATTAATATGGTGATTACTTACGATCGCAATGACGAAAAAGAGTTAAGTATTAAGAATTAGCCTGTAATAGGATGTATAGATATTTAATATACCGTACCTATTATATGAAATATTGCGATACCTATCCGAAAGCATAAATCAGTTGGTACTTGTCTTTGCGGCCATCCTTCAATGCCAAGTTCATTGATGTGGTCAGATAAGTTGATAAGGATTTTCTGTTTGAACTCTTCTAGTAGCTGCACAACAAGGTCGCTCTGATTGCATTCTGATTATTTTCTGTAAGGACCTAATCTACCCTCAAAATATCCTCGAAAACCTGTTGCACCATTCAAGGCCCCCTTCAGGAAAACAGAATTTGGCAAAAGCTCACTAGTTCCCCGTTTAAGCCGATTATTTAACGGATATAGTGAGTCAATAGACATTCACTTTGACTCGCTTGAGACGTTTCGAAAAGCGATCAGCAAGTAAGAGGTTGCATGACGGTCTAAGCGTGATATCAAATAATACTGACTGCTAATGCATTTTTATTGTGTACCAATATTATAAGGATTATTTTGCTAAGGATTATTTTACTATATTTAAAATTTATTTAATGACGATTTTAATTTTATGACAACTTTTATATGTTTAATTTTTAATCTAATTACTTTATACACCAAATCATATTATTCCATAAACGTAGTTCTAATTTACTTCTTGGTTTTGTTATTATATTTTTTATTGTGTTGTTAATTGTTGTAAATGTTTTAATTTGTTTTATTTTAATTGGTTGCATAATTTTGTAAATGTCAAAATTATATTGAAATCTAATTTATATATTTAATTAAAATTCATGCTCCCCTATTTGTGCATGCAGTGGCTACCTTAAAAGATCATACAACCAAACAAATAATTTTAAACCATGTATGTAATATAAGTATTGTTGTGTAATTACTGGCGGTCTAAAAGTTAATAAATAAATAAATAATCGGTGTGTCTTCGTAATAGCCTGCTAGGTACTAGTTTATATAACACATATACTTTTAAAATGTTCGTGCAGGCAAAGTCGCAGACATAAGGCAGTATAGAAGAAATGAAAGTAAATGTTTGTTATTACGTAGGCACGGTCATGTTTGTCTGGCGTAGATAACGTTAGAATCGTGGGAATGAACAGCTGATGTCGCGAGTTTGTTATATTACATACAAAAGTCCCTCGATTACATTCGTTAGACTCTAGTCCGCAATTTGTTGCGTTCATATTTTAATCTGTCTTTGTTTTCAACCTGTCAATTCTTGGAATGCCAAACATAATTGAAAACCTATTGTGTTTGGCTACCGGTGTGCCGCTGCGACTCAATAGGTTAAACAATCTATTATACAGTCACCAAATAGGTAATACCTATTCAAATCTATCCAATAATTTTTTAAAACATCTGTCTTAGGAATGTAAAGTAACATTCATAGATGTGTTTTACATTAAGGAACATCGCGATTAAACGATATTAATTTACAAGAAGACTGTATTTCTAACTGTATTTGCTACCTCACTACTGTTTTTTTTTAATAGTATATATTATTATCTCGAGTACTAGTATAGTATTATGCTATCTGCGACATCATCAAGTTGCTTCAATATCTGTTCAGCAATATAGCTGTGAAAACCATAACAATTATATAAAAGCTACTTTGTATTTATAGTATTAATATACATACATGTATATTACCTTAAAATATTAGCTATACTACATGTAGGTATATTGTACTATCTTATAAAAGTCTCGTAGTATTGTTGGTCCTTGTTTGCGTTTTAAGTACAAAATATAATTAATGACAAACAACTAGTGGTCCCTTGTTACTAAGTGCTATTTAATTACTTTATATTTCTACCTGAGTGTTTTCTATAATAAAATTGTCAAGTCTAGAAAGTCGAGATGTATTTTGGATTTTCTACTAGGAAAATCTCGCAATGTAGATAGAATAGATTATGTCTCCTTCGGTCATATGGCATTTGTTTCGACGTTACACAGATGTTGCACAGATGTTTAAATTACACCAGCTGGAGAATGGCCACAATAAATTGGTGATTAGAAGGTACTCATTAATATTACATACACGTTAAAGAAATATAACTTTAGCCTTTAAAGTTATATATCCTTTTAAAAAGGGGAATCCCAATGTCGCCGTAATTGGAGTTCCAAAATGTTAGTCGGAAGCAAGATTTCACTTTTTGTTACAATAGTACCGTCCGCGTCAAGCCAATTAAAAATTATCAAAAACTCCAGTAGCTGTAGTTACAACTTTGGAGCATGCCCACACGCCATAGTAATTCGGGCCCACAGTGAACACCTATAAAGGCTAATGATAATAATAGTAAGCAATGCCAATAATTAATTAGGAAAAGAAGTGATTTACAAAAAGCTTGGCATTTTAAAGTTATCAAATCTTCTTATATCTCATCAATACAATTTATATTAAATTTGTGCTATATCATTTTATACATTATTTTAATTTATTTATGAGTACAATCAATAAGGAATAAAACGAGATCGGTGTAAAAACCCAGGATTCAACCTCTTCGTATTTATGTGACCTTGTTTCAATCATATTTAAACATTTACTTAGGTTAATGTTGTATATAATTATATAGTATGTACATGTTTTAATAATAAATAATTAACGTACTTTTCAATCATTGCCGCCGTTGAATATCATGCCCACTGCTACCTACTACTGGGCATAATGCCTAACAGTTGGTATGACGCCTAACAGTGGGTAAGATGCCCAAAAGTGGACATGAGGCCCAACTGTTGGGCATCATGTCCATGTTGGGCATCATGTCCACTGCTGGGCAGCATGTCCACCGTTGGGCATTATGACCATTGTTGGGTATCATGTCCATTGTTGGGCATCATGATCACTGTTGGGCATGTTGTGTTGCAAGACGCAGCACAAGACAAAATTCGACAGCAAACAGCAGCAACCAACTCGAATCAGCACACCACCACTCTGCATATAAATGTAGCCATTTTGCCTTTTAAAATACATGTGCCCTTGTGACCCTTATATCTCGGGGGTCCTTTGACCCACAGGGCCCATATTCTTATTTCTATTTCTATTTCTTCTATCCTCAACTCGACCGAGGTATGACCCCAAGGTCGGACTCCCTGACCGCTCAGTGTAGGACTCTCTTGCGGAGACCGCAGAGAGTCATAGCGGTCAGGGTAATACGTGGATACCGCACGGTGTCTTTGCCGTCATCGTCACCGCGTCACCGCATGATTTTAAAGTGGAAGGCGCGGCTGAAGGCGCCCTTGGCAGGTTTCAGAACCGTTGGGGCCCTCCAGCCGGTATTGGAGCGGTGGGCAGCGCGGCAGCATGGGACCCTTTCCTTCCGGCTGGTGCAGGTGTTGTCAGGGCACGGTTGCTTTGGCAAATACCTGCACACGGTCGCTAGGAGGGAACCGAGTCCCGTCTGCCACCACTGCGACTGTGAGGAGGACACGGCGCAGCACACGCTCGAGCAATGTCGTGCTTGGGCGGTGCAGCGCCGTGAACTCATTGAGGTTGTGGGTGAAAATCTCTCGCTGCCGGCCGTGATCAAAGCCATGGTCGACAGCGAGAGGAAGTGGGCAGCGGTCGCGTCCTTCTGCGAGGACGTCATCTCGCAGAAGGAGGCGGCGGAGCGGATCCGTGAAGAAAGTATCCTTGCGGATCCGAGCTGTCGCCGGCGAACCGGGCGGCGCAGGCGCGATGCCGCCATAATGAAGGCCGCGGGCGGGCGAACGGGAATCGCCCGCCCGCCAGCCATTGAGTCGGTCCGACGCCCTATGTAGTGCCGGGGCGTCGCCGAGGCGTTGTAGACTACTGGGTGGGTCGCTGAGGTAGTAACTTTTGCCAGCGGCCCATCCACTATAAAAGGCAGCGAGCGTGCACACCGTGGGGTTTTGGTCCGTAGGCCCGAAGAACGGGAGAGCCGGACATAGCCCTCTCACCTCCCCTTGTGGCGGCGAGAGGGTATGCATCAGGAGGATTTACCCAAGAAAAAAAAAAGAAAAGTTATAACTCCAAGGTGTCTGCACACCAAGTTACAAGTCAATCGGTCCATTGGTTCCGGAGCTATGCCTGTCACTAATAAACTGTCACTAAGAGACAGACACATAGACCCACAAAGTGTTTTCATTAACCTCTACGAAGAAGACTCAGAGGTTGATTAAATAGAATATATTGCAGTTTTATAGCGTATAGGTAAAAGTCGTCGATATTAACCGCAATAAATAAACACTAACCGTCACAATGGAGTTAAAAAAGCAATTATTGACATTGACGTTATCCGGCGTCTAACAAGTAAGAGCTGGTGTTGCCATAATAAACACAAAGACTCGATACATCGGTAATATATGTAGGAATATCCTCCATAATTAAAAGAAGTCGGTACTTTTAAATTCACTTTTATTAATAATTAAATAACTTAACTAACTACGACAAGTAGTTGTAATTTAATTAAAGGTTACACGGACAAAAACAGTGATCCGTGCACCGAGCGAGCTCAACAACAACTGTGTCTCGGCGCCGGGCGGACCGGCTTATATAGCGTAGTGGTGGGGCGCGTTCGGTGAGTCACGCGCAACTCGGCCGCTCGATGCACGTTCCACTGACGTTTAGCACGTGGTTTTTCTCCGTGTACCCTCTTGTAGCTAGGCACGATGACGACGCCGACACGGCCATACTGACGAGTGCACGTCCTCGTGCGTTGCCACCAATTCCATTAGTCATCTTAAAAGAAGATAACATGGTTAATTATACAGCTCGACCATTCTGACCGAAAAATCAACATTGGCCATACACTACTATAGATCTCTACAGAATGCCATTGGACCGGTTGCCCCTGCAACAGCATTACTGGACCAGATCACATACAACAGATCTCTTCAGCCGTGCCACTGGACCGGTTGCCCCTACAATGACACTACTGGACCAGATCACAACAACAGATCTCTTCAGCCTTGCCATTGGACCGGTTGCCCCTACAATGACACTACTGGACCAGATCACAACAAAAGATCTCTTCAGCGGTGTCACTGGACCGGTTACCCCTACAATGACACCACTGGACCAGATCACTGATCGCAAATCCCTTCAGCAATGCTGCTGGACCGGGTATCCCTACAACAGCACTACTGGACCGGATTGCAAGCTTCAACTAGTCCGGTTACCCCTTTAGTTGAAGCATTAGTTACTGGACCAGAAAACCTTTAATATTTGGCAGGTGACTGGTAGTAATTCTTCAGTAATTATAATAAATTATTAGAGAGGTCTCATGAATCGTCCACAACACTATCAGCAGTCATAGTTTCAGATCCAACAGATAAAGTTTCTTCACTATCCACGCTTACAGTATCTGAATTGGGCGGGTCATGAACAATAGCAGTGGTCAAAAATCTTGTTCCAGATTCCATTGGTTTAAATGATATTGTATCCCCATTAGTAGGGTCAGGACTTGGAGACTTGGGAGTGGAAATATTAACATTTTCATCCGCCGACATGGACTCATCACTGTCAGTATAATTCTCGACTATCTCGAATAGTCCCGATTGACCAGTAGGAACTTTTCTTAAATTTTCATGCGCGATTTTGAAAAGCCTATTAGCCCCATTAATATGTTTCAATTCGTAACGATCATTTTCAAGAACTGCAGTAATTTTAAAAGGACCTTTGAATTTTTTATCCAACTTGGTTTGATGACGCTCTTCACATTTTACGAAAACGAAGTCCCCCACGGAAAAAGGTTTAATAGTTGCTTTACCTCTGTTAAACCGAATAACATCGTCATTGGCTTGTTTCTTTATACTAGACAAGGCATTGGACCGAGCTGTCTCAAGGTCGATTCTGTTGGTACTACCAATATTGGGGGCAATTTTGGAAATTCCTAGTGAATTACCCTGAATTCCAAACATTAATTCAAGAGGTGTAAAGCCTGTTACCCTGCATCGACTACTATTAATAGCTAACTGAACTTCTTCTAACCGATCGCGCCAGACACTGTCAGAGCTAGATTCTATTATTGTAAGAAGGCTCTTTAACGTGCGCATCACACGCTCCACTTGTCCATTAGCTCTACTTGATCCTGTTGCAATCAAATGTAACTCAATATTATTCTCTTTACAAAAATTTTTGAACTCGATACTGTCATAACATCTGCCTTTATCAGCGATGATGCGTTTTGGCGCGCCAAACAAATTTACCGACCTTTTAATAGCTTTCACAGCAGTGGCAGCACTCAGTGTAGGAGTATATTTCAGAAGAACAAATTTTGAAAAAGAATCAATTAAGACCGAACAGTATTCACGTTTTTCGCTCTTGCCACTAAGTTTACCAGAGATATCTATATGTACAGTATGCCATGGAACACTAACCTTAGGGATGGGATGGAGCTGTACTTGTTGAGCGCCGGAGTGACCTTTGGAAGCTTTGCAAACCAAGCATGAGTCTGTGAACTTTTTGACATATTTATGCATGTTTGGAAACCAGTACAGTTCGTACAATTTATCAAGAGTTCTCTCAAACCCCAAATGTTTCAATTCACAGTGTACATGATTAATCAGACTCCACACTAATGATCGAGGAACGATAGGCAACCAAGAACTAACCCTTTTACGTTCAATTTTTCTAAAAAGTACACCCTTACGGATGTCGTAAGTTTGGGTGATATCGTCCGGGAATGCATTCGATTTTAATCTGGATATAATGTCCAAAATTTCAGGATCTCTTTGCTGCTCTACGAAGATCCAATCTTTTTCCAGTTCTGCAAAGTTAACTACTCTAGGTTGAATTTGGATATCATCACTATCACTATTAGTAGGGTTGCGGGACAAAAAATCGGCATGTGCCATTTGTTTCCCTTCCTTATATACGATGTCAAAATTGTAAGCTTGAAGAATTGCCCACCACCTATGAACTCTAGGGGTGAGGTCTTTTTTTGAATGGGATGCTTTTAAAGAATTGCAGTCGGTAAAAACCGCAAATTTACGGCCATATATGAAATGACGAAAATGTTGAACAGCACGAACCACAGCCAGGGTCTCGAGCTCATAAGAATGATAACGACTTTCTGTGTCAGTGGTTCGCTGGCTGTAGTAAGCTACAACATGAGGCCTGTTGCCATCTTTCTGAATCAAAACCGCTCCATAACCCTCAGAACTGGCATCTGTATGAATTTCGATGGGCAAAGATGGATCAAATATTTTAAGAACTGGTTCGTTGGTTAAATGTTTTATAATAGCTTTATGAACCTTGTCGTGTTCTTGGGTCCATCTTATTTTCCCATGGCCCTTAGTCAATGGATAAAGAGGTTTCATTAGTTGAGAAAAAGCAGGAATAAATTGACGAAAGTAAGAAGCCAATCCTATCAATTGTCTAACTTGGGTAACAGTTGATGGAGGTGGAACATTTATCAAAGCCTCAATCTTTTTAGGATTGGGTCTCAATTCTCCCGCTGAAACTACATACCCAAGGTATTCAGTCTTTTTCTTCATAAAGCTACACTTTTTGAAGTTGAACGAAAAGCCACAGTTTGCCAAAGTCTGTAACAATTTATCTAATCGTTCTAAACCTTCATCGACAGTCCCCGATATTGAAAGAACATCATCCATATACACGAGTACTCTATCATCATTCAGGGGTTTTAATGCTGTATGAATGGCTCTCTGAAAAACTTGAGGAGCGTTACGAAGACCAAAGGGCATGGCAAGAAATTCATACTGTCCATTGGGGGTCACAAAAGCTGTTTTTTCTATTGAATCTTGGTGAACGGGCAATTGGTGAAATCCCGATGCCATGTCAATTGTACAGAAATACTGAGCACCATTAAGTTTATTAATTTGATCATTAATCAGGGGTAAAGGGTAGTTATCAGGTATAGTATTGCTATTTAACTCACGATAGTCCACGCACATACGTTCGCTGCCGTCTTTCTTCTTCACTAACAAGATAGGGCTTGCAAACGGTGATGAGCTTTCCCTGATGATGTTAGCATCTAGCAGTTCATTAATTTTGATCCTGACTACTTGTTGTTCTGTTGGGGATAATCTATAAGGCCTTCCTTGAACGGTTTTATTAGAATCTATTAAGTTAATTTTAAGCTCTCCAGTATTGATTCTAGACTTAGGGAAATTTTGTGTAAAGTTATTAGAATATTTAGTTAGAATATCATATAGTTTCAATTTGTCTGCACCAGTTAAGTCAGTATCAGTTGAATCAAAGTCTAATTCAGTGGATGAATTAAGGAGTAAGTTACTCGTTGTCTCTCTAAATACAATGGATTCTGGACCAATCTCAACAGATAAACCACATTCTAATAAATCACGTCCCAATAGAACATCTTCGTTCAGACAATCATCGGGAACAATGTGAAAAACTACTTTAACCGGGATGTTCTGAATTGTAATGTTACAAACTATTTGTTCGTAACTGCAAATATTGTCGCAACCCATGCCTTTAAATTTTACTAATTCAGAAGATCTTTCGCCGACAAAAAACTTCGACTGACTTTCTCTTATTAGACTACACTCAGATCCAGAGTCAAAAATAAATTGAATTCTCATACCACCGCTTTCCAAAGTACCTCTTGCTATCTTGGAACAGACATTGACTTCCTTTACTTGCGGCTTTTTGGTCTGGTCCTTCTCGACACGTTTCGGACACGACAATACAACGTGACCAGGTTGGTTGCAGACGTAACAGGTCACTGACGAATTCCGCGACTCTTGCTTTGTAGACACACTGTCGTTTGGTTTACTGAGCGGCCGGTTCTTGCTTCGACACTCGGAACCTCGATGACCCGATCTTCGATATCCGCGTCAGGTTCCTCAGGATCAAACTTTACCAATGATACAGGAGTTGGAGCAGATACTGGTCTGGATAACTTTTCCGCCAACTTCAGAAAGGCGGCTTCCATGCCAGCAGAAAAGAATGATATCTGAGCTCCTGTGTCAGAATAACCACCTTGATCTTGATTCTGCCCTTCATCTGTGCGCTGGTCCAATCCCACTTCTGATGTAGGAATATCCTCCATAATTAAAAGAAGTCGGTACTTTTAAATTCACTTTTATTAATAATTAAATAACTTAACTAACTACGACAAGTAGTTGTAATTTAATTAAAGGTTACACGGACAAAAACAGTGATCCGTGCACCGAGCGAGCTCAACAACAACTGTGTCTCGGCGCCGGGCGGACCGGCTTATATAGCGTAGTGGTGGGGCGCGTTCGGTGAGTCACGCGCAACTCGGCCGCTCGATGCACGTTCCACTGACGTTTAGCACGTGGTTTTTCTCCGTGTACCCTCTTGTAGCTAGGCACGATGACGACGCCGACATATACATTACTTTAAGTTAATCAATGTAATCTTGCAATAAAAATAATAATAATTATTACATATAGCTCACATACACACATATGTATATACACATTTAAACACAAACACACACGCACGCACACGCACACGCACACGCACACGCTCACGCTCACGCACACGCACACACACGCCCACACGCACACACGCACACACGCACACAGGCACATACGCTCACACACACATACGCACACACGCACACACGCACACACGCACACGCACACGCACACGCACACGCACACGCACACGCACACGCACACGCACACGCACACGCACACGCACACGCATACGCACACGCACACGCACACGCACACGCACACCTCTGGTCCAACTTAACAGATTTAAATCAAGCGTGGCTTATAGTTTAAATTGAACTCCAAGCTTAATTGTGAAAACAGTATGAGAAGTCTGTCAGATTCTTTGGTTTAAAATAAAAACGAAAAACGAAATGGAAACCCCGATTTTAAAGATTTATAGTCATAAAACGTTCCAGTTTAATTTGAGAAATCTTGTTGTTTTGCAATCAAGTCTGAAAGAAATTAAACTTTTGTACGCTTATATGGCTAAGTCTTAAAATTAATTATAAAAAGTCACTACTTATCGTGACTGTGCCTAAGGTTGACACACGTCACACGGCACGCCACAATCGTGGCGGTAAGCCCCGTTTTTGAAGAGTGGCTGGAAAGGCGGCATGGCGCGCTCACCTTCCGGCTGACACAGGTAATGACTGGCCATGGTTGTTTTGGCCCGTTCCTGTGTCGCATAGGCCGGCAGGAGTCCAGATGTCATCACTGCGGTGACTGCCACGATGTTGTTGTGGACACGGCGCTGCACACTTTGGCGGAATGCCCCGCCTGGCCATAGCTGCGCCGTGAGTTGATCGCAGCAGTCGGACTGGTTGCCCTCTCACTCCCGGCCGTGGTTCAGTCTATGGTCCGGAGTGAGAGATCGTGGAACTGCGTCGCTTCCTTCTCTGCGGAAGTGATTTCCATCAAGGAGGCGGCGGAGCGGGAGAGTGTGCGCTTAAACCCTCTCCCCAACCGCAGAACCGGGCGCCGGAGGGCGCGAGATGACCTCCAGCCACCCTGAGCTTTGACGGGGGGCCGTGGTAGTCTGCGTAGGCCTGCTCGCCACCCGATCAGCACCAGATCCGAGAGGCGGCGTGCGTGTTCCCACGTGCGCCTCTGTATCATGTCTTTGTCCCTCCCAGGGAGACGGTGGAGGAAGTATTTTGTGTAGTGGCCTGCCGTTTTACACGGCGGGCCGAAACCACAGCGGGGTCGCGATTGTATGTGAAAGCGATTCGCGCGGCCTCGCCGTCTATGGTTATGTCGGGGAACACCGTGGTAGGTTTAGTCGGAATTACCGGGGTATCTTTTCCCTGGCGAGCTCGACATAACCTCACCGTCGCCCCGCGGAGAGATATACTACGTCAAAGCATTCCCCACGTTAAAATAAATAATTATATAATTGATAAATATTTGTATATGTATCAATGTTACATTAGTTGTTGTTAATATGTATGTTACCTTGGCCATTTAATGTAGCTTACAATGCCCTATACACCATATAAATTAAATAAATACTTTAGAGGGTATCGCTGATTTAAATTACGCTCAACATAAATAAACTTTTGCGTGAAGACTTACGATGTCGCGTGAAACCGGCGGGCCGCTAGTTGAAAATAAAATAAAACTATAACACGACAATAAGGTTCGTACACAAAAACGATCCACAGCGCTTTTAAACCAGGTATATAACCACTTAATTAACACCAATAATATTACAGCAGCCAACCAAATATTTTTATATTGGGGCACAAAATGCCAAATCACGTCATATTTGCAATTAGAGTCAAAGTTAATTTAAATTTCAGTATCTAAAACGCCTGCGGCATTATGTCTGTTGACTTATTCATCAGTAGCTATACTAGATTAAGTTTTAGTATAAGTTATTAGATAAAGGAATTAATTTTGGACCAGAGGAGATCGTTTTTCTTTTGCCCGCGACTTCGCTCGGTCGGGATCAGTACTTTCTTCTGACTGAAAGCTCTTTTGTGTCTCCCTGAAAACGTGTATCCGAAGATTCATAAAAAACGGTTGAGTAGTTAAGGCGTGAAAGCGTAACAAAAATACTCACATTCGCATTTACTTAGGCTTTTAACAAAAAAGAAAATATACTTACTTTAGTTGTATAATGGTTCACGTTTTGTGAACCATTGTACAACTAAAGTAAGTTCATACAAACCACAGATTCTCGCTAAAGAACACCGATTCCTACCAAGGATGCTTCGCGAGGTTATTGAAATCAAAAATTATCCTAATTTTAATAGAGATGATGGTTGGAATGTACCACCAGCTTGGGATGCAGTCATTCAAATAAAGAAGAATCCCAAGAAGAAGCAAATCACAGCTAGACTTGATACTTTGAGCTCATTCTGCGTAAATAGAAACACCAATGATTAAATTATGTTCGGGTACTTTGAAATAACTACACTGGAACACTAAAACAACTACCATCTTACTCTACAGTCTCCCAGTGACCATGGCTCGTGTCGGGGAAAGTGTCAACTTAAATATAAATAGTTTTAATAATTTAATTAGCTTAAAAATTTGCAAAGTTTAATAGTAGTAGTAGTGTAACAGTTTTCAAAATTATGGAGTAAAGTGTTAAATTAACAATGCGATAAAATCCGTATAATAATAATATCAATAAACCCCTCTGGGACAGTCGTTATCTTCTCATGAGACTAACGCGATATCGGAAAGCACAGTACACTATAGCTTTCAAACTACCGCCTAGCGATATAAACAAAAAAAATTATCACCAGGTTTAAATAAAAGCGCACAAACCGCAGGGCAGCTTGTGGCGAGTTGAATGTGAGTGGCGACACTGCGGTCCTGAATGCCTCAGAGAGTCGATTAGGGCCTCGTTTCCGGTTTACCGTTACTGGTTGGCTGGGGTGAAATTTCAAGAGCGCCCGTAGGACTCTCAACGCTGGCTTTCCTTGGTCGGCCGGTCAGCGTGGGGCCGCCAGAGTCATTTTTAAGGGCATAAGGCTACGGAAAAACCCGCTCCGGGTCTCCGTTGTCACGAGACCTGTGATGGTGAAACCGGCGCCGTACCACTCGACACCACTAGCTGCTCGCACCGGTGTTGCCCTCTGCCGCTGGCTTGTATGCCTATGGTGGCTATTCAGGAGGCCCATCTAGTGAGTTGGCGAGTCACCGTCTGCCCATCCGACTGATGCTATTAAATCATTATTCAGGGCAGACGCAGGTCTTCATTTGTAGTTACCTATATACCGGTCCATTAAACACACATCCCCATAGCCCAGAAGTATTAGAGCACTTACATATGTAGCAATAGTCCTACGCTTGCTGCGGCTAGTGCCACCGTAGGTGTTCCATCCCACGTTAAATTAAAACTCTAGAAGGGCCTCTTCACGTTTGACCCATGTCTCCGTGTAAGCCTCCCAAAAGGCCAAATATTTTTCTCATGTTAGAAAAATATCTGTGATAAGAGAAACATAATAATAAATAATCATAATTTTTTAATTCAATAAATAAATGTCTTTACAATACAATAACAGGCTACTTATTGTATTAAATTCACATAAAACTATATTTAATCTAAAGGAAAATATTTACAATTTAAATATTGGACACAAAAAGATTTGTTTATGAAGTCTGTTTTTACATTGTATTATATGAACTAGGTCAGAGACCTGTGTTTCAGGCCGTTTCTAATATGACATTTTTATTCTACTGTTAATAAAGTAAGGGTCTACAAAAAACATTTATACATGTACTGCAAACATATATAGTTAAGTATATAATTAAAATAGTTTTAAATAATAACAATTATAAATGAAAAATTGCTTAAACAATAACAAATAATTTTACAACTACTTGCAATTTCTCTGTAGCTGAATACGTAAGCGTTTTTAGTTTTAACAAAGTACCTAACTTTGTTAAAACTATGTGATATTGATTATGATTAATGCTATATATATCTAATACCTTATTTAAGAATAAGAAAAATCTCTTCATGTAAGCATGCTTAGCTTGGAAACTTTCACAAACTAAGTCTTTCATTCTTTTGTTCGTAGGTAAAAAAGGTAGTAGCGTATGTTGTTTAAAGACAGGGTGAAGGATAAATAATTGACGGACGGTTAAAATGTTAGTGGATTGGTATAGTTCATAGGTAGGGAAGATGAAAGGACGGAATAGTAGCATAATAGTATAGAAATAAAGTAGTTTAATTTCAATAAATTTTATTTTAACTAAAAAAAGTAACTTGAGCCTCAATCTGAAATCTCAAATTCTAATTGGATCCGTTTAAAATAACCGGAGATACAGTGCATAATCCACGTAAATAAAATAGGTGGGCGGTATAACATAGGTGAACCGTATTTCAAGCGGTCGTGGGCAAACGCCAGTAAACTAATAAACAGTGATTTATATTTCATGCTTTGTAACGAGAAATAATCTTCTTATAACTAGCGCTTCATAGCGCAAACAAAGAACTGAGAAGGCTTTATGGAAGTAACAATGTTTTATTAGTTGCGATTCTTTCTAACATTTTCTATCTTAACCAGCCTTGGTTCTAGCTAAGATAATATTACTATTGACAATAACTGATCAAAATAAAAGCAATTGATAATGCAATATATAAATACAATTTAGTTTAAATAAGCACTGGCCAATTTAAACTTAAATTCAAACTAAAAATATATGTGTATTAATTTAATTCAGGCCATGTTACATAATTATATTGTCCTATGTTTGATTGGCTATTGACATTAAACTATGATGATACTGGAAAAATAATTACTAAAGTGGCGTAATATTAATCAATAGGTATAGTTATTATTGCAACAATAATATACTCCATTTACTCACACATACAAACACACACATAAACACACACAAACATAAAAAATTGTATATAATTTTTGTGTAATTTTATTTTAATTCTCTTACTACACTAAATCTGTCAGCACTTATACATAATCCGCAAAAATAAATTGTTTCAAGGGGTGGGGACCTGGTGTCCTGAAACACAGGTCTCGAGCCACCACACAGCATATGTACATCGTATGTTGTAAACCGAATTATGTAATGTTTGTTAATACTGTTTATATAATATGTGTATATTGTGGTCAGAAAATAAACGTTATTATTATTATGTTTAGACAGTCCGAATTGGCCATACTTGATGCAATGACCGCTATGTATGCTATGGTGCATTTTTATAACAGCCAGGTGCATAGCTCTCGATAAGCGCAAACATAATTATGAGCTCGCTTCAGCTAACATGTATGAAAAGCAAAATCGTATAGTCGGGTAAGGAATAGAATGGACTTGTTATAGCTGTCAAACACACCTAATCTCCATAAAAGCTGGCGCCTAATTTGATTGATTTATAAAATCGGTCAATGTCATTTTCCCAATAACATACGTGAATCGATTAGGTAGGTACATGTTATCAAATGGGTTCCTATGTAAAAAAAAACTTATAGTGAAACAGAATTGCGAACAATATTAATTTTATTGTCATATTGACGCCTTCTAAGCTAGACGCAAAATCGGTAAATTTTTTGGTCGCTGAAACACAATGCTTTTTGACAGGGACTTTCTTAGGTACCCACGACAGTGACGCGTAATTGCACTCGAAGGATATTCGAATATAGTTGTGGTCAACGCTACGACCTACTTTTGAAAGCCAAGGACGCAATGTGCACACTTATGTATAGCGTCGCGTATGCATTCGAATAAATTTCAAATGAAATAATTGTGCACATCGCTAACCTATTATTTTACATAAAGTTCTGGAAGATATGTGAAATCTGCTAGCCCGCACTGGGCGTGGTGGCCTCAACTGTGAAGAATCCCATGCCCCAAGAGTCGGACCTTGTTATTTTCAAGGCTGATATTGTTATTAATATTATACATATTAAGATGCATTTAATATATCTATGCCATATTGCAATATTATGTATAAACCTGTTGGCGTCTACAATTTACAATCTCATTTAATTTTCACGATTTTCTTTTAATTGTAAGTTTCAATCAATCGAAACTAACGCATAGAAACAACTGTGTACAGCTGATGTAGCCCCTCTTCAGCTCTTATAAAAATCTGCGGAGACGAGAGAAGTTTTCTCCGATTGTTAATTATTTTATTATTGGTGGAAGGGATACTAACAATCTTATAAAAAATGGTTCAGATTTCAATTTTAACGTAGTTAGTGACATCTGCACTTGGAATCATTTCTGTGTCGAGGCTACCTATTATACAAACATTCAAACAATGGATATAAAGAACATCCAAACACGCAAAACCCAAACAATCACATTTTTGTGTGGGGAGCACACTCACAACACTCACCGTGATGTAATGCCGACTGAAGCTAGCAAGCATATTTAACCGTGTAATGTTCAAACTAGTCGGTTTCTCAAACTAATTAAACACAACTAACTTTTCTTTGACTTGGTGCTTCATCTGTGCATCTACAAAGTACAAAACAAAAAGATATTAGATACTTATTCATGAAAACATGAACATATTGCGTGTATCCACGCCACGCAGCAGCCCTTGAGTCTGGGCGAGAGAGACACCGATAACAATAATAGTCATTCGCATTGAGACCGCGCGCGCTATCACTCGCATTCGCCGCGCCGCGCGACGCCATCGGCAAAGTCGATCGTGCTGTCAACAAACAAATCTTTTGTTATGAAACACCCAACATATTATCTGCCAACACTAAAATTTAATTCAAAACCAGTGAAAAGCTTTTCGCGTTTCTATGTGAATGTGTGCTATATACCATATTTTGAATTCACATAAAAGTATTTTTAACTTTTAGTTCAAGTGCTAATACAAATTTATGTGAAAGAGTTTTATTAATATTTATTAGTAAGTATTTACTTACCTTACCTTGCTTTTTGTGGTAAAATTAGAGACTGGTTACAGTGCTGGTTAAATGTGATAAATCACTGGCGATGCTGAATATACCTAGAAATCATTTTATTAACGTTAACCTCTTTTCATTTTTGTATATGGGATAATACCTAATTGTATATTAAATAAATTATATATTACGTAGTAAAACAAAACTGCCTAGATAAAGATCCCTTATCACGTCTGTTTTCTTTATTTTCTTTTGTTTTACTGATGTTACCTACGAATGCATTTTGTCGCTTGATTTGATTCATTCCTGTTTTGGGAAAAGATCAGTGAGCATTTGCAATGAAATTGAAAACTAAAACATTTCATGCAATATTCAATGAGATCTACGCTAATATATTTTAGCCTGTAAGTCAAGGCAGAATAATTCAATTTAACGATGTTATTGATATTCAAAATTGCTTATAACGCAATGTTTATTTTCTGAAATACATCAATTTCTAGTCTGTAGGCACCGATACTATGTAATATGTAATATTGATCAACATGTCTAGGCAAAATAATAACAAATTTATTGTGCGTATCAATACAAAGACTAAAAAATACCTCCAGTGGCAAGAGGCCTGATATTAGAACAATTTACAAACATCGTTTTTCAAAATTGATTTAGTATCGTAAATAATGTTTGGTTTGACTACCGAATGAACTTTATGAGGCGGAAATGTAATTTCTTCTTTATTGCTTCCCACAATAATGTTCAATTTAGTATCTAATTTATTCCCACAACAGTGTCTAGTACAATCGCATTCCCAAAGACGTGGCTGAGAATTCCTCGTAACTTAATTATACATACGGAAAATATGAAGTAAATTTTAAGTAATGTCTCTGCGCAATAAACCATACTTTACTTTGCAAAATAAATCTTAAAATGTAATAAAGTTAATGTTATATCAAAAAGGCAGTATCAAAATTTATGTTACGGGAAATGTGTTCTTATTAAAACACAGGATTGCAGTCCTTTTAGACTTCTAGGCAAAGAGGAGTTTACAATGCTCCAGACTCTTAAAAACAATATGGATCGATTGCAAGTTATGAAATCAAAACTACTCATATAAAATGAATAAAATGTTGCACACTTATTTTCACATTTTGTGTGTGACATGAAAACTTTTAACTTTGGTATTATTTTGTTAACCAGTTATAATAATAATCCTAATCCTAACTGATATTATGAATGTGAGTTTGTTTTTTAATTTATTTGTTTGTTACGCTTTCACGACTTAACTACTCGACTGATCAACCTGAAATTGGTCAACAAATTTTCAGGGATACAGAAGAGGACATAGGGTACATTTTATGCAGAAAAAGGACTGTTAAAAACCTTAATGTATTTACGCGAGCAAAACCACGGACAAATTCTAGTATATAATGATTTAGCTGAGTACCTACGCCTAATATGTTGATTCAAAATCCAAAATAAATTTATTCAGGTTAGGTTACAAGGTAACACTTATGAATGTCAAAGTTACACAATTTTTTTTCTGTGAATTTACATTTACTGCCACGTTCAGCAAAACAAGGGTGTAGGGCTTATGAGAAGAACGGGCAAGAAACTCATGGCCATTTTTTTTAAACGCCAATTATTTTGTTTACCAATCATAACAGCTGTAAGGTGCTGCAAACATTTGTTTATTGTTTATCATTATCCACGTTGAGATACACAAATATCTATGGTTTTCCGATCTGCACCATTATTGGGTTCCATTGGAGTTGGTATTTTTTCATTATAGTAAATTTCTGTATGTAATCTTTTACTTTGTTCGTTACTAACAGTGACCAAATTTTTAGGAAACAATTTTATAATGACCTAAACTTCTTATTAAGGCAACGGTTACAACCCCACTTACAAGTAGTAGCAGTTGCGAATGCACCTTTATGATACTTAGTAATTTTATAGAATAAATATATGGGATAAGAAAGAATAAAATATTTGGTCACACACAAAAGATTCCTCAGTATTTCTCCAGTTCACTAAGATATTTTTCTTCTTATATTTATATTTATATACAATGGCGACCACAAGGACCGATCAAACTACATGAGTTTCATGATCAAGTATATAGAAATAGGTAATCGTTTACTAATAAAAATGTACCCCCATGCCCTGGAAAGTTCATAAAGCCTCCAGTTTTGGCGGCCATCAACGGTATATTAAATTTACGCATGAATGTTGAAACTCTCAATTAATCTGGCATTTAGGGCTTTACCATCATCTCTAACAGCACTGTCGCTGCTACACAATCTGGAACGCGCTCTCTCATCTTACCTAAGATATCGTTAACAAGTATAAGACTTGCCTGATGTGAGTAGTTAACCATAACATATGAGCACATGCAAATGCCAGGACTAAAACAGCAAATTGCCATATGTTCTGATATATATGTATATATAACTCATTAAAAAATGTTGTTGAAAAACGTTTGATAAAAAATAAAACATTTTAAAGTTATTAAATGGGTAAATATCTCATCTTTCAATTTTTATTTGATGATGCTAACATTTTTTGATCATTAACCTGTCAATTCTTGGAATGCCAGAATGTCAGACATAACTGTCAAATTCAAGGTAAAAAAACAAAAGCCTTTTTTCTGGCCGTCGGCGTGCTGCTGCGATGCAGTGGGTTAATTCTTTTACAGTGTTCGCTTGTTCGATAACATTATTTTTAAAAACCCGTGCCCTCATTTGTGCGATTTTATTTATCGATAATACCGTTTAAACGTAGGTAAAGGAATTATATCTAAATACGATCGTGGGTATATCAAAGCTATTCTGGGAACATCATTCTTCTTTCTTTTATGTTCACGTCGTCTTAACTTGTAGGATTAGAAGCCTAGAGTTCATCGCACGAGAAACTACAGCATATGGTACCATAGAACACACATATCCACAAAAACAATCGGGGTAGCAGTGATTTTCTTTATAGTACATGGATAGCTTAAAGGCTTAAATAGTCGCCGCAGTTTCTACCAATGCTACGAATATTGCGAATTAAATGTTCAGAGTCTGGATTATCTTTAAGTTTTTATTTTAGTCCTTGCGAAGTGAAGTTTGATCGCAGAAAACGAGCAATCAAATAAAACAAAATTATGTGGTAAAATTATTGAAATAGTATATGTATATCAATTCTTCATAGAGACTCGCTATAAAGAAGTTGCTTATGTCCGATTTTATATGCAACTCTACATTTTTTGTAAAAACAGTAAGTATCAAAATCGGATACTTCTGTATGCTGGCTTATTAATCAGCTAAAATAAAAAATTAAAATATCAGTAAACTACCGTACTACTGTGAAGTTATATGCTTCTATATTAAGCGTAGAATATAATAGAGCTTTATGTAATAAAGTCGCTGCAATATTTTAAATGTTGCAACCCTTGGCGCTGAATACAAGGATTACACTATCAAATTATACGCAAATCTATAAGCTTTGTGTCCTAGGGTCGCCGCATCAAACGATGAGATTAATTAATATAGACACTAACAATCGATGATGCGGGAAATTATAACTGCATATACTACTAACTTGTAGTTAGCTTTGCACCCGTTTCCTAGCATAATATATATTCCATCTGAAATAATATAAACGTTTTTAGTTAACTATGGCGATTTGTACACATACTTAATATAAAACTAGGTAATGGGTCTTACTCGCGATAAAGTATTTAAAAGGTAATAAATACCTATTGATTGCCCGACGTTTCGACCGATTTCCATCGATCGTGGTCACGGGTTGACTGTTGTGAGCTCAGCGGCGCCTTCGTGAAGTGCGGGTTGCGGCAACTAGCCTCACTTGGTCATTATTATTTATATCGGCACTGTTGGTATTTCGACACACAACACTAACGACGTCTACACACTGTCGACCTAAGTCACTGCGGCGAATGGTTTAAATACTTTATCGCGAGTAAGATCCATTATATAAATTAGTATGCAATAATATACTTTTAAAATAGTGAAAGAATTTACAAAACTGGTTGAGTAATTTTGGAGATTGCCTTGCCATAGACAAAATTACAAACTTTACCTCTTTTTAATTTTTATGTAGATAAATATAATTATATTGCTTGCAGATAGCTTCGATAGGCAGTGTAAAGAAATTCGTTTGATCGTACGCACCTGTTTATTGTGATATCACAGTATATTTACATCCTTCAAACGTTACAGTTTAAGTGCTTATATTAATGAATACATATACATTTGGTATAAATAATTCACACTTAAGTATAGTATGCAGTAGTTGAGAAGACTGAAAAAGAAGAAATAGTTATGACTTCATTATCCTCTCTTATAATATAAATGCGAAAGTGTTTGTTATTTGTTTGTTTGTTACGCTTTCACGTCCTAACTACTCACCCGATAATCATGATATTTCACAAACATGTTGTCAGGGGTACAGAAAAGGATTTTTTGTTTTTTTTTACGTGGTGGAATGCTTTGACGCATACCTCTCCGCGGGGCGACGGAGAGGTTATGTCGGGCTCACCGGGGAAAAGATACCCCGATAATACCGACTAAACCTACCACGATGTTCCTCGACATAACCATAGACGGCGAGGCCGCGCGAATCGCTTTCACATGCAATCGCGACCCCGCCGTGGTTTCGGCCCGCCGTGTGAAACGGCAGGCCAGTGCACGAAGAATATTTCCTCCACCATCCTCCTGAGCGGGGGGGACAAAGACACGATACAGAGGCGCACGTGGAAACACGCACGCCGCCTCTCGGACCTGGTGCTGATCGGGTGGCGAGCAGGCCCACGCAGCCCACCACCCCCAGGTCAAACTTCAAGGGGCTGGAGGTCATCTCGCGCCCTCCGGCGCCCGGTTCTGCGGTTGGAGAGAGGGTTTAAGCGCTCCCTCTCCCGCTCCGCCGCCTTCTTGATGGAAATTACTTCCTCACAAAAGGAGGCGACGGCGTTCCACGATCTCTCACTCCGGACCATAGACTGAACCACCGGGAGTCAGAGGGCAACCAGTCCGACTGCCGCGATCAACTCACGGCGCTGCAATGCCCAGGCGGGGCAATCCACTAAAGTGTGCAGCGCCGTGTCCACAACAACATCGCGGCAGTCGCCGCAGTGATGACAACCGGGCGTCGCCTGCCGGCCTATACGACACAGGAACTGGCCAAAACAACCGTGGCCAGTCATTACCTGTGTCAGCCGGAAGGTGAGGGCGCCATGCCGCCTCTCCAGCCACTCCTCAAAAACGGGACTTACCGCCACGATCTTGGCGTGCCCGACAGAAAAGGACTTAGGGTAACTTCCATCCAGGAAAAAGAAGCGTAGCCGCGGACAAAATCTAGCATCAAATATATTATTATAACCTAGACCTTGTGCCAGTACTGGCTGATACACTAATACAATTATGTGAACTTATATTAGAGTTGTATAATGGATCGCATGCATAACTGACTAATCTCGAAAACGGTATTCGAGGTTCTTGGTATATAAAACGTTATCAATTGTATAGTCACATTAATTTTTCCTTTATGGTCTCATGGCATCCATTGGCGTATCATCATCATCATCTCAATCGAAAAACATCCACTGCTAGTCATAGGCCTCCCCAAGGGTTTCCACACATACCGGTCTTGGGCCACCCGCATTTAACCGCTTCACACGACCCTTACCAGGTTTTCGGTTGTATATTATCATGTTTGGGTAAAATCGTGAGGATTCGGATTAGACAAAAGAGTAAGTTTCTGTTAGAGAATTCTCAATAGTAGCCTGGAGTCATGAAATGTGCCCGGTTGACGACAATAAAATCCCTCCTATTACGTACGGGACCTGAAAACATATCTGTCGACATGTGGGTGCCAACTTTGTAGATTTACCATCTATGAATTCAAATTTGCCAATGCTCGGAACATTTCTTTATAAAATACAAGTAATATAGTTATTACGAATATAAATATTTTTCAGTTTATCTTCACGAAAAAAATGTTTATTGAAATGTCAAGGAAAGAAGATTTGTTAAACTTTTATTGGGTGACAACTATATCTCAAGAGCACGTATGATCTCGAAATATGCTCACACCGTTCTCTCAACATGTGTAGGTCTATATTAATAATCGGCACAGTGTTTATAGGCCGAATGTATTTTCAGAAGGTTACGTATTATCATCGTTAGATAATATATCTAAGGGCTTGTTCACATAGAGACAACGCAATGCTGTAATCAAAGTAACTTACTGCACATACTTGTTACCACTATTAAGAGGCGATAATAAGTTTCCATCGCTCCAGAAACACATCGACGCGTTTGATAGTCGGTGTTTCATACATTTTGACCAGCTTACCAACGTTGCTAGGAGCTCATTTAGAAAAAGTATAACTTATGTATATCTATACTAATATTATAAAGCTGAAAAGTTTGTTTGTTTGTTTTAACGTGCTAATCTAAGAAACTACTGGTTCGAATTGAAAAATTATTTTAGAGTTGGATAGCCCATTTATCGAGGAAGGCTATACGCTATATAACATCACGCTACGACCCACGGGAGCGACGCAGTAACTATAAACGCGGGTGAAACCGCGGGCACATCTAGTATAATACAATGTAGAGACACATATTGTGTAGAGACAGACTGCTGACGCATTAATTCTATATACAAGGCGCGCAGTTTGTGTGCAGCGCAGCAGTCGTAATTAGGTACGCGACCTAGCTGAGCGGGTGTGGGGAGCCACACCCGCTCAGCTAGGTCGCGTACCTAATTATGTAGTTTATTTTTGTATATCTATTTTAAGTTTATGGTACCAGTAAAGAAAGTATGTATTAATGTGACTATCATTTCTTACGCATAACGAGCCCCCCTACATTGGTGACCCTTCGACATCGAACATGCAACTTTTGGCGATGACACCGGCAATCGGAGCACGCGCAAAGAGACCACGTGGAACGGAAGCACGCGCACATGGATAGCGAGGTAGCCGGCACGCGCATGTGTGGCGATGAAGCACGATTCATGCAAGCAGGGACTCGGAATACGCATCATGGGAGACGACTCGCCCTTTTTACCAGTTTCAAAAGGGCTGACAACCTAATTACTTTCGACATATTACAAGCTAGAGGACGGCGATCATCATGGCTCCAGATACAGCGCGACACTCTATACGAGTTTGTACAAATCGTGGAATTTGTAACGCGGTCATACGCGGCATAATCCGACGATACACGAGGACACGGGACACGACGGCGACACTAGAGTACAGTGTGCGCGTCGTATGCAGTCATCATACTTCGGTAGCGCTGAAAGGAATACGCACCAAGAGAGGATGGCACAACCTGCAAGTTTTGAGAAACACGGAGCTGGCAGAGCATGACAACTGATGGAAACCGCCGCGAGATAATGACAACATATTTGCTTCTTCGTACGAAAAGCTCAATCGTTATCAGCATCATACGAAGAGCAAGGAAAATATACAATGTGTACCTACGTGTAAAAATGTGTAATCGTAATGTGAGAGAGATAGTGATATGATAAGTTTTTTTTGCTAGATCTACCTATTTAAATTTTTCTTATATAATATAATGTCTAAACCTTCTGTTAAGATTATTTGAAACAACTTTACTTAATTACTGTACCTACTGTATATTGTTAGGACCACTAGTTATCGCATTTTGGTTGAGTTTGCATTGTGAGAAACGCGCCGGATACATGACACCCATTGTTTATATAGAGAGTTCTGTGTAATATTCAAGTGCGATAAGCTAGTTATGATTTTTATAGAGTTGTACATACTTGAAGTGCTTAAAAAATAAAATTTTGGGGGAAGTAATGTAGAGACACATATTGTGTAGAGACAGACTGCTGACGCATTAATTCTATATACAAGGAGCGCAGTTTGTGTGCAGCGCAGCAGTCGTCTCCCCACACCCGCTCAGCTAGGTCGCGTACCTAATTATGTAGTTTATTTTTGTATATCTATTTTAAGTTTATGATACCAGTAAAGAAAGTATATATTAATGTGACTATCATTTCTTACGCATAACGACGCCCCCGACATACAATATAACTGCCTATATATAATCGCCGATCTAGGAAACGGAACTGTCCACCTATAGAAAGCTCAAATACGGTAGTCGGGCCGGTGAATAAGACCGAAATCGACGTGGCCACTGAATCAGTAAATTTTTCCTCTGAAATTGCGTAGTCACTTTTTAGGTAGTCCGAACAGTTTAAGACAAGATTCAATGTTGCTGGACTCGGCTCTCACCATCTCCAATAGCATTGGTACCAGAGAGCACAGAAACAAATCAAGTTCGCTCCGGTGCATAGAGATGCGCAGCGCCATAGTCTCATATTCTGTGTTTAGGATCTATGTTATCTACGTCTGAGGCAACGTGTAGTTCCAAAGTAGCGAGAGTCACATGTTAAGGTCAGAATGCTGCCAGCTTGAAAGCTCGGTATGCCCACTAGAGCAAAGCAATGCAACGGCTGCTTTTTATTCTTCTTTCGTCGCAAGTCTGACCTCACAATGCCTGACATGAAAAACAGCAGTTACCTCTCTGAGGTGCACCTGAGGATTCCAGATTAAGTCTTTCAACGTGGCACAAACGAATCTTAAAGACTGTGGATCATCCAAAACTCACAAGCGTATTTAACCCTTAGGGAGTTAATGCACTTGTGTTTATATTTATATGAACTCAATCTCACACCTCAGCTCCGACACAAAATGGTTGCGTACGTGCAGACGTTAAGATTATCATCTAAATGGCGTGGTATGCCCTAGAGCAGGGATGGCGAACCTTTACATATCAACGTGCTATTTTCCTAAAGAAATGTTTAATGAGGTCATAGAGGTGCCATCAAATAATTTTGACTGTATGATTAGTGGGAAAATAATAAAAATAAATACTATCAACTCAAAACTCTTTATTTACTACAAAAAAATAGGAACATTTTGCAATGTTTAATTATACGCGTTATTTAAATTAAAGTAAAATTTGTGTGACTTCTGTTGTTGCAGATTAGATGACAAATAACATATGTTAGGATTGTAAAATGTTACTTTTAGCAGAATGCATGCTGAACTGGAGTCATCTATAATATTATCTTCTGTTTACGCGAATGTTATTCATTGAAATTAAACTACTATAAACAGATTTTATCGCGTTGTTTATTCGACACTTTATTACATAATTTAGAAACTGTTACACTACCACTACTTTTAAACTTTATAAGTTTTTAAGCTAATTAAATTATTAAAACTATTTACATTTAAGTTTACACTTTCCCCAACGTTTCGGTATTTTTTTTCAGCAGCCGTGGTCACGGGGAGATTAAGATGGTAGTTGTCTCAATGTTCCAGTATAGTTATTTCAAAGTACCCGAACATAATTTAATCTTTGGTGTTTCTATTTACGCAGAATGAGCTCAAATTATCATGAAGTCTAGCTGTGATTTGCTTCTTCTTGGGTTTGAGTATTTGCATTACTGGCTCCCAAGCTGGTGGTACATTCCAACCATCTTCTCTATTGAAATTAGGATGTTTTTTGATTTCAATAGCCCCGCGAAGCATCCTTGGTTAAAAATTGCTATTCTTTAGCGAGATTCTGTGGTTTGTCAAATGTCAGGTAGTGGTTGCACATGTTCACACATAGCAGACTTCAATGAGCGTTGGTGTTTTACATCAGCTATGTGTTCTTTTATGCGGGTGCCTATGCTGCTCTTGGTTTGACAAATGTATGAGAGTCCGCAGTCACAATCTATTTTATAGATCCCTGCATCTTGTAAAGGTAGTTGGCACTTGACGGATGGTAAAAAATTACTATTCTTCGTTGGCAGCTTGAAGTATGCGTTGATTGAAGCTCGCTTTAATTAGTTTAATTACTTTAATTAGCTTAAAAATTAGTAAAGTTTAATAGTAGTAGTAGTGTACCAGTTTCTAAATTATGTAATAAAGTGTCAATTAAACAACGTGATAAAATCCGTATGTAGTAGTTTAATTTCACTGGAGTCATCTGTCAAACGGTTTCTAACCGAGTCTTTAATGTTATTCATCTCTAAAAATAATGACTCGCGGGCAGGCATAAAGGCATAGCTTGATGAAAATATTCTTAAAATAGCATGAGCCAGCTTTCTCAAACAATTAAAAGGGTCTGGTAACGCATTCAATGTTTCCAAAATTTTGTTATTAGGGTTTTCACTTATATTACTTGTCAATCTTTCTGTTTTAATTAATTCTAACTCTTTCTTTGTTTCAATAAATTTTTGAATCTATATTGAACTAGACTGGAAATCTATCAGCTGAATTTCAAATAGTTCAATTTCCAACCAATCGAATTGGGACAAATGCAATTTATCAAATGACGTCACATCAGGCTACATAATAAAATTGAGTATTTCTGATAATTCTTTAAACTGAGAAAATCTCACTGAAAATTCCTTAATTGATGAATCAATTACAGAAATAAATTCTTCAGTAACTTGGTCTTCACCTGGTTTCTCATGTATTTCTAAATCAATATATTTTTCAAATTTGGGAAATACTTGTAGTTTCTTGTGATAATATCGTTGCTGAAAACTTGCAGTTTAGCCTCAGCCAAAGCGCGAATGAGTTCTATCATGACGATAATTGTTTTATTTATGCCTTGAAGCTTCATGTTTAACTTATTTAAATGTTGGTATATGTCTGTAAAAACAGCACTTTTGAAAGCCACATAACATCCAACAACTGTGGGTATTCTTCAACTTTTCCCTCATTCTGCAGAAACAGTCTGATTTCTTCCAAGCAATCAACAAATCTTTGAAGTACGTTCCCGCGACTCAACCAGCGAACATTATTGTACGGTCAGGTGCAAAAGTCGAGTAGGAATTTTACAATGCAATAAAAACAAAACAAGTTGTACTTACGACCTTTTTCAATAAAATCATCGCACACATACACATAAACCCACCTCACTTATTCTATCGCCTGTTCTTATTATGATTGTGACTATTAATTTCAAGCTAATAAGCAAGTGAAGTTATAGCTATGTTGGTAATAGTGCGATCTAAATCTGAACGCTTGTTGGTTCGATCGATCCTCAGCAGAAGTGATAATCTTTTTGTATTTTTTTTCTAACATTTTATATATCGATGACTTGTTTTTTACTTTAAGACTTATTTAAACCGTAGTTATTTAAAAGATAAGGGTGGATTTAAATAAGATTAATTTCTCACTTGAATTGAATTATCTGATGTTGTTGGTTGGTGACTTTTGTTACGAGTGTTTGTGTCATTATTATTGCAATCAGTATATTTTATATTTTGTTTGAAAGTCTACATTTCAAATGCAAACTAATATAAATATTGAATCCAATGCAAATATTATCGCATTGCATAATTATGGCCTTAATATATCTCAAATTGCCGACAAAACTGGACTAAGTGTAAGTTATTTTTAAGTATTATGTTACGATATGATGATTTATGATTTGGTTGTTAAGGAATTGTTAACTACGATTATGTCATAAGATTTTTAATTTTAATTCAGAGAAATACTGTAAGTCGTTGGGTAAAATGATTTGAAGAAGAATATAGCTTAAAAAGTCGAGCGAGAAGTGGAAGACCGCTTCTTATTAACCAAACTCAGCGAAGATTAATAGTGAATGCTTATGAATCAAATGGTTTCATACCGACGAGACACTTTGCGAACCAGTTTAATACTTCGTTGGTCACTGTTTGGGCATTGCAAATATGGGATGCGCGAGATGAGCGGTGTCCTGATCAGCTCATATCCCATTGCATGCAGTTGTAGGACAGTTTACGCGGCACAGATATATGTGCTTATATTGTGACCGCCACGCGTAGACGTTTATTCTTGAAGAAGAAGACTAAATATTAAAAAAACTTGTTTCGAATAGAGGATGTGCTGGTTGACGAAGTTAGAATTGAGGTTAAGTTTCAATCCTCTTTTCCTTGTAAAAAGAATAATTAAGTTATAACTTCAATTGTCATTATAATTATTGTAAAATATTATTTGTAAGTAAAATGAATCCAAATAGTAAAGACTAAATATGTTTTTTTATTATATACTTAGTACTAGTAGTTTTCCCGCGGTTTCACCTGCGTAAGTCTCGTTCCCGTGTTAATATCGGGTTTCACCCCTTTCACCCCCTTCAGGGTGGAATTTCCAAAAATCCTCTCTTAGTGCTCCCCTACACTCTCCAAGGAACATACATGCCAAATTTCAGCGTCTTGCGTTCAGTAGTTTCGGCTGTGCGTTGTCTGTCAGTCACTCAGTAACGGAAGAGTTTTATATATATAGATTGAAAAATGCATTTACAGAAAATTAAATAGAAGTTCATTTTCAGTAACCATATTTTGAAATTGTTTTTTATAGTGAAATATTATTATTATAAATTACTTAAATAAAATGTTGTTTATTTACGGACACTTGTTAAATATACGGGATAGTAGTTATTATAGTTATACATACAAGAACTCGTTTTTGTCTCGCCTTGCACACATGCGCATGACGAACTTCACCTACTATCATTTATATTGAATAATGTTTCGTTGTTTGCGTTGAAACAAACGTTGTGTGTGAACACACAAAAATAGTTGCTCGGAACTGTATGCGATTCTTTACTTTATGATGCTACTCGACTTTTGTCTTTGACCGTACATCAGTAAGCCATTGTACACCGAGTTGACTTTATCTAACAAAGCATCGAACTTTCGCTTGTTTAAAGCCTACGACGAGATGAGGTTGACTATTTTTGTGACTACCGCCATTACATTATCAAGAGATGTTAAACCACTCTTAGCACACAAGGCTTGTTGGTAAAAGATACAGTGGAATTCAAGAATGGAATGCCCTACGTCTGTTTGAAATAAACTTATGAAACTATTTTTTTTACTCACCATTCTTAGAGCATCATCAGTTGTACGGAAACAACTTTTTCAGCAAGCGAATTTTTAACAGCCCCACTAATATCAGTGCCCTCTGTAGTTGTTAGCAACGATTTTATCGCAATTAATTCTTCCTTAATGACGTTTCCAAAGCAATATAGAGCAAAAACAGCTAAACGTGCAGATTTAGTGACGTCAGTGCTTTCGTCAAGACATAGCGATATAAAAGAAGCAGAGCTAATGTCAATTTTTTGTTGATCTGTTACATTTTCGGCTAGTTTTAAGATTCTTTCTTTTATTGTGTTTCTGGATAGAGGAGTATCTTTGATGCGCTGAATTTTATTGTCTTATCTTTATTATCGAAATCATCAAAAAGAGAGGGCGCGCTTGCTAACCAGGCTTCCTTCAAAAACTCTCCCTCTTGAAAAGGTTTACTATGCCGGGCAATGACATTTGCAGCCGCGTAACTTGCTGCGCTCGTATGACAATTTTTGCTAATGTGCCTGCAGCACATTTCCTATTTTGGTATTGTTACTCATCATTCGATATTGCATCAGATGTACCTAGAATGTAATCATAATTAATATTGTTTAACCCGTCGATCAATAACCGTTGTACTATCGCATTGTGTCACAGAAATAAATAACAGAACGTATTTCGGTATTTCACTGAAGAACCTTGAGTAGGAATCCCAGCACGCATACAGCCGAGTGAGAACAATCTCTAGACCAACATATTTAATCATAGATGTTGACTGTTTATTTCTGTCTTTCAATACACTTGCAATTAATGATTTTTACTCTGGTTTTGCTTTTTTGACAAACAGATTTGTGATTTGTTTCAAAATGCCGTTTCACAGACGATGTTCTACATACCACTGTTCCAGAACATAAAACACACACTGCCTTGTCACCTTTACTAATCATGCCATATTTCTCTGTCCACCAAGTTTGAAATTCACTATTATGTTATGCATAAACAAACTATGCGTCATTACTCATTAGCAATAGAAACTCGCGATGTAGATTGTAGGTACGAAAACAAACGAGCGAGCGCCACGCTTGCCACCTAAAGCCGCCATCCCGTACACTGTACCCCGCATATCGTCCTCCGGACACTAGGATCCCACGGCGCCGCTCCCATGGGCTCCACAGACAATTTTTTCGCCTCTTGAATCCTATATTCATGACGCCGCTCTCATGGGATCTACAGACAATTTTTTCGCCTCTTGACTCCTATGGGATCCTCAGATAATTTTGTATTCCTCTTGGTTCCCATGGGATCCAGCAAATATTTTTTAATTCTCTTTTCTCCCATAGGCCGCAAGATAACAGGTCCAAAGAATGAACCAAAGAGTCCTACAGTTTAGTTTTTTAGTTAATTAAAAGCTGTGTTCCATCTTTCCAACCAAATAAGTTTACTTTGGACTTTGAGATACCAATAATAAAAGGTATACGTGACCAATTTCCCGAGTGTAAAATAAAAGGCTGTTATTGCCATTACACACAGTGTTTGGAAGACGCAAATTGGGTCTCACAAAGACGAAACGCAAAAAAAGGATTGTAGCTACATGTGCCGTTATACCACTAGTCCCAGAAGATATGTTAAATAGTGCATGGACATAGTATATGTATGTAAAAAGTAAAATGTATGAAAATCCACAAATGACTAAATTAAGAAATTACATGCAACACTTTTGGTTTAAGAGTGAGTAAGGAATATTTGGGCCGTATTCGGTAAACGCCACCGGACAAACAATTGTTTGGATGGGTGGGCTACGAGACTAAATAAGAGATTAGGCAAGAAAAACAGACATATTTTGAATTTACTACAAATATTAAAAGCGGATGCAAAATATAACAATATACGTACAAAAAAGCACGACGCAAATACTATAAAGAAAAGACAAATAGAAATATAATGAATTTCTTTTGGAATCGAAAATGGAGTTAATAAACGGGAAAATAACAATTGGACACTTTTTGGAATAAGTAAAATAGTAATATTTTCTTCATAATTTTTTTTCATTCGTGATTATATTTCGTGTCAAGTGGCAATGGCGAATGTCGATTTTAAGTTTATCATATTACAATAATATTATTATTACTTTTCTATAATTGAAGTTTCATATTATGCCTTTTAGAAAAAAAAATCTCCGGGTTCTCTATAACGGCCATGGGATCGAAATTTTCACAGGACGTAAGACAAATCTTAAATATTATATCAATCTTAATACATTTTTAAGCCTATAACACAGGAGTCAAGAGGCAAAAAAATTGCCTGTCGATCCCATAGGAGCGACATCATGGGAGCCTAGTATTAAATTCTTTAATATAGGAGTCAAGAGGCGAAAAAATTGTCTGTGGATCCCATAGGAGCGGCGCCGTGGGATCCTAGTGACCGGAGAGGCCTATCGCAGCCCGCGCACCGCACCCGAACATTCTGTAGCGTAGGAATCACTCGCGTTCGCTCGTCATATAATACCTACTTCACACTTTTTTTCGTAATGCATAATGAATTTTGTGATCAGTGACGTGCCCAAAATATTGTGTCGCGTGCCATTGGTTCGCCATCTTTGCCCTAGAGGCTACATGAGGATCTTCGAGAAGGATATAAAGAGAAAATACTGAATCGGTAACACGCGATTGATTCCCCTAATGTTACAAGCGGGCCGGTCGTAGACTTGTTACTATAATTACCCAAAGTAGTATAAAATAAAATTAATTACTTAGGAATTATGGAATAAGACATTGAGACAGCTTGATCTTTCGATTACTATTGAGGCGGAGTGTTATTGAATTTTCTGTCAAGAACTTCTCAGTGTCTCTTCTCAGTCAGCTCCATAGACTTACCACACGAAAAGAAGAAGAAGCTGGACATTTAATCTACGGGCAGCAAAGAATCAATAAATTAAAATTATAAAATAAAATCATAGCTGGTAAAATGTGAGTGTTCTACCCGTTCTGCGGCGAAAGGTGTGTAATACACCTACTCCTTCGCTGAATACATAAAACATCTAATTAGCTAAAACATTAAACTGTTAAGCAACCAATAAGATAACAAACTGTTGAGCCAATAAGATAACCGATTTTACTCGAAAGATTACATTTGTATTTCATTAATGCCGCATTCGAAAGTTTGAATATTTACCTATATTTTTAAATTTGTCTACATAATAATTTATAACTAAATATACATTATTTTGAATATTTATATTAGACGAACAGCTTATACTAATAAAAACACGTATAGAATCCAACTGATATGTAACATTAACCTTGAACGAATTTAGATCTGACATTGTAGTGAGCTTAATTTTGTACCTATGTAGGCACGGTTGAAATCAATCTCAATGTCTATCCAATATTCATTATTGGAATTGAATTAATCATATAAATTCACTTTTACTAATGGGATGTTTATTCCGCCCTATTTGTATGCAAATTCGCGTACAAAGAGATTATCAAATGAATAGATTAACGTATTGATCTTTGGTGGCTATTACCGAATGTTATGTGGATACATAAGGGGAATGTATTACATAACAGCGGATATTTATAGAAGGGACGGGACATTTTTGATTTTGCGGTTTGGTTTATGCGATTTGGCATTGCTTATGTTATAAAAGCGAAAGTGTTTTTGTTAGTTTATATCTCTTTTACACAACACAGAGCAACCTTAAAGGTGGTTTTTTTGATAGAAACAGATAGAGCCAGAGATTGACGTAATTATCTCAAAAACAAGAAAAACCGGCAAAGAGAACGTGGAAAAACATAACCACGGGAGCAAAATCAGGTGTATAAAAATAAATATAAATTCACAGGCGATTTGTCGCCTTTGAGTCGGATAAATTCCAATAATAATGACAGAAATGTATTGAGATAGCAACGTGTAGTTTTATTTTTAAATAATAGCGGTTATCATAGAGATGTTATCGTGATATATAGAGATGATATATTGATTATTACTAGCTTATGACTTCACTGGTGCTATGAATCAGGGTTTATTGTTATCTGTACTGTTATCTATCAAGCCTGCAATTTAGAAGTGATACACAGAGATTTTTTGCACCCACAGCCAGACATGTTTAAGTCCTATGGAATAGCAGTTAGCCTATCATTGCCTAACGGGTTCAGTTTCAGAATTCTGCTACAGAGAACTTCTTGCCATAAAAAGGTCAATTCAGAACAAAAATTTGCGTCATTAGTCGGGAAATTTCAGGCTCATCATTTACAATTTATATCAGCGGCTGCTTTACCAGTGACTGTTGTCATAGTAACAAATAATCATCTTACCGTTTGGCATGAAAACACACAAATTGCGTTTACATAATAGAATGACGTGAACGCCCGTGACGTCAAGTTGCGCTAGCCAACACAGCAATGGTATAATCACTTGCATGCTCTTTGTAATAGGTAGCACATAAGTGCAGCAAAGTGACGTGGTAGGAAATTGTGTGACAAAAAGCTATAATCTGCGCTAAGCCTTAAGGGTTTGGGTGGATCGAGAGACAGACTCATAAATAAAACTAATTATATTTAATATCACACATTCATGCTAAATCTCAAAAAAGAAGTGAAATGTTAAATTTTTTAGTATACAGACATCTATCTGTCAATATACTAAACTAAACCATATCGCCATGTCATCTAAGAAAATGTGAACACTAGAAAACTTATCTAATGATTTTTCGTAAAACATTTCCGTAGCTAAAATACTCGGTAGGTTTTTCATCTACAGAATCTTTACTAGGCAAGTTAACATTTTATGCATTTTAATTAATAATTATTTTATAAATTCGCTGGCATGACGTTGAAAGCCTTTTTAAGTTTTTATGGACAAAACAGTTAGTATCTACTTATTACAGTCAGCGACGTAAGTAGCTGAACATTTAACAGTTTTGTAACAATATTTTATGAATAAAAATTTACTCATACATTTCTATAGTAATTAATTGTGATTAAAATAACTAAGTATCTTTAACGGTTACTGCAGTAAAAGTAGAGAAATTACCGTTATTGTGATTTGTGTACGAAAATGCCATTCAAAATGTAGCGAATGTTATTCGACTTTACTTCGTTGACTATATAACTATTATAAACTAATTGATGTATCCTAACTAATATTATAAATGCGCATGTGAGTTTCTTTGTTACGCTTGTACGCCTTAACTACTCGACCGATCATCTTGAAATTTCTCGTACACGCTGTCAGGGGTACAGAAAAGTACCTACATAAGATAATTTTCAACCAGAAATAAAGCCCAAATAAATTAATACACTTAAAATATTCGAAATATGACGAATCGACGATCAAGACGTAAACGCTACTAATGTCATTTAAGGAGTTTGTTAAATTACATACCTACAGGGACTTGGCTGTCACATTTACAACATTCTGTCCCCGAAGACAGATAATAATTATGCATCATACACATATTTTGTTAACTATACTCTTAAGTCTTACATACTAAGCAGCAGTATGTTGTAGTCTTACCGAACACGTTTAGGGACTGTGCTACTTCTGAGTTTTCCTATAAGATAACCCAATTTCAATTCAATCAGCCAGTCTTCTGGGCTCACTACCAGTCAGTTGACTGTGATGCGGAGGACATTCTATGGCGACTATTTAATAGTAGTAATAGAATTCCTTTCCCTTACTTTTTTCTACTGCTCGAATGGCGGAGTAGTTTAAGTGGTGGCCTCGCTACTGCCACTGCGCCGAGTGATGTGAGTTCGAATCCCATACGGGACAAACATTAGTGTGATCGACACATGGATTTTTTGAGCCTGGATGTTCTTTGTGTTCGTTATTTAAATGTTTGTAAATTCTCCTGCGGAACAGGAATTATTCCTAGTGCGGTAGTTTTCTTTAAAAAGAGTTTTAATTAAATAGTTACACATATCATATTTTAGGTATCCGGTAGTTCAATTATTATTTGTTTAGTTATGTGTTTATTGGAGTACAATTATAAATTCGATATTCTATCAAATATATTTCACTTTTCTTTTACAATTTTCTTTTCGCTGATATTACATAATGAAGAAATTCCGAACCACCTAAGCTTGCAAGATAGATAGGTAATGGATTTATTTTATTTAATCACTTTCGTCCAACGGCGTCTTGTGCCATGGTTGATGTCTGTGTCATTGTCATTGCTGTAGTAAATGAAAAGAACGGATATTTCAGTTTCATAATAAAACATAAATCTGGGCTGGAGTATTTGGTTGCATCGGTCACATAGCTTTGCAGTTATTCAATCAATTGCGCACGTACTCGTCGTAGTTACTTAATTCATTTTATTTTATTGAAAAGAGCTCAAGCCTTTTATATAACCGTAAAAATATAAAGTTGACTGCTCAACAAACCTAACCGATCACTGATTTTTCATGAAACGAATTATTATTTAAGCATGAATAAAGTTTAATATCAATAATTGTAATAGTTTTTATTTATGCGTAAATAAATCAGTATGCTGGTATTTTGCCGTGGCTTATCTTCTACAATCGATTTTGACGAAAGAATTGTAAATAAAGCTCCGCAGAGTAGCTGGATTCGTCTAAATATTATTTTAGTAGTTATTTCACACAATAGAGTCAAAGCTTATATATGTATTCATAAAGAACGAGACTAAGGTACCATCAGTATTCGCAATAAACATTATGGTCTACGTGTAAGTACGCATCTTTAAAGTATCCAATATGTATCTTCGGACATCTTGTCATCTATAAAACAAATTCCGTTCTGCCGTTTAACCGCAAAAACATAAACAGATTATATAAGTATGGCAGTATGGATCAGTGCACAGACGTAATGCACTGGCTATAAAACAGTAATGGCAACATATAAAAAATATTTGCGGCGTGGAATTCTAACATAACTGTGGAATAAGGCTATTAACTTTTACGCAATGGCGACTAGTCGCTACCACCCATAATCCTAACTAATATTATAAATGCGAAAGTGAGTTTGTTTGTTTATTTGTTTGCGTTTTTGTTACGCTTTCACGCCTAAACTACTTGATCGATCATCATGAAATTTCGCATACACGTTTTCAGGGGTACAGAATAGGGCATAAACTAAGTTATTTAATAAACACGAACGAAATGGCGGGTAACAACTAGTAGAATATAAGCCCTCCAGCTTTTATTACCCTACTTAAATGTGTCATCATACGAAAGATTTGGTTTCATAATGGGACCGTTTAGTCAAAATATTATAATTATTATTATTATGAATAAGTGCCTTGTGCCGGTGGCGTAGCGGAAATGTAGTTATAATAACATTTTACATGATCGGTCCTCAAACCTTAGGTCGTGGCATGCGAGTGTAATACACTTCTTGTGCCACTTGGGTGTTATTTGCGTCACACTATTTATTTATTTATTTATGGAGGTCCAACAGCTTATCTTAGTTTGACAATATATTTGAATAAGTATTCGATAGCCAATTACAGGTCCTCACGTTTAACTTTACAATAAAAATCACCCATAGTTTCTAAGAGAATAGCAATTACATGTATACAAATACATACAACCGAAGTACAATACAGCTCAGCTAGCAATATAACAGTTTAACAAAGAACTGTTCACTCATTCGTCGTCTCGCCACTGGAATACTAGTGCAGAATAAATCCAAATTCAGATCTTTAGCAGTTGAGTTAAAGATATTGCTCGCTCGATTAAGAAAACAGTTTTGCCGACAGTTAGAAGAAGATCTAGGCACATGCAAGGGTTTTGAAGATCTTAATAACTTGGGCGGCGCATGGAGATTGAGTTTGTTTAATAATTCGAGACAATTTATGTTGTTTGAAGCAATTTTAAGTATATAACAAACTTCGGCAATATTTTTTCTATCAGAAAGGGTCAGCAGGTGAAACTTCTTACAAATGTTTAGAAATTGGCTTGTTTTAAATGGAATTTGTAGACGATAACACATGTATTTAATAAATTTTATTTGAATTCTCTTAATTCTCACAACGTACTTATCGTAACGAGGATTCCATATCTGTGATGCGTATTCCAATATGCTTCTGACGAAAGTGCAATAGAGAATTTTCCAGACTTTAGCATTTTAAAATAAACAGATGATCAAAGAGCCTTATAAGCCTTTGTTAATATGCCATCAATGTATTTGCCATTGAGCAATTTGGAATCATGAATAACACCCAGGTCACGAACAGATTAATTTCTAGGGATATGGTGTCCTTTTATTATGTATTGAAACGCTAAGTTATCTTTCTTTCGACTGTACGTCACAACGGAGCATTTAGCGGCGTTAAGGTCGAGTTTGTTAACGTGGCAGTAATGATCAAGGCGCGTGAGGTCCGACTGCAGTAACTGTGCGTCGGATAGTGAAGTTATTGCTTTTTTTTTTTTATTGTCGTCGGTGGCAGACGAGCTAGTGATCCACCTGATGGAAAGTGGTAACCGCTGCTCATGGACTTCAGCAATGTCAGGACACAGCAAAGCCGCTGCCTACCGTGAAAGAAGAACTCTCTTTAAACCTCGTTTGAAGAAGGACATATCATAGCGCTTGGGAAACACCGAAGCAGGCAGTTCATTCCAGATCTTGCACGCTGCACAGATGTTCATGTCATCCGCAAAACACAACAGTTTAGAGCTATGAAAATAGGTTTCAATGTCGTTTACAAATATGTTGAATAGCAAAGGTGCAATTAAAGATCCCTGAGTGTGTATATGCGCAGAAAATTATAATTACTTAATGCAGTAAATACTTTTTTGTTCGTATTATGTATCTACATATTCATGTAATAAGTATACCAAATAAATAGCGGCAGAAAAAAGATCTCCAAGCTCATCGATGCAAAAAGCTCTGTATTCCTACTTTTATTCTTTTTAATTTTCAATGCTCTATTCGTTGTATCGATGGACATATTTCCAGTCAGTATTTTGCCCATAGTGCCTTAAGTAAAAAACATGATTAACTATTCAAAGGATGTTGAGTTTCATCGTAATCAAAGGCATCTAAAATACTTACTGCAACTTAACTTCTAAGCAAATTCTGATTTGCTTAGAAGTTTAGTTTTAATTTCCAAATCTGAAGTTTAAAGAAATATTGAATTTCTAAACCTTAATTAAATAGAGATATTGTTTACTTCTTTTATGATTACCTTAAAAGTAAGTTAATGTGGTTCATAACTGTTTTTTATGCCTTGTTATGTAGTATGCTTTGTATGTAAAATTACACCCGTATTTGCACAATGATTTAAAGGAATATCACCGCCTTTGATCACCATTATATTTCCTAATTTGTGTCTGTGAATATTTAAATCTCACTTATTAATTGGCAAACCAATAGCGGTTAGCCCCATACAGTGTCAATTTAGTGGTCAATAGTCTACTATGTTGGCAAACCCAAGTCATATTACTAAATATTATTTTAAACATTTTATTACAATTTAACATAACTTCGAAGTATTATTTATTTTATAGGTGTGGTTCCCGTACTTGCTTTATGGTTTCTAAACTCAAACTCAAACTTATTTATTTGTGTGATTTTGGGCACAATAGTTCTTAAGCTATTACAATTTTATATGAATCTCCAAAATCTGCCTGGCAGCTTACACATTTTTATTGCAATGTCAGATGTATCTATCTTATAATAATATATATAGACCTTGGATAGTAATAATAAAACTTGATTAGCTATAAACGAGTATGATACGTTCTTTTTTTTTTCAGATTCTCTGTGCCCTGACATTCTTTTCTCATGGAAGTTACCAGAAATCCCTTTGTAGAAATATTAACACATATGTATCACAATATAATATAATAAATATAAATAAATATATATACCTAATAAACAAAGAACTGAGTAAATTGTTGTTGTATTCTAAGAACTGTGAAAATGGCGTCATTCGTCACTCGAACTTTTTTAGCAAAGGGTACGCAGTTTTACAGCCAGAATAAAACTTTAGAAAGAAAATCCTTATGTTTACATTTTAAAGTTAATCAAAATCTGACAATTCATAAGTTTTTAGTCATAAATTAATTATAATCATATTAATAATTTATACATTTTAATACGCAGAAATTCACAATTCATATACTTTCTGGTTTTTTGTGACACATCTCTATTTACAGCGGAGAGATCGTCCTTCTTACGCGCAGCTTTGACATCGTCTGACGAGTCCTAGAGCTTACTGAATACAAAATTTAATAGCGCTGTGATTAAAGACGAACTGTAGGCTGTCTCAACGACGAACTCGTCGCTGAATTTTTCCACTAACTGAATTGCATTCCAGATCTGCCAGAAAAAGCAACCGTTATCACGATCTTATAAGATTTTTCACTAATAATTGATTACTGGGATTTCTTAAGCTATAAAGCTGCGTTGATTATTTATTGACTTAGGTTAATACTTCGATTACATTCTTACAATTACTAATCAAAATCATCTTTGCAGAAAATCAATCATGCAGGGGCAGTATTCTTCGAAAACAAGTCCACAAGAGAAGACAAGTTCAACAATGCCCACCACGTCGCCCAAAAGTTCGTTCACGAGGCTCCTGCTTCGTCCTAAGCCAAGACCTTTCAAAGTTTTGGTCTTAGGACAAGCTGAAGTTGGGAAATCAGGTAAAAACTTATTTACTCTCTCGAAGTCGCCTCTCGCTATCTTTTTATCTTACACGGACACAAATATACTACTACTACTTCTCTTTAAGCCAATATATGTACATATAATGCAAAAAAAACTGACACTAAATCTCAAAAATCCTGGTTAGTTAGTTAGATTATTTAGAAGTCGTTCGGTAAATATTGGTTTGAAAGATTCCATTTCATTCTATCCAAAGGCCCAAATAAGGTGCGACATAAAACGAGCATTTCAGTACTTTTTTTAAGCAGTAGAAATATTCAACACCTACAACGCAGGTACTTGTAGGTTTCAAAGAGAGAGCTAAGTTGTATAAAAAACCAACTGAAGGACGAGCCGCGGCAGGTGTAAGAGGTTATTGCTACATATGAAACCTAATAAATCTGGGCAATGGGAATAGGTGAAATATGGACTGGTGTGTAGGCAACAATGGATAAAACACGACGCTACGACGTTTGATAGAAATATTTTCATAGTATTCAATCGGAATGCCAGACGGTGACTTGCCAACTCATTAGCATAGCTGCCACAGGCATACACGCCTTACAGCCAGCTGATGGCGACACCGATGTGAGCAGCTAGGTCTCGAGGGGTGCGGTGTCCCTCTGACGGGCCTCCCAATGCAAAGCGAAGTTGAGAGTCCTGCGAGCGAGCGCTCTTGAGGTTTTACTCTACCAAACCATTAAAGAAAGTCGTAGACGAGATCTGTTGCGTTCGAGATCACCATATAAATTTAAATCGTTGCAACGTTCTATGCTGTCCTAGCGATTTGCGCAGTTTTTTAGTTTCATTAAAATTACTTTTTTATTATTTGGCGATGTTATAAGGCGAAGTTGATGTTCAAACAGCTAATGCACTGAGCCCTATAAAATGACGATAGTCTCATAACGAGATAACGACTGGCCCAGAAGGGTTTATTTGTAATTATAATAAATACGCTTCTTGAAAAAAACTATTTTCTATAGTAGCAAATGACAATTTGCTGCTTGCGGTCCCTACGCGTAGCTCGCTCATCTTATATTGTAACTTGTGACGCGGACAACGGGGTACAGTTACAAACTGTACCCCACAAATAACCTAATTACCTCTATTTCTAACAGCAAGTATATTATGACAACAATAACTCCATTTACTGAAGTAACAAGTACCATTTATAATTCATTTCATATAGAGATTCTAATCCGAATAAATGCGTAATAAATTTTAAAGAAGAATACAATAGTACTGTATTATTTAAGATAGGCAGCGGCGAGGTGATCACTGAAACCACTATGATTACTACTACTAGTACTTACTAATATCTATATATATAATAGTATATAACTAAATGGTATAGACCCGTGACTATACCTATTTATACCGCGCGCTATTGAGTTCTATATCAGTCGCCTAAAAATCAGTCACGCTTAAAAATATGCATGTAGCTTTCCCTTGGAATAACTAATAGCTTACCTATGTGAGAGAGCGCTGCCTATTTGCCATGGTGTTGCTATACACAGACAGTTTAACGGAAAACTGCATATCGCAAAGTATACGTTCGTACTATTATCATGCAATTATATTCAACATTTAACTGTTACAGGACTTGTTACTGAACAATAGTTTATACAAATATTTCTCGGTATCGAGCTTCCGTAAGTAACATTAAAGGAGCCACGGATTACCTCGGATTGGTCGGATCGCACGAATCGCCTCAAACCCATATAGATTATTAAAACCGATTTGCGTTTTACTGTAGATTGAATGTTAAATAATTAACTTAATCGATTATTTTTCTTTCAGCTCTTGTGGTAAGATTCATTACACGAAGATTTATCGGAGAATACGATTCCAGTCAAGAAAAGACGTATACATTCCAATGTGAAATTGACAATGAAATTGTACATTTTGAAATACTAGATTCTCTTAGCAGTTGTCACGTAAGAATGTTATTCTAACTTAGATGGCTAATTAGCATACGGTCCGCCTGGTGACCTACGATTACCCCCCATATGTAGTCGCTTGCAACATCACTGCACGGGACAAGGGTCACACTGGTCCTTTTTAAGAAAACCGAACATCCTAGTTACTCCAGGAACACAAGCGTATTTGGCTGGGATCTTTTGTACCGATGAGCTATTCTACTTCCTAGTTAGGTTATTTCAGCTTAAGTAAAAGCCCTGATATAAGAGGGTATGCTAACTCTCAAAAAATATTACCAATATGGCTGCATATATTCTAATTTTGTAAGCATGTGAGATAGACCACTCTGCATGACATTAATATTCAGCTTCTGGTGGTATCGGCACGGCATATAAACATATCTTAACATGCTGTCTAAACATTTTCCATCATGGCTCTCATCTCTCAATGCGATTATCATTTCATTGCAATCATAGAATAGGTGAATCATATATTTATTTTTATTGCTCTTAGCAAAAAGGGAATCTCGAGAGCAACATAAGCTGGGCGGATGCGTTTATTTTAATGTATTCAGTCACGGACAAGTGCTCCTTCGACGAATGTCATCGGCTCAAATTCCTCATCAACTACAATAAGAGAAGACGTCGCTTCGCTGCCTCTATGAGGGTTAGTCACTATAGGTACTAAGAAAATATTCTTTTCAGAAATTAATTGTGATGCGTGCTCGGTCCATTATTGAAAAATAATATCACCTCTGCTCGTTTTCTTAATGAAGTAAACGCGTTATCACACATTATTACTATATTGTTTGCCATCCCTTTCTCACTTTATTCTCATGGAATTATTCTGAAAGTCTTACTAAACTGAAACATAATGTTTACAAAATCGCTACACATTATTAAAATTCACAGTCAGAGTTCAGCCATCCGCAATAGCGTCACTTTTATAATTCATGGAAATTTTGCGTCATTGTTGACGTAACGAAGGTTGATAATCCACACTAAATAAACAAAAGTATTGAATAGAGACAGTCAATCGTTGTGTGTAATTTGCCCAACCTCTTTTTGCATAGTCATTACTGAAACTGTGCCATGAAAGTTATTATAGCTTGACAATTGAATGCCGAATGGTATGTTAACTGATTTCAGCCGTTTTCTGTATAACTCATGGACCAAACTTATAGACTACCTACTCGTTTTCATTGTCCCGATTCGGCACCGTGGACGATTACGTTTATTTTAATTCTGAAATATTATAAACATATTTCATTGAATACAGTTTTCATCACCAGAAATGCATTAACTGTATTTGTAAAGGCAGACAAAGAGGTATCTGATACTGGTTGAAAAATGTTTTGAAAACTGTTTAACCAACGTTGTATAGATATGCCGATGAAGAGTTCTTTGGAAAGATATAATAATACTATATTAAACTATACTATGTAATGTCACAAAGCTTTCTGTCTGCCGGGTTTCTCTTTAATTATCGCTAAAAAGAAATTACATACAAGGCAACATTTGGTAAACAACTAAAAATATAGATTCTAGATTTAATAGAGGTCTGTCTGGAATAAGTCAAGAAAAAGAAAAGACGCTAAAATAAATTAAATGATAAACATTCATTGCTGTTTAGAGATAATCATGGAAATATGAAGCACAACTAAGTTAATTATTAAGATATAATGCACACTACGGTTAGATATTTCTGCTACGCAAAGTCAACAAATTCAGTCATTTAATTTCTTCTGCCTACATTGGTATTAAACAGAATAGACCAACATGAGACATAGATCGTAAATTGAAACTGCCTAGTCTCTAACAACATAGAGATCATCACTAACAAAGTTATTATCCGACCTCACTGCACGTCATGGTTACTGCACATCTAACATATAGGCTTAGCTAAGTATAGGGGGCTAATATAGACATCAATAGATATACCTATTGATGTCTATATTAACCTCCTAATAAATTTAGTTTAGTTAATAGGGAATATATTCCCTATTAACATATTATCAGTAAATTAGTCTTTGCCTGCTTAACTTTTCTGATAAAATATACGTGATCCTGGAGTGCTATTGTTATCATTTATATATAGTATATAAAGGATATTTTAATTAAAATTAAAGTATTTTATAACAGCCACATGCCATCTCCATTTAATCGGGACAGACTGCTACATATTATCTACATTTCTAAAGAAAAAGCAATAAATAAACTTCATTTTAAGTTCGGATACTTTTTAAGTCAATCGCGGCGTCAAGTAACTATAAACTGTGTCAAATTTAAAACAATTAAATACAATTCTCTTGTAATCCGTGAAATTGGGAATGGGAAATTTCTATACTTACATTCTGCGATGTTCAGTAAATGTAGTATGTACATGAAATCGACCGGATTTGCACTGAAGTAAGTTTAGGATAACGAGTTATATTGAACATACAAACTGAGGAATGTATAGGAAGCGGAAGCCGGAAAACGATGTAAATCGACTATGCGCGGTATTTACAACAAAGTAAACATATGTTCAATGTTTTCAGGAGCCTATAGAAACCCCCGTGGTGATGGTGGGAAACAAATCAGACCAGGTTCGCGATCGTATGGTCAGTACAGAGGCGGGCCGGCAGCGCAGCAAGGACATCGGCTGCGTTTGTTTCCATGAGATCTCCGTCAGAGAAAATATTGAACAAGTAAGTTAAATTAAGAGAATATGGACGCATTGCATCGCTTAAGATGCAATCCTTGACGTACGACCATGAACAGTAGGCCTACCGTGAAACGTAAATGTCAAAATCAAATCGGGCCTATTTTTACTACTATTGGTATCATGAAACACATGAAGTAACACTTTGATCATCATAAAATTTGCAGTGAAATGTTCTGAGGAACGGAGTAGTATCACTTTGAAATAAGAAATCCAAAGCAACTTTATGGTAGGCATATTCCTAATATTTCGTTCGCCCGAGGTTTCGGATAGAGATTTTCACGGTAGACCTATAGGTTAGTTGGCAAAGTGACGACACAATTTGCCTTGATGGCAGATTCAAGCCCTACTTTATTGATTATCTATTTCCTCTATTATAATTTATATTCTTAATGATATATACTTATAAAAAAATCTTAATATACTATGTAAGATTAGAAATAAATCATATTTTATCCAAGGAACCGGCCAGGTTAAAATCTATTATTGCACCAATATGACTAAGAGCGTGGCTTAATGATAGACAGTGAGACATCAAAATATTGATAAAGTTTCCAAAAAAAAAGTTGGATATTCCGTCGTGAAAAGGCCAAAGGTATATATGTACTATAAAATGACTGCCTATAGTACATACCTTTTATTATCGCTTACGCTAAAACGGGAGACAATGTCGTCCTCACGTACGTAATAATATAGTTGTAGGAGATGCACAAGATAAGTGTATTATTGCAGTCAGAATTATATTTTACGAAAATCTGACGATTCCGGTGCACTTAAAGAAAAATATCTTAATCTATTTATAATATTATTTTCACCGTTAATAAAATATTTCATTTCGTGCATATTAAACGGCGGACGATAAAGAATACATTAAACATTGAAAATATCTTAACCTTACATTGTTTATGTTTAGTTAACTTAGGATTCTATTAGGCGCCCTTCCGGCTGACACAGGTAATGACTGGCCACGGTTGTTTTGGCCAGTTCCTGTGTCGTATAGGCCGGCAGGCGACGCCCGGATGTCATCACTGCGGCGACTGCCGCGATGTTGTTGTGGACACGGCGCTGCACACTTTGGCGGATTGCCCCGCCTGGGCATTGCAGCGCCGTGAGTTGATCGCGGCAGTCGGACTGGTTGTCCTCTCACTCCCGGCCGTGGTTCAGTCTATGGTCCGGAGTGAGAGATACTGGAACGCCGTCGCCTCCTTCTGTGAGGAAGTAATTTCCATCAAGGAGGCGGCAGAGCGGGAGAGGGAACGTTTAAACCCTCTCCCCAACCGCAGAACCGGGCGCCGGAGGGCGCGAGATGACCTCTAGCCACCTTGAAGTTTGACCTGGGGGTGGTGGGCCGCGTGGGCCTACTCGCCATCCGATCAGCACCAGGTCCGAGAGGCGGCGTGCGTGTTCCCACGTGCGCCTCTGTATCGTGGTCTTTGTCCCCCCCGCTCAGAGGGATGGTGGAGGAAATATTCTTCGTGCAGTGGCCTGCCGTTTCACATGGTAGGCCAAAACCACGGCGGGGTCGCGATTGCATGTGAAAGCGATTCGCGCGGCCTCACCGTCTATGGTTATGTCGAGGAACACCGTGGTAGGTTTAGTCGGTATTACCGGGGTATCTTTTCCCCGGTGAGCCCGACATAACCTCTCCGTCGCCCCGCTGAGAGGTATACGTCAAAGCATTAATAAACGTAAAAAACAAACAAAAAAGGATTCTATTAGGCGCAACCTTTGAAACACCCTTGTATTTAATTAGAAATGCATCAAAATTTTAAAAAAACTAAACCAAAAATCTAATTGCCATCCATGTCCATTTTTCCAGATTTGAATCTATTGGTACATGTTAGTAAAATATTCTGTTGGAAGAACGATTTAATTAATACGTTTGCGTTTATTATATTAATTAATCCATATTATTAATTATGTTTTGTTTACGAAAGAACATATTTAAGTGGTTTCACACGACTTTGAAAAATTTCTCTACACTTACGCATAATTACCATTCGACAATATTCTCGATCCGATATTTTCGTATTTACGTATCTCTGTGCACTAAACTAAACACAGTATTTAGCGACAGTCACCGTAGTGTTACCGAGCGGGACGCACGTACGTGAAAGAGCGATTTTGGCTTCGTGATTTAAAGTTCTCCGGTTCGGAAAATGAAGTGGTTCAGAATACTTCTACAAACCATTCAGGTTCTGAAAGGTATTTTGTTTTTTATATAATTATTCACCAAGTATATCCAGTATAAGTTTTTCTATATGCTGATCAACTAAACAAGTCTTTATTTATTCATAAAAAATTGTATTCATTAGATATGCTTATGAATCTAATTACCATTCTTCTAATTACCGTTAATTATCTACCATCCTATTTAGTTCGAATGGTAATTAGAAGAAAAGAACAGTAGTGATTTTTAATTAATTAATGTAATTATTGACTGTCATTTGACTTTGTCCTTTGCAAAAATTATCGCAATTGCTTTAGATTACAATGCCACTAAAACGAAAAACTAGAGAAGAAATACTAGAAAAGGCAAAATTAACCCGCAGACGATATGAAAGATTAAATCAGATCCCGCTCTTTACGCTTTGCAGAAGCAAAAAGGACACCAAAGATAATCTAAAGAGAAAGGAATAGAATTTTTTTTTGTCCATCAATGATATGACTCCTAGAGGCAAAAGACAACAAAGAAAAATAGAGAGAAAATTTTAATAAATTTTACAGTAGAAATCTATTACTTAAACGGGGTATCGAAATAATCAATGACAATATCCCAAGTTGCAGTGATAATGAAGATCCACTTAGAGTAGATGAGAAACAAATAAACTTTGAAGTGGGGCACAATCCACCTCACAATCAAGTTGCTATTCAAGATCCGCAGCCATCAACTTCTCAAGGAGATGATATATCTACTGTAGAAAACATGAAGAAGAAAGTAAAAACAGAAATACTAAGGTATATTATGATACAAAAAACTAAGGCGTTTAAAAGTAAGATAGATGTTCCGGAGAAAAAAAGAAAGATAAAAGAAACAAATCATGAGACTATAAAAACGTTTACAAAGTCCTAATTCGAAAGTAAATGAGCTACTAAGTGATAATACAAAACGGTCAGAAGTCAAGAAAAGATTTTGTTTTGTGAAGCAATAAAATAATATTGGAAAGTAATTACAAATAACAACCGAAGAAAGCCAAAAAAGAATTTAGTGATGCCGTTATTGGGGATAAACCATAATAAAAGAGCATAGAATTTTAACAGAAGTAAAGAAGTTTTGTGTCCGTGATAAAAACAAATTAAATGTACAAATAAAGCAGCACTTTCAAATCATGAAGGAAAACATACAGAAATTTTATGAACGCGATGATGTGTCGAGGATAACTACTAGAAGAAAACGAGCACAGCTACACCCCCTTATCGAACAACCAAATGTGATTATCCATTCCAACATTTTGTTGAATCCAGTTTATAAAAGTAATACTTAAGTTACAAGGCTGTGTGATATAATACCGGACAATAAACTTAACTTATATCCCGAAGTATACATATACGCAATGGTAAAAGAATACAATATTTCTAACGCTACATCCAACTTTTCCCGTTACTTTGAAGATCCTTATTTAATTAACTGCAGTTTGCCAAGTATTTGCCAAAATGTGTCACAAGGACCAGAACCCAAAACTCTTAAAGATTTTCGATCGCCCCAAAATTCCCTAACTACGGAACTAACGAAACTAGTGGAAGTTCATTTAGGAATCAAGTTGCGCTACCGATCAGTCACTCTCTTAAAGTATCTCGCAAGAGGAGTAGAAACAGGATTTTAAATAGTTCTGATGATAGTATCGAGATTAAGGACCTCAGTGACGGTTTTGTACCACAAAAACCAGTACCAATTTTAAGTACAGATAGTGACAGTGATTTAGACATTTTTCCAAAGAGAAAATATTGTAACTAATTCATGATCATGTGGTCACGTAGATTTAAGTTCCTCTTTCATCTAGTTATAAATAATTTTTTAATGATTATTTGTTACAATGTTGTTGGCGACTTTATATGTTAAATAATTTGATAATTATATTGTTTATTATTATTAATTTAATATCTCCAATCAGTGCCTGACTACTTTAAAGCGATTTTAGTCAATGACGTTGATTCAGGAAAGCTAGTCATTAATTGTAAAGTAGAAACTGCTGTAAAATGTTATTTTATGTCTTTTTAATTTTCTGTCATTATTTTTTGTTGATTAATCATTAAATATAGTTCCTATGAAAGACTGAATATCGGTACTTAACATACTTTTAAGTGATTTTGTTAAATAACGTTGTTTTAGGCATACTAGACACTAATTATAAAGAAAAATTATTCTAGTATGTCATTTAAGTCGTATTTTTATTTTTTGTAATTATTTTGTGTTAATTAATCATTCAATGATGTTTCTATGAAACATCGAATACTAATGGCTTAATAAAAGGTTGATTTGAGAAACATTTTGTTTTATTTCTCATTACCATTTAAGTTTACCTCACTACCGTATCTTGAGATCTAATTACCAATTTTGTGAAATCTCATTACTGTGCTCTCAAAAAAGGTCTCATTAGGTCAAAAGATAAAAGAGTAATTACTGGCTAATTAATATAATTCCGCTGTAATCATCAAGTACTTTTCAAATAATACATAAAGAACATTATTAGAAGCATGTTTTTCTTTTCTCTAAATCATCAAATATGCACCAAATGCAATATTCACCCGACTCCATTTGTTTGGAAGTGCTCTTGGGCTATTTTATTTGCTATTGGCCATTCCAGTGATTGCGTTCCATACGTAAACTGAAAAATTTCCCCTCTTATAATCCTACTATAAATATTATAAATGTGTCATTTTGGGCAAATGTTTGCATGCTAGTGACTCAATTACGCAAATACAATACTAGATTTTGCTGGCGTGCTGAGCTTCACTCGCGTTCATGTAGATTTTGTCAATAATTTCCTATCCCTCGGAAACAGTAATGTTTTTCTTGAATGAAAGGTAGCCTATGTCTCTTTCTTAACCCCTGACAACGTGCATGCAAAATTTCATGATGAACGGTCGAGTAGTTAAGGCGTGAAAGCGTAAAAAACAAACAATCAAACAAACCCACATTCGCATTTCACTTAACTACTCGACCGATCACAATGAAATTTCCCATTTCCAGGCAAACAGAAAAGAACATGGGTAACTTTGATCCAGAAAAAAGCACTGTTACTAATCTAATCTATTCTGACCTATATTTACGCGAGAGAAAGCGCGTGCAAAATCTAGTGTAAAATAAATGTATAACGCAAAAGGGGCAACATGGCTTTCGTAGGGCGCAGACGTAGTTATTGCATAAGCGCATTTGATTACCTTACTGCGAGACTTAACTAAGTTAACTGTACCATGAAATGAGTTACGGAAGTAAATTCACCGCCAAATGACATTAAAACCGTGTGTTCACTTGTTACTGGCGGTAATAAATGAATGTTGTCAATACATTAAGAATGATTTCGACCCTAACTATTAATGCGAATATGAGTCTTTTTGTTACGCTTTCAAGCCTACTCTACTTGACCGGCCATCATAAAATGTTGAATACTTGTTGTTGAAGTACAAAAAAGCACAAAGGGTATCTGTAATCCAGAAAAACAGTACTGTGCCCGAGGGATATAAGTTTATTGACAAAATCTACAACGCCAGCAAAGCCGTAGACAAACCTAGTCGTAAATATTTTTAAGACTAAATAGGAATAAATAAATAAATAGGCAATTATAACAATTTTCTTTTTTTTTATACATATAAAACTTACAGATAATTTAACATAACATTGATCATTCTAGTATCCAGAAAACCAATTACAAGATTTTACTATTAGGTGACATCCTAGAAGAATAGTGTGAACAGTCTCGGTAGAGAGTAAGAACTATTATAATAAAGCCTATTAATTGCTCTGTACATAAACACAGAAAAAAATAACAAAGCAATAACAAAAGAAATAGCAACAATATTACAGTCTATTCTATTTTTTTACTGATATAATGGTTTAACTGGCCAAAGAAGTTAACTTGCCAACGATGCTTTAGTGGTAAAAACATAAAAATCGTGCTCCTTGCATAACTTGCGGCTCGCTCTCACAACCTAGTGGAGGCAAATAGTACACTAATTGGGGGAACATTTTAGGAAAATTTAATATCGTATTTAATTTAATTAAATAAATGAGAACAGTCAATTTCATTAGTCATCGTCATCATTTATAGAACAGTCAGCGATCACGGATTGATTTTTTTAAGGGCGAAAATGGAATTTTTTGCATAGGTCGAGATAGTTGTCGGAGTGATATGGTATCTGTTGATGGTAACATAGATATTTAATAAAGCACCTCTGGATCATCTCAATACGAATGAATTTAAAATGGCAAGGGCTCCACACCTGTGATGCATACTCAAGATGGCTGCGGCCATAATGTACAGTTCAAAATTATAAGTGTCTTCGCTTCAGTAAAACTTTTACACATTCTTACTTAAGAAATTGTATCATGTTTTATTTGGCAGACGATGAGACGAGAAGATATGTGAAGTGAGTCATGGTGATTTAATTACTGGTGACTTCTATAGAATCTATCAATATCTTTAAATATTATACATACATTTGTTTATAATCTTCTAAATTATGTATATCTTCACATTCCATTTGGTCTGTTTAATATTGTCTCACGTTCACACGAATGTTATGCCTTAAATTTAAATTACTGAGAATGTTTACGAATTATTTTAAAAACACTAATTGATATTTTTTAAATATAAGAATACACATTTTCCCTGTCGTTTCGGTTGCTTTTCATCAAACATGGTCACGGGGAGACTAAAATAGTAGTCGTCTTTATCTTGAAGCTACAATATACTTATAGTCAGCCTCGATGGCGTAGTGGTTAGTGTAACCGACTGCCACGCCTGAGGTCGCAGGTTCGATTCCCGCACAAGTCAAACATTTGTGTGCATGGACATGGATGTTTGTCTCGGTCTGGGTGTTTCTAGGTATAATATGTACGTATTTACAAAAACAAGTATATATGTATCTTTATTCATTGTCTAGAACCCATAGTACAAGCTCTGCTTAGTTTGGGCTAGATGGTGTTGTGTGTATGTGGTACAATATTATATTATTATTATATATAGTGTATTCCAAAATACCCGACCATAATAGATTTTTCCAAAAATTCTACATTATACATTTTATATTTTATTATAAATATATTTATTTATTTATCGTCGGAAACCTTACAAACAAATAATACATATATGGTACACAATCAATCCTCAATGGATACACATCCGCTTGGGATCGGTTTTTGATATACGAACAGAACCAACGATACAAGTTACCGTGAATACCAGCTGCAAGTATCTTCTCCATGAGCACCTGATGGTCAATACGATCAAAGCATTTGCTGTAATCTGTGTAAATCACATCCACCTGTATTCCCTGTTCCATACCTTTAGAGATAAAGTCATGCGACAGTATCAAGTTTGACGTAGTAGATCGCTTGCGAAGAAACCCGTGCTGTTCTTCACCAAAACTATTTTGAACAGCCGTATAAACTTCATTATTATCAATTCGTTCTAGGATTTTAGAAAATAAGCATAGTTTTGATATCGGGCGATAGTTTTCAACGTTTGATTTATCACCTCTCTTTAGTACAGGAGTTATAAAAGCTGACTTCCAAAATTGAGGAACTATAAGGGTATATAGTTCCTCAATTTTGTAAGTCAGTCAAAGATCATTAACCGAGGGCGGTTAATGATCTTTTAAACAATTTACAAATTGGTATAACTAAATTAGCCGCCAAATTTACAATAAACAAGGGCGGTATGAGATCAGGACCTCCAGACTTAGAGAGATCCAGACCTTTCGTGAGTTTAAACACGCTTTCCGGTGACACATCTATGGTACTAATATAGTTTGAGTCGTTACAAGAAGCTACAATATTATTACCTATATTGTTTACCTATTTTGATTAAATGTTTTGTGTGTACTCCTCAACTACGATAAAAGAATAGGCGCTTAACGATGCACCTACCAGTTTTATAATATATAGGGATGTTCAGTAAATGGATTTAATTTCTTAGGTAGAGCTAAATATACTCATCTTGTGTTCGTGATTATATTTTTTTATAAATACATCTCATGCACGAGAAATAATTCCTATGTACGACATAGGAATTATTCCTAGTGCGTGGTGACTTTACAAATATTCAAATAATTGACACAAAAACACTCAGAGTCGAAACAACCATTTGTGGATCAAACAAAGTTTTGTACGGGACAAAACTTTGGACTGGACTGTGGGATTCGAACCCACAACACTGGGCGCAGTAGCAGTGGCAAGGCAACTATTTAAACCACTACGCCATCTGTGCAGTCTATATAATAAATATAAGAAAACGCTTGGCAACATGAAATGCATCAATAAATTGTTAACTTGCCTGGTTCAAGGAATGAAAACTGCTCAGTATCGGATTACGTAGTTGAACGCAGCTAATATTCAATTCTAATATCAAACCTTCTTCATATAAGTATATTATAGCAACTCTTTGTGTACGACGATATTGATTCTACACTTATAGCGCTAAAGTATCTTACCTTACGAGATTTTCCATTTTAATCTATGTTATAACTAGCTAAACCGGCTTCGCTGCAGCACAGTTTGAGATTATTAATACCTACCTACTCCATTTCCGTGAGAACTTCGACATAAAAAGTTATCATTGTAAGATCCTGGTTTGATCAGCGAGACATGTAACATATTATTGAGTGTACCAGTAAAGAAATTCTATATAGCAGTAGGCTGAAAATCTGTCTGGTAGGTCTCTACCACCTACAATAGCCCTAACTACATAGCTGTGAAAATCTGTGAGGGATAAACAGCTTTTGATCTATAACTGAGTAAAAGTTATTATTAACGAGGGTAATTATATTGATCTGAGGGTGCTATTCTAGGGTCTATTAAACATTTATTACAAAATTTAATACATAAAAATCTAAATTCTTCCATTAACCAATAAACCGTATTAAGTAATCGCAAATAAAGTGATGTCATATTGATAATTGTGTAACTAGGAGCCGACATTACTAGTTCCGTTTTTTAAGCAGTTTCAAGTTACACACATGGCCTCAAAATAATATTATTTACTTGAGCGTAAACCGCTTGGTCCGTCAACCATATTTATTAAATTCACGCTTGTTGTGCCAGGAGGGGTAATCGTATAGTAGCAAGAGGAAATTCGTAGTCTCTACGGATTTCCACTTGCTACGATCCTGGTATAGCTCTCCTCTGCGTCTAGCACTTTAACTATAATATCCATACATGTTATGGGTTTAGCATACAGTTATTGGCGTTTCTTTAAAATATATGCGATGTGATCAGAGAATGTTCGCCAAGTTTTTTTTTCCGGCTGTCTCATTTATATTTGTATTATATACTTACGTATAAATTTTCACGCCTCTATCCACAAAGTGATACACCTCTGTGTAGTAGAGTGTATTTCACCCACATTTCGCCAGGTCAAGGTCAAGCCTATTGGCGTCTCGTGAAAATATAATAACACTGCTCGATTCGGGAATCAAACCCTAAACCCGATGCTCAGCAGTCACATTCCCTCTACGCCACCAAAGTACTCATACCTTATGGCATGTAATTAACAGGGTTCTCTAATGTGTTACCTAACTTTTTTATCCATAATCTAAAGAGCCATAATTTTTATTGTCCTAATCATCATTTGTCCGAATGATAACTTGCACGAACTTTAAAATTGAAATCCCTGAATACAATATGCCCTAAATTTGTTTGTCATAAATATCATAATCAATAATATACAAAAGACTTAAAACCGTTTTCAATAAAAGTTATAAGGTCAAATTATTTAATGTTTATTTATCCTAATAATATTTTTAAAACTAATTTGTATTACAAAACTTTGCTTTTGTTACGGCTCCGGCCGCCGCTGCGGGTCTCCGGCAGTCCCACGCGTGCAGTCGTCGCAGACGGCTTTCGCTCACCACCGCAGCTTCGGCTTGACCTCAGCCGCGGCGGCTTGCTCGCAGCCTCTTGCTCCTCAGCCCGCGTGCCGCCTCGCCACTACGCGCCTACGCGATTCTAAATTCCACTATAGGGGTAGTAGACAAGACTGCGTGGAATTGGATTTACAGCAGTTCGTTACTGTCACTAAAGCGTAACTTTAGCAAATGTTGTAGGACTAACAATTTTATTATAAATGAACATTCGGAATAATACACATTATATAATAACTACAATACTTAGGACATATGACTTTATTTCATGAAAAATTAGGATGTACAATTATTATAGTCCTCGATATTATGACAAAATAGTTTTAGAAAAGATATTTATGTAAAACAAAATTTCGAATTTTTTAATATTATAGTTACTGAAGTTTATAGTAAACGTGTTATGGATAATGATTTTTGGACAACCAATTTTAGGAGAAGAAAGGGCGTACTAATTAACAGAACTATCTGTTAGAAATTTCGGCTTAGTGGATGATTCGGCCGAATTTAACTCGCCCGAATCAGGGGAATCGACACTTTAACAAAAATATTAGTTTTCTACAGAAAACTAATATTTTTGTTAAAGTGTCGCCTACAGGCGACTCGCACAAAATGTATTTTATGCAATGAAAAGTACAGTCGAGTAAAATATATCTAGCTGTATTAAACTAAGGGTAGTATATAATAGCAAATCAAAAAATTTTCCATTTGCATTAAAGAAAATCCGTATCATAATCAAATTTCAAAATACTGATTGCACAGCAAAATAGTTATCTCAAAATATTATAACCTTAACATCAATTTCAATTTGTGACGCATTGCTATTTATTTAAAAGTGAAGCTTCAATTGTTGTAATGAAGGGGGAATATCAGGAGGAAGGATGAGGTAATTTTGTTTGTTTGTCTGTGTAAATAAATTGTTTCTAGCACCCGCCGGCCGCTGCCGCGGCACGCTCGCTACGCTCGCTCGGCTCGCGCGTTGTATGGTCGCTGTTATAACCTTTTTTTTTTCACGTGGTGAAATGCACCTGACTCATACCCCCCCGCCACTAGGGGGGCGAGAGGGTTATGTCCGGCTCTCCCGTATTTCGGGCATATGGACTAAAACCCCACGGTGTGCCCCTTCGCTGCCTTGTATAGTGGATGGGCCGCTGGTAAAGAAACTACCTCAGCGACCCACCCAGCAGACTACTACTCCTGGACGACGCCCCGGCACTACAGAGGGCGTCGGACCGACTCAATGGCTGGCGGGTGGGAGATCCCCGTTCTCCCGCCCGCGGCCTTCATTACGGCGGCATGAGGCGCGCGTAAGCGCACCTGCGCCGCCCGGTTCGCCGGCGACGGCTCGGATCCGCAAGGATACTTACCTCACGGATCCGCTCCGCCGCCTCCTTCTGCGTGATGATGTCCTCGCAGAAGGATGCGACCTCTGCCCACTTCCTCTCGCTGTCGAATATGGCTTTGATCACGGCCGGCAGCGAGAGGTCTTCACCCACAACCTCAATGAGTTCACGGCGCTGCACCGTCCAAGCAGAACATTGCTCGAGCGTGTGCTGCGCCGTGTCCTCCACACACTCGCAGTGGTGGCAGGTGGGACTCGGTTCCCTCCTAGCGACTGTGTGCAGGTATTTGCCAAAGCAACCGTGCCCTGACAACACCTGCACCAGCCGGAAGGAAAGGGTCCCATGCTGCTGCCCTGCCCACCGCTCCAACACCGGCTGGCGGGCCCCAACGGTTCTGAAACCGGCCATAGTAGCCTCCAGCCGCGCCTTCCATTTTAAAATCATGCCCTGGTGGGCTCGATTCCGCGCGCGCGCTCTATGATAGCCGGAAGGGGACGATAACCCGTCTCCTCCCGCACTTCCTCACACACTGTGTATACTTCGGCAAGCACCTTAGCCTCCAAATCCCACGAGGATGTCCTGGCCAATGCGCAAGCTGCATCGGCCGACACCGTGCGGTATCCTCGTATTACCCTGACCGCTATGACTCTCTGCGGTCTCCGCAAGAGAGTCCTGCACTGAGCGGTCAGGGAGTCCACCCACATCGGTGCGCCGTAAAGCGCCATCGGCCGGATAACCCCCGTGTAGAGTCGCCGGCAACCAGCACTGGGCCCGCCCAAATTTCGCTGTTCTAACCTAACCTAACCCACTATTTTCTTTTGGGTAGTATGTTGAGAAAGTTTTAAAATGCTTGTTTGGAAACATGTAAGAAGAAGAAGTTATATTGTAACGAGTGTGATTATGTCAAAATATACTACCCGTATCACTGTACTTTTTTTTTTTTTTACCTCGGGGAATGCATTGACGCTTGCCTCTCCGCGTGGCGACGGAGAGGCTATGTCGGGCTCACCGGGGGAAAGATACCCCGGTAATACCGACTAAACCTACCACGGTGTTCCTCGACATAACCATAGACGGCGGGGCCGCGCGAATCGCTTTCACATGCAATCGCGACCCCGCCGAGATTTCGGCCCGCCGTGTGAAACGGCAGGCCACTTCACAAAAAATACTTCCTCCACTGTCCCCCTGGGGGGGACAAAGACACGACACAGAGGCGCACGTGGGAACACGCACGCCGTCTCTCGGACCTGGTGCTGAACGAATGGCGGGCAGGCCCACAAAGCCCGCCATCCCCAGGTCAATCCTCAGGGTGGCTAGAGGTCATCTCGCGCCCTCCGGCGCCCGGTTCTGCGGTTGGGGAGAGGGTTTAAACGCTCCGTCTCCCGCTCCGCCGCCTCCTTGATGGAAATTACTTCCTCACAAAAGGAGGCGACGGCGTTCCACGACATCACTTCTGTACTTGACTGTACTTTTCTTAACTTCACTGCAATAAATACAATTCGTGCGAGTCGCCTACAGAAAAATATATTTTTTTTTTTAAATTGTCGTGTCGCCCCTTTCCGCCTAGTTAAATTCGGGCGAATTATCCACTAAGCTGAATTTACTTTATACATAAAAAAATCAGGTATTATGCTCAATAAGGGGTTAGTGTTTGAGTTATTAGATATCAGATACACACGATATGAAAATCTACAAGACCTGTACGAACATTCAGGATTGTATACTACTACAAGAGGATCACTGCAGGCTCTCACAATACTATATTGTTAATAAACTATACAGTCCACCAAAATGTCACTTCATAACTTTTACAAAGAACAAGAATCCTATTAACTTTCCATACACACTTAATAACACAAATCTAAGAAAAAACTAATGTACTTGAGACCTGGGCGTACTACTAGATTCTAAATTACACTTAGATATTCATATTGATAACATTATTAGTAAAGCCTTTCAGATGTATGGTTTTGTCATGCGCTCCTGTAAACATTTCAAAAAGCCTACTAATTAAATTTTCTTACTCGCGTTAGTCCTTTCCCAGTTAGAATACGCTTTAACTCAAAATACAAGCAGCGGTTAGAAATGGTCCAGAAAATATTTCTTCGCAGTGCCTATTACAAGTGATTTAATTCTAGGATTCCATATAAGGATCTTCTTAAACATTTTAAGCTTTTAAGTATTGGGTACTGAATAGTACCCAGTACTGTTATTCGGAGGGAGGTGCCCGAACCTCGAATGTTCTACACGGGAAAATGCAGAACTAACTAAGACTGCCGGAGAGCGTGCACCTCTGCCAATTATTGATAACGTACAACTCACATTTTATGAATATATACACTGTCGGTATCACACATTCTAAATTTAATAAAATTGCTTCTGAATATCTAGCTGATCAATAATGATATATACCTACTGTTTAATTATCTTGTTACAATATAATTTTTCTTTTTTTGTTTTCATAATACACGTCCGCTATTTTTACTACTCCACTTGTAATTTCATGGACTATAGTGTGGGTTATACGTTTTTGATATTTAAATGCTAAATTATTTGTAAATACTGTAATGTATAACTGTTTTATGTTCCAAATATATAAAATAAAAATTAAATCAGTATTAATGTACGATATGGAAGATTTCGGTATTCATTTTTAAACTTGAACGTTAGTCTATGAACTAGTAATTAATTATATAAATCTCCTATTATTAATTGTCCAAACGATGATCTTTAAGATTTAAAATTTATGCAATACTGTAAAGTGAAAATCTTCATTCCTTTGTAACAAGCGGAAAATATTATATAACTTGTTGAAGAATTTCTCTCGTTAGCAGGATAACAAGGAATTGCATCTTATAACAGTTTTTACTGTGCGAGGTAGTATTCTCTCCTACCCACGTTCTCATTTTTAACGATATTCCAAGATATAAATAAGTATTAAAAGTATCACGAAGATGAATATTGATATTTGTAAAGGTTTTATTTTTTATGTTGTTACTGGCATATCAGTAGTACCGGCATTATATATTTAATATTAAAAATATTTTTACTAGGGTAAGTTATAGATAGAGACACATTTTAATGCATTGAGATAGCAACTTACTTTATTTTTTAATGTCACCATATTACGAGAAATATAGGGTATCTTTAGTATCGCTAAATTTTTAGTTTTCTTACCAGCATTAGTCTAACTGAACGTACTTTTTTATACTTTAACTTAAACATCAAGAACTCATTAAATTACTCCTTGCAAATTAATTAATTATCCCCATGTTGCGAATTGTTTACGCACATTTAATCAACTGATAGAGGTCCTTCAAAAGACGCTGACGGTAAAACAAACAAAATAACGTATTAAACGTACTGACTGTAACGTCATGATTACGTGGTTCGAATCCAAACTAATATTGTAAATACGACTGTGTGTTTGCTTGTGACGCTTTCACGCCTTTACTACTCAACACATAATAATGCAATACCGTTGTCAGGTATACAGACAAGGACATAGGGTGTATTTCACATAGAAAGAAGTACTGTTCTGGAGGGAAAACTAGTAAAATAAAATTTCGCGTTTTCGGCCTAGATTTCAAAATGGCCTAAGTTTAGAAGAACTGTGCGTAACAAACTGCAAAGGGCTCGTTATTTATTACGTGAGAACTTAACTTGGCTGAACGAAAGGTGCTTACACTTCTGTCTCAACCATAGTTTTCTATTAAAGATACTATCTTGAATCCCACTTAGAATGCATGATATTGATCAAATCCAAGGTTGTTTCGAGTAAAATCCCAAGACGAACTTTTAATTGCATCAAATGATTAGTATCTAACTTTAATGCAAATGGATAACTCTCAATTTTATTAACATCAGATAGTTTTCACTGCGAATTTGAAAGGGAGTTCGAAGATGAGATCATAGGAATTAACATTGCTGGCTGGACTTTACAATATTCAAATAGCACTTAAAGGCACGTAAAGTCTGACAATTTACAGGACAAGCGCAAGCGAGATAAAATTTTAAGTGGAAAAATCCCAGGCCTTTGAAAGCCCCACGCGAGGATATCGGTCAAACGTGCAGAGCACTTTCGAGGTTTATACTTTTAAATAGGACAATTTACAGTAGCGTGTACCCTATATTTCGTCGGTAAGACAAACTAAAGTATTAGCAGTCTTTTAGTAATGCTTGAGACTTCATGCAGAAAAAAGATATCATCTACAATGACGAGTTATCTACATGAAAGCCTCTCCTTTAAGACATATTTATTAAATAGAAATCAAAAACACAGGTTCCTAATTGTGTTAATACTAAAAAGAATAAAAATAGGACCTAAGGTCGGAGGTTCGATTCCCGCACAAGTCAAACATTTGTGTGCATGAACATGGATGATTGTCTTGGTCTGGGTGTCTCTATGTATAATATGTATGTATTTACAAAAAAAAGTATATATGTATGTTTATCCTTTGTCTAGTACCCATACTATAAACTCTGCTTAGTTTGGGCTAGGTGGTGCTGTGTGTAATTGTGATAGAATATTGTAATTGTGATAGGACTAGATATTTTAGTTTGTAACACACGTGTATACTTGCATAGAGCCATTCAGAGGTGTCGGAATAGTGTACGCAATCGTGAGAATAATCTGTTTAAAATGTCATTAAAACTTGTACATATAGGAACGAGTGCCTCTAAAAATGCACTGCAACGTAACATTTAACCTTTTATTATAAGTACGGAGTTAGAAGATATTTTGGGTTATCGGATGATTTGCACGAATTAAACTCGCTCAAAACGTACGAGTCGACTGTTTTAAATAATATTATTTTCTCTTTAGGCGATTCGCACGAACTTAAGTTATTGACGTGCGAATCGACAAATCCAAAAGTACGTATTAGGCTATTGGCAGATACATTGTGTTTTATGCAATACTGTTAAGTTAAGGTACACTCAAGTACAGAAGTAGTAAGAGTCCGATTGCTTACTAATATTATAAAGACGAAACTTTGTGAGCGAGTATGTTCGTTACTTCATGCTCGAACGGCCGGACTGGTTGCGATAAAAGTTGGTATACATATAGCTTATGTGCTGAATTAACGCATAGGATATTTTTATCTCAGTATACTTTCCCGTAGGATTGTAGCAGGCCAAGCCGCTGGCAAAATCTAGTATTTTTATATGAAATGAAACACAAATTAATCAAAAATATTCTTATTAAAATAGAATTTACTAAACGTCCATTAGCCAATTTGGAACTCGCCATGGCATGAGAATGGAGAATGATCAAATTTCATTCACAGAGTTATTGATTACTATTTAAAACACATAAATAATAATAAATAATAAAAATTAAGTTTGTATATGAAATCACCCTCAAGGTTAACATCACAAAATGATTAAGTATCATCAATAGCAACATGTTTAATGGATAACAGAAACATAATAAAAAAGTCATAGTAATGTACTAAATACAGCTCTCTACATCACAATCAAAATATGAACTAATATTATACAAGATCAATGGCTTTAATCACAATTTAAATCACAGTGTTTACCTTATAATAAGTTTAGTAACTAAACACAAGTACATACAACTAACCAAACAATATTTAAATCACATAACAATAACATTTACTTCTAATAACCACAGTTGATAATATAAACCTAAAAAGTTAGTAAGCAATCAAAATCACAGTCGATACCTTATAACAATAATAACATTATATCAAATACAACAATATCAGCAAACTAAAACATCGATACAAAGCTGTATATTAATTTTACCACAAAGAAATTGGCCTAATAGATCTTTGATCCTTTTTTGCAGTATTATTCTCTCGGAACTTTTTATTCATATATACTGATTTTTACTATACAGAGTTAAATAATAATTGCTATCTTTGCTCAGTGTCTAAAAACTTAACAATGTTTGGTTTGGATCCTGTCAACCTATTGAATAATAATAATAATAATAATATTCTACCACATACACACAACAACATCTAGCCCAAACTAAGTAGAGTGTACTATGGATACTAAACAACGGATAAACATACATATATATACTTTCTTTTTGTAAATACATACATATCATCGCGCGTTCTAAGCCTCGACGGCGTTATTCGTTTTATGACATATATAAAAAAATGCCATTTATTAGAGAAATAAGCATTCTCACTAAGCCAGATAGTAACAAAGTAATCATTAAATTAAGTAGTTTTCTTTTCATTGAAATTAAACAACTTTGTACGTATTTTATCGCGTTGTTTATTTTTTTATAAAACACTATTATTACATAGTTTCAAAACTTTAAATTACTGTTGTTAAACACTTCTACTAGTTACTGTTATATAAGCTATTTAAATTATAAAATCTGTTTAGATTTAATTTTACACATTCACCGACGTTTCAGTTGCTTTTCAGCAGCCATGTTCACGGGGAGACTAATATGGTGGTTGTCTACCCGTGAACATAACTATGTTCAGTTCATTTCTTTTTCGTATTATTTCCGAAACGGGTGAGCACGACTGTACTTTATATTTTTTTGTTCTCGTAATAAAGTATGTGCCAATAGCCTAATGCATATTTTTGGATTTGTCGATTCGCACGTTAATAAATGAAGTTCGTGCGAATCGACTAAAGAAAAATAATATTATTTAAAATAGTCGATTCGCACGTTTCGTGCGAGTTCAATTCGTGCGAATCATCCAATAACCCGATATTTTAATAATATTAGGACATTTGCAAACCTAACCTAACGGTGGTATGCTTCAATATGTTTAAAATGAATTGAGCTTCTGTTATACAAAATCGTAAATAATATATTTCTGCTGAACCCAGAGGCTTCACGTGAATCTGACTCACACATTACCGGCTTTCTACTTATACCAAGGAATTGAAAATGTTATATTTTGCGAAAGATACATTCTGCGAAGGAGACATTTTGCGAAAAGTACGTTCTGCGAGATAGATATTTTACGAATATATACATATGTATAATATATACATATAACATTTTAAGAATGGGTCATTTTGCGATGGACACTTTCTACGATATGAAAGTTTTGCGAGCTGTAGTTATTTTAAAAATGTCCACATTTTGCGACTAAACCATGAAACGATATGTCGTTTAATGGTTTAGTCGCAAAATGTCAGTAATAAGTTACTGAATCCAGCCATCATGTAAACATGAAAAAAGTGCGGCCATCGCGACAAGTGCGCGTACACTGGGTTATTTCATATAAAATGTCAGTGCTTGTTGGCCGTAGCGTCCAATTGACCGTCTGTAGAGTCGCTATGTTTCCTAGGCCGCGCGGCCAAAACGTGGCCGCCAGCCGCCTAATATTCGCTCTTGAGTATCTCTTAAAAGAACAAGTTAGCTGCGATGGCCACCTTATACGCGAAGGCACTTAAAATCAGTGATCTAGTTTCGATTTTATGGATGTTTATGTAAATACATACATACATAGATACATACATAGATTCACGCCTGTTTCCCAGAGGGGTAGGCAGAGACTACGGATTTCCATTTGCTACGATCCTGACACACTTCTCTGGCTTCATTCACTTTCATCACATTCCTCATACGTGTTTATGTAAAGTGAGCCGCAATTGCGGATGACGTAACAGTCGCGAATGATTAAATATTTTTTGACGAGAATTTTGACATTTGCTGTGTCTGCTTTCGAATTGGTAGAAATATTCAAATAGTTATTACAGGTTTATTAGCCATAATCATCCCTCCTGTAATGATTCCAATAGGTAAATCGTGATATAAACATTGACCGCCCCGTCTAAAAAGCAAAAGCATGCTATCGGTGCCAAGCTACGATTTAATCCTTTAATTGTCATATAGTCGTGACCGTGGCGTGCTGGACATATTTTGCTTTGTCATGTATTATATACATGACTGTGGCGGTCTGAAGGTTAATAATATAGCTCAGCCCACCTGGGCTGAGCTGGAACTGGAATAGATTACAATAGGCACTTTCCTATTGTAACTATATTCCAGTTCCAGTACAAAGATATAGGCAGAGGTGTAGAAACTTGTTACACATACGTACCTATGTATATTTCGCTACCAATATTTTGTTAATTCTCGTCTGTCGCGTCATCCAGACTCCATATATGGATAGTGTGTTTAGTGTCAGTAGATGGGTGTTGAGAACTTGTGTAACCGAGTTTAGACCTTTTTGAGCTGAAGAGAAGGTATCCGTCCAGTCGTCGCCAGAGAAAGTGAGAGCGGTGTCATCAGCAAAAGCTGTGATTTTTCCGTTTTGAGATTTAAATTACAGAGTCTATTGACGTAGATTAGAAAAAGGGTTGGACCAATCACGCTACCCTGCGGGACGGCAAAAGTGACAGACTGATCGGTGCTAATGTAGTTTTGTATTTTTACGCACTAAGTTCGGTCTATGAGATAATCTTTAAAAATTCTAAGTGATTGGCTACGATTGCCCATAGTTTCTAGTTTCGAAATTAGGTCAGGAATATACACTGTATCGAATGCCTTTTTCAGGTCTAGAAATATGGACAGTACTTTCTTTTTATTGTCTAGTTCCCTAGTGACATGGTCTATAAGATTGTTCACGGCGTTGCACGTCGATAAGTTTTTCCTAAATCCGAACTGGTTGGGAGAAAGAAGCTGCTTATCCTCTAGATATTTCATCAGCCGTTTGTTTATTAAGCGTTCTAAGATTTTTGAAATTGAAGGTAATATACTGCTATGGGACGATAGTTATTTACGGAATTTCTACTGCCAGATTTATGTATTGGGTGAATGGTGGCCTTTTTAAAATAGAGAAGGAAGGTGCCCGTGTCTAGGCAGAGGTTAAATATGTACGTTAGTAATGGAATAAGCTTCAGTTTATAGCGCTTAAGAAACTTTGTAGAGATATTGTCCCAGCCAACGGCGGAATCTGTCTTGAGTGACATCAAAATCTCCTCGACCTCTGTATCGTCAGTCTGTAACATCACAAAATTGATTGATTGTAGAGTAGTGGGTGTAGACGAAGAGTCGTCTAGTGATTGTTGACTCATTTGCTGGCGTGTAAATTTTTTAGCAAGGTTTGTCCCTATGGTAGCGAAGAACTCATTCACAATATCGACCGATTTTTGAGGTGATGGGGAGGATGCTAGTAAATCACTGTTTGGTATATGAGGCTTGTCAGTGTTAGTAACCCGCTTTATCACCTTTCACACCTATTTATTATCATTTGAGGCCTCTAGTAGCTCAGTACGGTCATAGTCTCTATTGAGTTTTTTTTTTTTTTTAATATAATTAAAACACGGAATTTGTTAAAGTTGCACTCTTTGTACATATATGTTTTTATGAATAAATTTATTGTTATTATATTACAAACAATATTGTTCAGATAGAAATAATTAAAGTTATCCCGAGACGACCGAGGCAAAGTCAAAACAAAGTTCAAAATTCCCTATTGATATGTTTTCCCATATTTTGTTCTACAGTGCTATATACCTGTTCCCCGTACCAAATGGCGTCCAATTTAAACGTGCCTCTGTCGCTGACATATTCGATTTATTGTGGAGAAGCAACCACTGCATGTATCGTGTTTGACGTAGATAGTATCCCTTTAACATTATAAACGTACAAGCTCGTAAAGTTGATATGAAGATCAATAGTTGCTCAATCACGCATAAATTCTCAAAGACGGATTTTTAATACCGGTTCAGTTTTAATGTTACTTTACATAGAAATTAGTCCTGATATAATTAATAGATAGTGAATATTATAAAATAGCTTAAAATTGAAATATTCTAGTTCTATAAGTGATGAAATGTAATATTGATAATATTATGTGATACGTTAATTTGGGCAAAACTGTATTAATTTAAAACACAATAGTAATTATCATATTTACCGAGTGCCAAACTTTTACAGGAAAAGCAATAAAACCTTAATACATACATATATGATATTTTGATTTATATATAATAATATATATGATATGATATTTGATTTTAATCATTCAATAAATACCTACCTAGCGGTAAAACTCAATAAAGGCAGTCGGCTTTATTGGTTAATCGCTAGGTACTTCAGTGTAATAAATTAATAACTTTATTTGTTGTCGGTAGAGTTCAGTAGATTGGTAGATTTGTTTTCTCTTTTAGTTGATTGTGTTTGTTTTTTATACACTAGATCCCACTCGTTTATTCGAGTCTATATTAATTCGTTATTGATATTCTATATAGAAATTGTATGTAGCATTATAAATATTATCTTATTTTGATGCCTATCTTCTATAGACATATTAAAATCTAAATGCCAATTATCATAATAAATTATGTTTGAAAGTTCCGGTCTAGTCTCAGAGTAAACTAAAATAAACTTTATTTAATAGATCGAGACCGCAAGTTGGGCGAAGCTAAAATGGTATTCAGATAACATTTTGAACTGACACAAACTTTAAAATTGGTATTCTCGTCGCAAAATAAACTTATATTGCTAAATTCGTTTTTTTTTTCTTGTTTTATAAAAAGGCAACTACCACTCTAGGAATAAATCCTGTGTCGCGGGACACTTTACAAGCGTTCAAACGTCGGACACAATGAACACCCATATTTGTAACAACTATTTGTGGATCACATACATTTTGTCACGTGTGGAACTTAAGGTGTTGACGCGACAACTTAAACCAGTAGGTACGCCATCCGTGCAGTAGTAAGTTGATCGAAATATATTAAGCAACATTTTACAGATCTCTTTGAGTGTAGCTACGCCTTTTTTAATGTGTGCTGTTTTGGCTTTCGGTAGATCTATTTATTTGCAATAATATCTGATATTAACTTCTGTTTAAGCGAATGTTATTTTTTGAAATTAAACTACTTCATACGGATTTTATCGCGTTATTTATTTAACACTTTATTACATCATTTTGAAAACTGTTACACCACTACTTAGTAGATACTATTAAACTATACTAATTTTTAAGCAAATTAATAATATCCTCGTGAATATTATAAAATGGCTGCTGAAAAGCAACCGAAACGTCGGGGAAAATCTAAACTTAAATTAACTTCTTCGCTTCGATGGCGTAGTTGTTAGTGTAACCGACTGCCACGCCTGAGGTCGCGAGTTCGATTCCCGCACAAGTCAAACATTTATGTACATGGACATGGATGTTTGTCTCGGTCTGGGTGTTTCTAGGTATAATATGTACGTATTTACAAAAAAGGCGCCCATAGCAAGTTGCACTCACTGATCGGTAAACGATTAGCGAGGTTAAGCAACATTTTGTGCGGTTAGTCTATAGATGGGTGACCGCTTAGTGGTATTTCATTTGAGTGTCTCCGTGTTTCGGAGGGCACGTAAAAAGTCGGTCCCGGTTGTTGTCAAATTGACAGCAGTCGTTAAGCCATGTCAGATACCTACGAATGGGGGTTTGACAACTCTTGACAACAGAATTTAATACTTATTTATAAAAGATATATATATATATATATATAATATATATGTGTATGTGATAAAATATTATTATTATTAATTAGCTTAAAATTAGTAAAGTTTAATAGTAGTAGTAGTGTAACAGTTTCTAAATTATGTAATAAATTGTTAAATAAACAACGCGATAAATCCGTATAAAGTAGTTTAATTTCAATTAATAATATCTGATTCATCAATTTGACAATTACCCCAAAAAAAGATATTTCGTTTTCGTTTCCTACTGGGCAGAGTTCGGATACAATAGGTTATTTTATTTTTCATTCCTAAAATATATAGCTACACCCCTATGTCAAGTAGTTTCGCCATGAAATGAATAAATACGCACGTGAGGACTTACTCACTCCATGGGTTCTGCAAAAAATTAAGAAGGCGAAGAGTACCCTATTTATTTATCATGATATATTTATGAGTAGTAGAGCCTCGCTGATTTCAGCATGAATTGGGGTGGCTCGACCGGGGAAGGACTACCCTCTCACAGAATATCGACGTGAAATAGCAGTATTCCTATTGTTGTGTTTCGTTCGGTGAGTAAGAGTGCCCGAGGCCTAATTACCCTCTTTCCCCCTTCCCACTCCTTCTCCATGCCACTGCCTTTTTCCTTTCCTAAAGGGTTAGCAACGCGCAAGTGATGCCTCTGGTGTTGCAGGCGTCCATAGGCTACGGTGACCACTTACCATCCGGTGGGCCGCATGACTGTTTGCCACCTAAGATGTATAAAAAAAATGATGATTTGCGTATTATTTAATTAATAAAAGGCATTTCACGGTTTCGCTATAAAATACATCATCTGTCTTGACCTACAACCATATTCATAATAACCAATGTTCTTACTCCTCAGAAGCGAATTATACGAAAAACGAATATTGATACAGCGAAATACAACGACAAATTAATGTAAGGTATTATAAAGCTTTATTTTATTCAAATGTTTCCAATGGTAATAATATCTTAAACTTTAATCGATTGATCGATGCAAGATTCTAAATATAATGAGACTTAATTGACATTGAGTACCGTGGGAGAGCCATGCTTGGACACGAATGGGCCGGCTCGACCGGAGTGATACCACGGCCTCACAGAAAACCTGCGTGAAATAGCGCTTGCGTTGTGTTTCGAGTGAGTGAGGATACCGGAGGCCCAACCCCTCTTCCCCTTCCCCCTGGGATTGAGGCAATTTTAAAAGGCTGGCAACGCACTTGTGACTCGTCTAGTGTTGCGGGTGTCCATGGGCGGCTGTAATCGCTTACCATCAAGCGATCCGTCAGCTCGTTTGCCGCCTATACCAGAAAAAAAACATAGTTTGAGAACCGTAAAAAAATTATTGAATGTCAGAGTATGAATATTTCATCAGCCCTAAATCACGTCTCATTTAGATTATCTTTTAGTTATTGTGAATAACGAGATTTTGCTTATAGATGACATCAGGATATGCAGGATAGGCCGATACATCAGCAAATGCTCTCAGCTAAACTAAACCCATCAAACAATAGGCTGAATGTAGCTACGCGGCCGCGAACTGCAACTTGATATACCTATTCAACTTATTAGATATCGTACAAGGCTGTTCACGTATCTGTTTACTAAGTAGTACTGAACTACTAAGTCGGAGCGATGGCAATAAATTTAAAACACTGGTATTTCAAACACATGCACTTCGGCACTAAACAAATTCATTTTTTTTTATGGTTGGTAACGTGCTAATAGTACCACAAGCAAATATAGATTACGGTATTAAAAAAAACATCAGACATATACATAATTATGTATCTATACACACCTCTGATATATACCAAATGGTATGAAAAACGTAACACAAACAAAATCAGGGATAGCCTAGCGGGAGACCGTTGGACTGCCACGCAAAGGTCTCGAGTTCGATCCCAAGGCGCGCATCCCTGACTTTTCGAAGTTATGTGCGCATTAAATAGTTAATTATCGTTAGCTTTAACGGTGAAGGCAAACATCGTGAGGAAACCTGCATGTCTGAGAGTTCTCCATAATATTCTGGCAGATATGTGTAGTCTGCCAACCCGTACTGGGCCAGCGTGGTGGACTATGGCCTAACCCTTCTCACACTGAGAAGAAGCCCGTGCCCAGCAGTGGGACAGTTCAATATAGGGCTGGTATTATTATATATGAAAAACATAAGCTTGCGTCCTATAAGAGCGAAATATAACAGAAAGATAAATATAAAGCTACTTCTCTGCATAAGATTCCAATCGAGATGTTTGTTATGTTATGTTTTGCAGAACAAAGTAACTTGTTAATTGGATTTACTTTGTTGATGAGGTAATACACTCGGCAATTTAATTAAGTTAAAGGAGAGCAATAAGACACCAACAAAAAGAGACATATGAGCTGTTCTTGGCAACTTGTCCAGCTTGATGGTTATTTATTTATAGCTTTAATGGTACTGCGATCATCACAGTAGCTTTTCTTTCTTCGTAAAAAACAACTCCTTTAGCAATAAAACCTGTACCGCGTGGGACTTTACGAACTATCAAACGACGGGACTTTACGAACTATCAATAACAAGGCGACCACATAAACCACTTCGTCAAACATAGAAAATTATTTTCATTGAAAATAGAAATACAAGTAAGTGCTTAGCTAGCTTTTGGCCATGTGTTCGTTCAGTTTCGTGTCTTTTTTTTAATCCCTAACACTGACAGTACACGTTGTATGTGAAGTTTCATGGTGATCGGTCAAGTAGTTAAGGTGAAAGTGTAACAAACAAACAAACTCACATTCGCATTTATAATACTAGTTAGGATATTTTAACTGTAAATTTATAATTTGTAATCTAATTGCCGGTAATGAAAATATCTGTATACTTTCTTTTAAATATTTCCGTCTTTCCATTACGTAACACACATATGTTGATACTTTCGCATTAAGTCACTTTCATGTATGTCTTGCCATATATATCTTTTATAAATAAATATATCTCGCGACTCATGTTCATTTCGGAATCATCCACTGATAGGATAATACTTTTGTATTCTACATACGCATTATTACAAACGGCGCGCGGCGTGGCGTTATCTGAAAATGCTTTTAGTTATACGATGCGAAGAACTGAACTGAACTTAAGAAAACATTACTGATATACATAACTTGTTTACTTATGGATACATGTCTTACATTCACCGTCTTGTCTTGTTTATGGCATTGGAATCCGAAATTTTGTCTCCGAGCACTGTCAACATCATTAGGTAATTTGGAATTTGGCTTTTGCCTACAGGAGTATTTCTGCTGCTAATATAAATATCGAATAAAAGGGATAAGGATAATAGTACCTACTAGTTGATTTGCCATGGTGATACAGAAGGAATAACTGCAACTTCTGTGCATATGGTCCCGGGCTCGATGTTCGGTTCGGGCATTGTAATTGGGCTGTATTATCATAAGAGTGCCGGAGGTGCCCCTTTCCCCCTTCCCACTCCTTCTCCTTCCCACTTCCTTTCCTAAAGGGTCGGCAACGCGCAAGTGATGCCTCTGGTGTTGCATGCTTCCATAGCCAACGGTGACCACTTACCATCAGGCCCACCTGATGCTGTAGAAACAGAGTGACACAAGTAATGTGGCAAATTAGTTGCCAGTTTGTCAGTAGTAGTTTGCCACATTAGTTGTATATAAAAAAAACCAGTAGCAGTAAGGTGAGACCCGTAACACACACACACATATATATATATATATATATATATATATATATATATGTGTGTGTGTGTGTTACGTTGTGTATATACGTTAAAACCCGACCGTATTAATTACTGTAATGCAAAATGCAATGTCCGTATCACAATTGATTTCAGCAGGACGTGTATTGAATTTGAGTGAGAAAGTTTTATCACGGTCAACACAATCTGATCCGGCATCAACAAATAAACCTTCTACAAATTTCTGCATCGATGCAGGATATCTAATATTTTTATAGATATTGAATTTCCTGTTGAAATAGTTTGCTTCGCAAGGTAGTGAAAACGCGGCTTGTTTGCCTCGTTGATCTTTTCTATACACATACACATTCTTCTCATATCTCAGCCGCTGGGAACAAACTTATCGACCAAACAAACCTTTAAAATATAATCGCTTAATATAACACTCAACGGATGGCAGTAGTTTTAGTTGTCGTCACGGCACTCCGAGTATTCATCCCCAAAATTTATATAACTTACATGTCTTAAATTTGAAGCCATGGTTACTATTAACGCTCTGGTTGCATGTCCAGAAGTCTCTTACGGTTGTCACTGAAAATCAGCGCAGCAGAATGGCTTACGTCACAACTCGTATTACGCCGAGCGCGAACTTAATATGTTACAGCTACGACGCCGACTTAATTATGTATATATATATATATATATATATATATATATATATATATATATATATGCTTTATAATTAGCCTCTATATTGTGTTAAATAATACTTAGAAATATCGTGTAACTTGTGTCACTCTGTTTCAATGTAATATTTATTTATTTCTTTAAATATACAAGAATTACGTCTCATTAAATCAATGCGGCGAAAGTCGTGCCACGTCAAAATCTTGAGTTCGATTTCATGGCTCCTCTCTGACGTTTCGAAGTTACGTGCGTAATAAATTGTTAATTATCGCTCGCTTAAAGGCAAAGGAAAATATCATAAGCAACCCTGCATGTCTAAGATTTCCCACACCACGAAGAGTGCTCAGCAGTGGGAAAGCTTATATACAGGCTTATATTATTTTAAAAAATCAAGACCGGAAAGTAATTATGTCTAAATTATGACCTGGCCTTGCGATGAGGCTCTGGTATAGAGAATTACTTTTGATAATTGCATTAGATTGATATTTGAATATAATTTTGCACTACGCGTTACTTTGCATGGTCAAGGACGCACTATGTGACGCGGAGGGGTAAAACGAAATGGAAAATATTTTTTGCCAAAATAAGCAGAAATACTTTAAATATAATGTAGATATGAGTTAAAATTGATACAGCTAAAAAAAGTCATCAAAATCATAAATCCGAAAAAAATGAAAATCGGAGAAATCGAGTTTCTACAAGTTTTTTCGATTGATCCCTACTTATGTATGTATAAAATACGTATTCATATTCAAATGTAAACCGAGTGCAATGCTTTTTCGCGATTTAATTTTACACATCCGTACTCATACACTGCACACAAACTACGTCGGCACTCGTCCGAGAGCCAAAACAATACTTCATTTTCGCCAACATCCCACATATTTTTTAATTTGCATTCTCAACTAAAAATCTAAAAATATTTTGTATTCTAAAGATTCCATGATAATATAGAGGTCTACTAGAGGTTATGTATGATCGATTGTTGATTATGATTAACATGTTTAGAGCAAAGTGATATACATATTATGTATTTTATAATAGTCTGAAAGAATTTGTTATAAGTATTATAACAAATTCTTTCATCATTTTGTTTCATACTCCAACCAATGTAATAAAAGCGCCTTTTTTTAAAGTGCTCGCTGGTGTCTAGCTTAGGACAATTATGGATCTAAATTGTTTCAAATTATCTTCAGCAAACCATCGCCTTATAACCAGGTACTTGTGATGCTCCATCCAAGTTGTAGATATTTGAATGCCAGTGCAGTTCTCGTTTGAAACTGAGTTCGGGTCACATTGACCAAGTAACGATCTAGTATCGGCTTTGGCTACCAATTATTGACCTACGTAAAATTTAGATTTTATAAACTCACATTAGTTGATATTCACTATTCCGCTCATGTTGCATATAATTATTTGTTGTGCAGGTAAAGAGTGTATTTCGAGACACTCGTCGGTTCTGGCGCGTCAGCAACAAGTGGTCCCGTCGTGATAGGGAACCTCACCCGAATGCTCTGGGGCGGCCTATCTCAAGATCTTCAGCGGACTCTTCTCCAGAACCGGTAGTACCTGCGCGAACATCCAGTAAGTACCATTCTATATTTTCTATACTAATATTATAAAGAGGAACGATTTGATTTTATGTTTGTTTGTAAGGATATAAATCCAAAACAACCCAACCAATTTTAAAAATCCTTCATCTATAAGCACCGAGTAACATAAGCTACATTTCTTTTTTAACTACCTTCTGTTACTAACATAACCTAACCTACTTTTAAGCGAGCGAACTCGCGGGAAAAGTAAAGTACGTTATATAATATGTATATACAGAGTGTAATAGAAAGGCGTGGTCATATTTAAATATCACGTTATAAAGCCAATGGAAATCGGTGACATATAAATCCGTTTAGAAATTGTCATAAAATTTAAAATAATTTGTTTTCACTGAGAATAGGACACATAGGTTATTTTTCAGATTTAATTCGGTCCCAAAATATGACCACACCATTCTGTTACACACTGTAAACATAGACTGACGCATTTAAATGCCAGCTATTCCAGAAGATTTCGAGCCTATATCACCGATCTAGCCCAGATCTCACATAATAGAGAGCCTACCGGACTTATTTTCAGATACTGCGCCATGCTACTTGCTATTGTTAAACACTTTTACTAGTTACTGTTTACTGCTATTTAAGCTATTTAAATCATAAAAAAACGATTTAGATTTTATTTTACACTTTCCCCGACATTTCAGTTGCTTTTCAGCAGCCGTTGCTGTTCACGGGGACACTAAAATGGTTGTCTCAATGTTTTAAAGTGTAGTTATTTCAAAGTATCCGAACATTATTTAATCATTGGTGTTTCTATTTAAGCAGAATTAATTCAAAGAATCAACACCACAATACCTACATTTAAACTTACTCGGAATCAATACTAGATTATTATTATTTGCCCGCTTTGTACGTGATTGCAGAGCCTCATTTATTGGCTCTGTTGCCTCATTTGTCTTACTAAGGTAGAACGAGTAATATATTTGTAAGAGAAGCGAGGAATAGAAATCTATTTGCAGATACTTCATTACAATTTATGGTTGTGCAGGATGTAAACATTACTATTTATTTATTTTATATAGATCTTCAAATAGGACTTCACATGTGTGTATCCTGAAAATATATCAAAAATATTTGTAACTCATAATTTGCGATGCACAAAGTATTTCTAAATAAAAAAGTGTATTCATAAAAAATAATAAAAGCAAAAATTAAATTTGGTAAAAATGTTCCGCATAATAACGATAATGTAATCATCACTCTAAATTAAACAAACAGCGGGCAAAATATATAATTCATTCTTTAAGAACATATTATATATTAATACATATATATTTTTTCATATGGTTTACTAATTTGTAGTTAACAATCGACCTACTTGTATATGAAACGTATATAATAAATTTTATGCTAAATGAAAATTACGATCAAGATTAAGGTCGGCGATTAATGTTTGGCCACGTGTTTTTTTAAGTTTATAAGCTTTATTCTTAATTTCATTCAATTTATTTCTAATGCAGGTCCACCAACATATTAGTAAATTATATAATATTAAAGCCATTGCATTAATCATTTTAATTATTACGGTTAGGCAAGCACAGCGTAGGGTCAGAGGCAGGTAGCCGTCATACGACACAACGTTGGTCGCTAAGGAAATTTTTCAGGAAGGCCAAGTTCTGCAGTCGCTCCGCTTTCTTTTGTATAACGATACCCTTTTCTATTTTCTGTTCACTTTAGTTGGCGGTGTGTGTGTGAATGATTACGCTTACTGATTTTTCATGGTGACTTGTATGAGCAAGTGCTGGCCATAGGCGAATGTAGCTGGTTTCACCGCAGCCATAGCAATACCTAACCCTTCTCTTTGAAGTTAGTGCACTAGAAGCGAACAGTTTATAATTCGAAGAACCTTTATACAACCGTATAACTAAAGCTAACACTCTCAACCTTCCATTTGCATTCAAACGTACCACCAGCGGATCATTGAATGAAATAGTAATCGTATTTAACACATACTGTACATTAATCACATTCATTTCGAATCATTCAGTAGATAATATATAAAAATATACTTCGTAAGTTAACAAATTCGCTAAGACAAATAAATAACTCTTTTAACTAATGGGAGGCTCCAAGACCTAAGGCTCCAAGCCATTATCGTAAAGTTATCATATTAAGCGAAATTTACGGTTTATTCCCATCCAGTAACACCCAAACGTGTGACAGTGTTACTCGTTGGGATTTTTTTTATGTCCCAACGAGTAACACCCTAAGTATTGGTGTTACTGGATGGGAATAAAAAGTTTCATCGAGTTACAGTGTTACTCGTTGGGAAAAGACGCGGTAAATTTTGTTTTCAATTCTGTAACATAATAAATGATTAATTTATACTGCAAAATGTTTAACATTATTAAATAAATATAAAATACTACCAGGCAAACAGTGCAACGAGGCAATTATCAAAGGTCCTTCATTCCTTAATTATTCTAATTCTGCCTCGGTGGTCGTAATGTCTCCCGAGTTGGGCAGTCTTCGGATTCTTCTATTAGGAAATTCTCAATAGTAGTACGAAGTCCGGCAATGTGCCTACCCTGTCTAAGATATATAGTCGTGAGTCATAAGTACGAACAAACCTTTCTAGCTATTACCCATTTGGAAAATGTCTTTGTCTATGACGTTCAGTTGCGGTTCATATTACAAAAACTAGCAGACAGTAGAAAATTGTTATTACAATAATAATAATAATAATATTCTACCACATACACACAACACCATCTAGCCCAAACTAAGCAGAGCTTGTACTATGGGTACTAGACAATGGATAAACATAGGTACATATATCCTTTTTTTTTTGCAAATACATACATATTATACATAGAAACACCCAGACCAAGACAACCATCCACGTCTATGCACACAAATTATTGACTTGTGCAGGAAACGAACCCGCGACCTCAGGCGTGGCAGTCAGTTACACTATCCACTACGCCATCGAGGCCGCCATAAATACAATATTATAAAGATACCATTTTTATTTGGATGTAATCAACTCCGTAAATCACGCTGGCGAAGCTGCAGGCTAGATCTAACATGAATAAATAACTACGATTCATATTGTCAATCGCTTGGCATTAAATAAAACAAAGGGCACTATTAACAATATTCATTGATTTTCCAGGTCGTCGATGGACGACTAAAGGTGCAGATGAGGCAGAAACCTCGTCGTCCTCATACGTTGGTCGTAGCGACTCAACGTCATCCTCTGGTCAATCGGAATGTGGAGAGCCATTCCGTGCTCGTGCTAGCACAGACTCTCGCCTGCCACCGCACCCTACAAGAGCTCGACATCCCGTGACGGCACCGTTCCCGGTACAAGCTCGCCGAATGAGCGTTTCAACGAAAGGCAACAACACAGGCACTTATTAAAAGCTACCATGTTTGTAATACCCGTATATTTAAACGAAAATTACTTGTTCAAATCTCAATATCTAAGTCATTAATAGCTTAGTGGGCAGATCACTGGACCTCCTCACGGAGGTTTTAAAAATAGATCCTATGACATATACGTCTGACTATTTAAAATGATTAAATAGTTAACTATTGTTTGATTTAATAGCTAAGGAAAATAATGCTGACGACACCAGCATCTCGTCATCATTGTCTGAAAGCTTTCCACGTTATAATCTTTAAACATCTTCAAACTCTGCCAATCCACACCGGGCCAGCATGGTGGACTATGGTCTAATACTTCTCATATTGAGAAAAGATCCAGCAGTTTTTTAAACAGGACTGATATTAATATTATTCCTTATTATAACAAATAATGTAGTAAAATAGTTTTATATTTAACATCTTGCAGATAGTTTCAATTGATTCTTGATCCAAGTCATCAAAGTGATTGTATGACTGACACTTAACTCACAGTAAGATACCTCATATTTTGTTACCGATTACCAAAGAAATTTCAGAAGCTTTTAAATTGTAGAAACCCGTTGGCAGAACAAATGTAAAGGTTGTGATAAATATTTTGTCACACTGATCACCTATTCGCATGCTTTTACACGAAGAATGCTATTTTTGTTGTAATGTTAGGTAGAAATCTTATGTATAAATGTTACAGAAAGTGTATATCTGTGTTAATTAGTTGTAATATATAAATATTTATCCAACTCTGATCATATTTCTCTGATACTTATACTTACATTTTAACTGTCTGTATTCCGGATTTCAGTGTTTCATATTGTAATATAATATATGTAAAATCCTCGTAATCCGAATGTGTTGTAACAGGTATAAGTTAAAAAGAACTACTATTTAGTGATGATCGTTTCAAATAAATGCTTCTTCATGTTGTAACCATAGTAAATAAAGTAGCAAGTAGTAGTGAATCGAGATGGCTACTTATTCACCTCTTTAAGCGCCATTCGCTACTCTTATTTTATACCAAGAATAATAAAATGTATTGAGTTGAGAATACCAAAAAACGTAGATATTATAAATAGTTTGATTTTGAAATTTATATATAGCTATTTCTAAAGTGTATTTTTATATCAATAGTACAATCAAAAAATCTTTTAACGCGTGATAAATAAAGTACAGTCATTGACCAATTTGCATCCATTGATAAATAAAGAGTGTTTTGCGCGCGTAACATTCACATTTTCCAGACATGCAAATGCAAGAAAAGCGCCACGATGTTACCACCAATGTCAAACACTATACAACCTCTTTACGTGGATGTAGAACCGTCCTGAATTCCTAAATGTAAAACAGGGAGCATCAGGCAATATTTGCGACATTTCCTGTTTAAATAATGCCTTTAGAAGTAAAATGGTGCAAATGAAAAATAAATATAAGTAACAGATATAATATATTTTTGTTCTATCATATTTATTATACACTATTTCATAACTGCAGATTGCTATTTCAATACCTACATTTATATACAAAGGTAATTTAAAAATAATACATTTGTGAAGTACTTTATATTGTTCTTACCATAAAATAAAATATATCTCACTTTCAGCACATTGATGTTAATTTTGTCAATGTATTTTATATTCCATATTTAATTATTGTTTCATTACTAATTAAAATAATTGATTACGATTAAATTCCTTGATGGCAAAAGAAACACGCTAATATTCGAAACAACAAATGCACTTTACTGGAAATTAAAACAAAGTTTGAATACTGAATTCTTACACCTTTATTAATTGATTAAATTTCTTAGTAATAATTTTCATCGATATTCACATTACAATAACCACAGTTTACGAATTTGATTTACGTGCATATTCTAAGTGATTAAAGCTTTCATTACATTTTAGACCTAAATATAAAACGGTTAAAGCATTTAGTTTGATCGATACATACTTCAAGCACTTGCATACGCAACGTCTGCATAGTAGCTTTAAGCACCTTTAAGATTATATTTTGATAAAGATTGAGCAGAAGATGTCGGTAAGTGACAAAATATCTAGTCCCAGCGAAGTCGGCTCGGTGATAAAGGAGAGCTAGTCATCATAATATTTATACATCATTTATTGTTGTAATGATAAAGTAGTGATAAAAAAAACAATTATTAAAATGAGCAGTGTCTATGAGAGTATTTATAAAATTCGGGCCAACAAAAAGATATTGGGTTTTTCTGTTTAGAAATCTCAATATGAGCTCGGAGTTAGGAAGTTGGCGGTGTTAAACACCCCCGTGCCTCGGAAAGCACGTTAAGCCGTTGGTCCTGCGCCTGATCTCTCTCTGGTCGTGTTGGATTACCGTCCCATCGGATCATCGTCCCATCGGATCATGAGGGTTAAGGAACAGAGAGTGCACTTGTGTTTGCGCACATACTTGTGCACTATAATATCTCCTGCGTAGATGGCCACTCTCCGTTAAGATTGGCCGCTTTGGCCGAAATTCGGTCTGGAGGATTATTATTATTATTCATATAATTCTAACGAGACTATCTCTACTTATATCTTTTTCACCAGAAAAGCTTTTACTTTGTAAAAAAATAACTATGTTTGCTGTGATAAAAAGTAAAAGCGTCGAATAAAAATATAGATAAAATAAAGATTTGGCGCTTTGCCTGTTTTTAGTTTTTAATTATTATTTATGGCTAGTCAATTACTTTAGGGTAAAGATCTTAATGGGAAACGGCAAAATTTATTATCACTGTATAAAACGAAATAGGACATAAAATGTTCTTATTTTTAAACAATATAATTACGAAATATGGCTGAAAGGAATATAAAATATCCGTGAAATGAAAGTCTGATAAGTAGGTCTTCCAAATAAAACATGAATAAAAATTATTACCTGATTGTTAAAAATAAATGACATTGTTCAAGAAATTACCTACTTATCAATACAATAAAACGTACAATAAAAACTATATTCTGACAAAAGTATAACACAGGCACCGTCTATGTCTAAAATCTAAACAGAAATAAATATTTTTCATAGGCAACTATAAATTTTAAAATAGTATTTCTACTTTTAAAACTTGTTATTACTTTAAACTTTTAAAAGTATGATATCTATCATAATATTTAACTTTGTACATAATAGATTTTCTAAAATTATATTTCCACTTGCCACGTTCATATTATACCTGTCTTTTTAATATTTTCTAAATATTCCTAACTAAATAAGGACTTTCAGATACAACATTTTTGCTGTAATGTATATCTTGTCAGTGTAGTACCTGCCTATCAGACTAATGGCCAGTCCCACAACTAACAAGTAAAAGTTATCCGAAAGATAAATCGCATGCTGTCTCACTCTTGTTAGGTTTAAGAAGAGAGATGGCGAGACTTTTATCTTATAGATAAATGCTATTTGGAGGAGGTGGGACAAGCCTTAAACATAATAAATTTTAAAAAATGATTGTTGTTTCGAAAATGACTTTTGACAGTATGTTATTAAGCTATTATACATAAATTTTATATATTATTATATAAGATGTACCTGTATATCAGATCACATGAATGTATGTATTTTTGTATATTTGTAAAATGCATTTTTAAATGTTTGTTAAAACATATTTATAAGAGTATGACAGTATTACATGATTGACAGTCAGTTAACGTCTTACAGTTTTTCAATCGTATGTGAAAATTTTATCGGTGTAAATGTACATACTTGTCAACCTGATCAATTAAAAAGATTATTGATTCCTGTGGTTTTATTTTTAAAATGTCTCGACATACAAATCATAATAAGATGCATAACTTAGATTTTCTTTGACTGTCTCGTTGATCTCGTGGCATAAGTTTGCGCTTATGTTTGTACTAATCGTGAGCTCCTGGATTCGATTCCTTGGTCAGGTAAAGAATTACTAGGTTTTTATGTCAGAAAATCCTCTGCAACAGCATGGAAACTGGAAATGTGCCCGGTAGTCTACAATAAGATAACACGCTATTAATTTAGTGGAGCCTAAAAACATATTTGATAAGGATGTACATACAGATAAGGGTAAATATATTAATGAATCGAAATTTTCATATCAATACGAATAATATAATATCCAATAATACCTTTTAACCGCGAATTTATCCGACAAAATATAGTCCTGGGGGAAACAGAAGATACAATTACGATTATCCGATAGACGACAGCCACTTTTAAAGTCTTATAAATCATCACGGCGCATGTAGCTTAAACTGTTAATTGTAGTCACTTTTAAAGTAGGTAGGTATGTGAGAACAGAGAATATTGTTTCTCAATAAAATGCAATAAATACGTAATAAAGCAAACGCAAAATTCGCTTTATTACGTATTTACATTCTCTGAATTCATCTGAATCCTAGCGCCGAAACTGAGATTGTATTTTAACACGCACTTGACAAAATTATTCCACGCCGCATAACCTTGGAAAGTAGGCTATGGTTAGGTATAGTTGAAGAGTCAGATTTCGTATCAGCATAATTAAGAACCTTGAAGTTGAAAACTCGAGACAATAGATCTGGTAAGTTGAGTGTGCAAAAAGTTTTTCCTACCGAGATCACATATACATAACTCATAATATAGTTGTATACTTGCAGAAAGCTGCTACTATATACATTTGTGAGCCGAACTAATAATTCAAGAAGGGCAATATTCTGTAAAATGAATCTACATCATCATAATATAATAATAATAATAATAATTTATTGAACAAAAATACAGTTACAAATATTTCAACCTTAGATATAGTTGCACAAATAAAACTTAAGATTCTGAAATGTTGTGTAAAAGATCACCTGTCTCCTGTACTAGTTAGAAATTGTATCAGGCAGGATCATCAGTTACAAAAAAAATATCATAATCGCTAAGATAGTCATAATACAATTATAATCAAACAGTTATAAAATATAAATCTAAATGTAAGATAAACTATTGTTTGCCTAAACAATATAATAATTATAAAATAGAATATAACTAAAGATTATGTAATGTAAACAAAATATTGATTAGTCATCTTTTAATTGCAAGTCGTACAAATTAAACTGGTTATCATCAAACTGCAATGTGTGTCAAACTCGATGTTACGTACTAAGTCTTAATTTTATTTAAATATTAGTTATAATTATGATAACAAAAACAAAACAAATCTAAAACAAGAATAAACTTGCGGTGTAAGCTGAGTTTGCGCGAGAATATAAATATGTCGACTTAATGCTGAGCACTTGCATTGGCAGTTGCTCAATTAATCTAGTTACCTGTGCCTAGTGCCTCCATAATCGATTGAATTAATATATCTTTATTCAGCCATTATTTTTGCCGGGCAGTCAGTAGCGCCTGTGGTATGCAAGCTTAGCTTTTTGAAGTGCAGGCAGGTAGCGCATTTTGGATCATCTGCCTTCTTCGTGCAGTCCTTTATTGTGTGACCTTGGTCGCCACAGTGGCCACAGGTATAGGTTGACTCCCGACACGTCTTGGCCGCATGCCCATACTGTTGACACTTATTATTATTTTTTATCAATATAATAGTGAATTGACGTGTCCAAGAATTTTTTGCACATTTTTATGGAAATAAAGATTTTTTGACTTTGACCTTGATTTTTGACTTACAAAATCTAGTGACTAAAGTTAAGTCTCTCACAGGGCAAGATGACCAATTCACAAATACTCTTTGTTTTGTTATTAGAGCTTTACGAATGTCTGCAGATACTTGTATTACATAATTACAGGTAATATTGTCTTCTGTTTACGCGAATGTTATTAATTGAAATTAAACTACTATATACGGATTTTATCGCGTTGTTTATTTTACACTTTATTACATAATTTAGAAACTGTTACACTACTACTAGATATTATTAAACTTTATTAATTTTTAAGCTAATCAAATTATTAAACTATTAAAACTATTTATATTTAGGTTTACACTTTCCCCGACGTTTCGGTTGCTTTTCAGCAGCCATGGTCACGGGGACACTAAGATCTTAGTCTATAATTGAAATTACACTACTATATAAAATCCGTATATAGTAGTTTAATTTCAATTAATAATTACAGGTATCAGCTTCTTTCTTGCCTGACTTATGGTTAAATCTTATTGTAGTCATAAACGTCTATAGATTGGTATTTTGAAGTTTATCGGCTAGATTCTGGAGGAACAAGCAGTGGAAAACTTCTTCTTCTTTCATACATGCAGGCACCCCGATGACAACCACTCTAGGTTTCCGTTTGCAGGGATCTTTGATCTTAAGGTCTGAGTTGGTCAACTGCACGGATTGTTTTATTTTGTCGATGTCGTCCTTCATATCGGTGCTAATATAACACCTCCATTCCTAGTTTTACGTACCTTGCAGTTTCATTTTCATTAGACAAATAATTTTCTGGACAAGTGATTTTGTTTGATCTATTACGAGACGTGATCATGCTATTTTGCAGGAAAATTACAAATTTAATTAAGGTCATAACGATATGTGGAGTGCACTTATTATCGTATTACCTATCTGACGGTATTTGACTTGTTTACATTTTCACGTGAAAGCTGAAGCTCTCCATGACCTGTACGCACTTGATTGAGGCGATTAAAGATAGCCCTAAATGAGCTCATTCGTACATTGTTGAAATATCTCTAAGAACTATTTCCACTTAGTGTACTTGCTACAACTTCTTTAACAAAGTCTAGGGAACAATCCAGCTGTCTCTCCCCACCCAAACCGCAGGAGACGTCCAGGGCGCCGCCGTAGGGCGCGCGCAGACCTCCAGCCACCCTAGGGTGCGGCCTGCGGGCGGTGGACTTGGGCAGTCTGCCGCCCGAGCAGCACAGGCCCGAGAGAGGGGCATAGGTGTTCCGCGCGCCCCCCTCAGTGGAGGGGAGGGCTGTACCATCTGGTCCTCCCCCAAACAGCTGGGGCCCGCCTATTCACGTGGCGGGCCAAGACCTGTCGGTGTCGCGGTGAATGCTAGCGCGAATCCCGTGGCACCGACACTAGGTACCGGAGAAACGTCGTCAGGGGTTTAGTGGGTATGGGGCCGGCTTTTCTGGCTCGAGTCCCACACACCCGCGCCCTGCCCGGGCGCGGACGGTGCGTAAGAGCATTCCTCTGACGTTAAAAAAAAAAAAAAAAAAAGGGAACAGTCCAGCTATACCAATTTATTTAAGAAAATTATATATATCTACTGGTCTTCAATAATTTTAAACGTTTAATAATTATACGAAATTTAGAAAAATAGTACGAAAGTCAGAACTTTTTTGAAATTGGGAGAGAAACTCAGTGCACGTGATTAAAACTTTTTTTTAATACTATAATATAGCCTTTATCATAATTGATGTAGGCGTTTAGAAGATATTATATTGTCCCTATCTTCAGTACGCGAGTAAATAGGGTTTCGTGGGGAGAACTACGGGTCTCCCCCTTAGAATCAGGGTACTACAGGGTCAGGCTAGCCCACTGCGCCTCGAAAGGCGTGTTCTATCGACCGCTGATTAGAGTGCGCGGTGCCTGACATTAGTGTTGGACTTGCAGGGGTATGTGGTTAGCCGCAGAAGATGACATGTTCGTTGCTCGGCAAGCACGTGGCGTTCGAGCGCCGTTCTCATGCGCGGCTAGTGTGAACCAGTCGGTCGCGTGAGGCACGGAGTTGTCTTAAGCGAAGTGGCAGCGTGGTTTCGCTGCCACAACGCATCTCGGGCGCTTGTCTGCTCAGCAAGTAAGAGTCATAGCTGGGTGACTCGGGCAATACGTCGGGAAGAGAGTGTGCCTTACAGCTCCGGTACCATAGTGAAGATATGAGAGGCGGCTTCTCCGTCGGCCTCAGCGAGGACATCGTTAGCAACTCTCAGAATTCGCGAGTGGTGAGCGGCTTTGTTTCACCGGTACCTATCTGGACAATAGGTAGTGCCACTTGGGTACGAGGTAGCTCGCTTACGAGAACCGGGTCTTAGGATTTGGGGAGATGACCTGTCTATAACTGGTCCCTGAAGGTGTTTTCGGGCACTGGAAGGTACAGCAGCTCTCACTATATACCGAAAGATTGCGAAATGGGAACGCTATATCTTAAACTTGAGTAGCCGTAGAGGAAAGGTCTATCCTTCAGACCGAATTTAATTCACGGCGCAAAAGTGTACTCTTTTCCCGCACTTTCAGTCTGATGGGACGGCAATCCGTCATATAACCGACGTGACTGCGGTGGCAAGAGATCAGGCGCAGTGCCTTTGTAAGGTTAACGAGGCGCATTTTTGCAAAATATTTTATGACTACATAAAAACATATTTTATGGCTCCTAAAAAGCGGAAGTTTGTTGCAAATCCAATACTTAGTTGATGATTTTGAAGTGTATTCATATAATTAATCTTGATTTTATTATATATTTGTTTCTTTTTGTAGAGTTTCTTTGTATTAAATATTGTTAATCTACCAAAGAAGATTGGTACCGATATGTAGAAGCGGTACCTATGTCTAACTCAAAGATTGAAAATATGATCTTTACAGACATAAACCTCGTCTTATTCTAACTATATATATTTTATTTCATAAAACTATATATTTATATAAAACTATATATATTTTATTTTTGTACGTTGTTTATTATTAAGATGTTTCCATAAGTACGAGTATGATGCATGTCTTTTGTCTGATTCTGATCAAAATATAACATATCTGAGTAAATCGAGCTCATAATGGTATATGTAATCAATGACTGGATAGCCTTCTTCAGTGCTAATTCTTTATTTCCGTTTATTTATTTTACTATTATATTTTTAATTAATATAATAGTTAATTAACGTGTCCAAGAAGCCTTTACACATTAGAAAATAAAGATTTCTGGCTTTGACTTTGAAGTGGACTTTGACACATGGATTGATACCATTTTTTTTAACGTATTGGAATGCATTGGTGCCTACAGCGGCGGATATGGCGGGCGGAGGGGTTATGTCAGACTCACTCGGGAAAAGATGGAGATATCTCGGTAATACCGACTAAACCTACCACGGTGTTCCTTCTCACAATCTATGGCCGGGGCGCAGGGATCACTCGGGCATTCATCCTGCAGCCCCGACAGATTTGGGCCGCCACTTGGCCGTGGCAGCCATGCCCTGAGAGCACCTGTGTCGTCCAGAAGGCAAGGGCGCCAAAACGCCTGTCCAGCCACTCCTCCATGATGGGTTTTACTGCCGCTATCGCGGCGTGCCCTGCGCTTGGGTGCACAAGTCGCGCTCTCCAGTCCGCCATCAGGATCTGACGTAGCGCTCTCTTATCGCTGCACTTCTATTTCGCGCGGTAGGGAACGCATGTCACGCCTTAGCGCCTCTCCGCGCCATTGATGTAATGACGCGAGGGCTCTCACTTCCAGATCCCAGGGCAAAATGCCGGCAAGGAGGCTCGCCGCCTCGAAGGAGATCGTGCGGTAACCTCTTATAATCCTGGCAGCCATCGCGCGTTGCGGCGGATGTAATATTGCCGCATTGCGGGCCGTCAGTGAAGGCGCCCAGACAGGGGCGCCGTATAACGCAATGGACCGCACGATCCCACTATAGAACCTCCTGCAGGAGGCGTCTAACCCTCCTAAGTTGGGGTCTGGGGGCCAGCCTCCGGAAGTGTTGTCCGACATTCCATCAGCTATCAAGGACCAATCCCAAATATTTCAACGTCGACTCGATGCCGATACGAACGCCTCCTGCCATTATGCTGGACCCTAAAGGTGGTCCTTTGCGAGGCCTATGAAAACTGAGAGCCTCAGACTTATTAAGGGCCATTTCTAGGCCCAGCCGCCGGATCCTTAGCACGACTTGGGCAACACCTACCGTAGCCAGGATGCCCGCTTCTCGGTGCTTCTTCCCACGCACCGTGACTAGGGTGTCATCTGCGTAGCACGTCATGGCGACACCATGGGGAAGTGCACTGCGTAAAACCCAGTCGTACCCGATATTCCACAGGAGCGGCCCAAGAACAGAACCCTGTGGAACACCGCACGACGTTTCTCGCCGGACCCATCCGACCGCTTGACCCGGGTAGACAACGCATCGTTCGGTTAAATAGGCCCCGATAATACCACGGAGATAGTTTGGCATTCGGTGAAATAGGAGTGCCTGTCTAACACAATTCCAGGGCAAGGTATTGAAGGCGTTGGCAATGTCGAGTGACACTGCCAAGACGACCTCGCCCCGGGATACTGCTTCCTCCGTCAAAGCTCTAACGCACATAATCGCATCCACGGTGGAGCGCCCACCTCGAAAACCGAACTGATAGGCCGCCAAATCCGATCCCATCCTATTCAGATGAGCAACGAGGCGGTCCGCTATGATGCGTTCCAAAAGTGTTGCCACCTCGTCGAGCAAGACGATGGGGCGGTAAGCAGACCAAGTACGAAAGTTGCCTTAAAAATACCTATTTTATTTGTTATAGGTATAATTTCTATAAATCACTTCTTCTTCTCCCTAGCCTTTACTATTCCCAAGTCACTTGGGGTCGGCTTTTCTGGTCTAACCGAATTTGATTGGATATCAGTTTTTACACGGAGCGGCTGCCACCTGAGGATTGCGGAGGTCACGCAACCCGAAGACTAACGATACCCTAAGGCTAGACCAGTGTCAGGATATTATAGGGCACTGACTTCCCAATAACGACTGCCATAGATGTTCATGGCATCCTTGACCGACTGCTTAACCGAGGCACGGAGCAGGCGATAATTGTCAATCAATACGCACATAACTTCGAAAAGTCATATAGTTTCCGAAAGTCAGAGGTGCGCGACGTGAGTTCGAACCCGAGACCCTCTGCATTGCAGTCTGTTGGTCTCCCCACTGAGCTATTGCTGCTGTCGTAATTTCGTAATTCCAATAAATCTCTAAAAAATAAAAATAATTCTTATTTAAACTGTTATTTATGTTTTTAAAAGCAAGGTGCCTTTAAATAGGTGGTGGTGCCTTTCGTATTTGATGTCAATCCATTTGTCGCGGGGTACTTTACAAACATATAATAATAGTAAATAAATAACGGACACGAATTACAACGAGACTCAGAACAATAATTTGTGGACTACACAAGTAACCGTCCCATGTGGGATTTAAATCCACAACATTTGGCGGGGCGGCAGCGACAAGGCAACCGCTTGGAATCAAATAATCCTCCTTTTCTTTTTAAATTGAATAAAGTTTGAGCTTTATCAATCATCATGTCTGTGTCTAGAACAATTGTCAAAGTCTTAGTAAACAATAAATCGACAACCTTTAGTGGAACAAATCTATTGTCTTAATAAATCATGTGGCAGGCGTTATCTAATGATTAATTTGATCTATGGCCTACAGATAACTCGTCTATGATCGACTTACAGCGCGACCAAATAATGATAATAACAATTACATTGAACAGTTATTTATATTTCGTGCAGTTATGACTAATTGCAATTATTTATTTGTTGTTTATTAATAGATAGTGTATACAGCTGAATCTGTATAAATATGTTAGCGTACCTATTCCTATAGGTACGTGTTTTCAATGATAATTTAATTCAAATCTTTATAAACTACATACCTGACTAATAATAAATTTATTCAGAATTTTAATTCCTTTGGCGTCTCCTACAACGGTAATAATCTCTCTCATATATATAAATATATAATTGTCTCATATAATAATATATAAATGTTAGAATTACTTTAAATTTATTTTCGTTTTCTTCTGTATCTATTGTTATTAATTTCTATGAGTTATTACTATTTAACACAGTTCACATAAGTATGAATAAGTGCTGGTTAGCCTATAATTGGTAAATGTATTATTATTATTTATTATTTATTTATTGTTGGCAAATCAAATTAAATAAATGTATACAAAAAATATAAAATAAATAATAATAAGAAATAGAAAAACACCGGTCAAGTGCGAAGTTACGTATAAATACTTATATATACTGTTTGTTATACAGTAATTCTTTCTAATGATTTTCGTCATCAGTCTATGTAAGGAAACAGTGATCATAGATCAAACAAAACGTATCATGAAAATTATCAAAAGCTACGTTGATATTGTCCGTATAAAAAACATCAGGCTAAGTCAGAGAAGCCAAACATTCGATAAACTTTGTAATAGTGCCTAAGAATACTTGCAGTTCGGTTAAAATTCTAGTTAACGTATACCTAATATTCCACTTCTGGTCTATGAATATCGAAATAACAAGGCGTTCTTTAACCTCTACGCCATCCGTGGAGTCAATATAAATAATTACTAGTAAGCAAGAATTGCCTGCATTAACGGTGAAGAAAAACATCGTGAGGAAACCTGCAAGTCTAAGAGTTTTATAATGTTTTCGAAGATATGTCAAGTTTGCCTACCCACATTGGGCCAGCAGCATGGTGGACTGTAGCCTAACCTTTCTCACGCTGAGAGTCCAGTACGTACCAGTGGGATAGTTTAATACAGGGTTGTTATTATTAAGTAAAAAATTAATAATGTGAAAGCAACAAAATCTTTTTACATTGTACACATCGTTGTAACCTTTCGTATACTCATACTATAAGTGGCCATGATTCACGTAACTATCACACATTCACACTAAATGACATTTGTTGGAACACGGACGCGATTCAAATTGAACGTGTGATCCCTAGATCGCACTGTAATGAGGATATTTTTCACTTGCATTGCATTGACGCATACCTCTCCGTGGGGGCGGGCGGAAGGATTACTCACCCGGGGAAAGATGGCGACATCCCGGTTATACTGACTAAACCTACCACGGTGTTGCTCGACATAACCTGAGACGGCGGGGCCGCGCGAAACACTTTCACATGCCATTGCGATACCGTCGAGGTTTCGGCCCGCCGTATGAACCGGCAGGCCATTACGCCAAAAGACTTACCGTTTAGGCACTTCTACAGTTTAACCATAATGTCCCCCAAATTGAGGAGGGACGGACACACGACACAGAGGCGCGCGTAGGAACACGCACGCGCCTCTCGGACCTGGTGCTGATCGGGTGACGGGCAGGTCCACCAAGCCCTGGGGGTGGTCCCCAGGTAAAATCTCAGGATGGCTGGAGTTCATCTTGCGCCCAACGGTCAGGTTAAAAACATTTAAAAGCACCAGCCATGCCAAAAATAATTCTTTGAATAAACATATGCAAAATATTGCGTGTGTTCTATTATATGGCTGTTATTCTTAGGCAGTATATTGCAGCCATACATTTTAGTAAAAATTATGCTTTTTAAGAAGCCTCTAAATTTATATACTTTCACAGTATTGCCGATCTTATAATTACAACTGCTTACTCTTATCCGTTTTATAAGCCTAGTAAGCGCATATCCAATGACTTGAGTTATGTAATATCTGATTGAAAAGCTAAATGTTCTTTGAAGAGGAGAAGCTCGAATGCAAATTGTGCAAATATAACTTAATACATGTGAATCTCTGTGATAAAATGCACATGTATTAAGTAGTAGGTACGCACCCATAGCCGAACAAACTTTGTTTTTAAATCCTTCATTATACGCGAACTATTTAACTGAAAACAAATTTTAACTAGAACTTCAGAAGTAATACTAATAAACACAAGGTTTAATGACAAAAATAGAGACCAACAAAATCCTTACTAATATTATAAAATGCGAATGTGACTTTGTTTATTACGCTTTCACGCCTAACTTCTCTACCGATTAACATGAAATTTGGCACACGCGTTGTCGGGGTACAGAAAAGGACATAGGGTAACATTCATCTGAAAAAAATACTGTTACCAATCTTATATGTGAGCGAAGCCACGGGCAAAACATAGCTCTAAAATATTTTTATAACTGTATCATCTCATGCTATGTGCAAGCTCTGACGTATCAATTTAATTGAAAAGCCTTACGCAATAGCCTCATTAAATAATGATTGTGTGGTACTTGAGCACTTAAGGCAACGCTATAAATAGTAAATATAAGCGACACGCGGCCGCGGCCCACCTTAATGTCATGATGTTTGTTTGATGGAGCGCGCGTGAGGGCCGCCTCCGACCGCAGGATATCGACAGGGCCGGCACTTGCAGCGGATTAGCAAAACCGGGTCGCCGCGACGCATCGTGCACGCACACAGTAGGACAATCACCAACATATGTATATTACTTCCTTAAATCTTACAATTATAACATATATATTTGACTGCGTAGTGATTTAAGTGATCACCCCGCTGCTGCCACTGCGCCGAGTGTTATGGATTCGATTATGAGGCAGAAAAAAATTATGATTCACAAGTAGTTGCTCTATGTCTGGGCGTTATTTGTGCCTTTGTTTGAATGTTTATAAAGTCCTTCCAGACACAGAAAATATTCCTAGTGCAGGAGACATCTCTTAAAAAAACCAATAACAGTTACATATTAATTTAATCAATAAGTCTCAAGTCTAAGGGCCTGTTGTTCCATCACCTCCAAACAGCATTTATCTATAAGATAAAAGTCTCGCCATCTCTCTTCTTTAACCTAACAAGAGTGAGGCAGCATGCGATTTATCTTTCATCTATGTATCTTATGTGGGGGCCAGTCAGTGCAGACCGGCGACACTTCGACCCAGTGGGATCTTTTGTGTCGACACTCTTCCAATAACGACTGCCATAGATGTTCATGGCAGCCGGGACCGACGGCTTAACGTGCTCTCCGAGGCACGGAGCAGGCGATAATTGTCAATCAATACGCACATAATTTCGAAAAGTCATATAACTTCCGAAAGTCAGAGGTGCGCGACGTGGGTTCGAACCCGAGACCCTCTGCATTGCAGTCTGTTGGTCTCCCCACTGAGCTATCGCTGCTCATATCTTTCTTATAACTTTTATTTGATAGTTGTGAAACTAGCCATAAGTCTCATAGTACATAAATATGCACCTTAAACCTAAAGTAAAAGATAGCGTGAGCTGCATCATTAACATACTCGCATATATGGCACTAGTCACTAATGGCTTAGATTATTTTGCTTCTCTTTATGTAGAATAATTTCTAGAAGCCATTATTTCAAGCTGGTGTCATTTAAATGAAAATTAGACTACAAGTTTAAATGGACTATTTACTACTAATGTAAACATGTAGCTAGATACTCCCCAGATTGTCGATAGATATTAAATAGAAAACGGTTAAATAAAGCCATTATGTCTTTTTAACTTTCATAAGTCGACTTCAACAGCTATACCCGTTAATATCCCTCATTTTGCGAAGGTCATTTTGTCCGATAATGGGGTACTAAAATTGTTTATCACAGATAATGAACAAAAGCAAAATAAATAAAAGTGGTTGTGCCAAAATTGAGGTCAACCAACGAACCTATATTGCATTGTGAAATAAATACACGCCGGGTTCATAGCTATCGTCAAGGAAAGTCAAAAAACTGCGATGACACATTATGACAACTAGTCTGACCTCAGGTTAGCGGTGACTCCGCTCGTTAGGAGCTAGGATCCCGAAGTCATACGTCAGCGGGCTCATATCATATATATTATTAAGCAATTGATCACGTTCATTCAGCTAGAAAAGGACTAATCGATCCTAACAGATTTTGGCAACGTACACGTACTAAGCCAAAATATATCATATATCGATATCTTTATAATGTAGTAAACGTATAATTGTACTTAATATAGTCCAAATTATAATTTACAATATTTAATGTAGAAGTTTACTTGTACTTGGATAACATCAATAATCTTTAGAGTGATCTACGAACTATTGCTGTAACACCCTTTATATTGTTTAGGTTATGATGAATATTCGATTTTAGGGATTGTAATTTATTTATTACTTCACATATAAGTGTGTATTTGAGACGTATTTTCGTCCAATTCTATACCGCTTGTACCTATTTGTTTTAAAGACAACTCTCGCTTTTGGATTACCTCTGTTTCGTAAAGGACTACACAAACATTAAACAACAGAAGCAAGTGTCTGATCAAACCCACAATACTCGAAACACTAGCACTGGCGACTCACCGGAGGCGACCACATAAACGACTTCTTCATCCGTACCGTCGTATTTAAACTTGTAGTTGAAATCATTTTATGTACATTATGTACTACTCAATTTGATAATAATCATATTGACCATACAAAAGTTATACATATACAAACAAACCGCTTTAAATCAAGCTTAGAACAAAAGTGTATCACTTAATAATATTGATTTCTATTATTGTTACACTTATCTTCAATAAGTAATTCTGTTTTCATACAGTACAATAAATTTATATACAACATGAAAACTGTACAGTTAATATCAGGTACTTGTCCCCGACGAAGTCATGTTGCCATTTTGAACATTACCCGATACAGTTCTCGATGCAGCAAGATGAGAGGCCTTTAAGCGATCCAATTCGTTGACCCAGGAACGCACATGTTCTAATCTATGCCATGCCATCTGTAATACTTTTTGTGAAGCATATCCAGATCCTTCATGAGGTTGTCCAGTTGATACTTGAGTCAAGTAGTTGATTTGATCACTTAGCTTTGATTCTACTTGACTCAATGTTCTTAAAAATTGCGAAGTATTTGTCTCTGCTTGTTTTTGCCCTGACTTTTCTTTACTTAACTCCAGAAGTGCTTGAGCTGCGCACTGAAGACAAGTTATTATATCTTTTTCTATATCATCAAGAATTTGAATTCTTTCCATAGGAGCAGTCATTTTGTCTAAGATTTCAGTGATTATTTAGCATTATTCACTATGACAGGAGTAACAGAAATTAACCAGATTGGTGTTTCTCATAGATAAGACACTGTATTATACTATTCAAATAAAATGATACATTTTACAGCAAAATAAGAATAAATACATAGTTTAATGTGACACGTGACAGCTTGAAGCCACTGAACAGAAAAAACAGAGCATGTACAAATACATACGATTTAAGATTATGTGTGTTCTGTATTTGTCAGTTCTATGGATCCAAGCCAATGAGTTTGGAATATTATTGAACACCTCAAAACAGTGAAAGGGTTTATGTTCTGGGGGTACACCTAAGGGTGTATCATTAAATTGGCTTTTGATTTAATCTTTACTATTATTCTAAAGATGATTTGTTGATTAATAATAATGGTAATTTGTTTGTGGAGACTACTAAAGTGATTCGAAAATATGTTAAGTAATTGAAAAATTACATGCACTATGCACTATAATTATTATTATTACGTAAAAAAGCGCCCGTTACACCCCTCTCCTACCCCTGATAATTTAGTACAACGTAGCAGTACGACTGACAGTACTGAATTGACGTCATCATTCGACTGTAACGTGCGCGCTCTGTTTATGCGATCAGCTGATGTTGGTTGGGATGACTAATAATTAAATCCTTGATATTAATAGTTATGAATTATAAATCAAAATGGTTTATTTTTCTGTGAACGGTAATTTTGTTATAAGTATATTTTTCTTGCGTATTGTTTTATTGCTTTATCCTAATCCTAACTTCCCAACTAATACTATAAATGCGAATGAAAATCTAAGTTTTTTTGTTTGTTTGTTACGCTTTCAAGCTGTAACAACTCGTCCCACCATTATAAAATTTATACGCATACACGTTGTCAAGGGAACAGAAAACTCATAGGGTTTTTTTCAACCAGGCAAATACTTCTTTTTGGATGAAACCGACTACTAAAACCTAACCTACACTTACGCGAGTAAAGCCACGGGCAAAAGCTAATTAATTATAAACAAAACATAACTAGATATATCATTATGTCATTCCAACCTTACATCCGCACTAAAAACTGAAGATGAGACGAGAAGCGTTTATGTATAGTGTTGTCCTCGTGCTTCTCGTTAAGCTCAGCCCTGCGATGGTTACCCACACACACACTAAACGTATACGGGCAGCCGTTACCCGTAACAGTAATAGGTAGTGTAATCAGTTCATTTCTATGAAGTGTCGCGACTGTACCTATCCTATCATTGCGCTATTCGCTATATTCTAATAACATTATGCGTGTTGGCAACCGTGACTGGAAGTTACAAAAATCAATTCGTATTCCAAATTCAAATAAAACCTCATAATTTTTTTTTAATTATAAAAGTATGACAAATAAAAAATAGGTTATTGCTTGAAAACTAACATTTTAAACTTTCTTAGGCCATATCAGACAGAAAACACGGTTTTCATTCAAATTACATTAAATTTTACTGGCAATCCTTTTTATTTTCTGTTAAAATTATTATTAATCATTTTTAATAGAAATTATATTAAACCTTCTAGTTTCTTTACAGTTTTTCCGTTTAAACGGAAACTTCTCCTTATAATCCTAATTTACAATTGAACAAAGAAACTCACATTCGCAATTATAACATTAATTAGAATTTTACGACTTATGTCAGCATTTAAGAAGGAGTTACATAACTGACATACTGTACTTATTTGTACTATGGCTCGCAGTCTGGTAGTGCACTAGTCCCACGACCCACACGTCTTGGACCGATCTATTTATAACACATTGGGTTTATGTTCTTACTAACTGTACTACAAATAGCTACGAAAAACACTACTTAATAACTAAATAAAACATACAGTCTCATGACTATATCCCGAGTTAAGTAGAAGAGTTAAGCAGGAATCTACTTCACCCACATTTCGCTATACTTTCAGAGAGGGCCAAAGCTATTGCCGCAAAGGACAGTTCCAGACTCCATGTTGCTATTGAGAGTTTCCTAAATTGGGGTTTGCCAATGACACTAACGGACCCGGGAATCGAACTTATATATTAAGGCAATTTAAATAAAAGCTTTTTGTAATGTTTTTAGTTTTAGCTGTAAATGCTTTTTGTTATTTGTAATTTTGAATTATTTAGCTTCATATATTTTATGTTTTTGTAATGGTTGTGTACTACACTCGGCGTCACAAAAATCGCACCTTTTTGTTTTTTTCAATAAACACCTCCCAAAATTTAGCGCATTGATTCTACTGGATAAAAAAATATATCATTTTTAAGAGCATTTCAATACCTTTACATTATTGGTCGGTAGAATTAAAAACCAAAATAAAATTTATTATTAGGGAACATTTAACATAATGGTAAAAAAATGCGCATCCATTAGAGCGCTAGTTGAGCTACCTGAATAGGGTATAAAAGGTCATGTCCAGGTAAAAAATGGGTCAATCATTGCTCAGACTTTAAAGTGTACACATCGGAACAGCATACTGTAAATACCTGAAGATGGATACCACCTCTGAAGAAGCCGCTCAAGTCATTGCACTATTGCAAGAAGGAGTACGTCAGGTTTATGTTGCTCTACAATTAAATCTGAGTCGTTTCTCTGTTCGACGAGTGTATCAACGGTTCCAAGAGACTGGTGGCTTTATCCGAAGACGTGGATCAGGAAGAAAACGCTGTACATCAGGGAGAGACGACCGCTTCATTGTCTCCACATCGTTGCGCAACCGCTTCAGTAATGCTGTTAAGGTGCAACAGCAGCTCCGATCAGCTCGTAGAACGGCTGTGAGTGTCTCTACGATTAGAAGAAGACTTAAAGAAAAGAAAATCACTGCCCACAGACCTGCGAAAGGTCCCAAATTGACCACGCAGCACAGAAGAGACCGTCTACAATTTGCTCAGGAGCACGTCACTTGGACGCTTGACCATTGGAGAGCCGTTCTGTTTACCGATGAGACAAGAGTTTGTCTTTTCTGTAATGACAGACGCAGAAGAGTTTACAGAAGAAAAGGAGAGCGCTTTGCTCAAGCTTGCATCGAAGAAACAACAGAATACGGGGGTGGTTCCTGTATGTTCTGGGGTGGGATATCCGTGGACGGGAAAACGGAACTTGTGTGCGTCTCTCGGACTGGCGGTGGTTGAGGGCAAGGTTCGCTGAATGCTGCTCGGTACATAACGGAGATCTTGCAAGACCATGTGGTCCCGTATGCTGGTTTTGTTGGCGATGGGTTCATACTAATGCATGATAACGCCCGTTGCCACACCGCGGCCAGTGTGCGTGATTACTTGGAAGAAGTCGAGATTTCTGTTATGCAGTGGCCAGCACGAAGCCCGGACATTAACCCTATCGAGCACCTCTGGGATGATGTAAAGAGGCATGTACGAGCACGAAATCCTGCTCCCACAACTCTCCAAGAGCTCCAGGATGCCGTGATCGAAGAATGGGATAACATACCTCAAGAGAGAGTAGTAACTCTCATGAGGTCCATGAAGGATAGGATGGAAGCTGTCATCAAGGCTAGGGGCGGAAACACTAGATTTTAAGGACGAAATTGTATTTTTTTAAATTTGTTTTTTTATTAATTTTATTATTTTCTAAGTTTCTGATTTTTTTATTATTAAAACATAAAAATAAACATTCGCGCTTTATAATTTCTAAAAGGCAATTTAATAACCTTTCCAATGATATCCTACAATCATATTCTCACTATTGACAAAGTTTGAGAAAAAGTACTTTAATATTGAATTTTAAAAAGGTGCGATTTTTGTGACTCCTAGTGTATATTCAAAGTATACGCGAATCTCATATTTCAGATAAATTACACACCATGAAGTGGGCCAAATTTAATCTGTAAGATTTATTACATAGAATATTTGGGCGTGTTAAACTAAATAAAATGTTTTATTAAATTATTGCAAAGTCTACGTAATGCTTATTTTTACATTAATTGGATTTTACAGAACTGAGAAATATCTTTGGATGTGTATGTAATAATTGGAAGAGATACAAATTTAATAAAATACCTATCTAAAATTATTCTACATTAAAATTCAAGTCATTTACAAATTTCGGTTACCTTTAATGATAAGACAAACATATACTGTTAAAGTGCTTGACGGTGTGCTTAAGCGACGTGTAGCTGCACAGCTTGAAATCCAAGAGGCCCAATTCGGTTTTAGAGCGGGTCTATCAACTGAAGCAGCTATACTAGCACTTAAGCACACAGTCAGGTATTATACCGACAGAAATACACCAGTATATGCTGCATTCCTAGACCACTCCAAGGCATTTAACCTGGTTAATTATAATATACTTTGGTTGAAAATGCGTACCCCAAGAACTGGTAAGACTTATGGAGTAGTGGTATAATCACCAAATTAACCAGGTCAGATGGGAGGAGACTTTTTCTGAAGGGTTTAGGTTGGAGTGTGGGGTGAGGCAGGGTGGTCTGACCTCGCCTGCATTCTTCAACCTGTATATTAATCAGTTGATTGAAGAGCTCAGCGGCACCAGAGTCGGATCTTCTATTGATGGTCAAATCATAAATAGTATAAGCTACGCAGACGACGGTGCTGCTGAGCCCCTCGGTTAACGCCTTCGACAGTTGCTCGGGATGTGTGAAAAATACGTGAAGTTCCATGGTCTTGTATACAACGTGAAAAAAAAAGTAAAGTCATGGTATTTAAAGCAGACTCCAAAAGATCTGAAACCGTTTCATCTGTTCAGACAAATGATGTAACTTTAAATAGGGTGTCACAGTTTAACTATCTGGGCCATATACTAACCGAAGATTTGAAAGATGACGAGGACATAGCGAGGGAGAGGAGAGCGTTGTCGGTCCGCTGTAATATGCTGGCTCGCAGGTTTGCTCGATGTTCACAGAAAGTTAAGATCACGCTTTTTAAAGCAGTTTGTCATTCTTTTTATACTTGCAGCCTGTGGATCAGACATACGCAGAGGGCCTACAACATTCGCCGAATCCAGTATAATAATGCTTTTAGGGTGCTGATGGGGCTCCCACGGTTCTGTAGCGCATCAGGGATGTTTGGTGAAGCGCACATAGATAGCTTTCAAACTATTTTAAAAAAGAGAACTGCATCCCTGATGTGTTGGTTGTGGGGAAGCGCTAATAGCATCCTTAGCATTATTGCAAACAGACTGGACAGCCCGTTCCTGTGGCACTGGACCCGTATGCACATGTATGGATCGAGTGCACCAGGAGGGGAGCGCAGATTTTTAAACTAGGTTTATATTTGTTACTAACATAGTTTTAAGGAATTTGTATGACTAACATTTATGGTCAATAGGCCGAAATAAAAGTTTATTATTATTATTATTATTATTTAGTAGGAAGTGTTATAGGAAAACACAACAAAATTTTAATTTAAATTTAAACTTGACATTGAATGGAAACTCATATCTGCGTCTTACTAGAAATATTATTAATGTAAAAGAAATATATCGTTCGTATGTCCATCTTTCACGCAGCAAGAAAGTAAATAATTATGTAATATAAGTTTTTTAATCAAATATTTCAGGATAATTGATATACATATACTGTCCTAATATCTCAAAAAAATCGCGGTTGCCAGTCATCTAAGCATTGCCGTGGAAAAAACTTGTTATTATTTTTATTCTTTAATACTAGATATACATATAATTACATAGACGGCAGATTCTATGATTCATCATTTTACAAACGCCGCACTATGGGATAAAACCGTGCGTACCATCTCAAAAAATCTGTAACTTCGTTGTTAATTGAAGTAATTCGCTGAAATTTGGTACTTAGTATCAATAATGTATATACTATCAAATAATGGTACACACGATTTTTTTTTTAATATATAAAAACATAGTACAAAAATGAAAATGACACTTTTTCATACAAAAACATAGTTTACTTAACATATTAAACGATAATTATAAAGTTTTATGATATTACACTATTATTTCGTATTTTTCTTAATATTACATATGAAAATAATATATAATAAATGGAAAACATCTATTAATCCACTACATAAAATAGAAAGAAAATCGATAAACATACTTCAATTTAAATATCTAATAGGTTCTTGGCTTCGTCTAATAATTTCTTAGAAACAGTGACTGATGGTTTTCTGATACTTGATATGTATGGATCTGATGTAAATAGAAAACCATGAAAGACGTCTTCATTCGTTGCGGACCTAGAGCACTTTCTGGAGTGATATCATCTGATGTTTTTGTAATCTTTATTACGAGATTCTTGGGCATCCTCGGATAAATTACCAATAGGCAGAACAGCAAAATGTGTAATTATACTTACCCCGTGTATTAAGATCTTATGTACTGAAGAAGACATGTTATACCACATATTATATTTTGCAACGTATAATTGTGCAGTAGCGCGAGTATAATCACCAATTTTTCTGGATTTACTGCAATGCCGAATGCCAAAGTCTGAAGAATTATATAGAACCTTTTTAATAAGATCCTCATCAAGTGCTGTAATTTCTAAAGAGCTATAGTAGTTCGAGCTGTATTGGCGTCATTGTGATTTCCACTTCCTTGGCGGGGTTTGTCGACTTTGTACAAGTTTCTTCTTGTCTTCTTTACATTTTCTCTTCCAGTGTTCTCACAGCCCATTTTTGAAACGAAAGGTTAACGCTAAACTATATGTGAGTTATTTAATTCACACACTGATAACAAATATTAACCAGTATTCCCACCTTACCTAAACTTTAATTTACTTTTGCCTTGCCTTGTCTTCTATATGAGCTGTTTTATGTGATGCTATCAAAATTACGACATCGGCAGACATCGCCAACTGTCAAAAGTCTATTTAAAGTTTCTAACAAGGGTAGAATATTAGATACTATAAAAAAAATTGTATACCTCTCCAGTTTTTACATAAAAGTCCACTTAAATACTTTTGAATAGAGTACTTAATAACCGTTCTAACCATATATCACACTTATAGATTTGCATTGAAAATAATCAAAATATCACCATGTAAACTATTTGAATTCAGTGCTACGTAATCGACATTATTTTGAATTTCAACTTGTCAAACAAGTTTTATTTTAAATAAAAAGCGAAATAATCTATTATAAATACTAAGTATATAATATGTATTGTCATTGACAACTCGATGGCGTAGTGGTTAGTGTAACCGACTGCCACGCCTGAGGTCGTGGGTTCGATTCCCGCACAAGTCAAACATTTGTGTGCATGAACATGGATGTTTGTCTTGGTCTGGGTGTTTCTATGTATAATATGTATATATTTACAAAAAAAAAAGTATATATGTATGTTTATCCATTGTCTAGTACCCATAGTACAAGCTCTGCTTAGTTTGGGCTAGATGGTGTTGTGTGTATGTGATAGAATATTATTATTATTATATTATTATTATTCAAAATATTCAATAGCGAATATTCCCAAAATCTATTTTTGAGACGGCACGCACGGTTCTGACCCATAGAGCGCCGTCGCAAACGCTCGCTGATGTAAAATGCCGTAGGCAAATTATGATGCTTCTAATGATATTATAATCATAATATCCTGGGCAAGAACCTCATAACATTGTGAAGAAGGTTAGAACATAGTCTACCATGTTGGTTGAAGTGCCGGCTGGAGGACTTCACATATCTTTGAGAACATTATGGAGAACTCTCAGACATGCAGGTTTCCTCACTACGTTTTCCTTTACCGATAAAGTCAACGATAATTAAATACGCATACAACTTCGAATAGTCAGAGTTACATGCCTTGGGATTGAACTCAAAACCTGTGCGTGGCAGTCTCACAGTCTTCTAGCCTAGTCTGTCGCATATACTTACTCTTGCCATAAATATTGTTACGAGAAGAAATTTTTTTTTTCCTATTGCATAAAACATTTATTACTGCAATGTGTGTTAATTTATACATTAATATAATAACATTAAAAATATATAAAGCTCATTCAAAATGATCTCCATTGGCTTTCATACAGGCCTTTAAACGTGGAGGCCAGTTATCAATAGAAACACGCACTCTCTTCATGGGAAAATTCTTCACTGCCAATCTTATGGATTGTTTTTGGGACTCCAAATTATCATAGCGTTTAGAGCATGCCTCTCTAAAAATGACCATAAATCATAATCCAGCGGATTCAGATCTAGATGACGGCCAGTCTTCAGCTCTGATGAAGTCTGAAACGTTCGTTTTGAACCACGCTTAGGTGGATCGAGCTTTTTGACCCGGTGCTGAGTCATCTGAAAGGATCATTCTTGGTTATGGAACATGGTGTTGTTAAGAGGCTTAACCACCTTCTCAAGAATCATATCTTGACACACATGTGTAATATCACAAAATATTTAACACCGATTGGCATGAAAATGAGAAAACACGATGAATATTCATATAAGAATGACAGATTCCAAATTCAAATGTATAATATTTTTTAGTTGCAGTATGCATGGCTAGACTAAGTATATTTCACCAAAACGCCATAATTTGATACGGCCAAAATAAATAAAATTGCTGCTATTATTCCATGTCGTCTGCTTTTCTATTAAAGTAAGAACATAATTAATATATAATGTAATTTTATTTTTATCAGGTATAGTTACTTAAACACGTAATAATAGTTACCATCCAAATTATGAATACTTGCTTATTAGGTTTGAAATGCAATTAATTTATTTTGTGTATGTGATAAATATCAATTAATGAAATATTTAGGAGTAGAGAAACCATGCACCTTCGGTTTGTCCACCCCAACTACTGCAACAGAAGAACGTCCCTTATCAGAGGCGTTTGGTATTATCAACCTTTTTCTATTGTATTTATATTATCAGTAATTTTTATTTAAACGCAATTTTAAATATGATGAATCTCATAAGAAAATTGTAATTTCAACCAATAATAATACTATGTGGGAGTCCGTCGAATACTATGTAGTTGCCATGGACAACTAAGCATTTGAAATGTGCCAAATAATATTAAAACGTTTTCTTATGTCGACAACATTTTCACTCTTCCACCAATTGAAATTCGACAAAAAATACTTTATTCTGTATTTAACAGTCACTTGTTTCTGCCGAATCAATTAGCACTACTCAATACCATCATTACACCAAGTTTTGATTAGCCGCACCACAGTCAATAGAAAATCAAAGTCAAATTGTCCTTTGAGTTTTATACACTATTACAAAATGATGAAGCAATTTACAGTAAATGCATTTGGCATTTCCAAATCCAACAAGCATTTGCAAACAAACGACGCCGTTTGTACAATGTCGAATCACACAATTTGCCGACGACGTATAAACTATAAAGAATTGAACAAAACACAATAGTTAACAGAATTCCTAGCAACGTGGGTCACGTTGACAAATGACTGATGAATATTTTATTGCCTGGTGTGCTGCCTACGCCACGAGTCGAGCCGCCTTCGCCACGCCGCCGCCGCGACAAGTGCACTATCCAGTTGCTGGTTATTGTTATAAACGTGTGCCGGTAATAAAACGTCTTCGTGCCTACATTGACGCAAACAGCGCTATGAACACTGTTAATTTTAAATTTTACTGGTTTGTTTGAGTCTCAACACTATGATGTTTACGCCGTGAGCCAGTAATAACATCGTAAGCTGCGTAAGGCTGATGACCACATAACTAGTGACACTAGCATTACATTTTAAGTCAATACTTATTGTACAAACCGATTTTTTTTATGTATGCTAGTTACGTCATTACTTTTGTTTTTGTCATTTAACAAATCTAAGTACACAGTTGTGTAGGTACCTCTTATTTATTTATATCTAGGTCAAATTTTATCATTTAAATAAAGTAGGTATATTATAATTACTCCACAGTGGAAGCGTAAAGCAGGACCACAAGATAACAACACACCACAAGATAATCAATCTGTTATTTATTTCGCCGTACTCTTAGATACAGCGCGATTATCCTTACATTGCCGGAGTAAGATGGATTGATGACTTTTATATGATAAAACTTGCGATCCTAAGTTTATAACTAACCAGAATTAAAGAAGTTATGCAACATTGGTACAATACAGGATACGCTCTGCCAAGTCAACATGATCTGATTTCTTAATATCTGAAACTGAACGAAAATATAACTGGCCCAGTTTAAAAAACAGAATTGATATAATATGGTTCCTTAAACTACATCGTGTCAATGGATATTAGAGGTAATTTCTCAACGTTGAATATCCATGTTATAAATGAACTTTTATGGTTATTAGAAGTAATGCTAATATATACGCGTAACATAATATATCTGACATTCTATCTTAGGTTAACACGTGTGGTTTATCAAGTGAACCAAAGTTTATTCTGCGGTCATTGTAATCTTGTGTGACGAAAATATAGCTACAATTCTACAAGCAACACAATAAGAACGTTGGTCCGGTTCAATCTGTTTTTATGTAGGTAACAAGTAAGTACGCACTTAAAAAGCTAATAGAACTTTATGACTCAGCCGATGTACTTTAACATCGAAATACTGTATTTAGTGGAAACAATAGACATTTAACCATCGAGAGACGCTTCAAAGGAACATTAAAAGTTACAATGCTACATTACATATTACAATGCTTAGGCTATTTGTACGTTTTGAAGTTTGAACAAAATATTTGCATCTAAGGAACAAAGTATCTGAAGTTTAAGAAATATGACAGAATATATGTATATACCGGACGCCTTATCACTGCTTAGCTATAGGCATGTAGAATCACAATTAGACAACGAAATAGTTAAAAATATTTAGTACAAATCTAATTGCGTCACGTCATGGTGTTTTATATCTGTTGTTTCAATATAAATAAAGTCGCCTGCTATACGCGAACCATCCCTATAACGGGCATTATATGATATATTATTATACATTATATTACATACAAATGATAATATAAAACGTACGTAAACGTATAAAGAAATCATATGTACCTAAACAGAATTAATTTTTAATAAGCCAGAGCCTGTAAAGTCGAATTTTATGTAATTGTTATTATCGAATATCTGTCTTATTTAACAATAAATTAGATGTACCTAAAATCGGGCACGCCACGATCGTGGCGGTAAGTCCCGTGTTTGAGGAGTGGCTGGAGAGGCGCCATGGCGCCCTCACCTTCCGGCTGACACAGGTAATGACTGGCCACGGTTGTTTTGGCCAGTTCCTGTGTCGTATACGCCGGTAAGAGACGCTCGGTTGTCACCACTGCGGCGACTGCCGCGACGTAGTTGAGGACACGGCGCTGCACACTTTGGCGGTTTGCCCCGCCTGGGCATCGCAGCGCCGTGAATTGATCGCGGCAGTCGGATTGGTTGCCCTCTCGCTCCCGGCCGTAGTTCAGTCTATGGTCCGGAGTGAGAGGTCGTGGAACGCCGTCGCCTCCTTTTGTGAGGAAGTCATTTCCATCAAGGAGGCGGCGGAGCGGGAGAGGGAGCGTTTGAACCCTCTCCCCAACCGCAGTACCGGGCGCCGCAGGGCGCGGGACGACCCCCAGCCACCCTGAGGTTTGACCTGGGGGTGGCGGGCTTTGTGGGCCTGCCCGCCATCGGTTCAGCACCAGGTCCGAGAGGCGGCGTGCGTGTTCCCACGCGCGCCTCTGTGTTGAGTCCGTCTCCCCTCTAGGGGGGACAGTAGGGAGTGGTAGAAGTGCCTTTAGGGTAGGTCTTTCGTGTAGTGGCCTGCCGTTTCATACGGCGGGCTGAAACCTCGGCGGGGTCGCGACCGCATGCGAAAGTGATTCGCGCGGCCCCGTCGATAGTGGTTTTATCGAGGAACACCGTGGTAGGTTTAGTCGGTATTCCGGGAGGTACTTTATCATCTTAACATCTCATTTTACCCCGGCGAGTCCGACATAACCCCTCCGCCCGCCCCCGCGGAGGGGTATGCGTCATGCATTCCACCACGTAAAAAAAAAAAAAAAAAAAAAAAAAAGATGTACCTAAAATGGGCCATATTTATACCCAGAACTTCCTTTAAAAGTTCTTTTAGAGAAGTTACATTATTTTATAAGACTTCTCCTTTATCTCGAAATGACAAATTATGGGTAATGAATAATACAAATATTTTTTTACTTCGCTCCAAGCGATAGTATTGATTATTATCCGTGACATGTTAATTTGCAAAAATATTACGCTTTTCATGTATTTATATTAACATATGATGGAAGGGCGATTGATTAATTCAGAATAACTGGTGTTAAGCCTTCAATTGTTCAAGAATATTTTAATATAATCTTTACTGTCTCTATCAACACATTATTATTTAATATTTAGTCAAAGATACGACCAAAACGATTATAATCTATTCTTTTATTTATAAATAAATTACACTTATTAAATCTTTACACCAAGCTTGATGACTTTGTGTTTGCTTGAACATGATGCAGATACACGTATTTAAAACATAGAAGCGCTCTGTTCTAAAAAAAAACATTAATCAGGGAATTATTCGGCGGGACCAATATGACCTATGAACCCAGAAGCCCACACTAAAATAATGATCATTACTGGTTGTTGATTAATAAGTCTGAGTAACACACAAGCAAACGAAGTCAAGAAAAGACCTAAAAACAATCAGATATTTAGTGAAACCATTAGATATATTTTTATTAATATTCTAAACTACACATTTCATTTTTAATCAAGGAAGCCATGCTTAAGTCTCGTTATCAAGCTTAATCCTCCTTTCATCTACGCCTGATTAAAACATATAATACCTTGTGCGTTCCACAGGAACATAAATGCCTCTCGACGAAAGTTATAATTATCCTTTTTTTTTTAACGTGGGGGAATGCATGACGCATAGCCCTCCGCAGGGCAGGCGGAGGGGCTATGTCGGACTCGCCGGGGTAAAAGAAAGATGGAATAAGAATAATGTACCTCCCGGAATACCGACTAAACCTACCACAGTGTTCCTCGACAAAACCACTATCGACGGGGCCGCGCGAATCACTTGCACATACGGTCGCGACCCCGCCGAGGTTTCGGCCCGCCGTATGAAACGGCAGGCCCCTACACGAAGAGGCCTACCTTTTAGGTAAAACCCCTCCCAAACCCTACTGTCCGCCCCCCCCTCTCTAGAGGGGAGACGGACTCGAAACAGAGGCGCGCGTGGGAACACGCACGCCGCCTCTCGGACCTGGTGCTGAACGGATGGCGGGCAGGCCCACAAAGCCCACCACCCCCAGGTCAATCCTCAGGGTGGCTGGAGGTCATCTCGCGCCCTCCGGCGCCCGGTTGCGGTTGGGGAGAGGGTTTAAACGCTCCCTCTCCCGCTCCGCCGCCTCCTTGATGGAAATGACTTCCTCACAAAAGAAGGCGACGGCGTTCCACGACCTCTCACTCCGGACCATAGACTGAACTACGGCCGGGAGCGAGAGGGCAACCAATCCGACTGCCACGATCAACTCACAGCGCTGCGATGCCCAGGCGGGGCTAACCGCCAAAGTGTGCAGCGCCGTGTCCTCAACAACGTCGCGGCAGTCGCCACAGTGTTGACAACCGGGCGTCTCTTGCCGGCGTATACGACACAGGAACTGGCCAAAACAACCGTGGCCAGTCATTACCTATGTCAGCCGGAAGGTGAGGGCGCCATGCCGCCTCTCCAGCCACTCCTCAAACACGGGACTTACCGCCACGATCGTGGCGTGCCCGAAGTTATAATTATCCTTGGTTTTACTTTGTTTACCCACTTTCAAATAGTACCGATTGCGATGTTCTAAGCCTTGGGACGTGTCGAACTTAAAATAATATAATTATAATCACGATAATACGCTTAATATTTCATTTCCTTTTTTAAACATTTCAATTAGAATAGAAGCTTAATAGATAAGCTATTTGAGTTGCGGTCGAAAGAGAGATGTGGATTCAAAGCCGACTTATTGCACTACCGATAAGACCTCACTCCTTACAGAAATACACAAACTGGAGGAGAAGACAAGAATACTAATCATTTGTAACCCAGATTGCTAGTTGCGTTGAAAAAGTTACGAAAAGAAATAAAAAATATATTCAAGCTCGATTTAGGACGTAGGTACGAATGCTGAAGACAATTATTTTGCTTTTATTCTTTAGCTATATCAAGTGCAAATTTACAAATCTATTAAGTAATCAAACTATGCAACCAATACTACTCCGAATAGCTGCATACTTTATAACAAAACAAAGCCATTTCATTGTAGGTAATTTAAATTATTAAACTGGGGTCAAAGGGCGTTATCTCAAAGTATTAATATCACTTACTTGCAGTTTAATGAGTGGTTATTAGCTAGAGAACTGAACACGATCTGGCCTTGTCAACGTCCTAGATTGTGGCGATCAATCAAATGTATTTAAGTTAAGGCTTTTGATTCTTAGCTAGCGTTCTATAAATAAGTCAGAGTTGCTCCAAATATTGACGAAATTAGGGCAACTTGATAATAAATGACATATCGCTGTGAAGGTTCAAGTGACCGCTGTGTTTAAGGACCCCACCCCACAAAAGTGCTCCGCACTTGTGCACACATCACGTACAAGAATTTCGCACGTGAAATAAATACAACACACGCAATTTCCGTTTATATCGTACATTTCATTTTGTGGTTTCTGTACGAACTGCAATGGTTATTTTAAAAATGCATTATTTTTTCGAGAAAAGACTATATATAGTTTTAATAACATGAATTATTAATAATACATATCAATAATGATTTATCCAATTTGTATTAAAAGTTATATCGCTTAGTGTCTGCCCGTATTCGTTATTTCAGTTCGCCATAATTACATAATGATTGATGTTTTTGTTAATTTAAGACAAACCTGTGTCATAAGTACAAATATCTATTCATGCAGAAAAACAATATAAGTACAATAAGAAATGACCATACATTTTTTTTATACAATAGTTAGTATGAAAACTGCAGCGTTACCCATTTTCTTCATACAAAGCGGTAACTTCATATTTTAACCCTTCATATTTGATACAACCAAAACCACCGTACAAAATGTTCCCTATACCTTATTAGTTCTAAACTATTTCAACATCACGTACCTATATTAACTACATAACTAAATAAAAAAATAAGTAAGTACTTACATAGATTATGTCACGTCTCTCCATACCGAGTTATCAGTTGACAATTTTATAAATAACACCATTTCTTCATCCATAAATAGAAACAAGATAATGGGAACGCGCTAATATTCCCAAACATGTAGGCAGGACTGGAGGCGCCAACACTTGACAGCTTTCAAGCGTGTCTTCTCTAATTAAATTGTGGAACAGACAGGGACGATAACGAACAGATTATATTTACGTAAACAACATTAGCATAGTTATCAGATTTTCCGCTTAAGTATGTATTTATTAATAACGGCACTCTATTATGTGTATTGGCAATGCAGAAGCATTGACTGACACTTCCGACAGATTATGTTCAACTTCTTTGTTCGAAAGGGTCCTGATCTATTGGATTTAACCGCTTAATTATGATTTTATGAGAGCATTTATTTGGTTTTGCAAGTAAATCCATAGAACAGAATTAAAATTGAAGAGTTTATTTTTATAGATTGTCGGCTTGAGAGCGCGAATGCAAAAGGCGTAGGTTTTTTCGCCTGATGACACAGAAACGCAACTTACCGAAGAGAGATAAAACTAAGTTATTCAGGAATGATCTTCTATAGCGAGGTGCTTGAGGAATCGGTTTGCTACAGGTTTGAGCGAGCTAAATACCTTAATACTTTGTACCATCCTTACAAATTATCACTTTATAACATCTCCGTACGGCCAACCACATGGCGCAAAATAGATAATAATGTATGTATGTACCATAACAATCTATTCTGTACCGTAAAGTTACAGCATTGTAACAAACATACTAAAAGGGTTCTAGATGATTTTGTTGGTGTACATAGCGTAACAATATTATTAGGGATTATATATGTAATTTAAGTAACCAAACAATATCATTGAAGCGCTAAAAATAAAACCCCAACAAAATAATGCATTATTTACTGTAAATAATAGTCACTCAGAAACTGCCATAGAATACTAATATTTGTGCTTTAGTGGTACCTCGTATAACTATATAATAGTGGTAATAATATGAGCCCTAAATTATAATTGACCTGGCCACTTCTCAGTGGTCTCTTCTCGTTTTAAGAAGGGTTTAAGCTATAGTCCACCGCGGTGCCTACTGCGAATTGGTAAACTTTACATATGCTTGAGAACATTATAAAAAACTCTTAAAAATGCTGGTTGCCTTACGATGTTTTCCTTCGCCGAATGAATGATAATTAACTATTTAATACGCACATAACTTCGAAAAGACAGAAATCTCTGCGTGGCAGTCAAACGGTATCCCGCTAGGATACCGCTGCTACTTAAGTGCTATGAGGCTCTTGAGTAAATAAAATAATTTTCTTGGTAATGCAACAAGAAGTTGAAAACAGCATTTATGCAGTATTATTGTAAGTACACCTCAAAAATATTTATCTGTAGTTATAACCAACTAACTAATGTCTTTATAATTATTATATTGAGTCATGGGATTGAACCTATAGAAAACGCACAAATACATTTTATTTCTATTTTAAAATTATTTTGTGTTCCTATAAAATTTTGTGACCATAATATTAGCAAATTTAACTCATTGAGTGAAAAGACGCTACTTATAGCACAATACGGAAGCAATTGTTGATAGGCTAATAAACATTAACGCAACATTTTAAATTAACAGATGACCAAAATCTATAATAAAATATGGGACATGAGAATTTTCAACTGTGAGCCGTCAGCCAAAATGTACCCAGCTGTTGATTTTTAGTATTCCTGTGGCAAATATTGAAGTTCATTTATTTAAGCCTTCATTCTTTACATTTTTATAAATGCCAGCACCAGAAACTCGAACGCGGTAGATACAATAAAATATGCTAACATTTTGAAGATCTGAGTCATTTAATTATTGTCTCAAACTGCAACGGTCCGCCGGCAGCCATAGACGACTTTCAATAATGTCTGGTATTCTAGCAATTGATAAATTACAATTGTTCTTTTATTGATTTAGATATTAGAGGGTAACTTTACACGGTAGATTCATCTCCTATTACCTACACTAGCTTTTAGGGCCTTAAATGTAGATGGCAAAATGTAGGTAACCTAAGTGTGTAATGGCTTTGCCCTTAACTACGGAGATTCACAGGCATATATTTGAAAGGAAATTACAATGAATATGATAATTGACGCTCCTACTAAGGAACATTAATAACAGGAATAAACCAATACATTTGCATTGTATCACGCGTGTCATGCAACACAATTTCACTGCAATTAATTCTCATTAGCATATAGTAGTCGACCTGTCAATAGATTGTCACCTTGTTTGTAAATAGCACTTCTATATTAAGCACGACAAATGATTGCAAAGAATCCAGTAAATATATAATAACTATAGTGCGGTTTCTCGAAGTCAGTGACATGTAATAAGTAGATGATGTATGCGGTAAATAGCTGTCAGTGAACCGCCCGTCGCACGCCTCGTCAGGATACTAAACCCCAACTACTTTTATATTTTAGGTCCACAAAATAATCATACTCTTAACTGAAAATCAATTGTACATTCAGAAAAATAACTTTCTGGTATTATTTTTCAAACCTATTTTCTGTTTTAATACTTAATTTTAACTCTAGCATTAAAAATAAGTTCTATGTGGAGGGAACGTCACAAATATGTAAACAAAGGACACAAAGAACTTCCAGGCTCGGAACAATTATTTGTGAATCACATCATTAAATATCCCGTATGGCTCGAACCCTCCACACTTTCTGCAGTGGTAATGGTGAAAGTGCGCAGGGCGCTATGGCGCTCATTAGGGGAAGACTATGTCCAGCGGTGGACTATTATAGCCTAATGATGGTGAAAATACGAAGATACCACTTAAACCACTACTGCAGTGCAGTTATTAAAAAATAATTAATGAATTAGTTTATATTCTATCAATTCATAATAATGCCTTATGGACCTTGTAAACCACTCACCGCAAAATACACCATTACGTTGTTTGGATGCAATCTTCTTAACTTTGTCTAAGTCAACATTAATTTATTGATTTAGGTCAGAAAGTAACACTTATGACTCTTATGAGCGTCAAAGTACTGCAGTTTAAGTTTATGCGAAGTTTTCAGGTTTATGTGAGAGTGCTGCTTACCTCACCTATTTCTCTTTAGATTTATGTGACTAACTCAATTAAACACACATATTACTGATATTGACATACAGGCACCACTCCTACTAGTCTAATAAGTACAAATAATTACTTAATACGATTATGCACATAATTGCACAGCATACTATGTTTTTTATATAGCAACCGTTACACTGGTAGTTGTAAGTACATGGCGTATGTTGTTACTGTGTAGCAGTAATTACTTGAGATATGATATCAGACCTGTTTACAAATATGACTATTACTGGGCACGGACCATCTTTAAATAATAGTTCTACTTTTTAGTTTAGTTTTTTAAATAAAGCGTGTTTTTAGTATTTTTAAACTATTATTTATTTTCTATTCTTTTTCTATTTTTATATTATAAAATATTAATGTAAAATATTAATTTTCCGAGTGCTCGAATCGAAAGAGTACGCATGGGTCGACCACGCGCTTGCTCTATCTCTCTCGCTCTCACGCAAAGGATCTGTGAGAAAATCATTAATCCTGACGATCCTAATCAGGATAATGAGATAATCTTATCAAATTATTGTATTATCATCGGTCCTCGATAAGTCTAGAACGTTTCAATGAAATCTCACCGTTTGAAGTGGGTCAAAATCAAGTTCAAAGGAGTCGGTTACAAACAAACTAACAAACTAACAAATAAACAATCAAACAAACATACAGGTGAAGTTAATAAAAGCATGTTAAAATAAACTCCAGTTGTTTGGCACGGGCTTCTTGTTAGAACTCTCGCAACCCTCTTCCTCTCTCCTAATATTCATAGTGATCTATCCTAACTTAATATTTTTTATGCGAATGTGAGTTTGCTTGCTTGTTTGATACGCTTTCACGCCTGAACTACTCGACCGATCATCATGAAATTTCGCTCACATGTCGTCAGGAGAACAGAAAAGGACATAGGGTATCTTTCATCCAGAAAAATGTACTGTTACTAACCTACATTTACGCGAGCAAAGTCGCAGGCAAAATTTAATAATATTGTAAATGTGAATGTGATTTGCTTGCTTGTTTGTTTGTTTCACTGCTTAGCTACTCAACCGATTATCATGTAATGTCGCATACACGTTGTCAGGGGAACAGTAAAGGTCATAGGTTACCTTTTATCCAGGAAAAAGTACTGTTACTAACATACCCTAACCTATATTTACGCGAGCGAAGCCACGGGCAAAACCTAATTTGTTTATAAGTCCATCTTTATATAACATTATAAAATGCAATATAATATTGAGTATTGAGTAAACTATGCCGCTAGGTATGTAAGTGGTAGGTATTGAGCAATATGACAGCGTCACGGCTGTATCATACCTAGATCTCGCCACCTATTATAGTCTTATAGTCAAGGCAAATATAAGAGTTCTACTAATTAAAGCTAAATGTAGACGAATAATAAACTTGGGAAATTGGGTTTATAAAATCAATAAACTTATTTATTATACTATTAAAATATTGTTACACTTTAGTGTAAGCGTAATGATATTGTATGTAAGTTTAATGTTTGTGTAAGGTTTTTATACTAAGTGTTTTTATTATTGATATTTGTATCAATGTATAAAACCTAACACATTTAAAAAAAGTATGAAATCTCTCTGAAAGAAATATTTTATATGCTAAAATGCTTAAATAAGTCTCCTTCGAATTCATTTAAGTAGGAATAAAATGGAAACATCGCTCTACAGCGTGTAACAGAAAGGTGTGGTTATATTTTAAGGTTGTGATATATATCTGATAAATAATATATGTGCCCGAATCCCGGACCAAAAAAACAATTTTAAATTTTATGACAATTTATTTTGTGTTGTAATATCGACTAGATTATGTAATATTAATAAGTCGATAAAAATAAAATGCTGTATCTTAGTGAAAATAGTGTATATGGATTTGGTTTTCCATTGTACTGGGGCTATATTATGTGATTCTTAAAAACGACCACACCTTTCTGTACACACTGTATATTTGTTTACATAACTTCTACGTACGCAATATTTTGCTGTGCAAACCACCCAAAAGAATCTTAAGTCACACTGCCATGATCATAGCACTGAGCCAGCGCAGTAGACTATAGCCTAAAAGTTTTCATACTAAGCAGAAGCCCGTACCCAGGAGCAGAGCAGTTTATAAACAAAGTTGATAAACTTTTTACTCCCGCACTACATTTTGCGCCGCAGGGAGACGCTACAAAAGACCAATTCATATACATAAAGATCACGCAGACTCAGATCTAGTATTTATGGATCATACAAATATTTGTCACGTGTGAATTTCGAATTCACATCACCGAGCACTTGCTTTATCAAGTCAGATATGTATTAGTGGACTACACAGTAATAGTGTTCGTTATACCATTTTTGATGTGAAAATGATGAGTTTCATTACACATAGATTCACGTCTGTATTACTCGAAGCAGTAGGCAAAGATGTAAAATATATCGCTAGCTATGTTTTAAGGTCCCACGTCTATTTAAGCGCTGCGCCCGAGCCTATTGCTGTCAATCGGACATAATTTCAAATTCCGTGTGGCTACGATGTATTTCCTAACATAAAACCCAATGAAATAATATTCATTTATATTTCCAATACCATTATTAAAATTACCATTATTAAAATTACTATTTCTAACAAATAAACTTATCGGTTTGTAGTACTTGATAAATGTTAAATTAAGTAATCAAGATAACATTATTTTTGTCGGAGTAACGCGCCTACGATATCTTTTTTATTCCAATTATTTTACTAGGGCGGTAGAATTATTCACATTTATTGCCCGATGCTTCGTGGATTCACAGTTCGAAGCAACTGCAGATATTTTGGATTAGATTGCTTATTTATTTCGACTGGTTTACATATAACCTATAATTATTTTCTTAACACGTAATGCTTTCTCTACTGCATTGACCTCACTATTTGGTGGCGAATTGTGAAAGACATACTACACGCTGGATCGATCACATGTCGTCAATAACTTTGCAAGTAAACAGCGGGTACGTGCCATTTCCGCGGAACTAATGTTATTTTTAGAAGAGGCTCAATTAAACACGTGAGATACGGCAATGAATTGCCGTGTTTTAGAGTTCGAAAAATGGTTCAAATGACATGCTAAGGTCACGTGATACCACGTGACCTTGAGGTCAGGGGTCAAAGGTCATAGTCATTTCGGGTGTATACCGACTATGCTGAGTTGAATGGCGTTGACCGCGAGTCTCTAGCTCTTACGGTTCTTGAGTTGAAAGTTGTATAACAGACGGACAGACAAAGCTGTTGTATAAGAGTTTTTCGAACTCTAAAAGGCTGGCAACAAATGCGGTTTCACGTCGGATTTTTACTTTTTTTACTTAGGTATAATTATGTAATTGTTTCTTATTTTACAATAACATTGTGGAGCTAAGCTAACTATTTTATTTGTTCTGTTATGCAGTGTATTAGATCCAGGTTTTTATAGAATGAAAAAATTTGAAAGAATGATTTCTTTTCTTTCTTTCTTATAGATATCATTTGTAAGATAGAACGAAATCATATATTTCTTCAGAGAGCCAACTTCGTTTTTCTTATAAAGTCTTTGAAACCGTCAACTATACATAGGAAGTAACCTAAATAACTATCGATGTGTGATATATATCGCCAACAAAATTACGATAGCTAAAAATGAAAAATACAGTTGACGTACATAATTATGGAGGTATTTCCACCGTCACCGGAAAACTTATTATATAACCGTATGACTGCTACTCAGAGGTCCCGAGTTCAATCCCAAGGCACGCATCGCCAACTTTTCGAAGTGATGTGCGTATTAATTCGTTAATTACCGTTTGCTTAAACGGAGGAGGCGAAATATCGTGAGGGTGGATGAGGCACCTGCATGTCTGAGTGTTCTCCAAAATATATGAAATCTGCAAACTCGCACTAGGCCAGCGTGGTGGACTACGACCTAACCCATCTCACACTGAGAAAGAAGCCCAGCAGTGGGACAGTTTATTAACAAGGCTGATACTTTTCTCCTTTAGCCTTTATTATTCCCAAGTCCCTTGGGGTCGGCTTTTCTAATCTAACCGGATTTGACTGGATATCAGTTTTTACACGGAGCGGCTGCCACCTGACTTCCACAACCCGGAGGCTAACGATACCCTAAGGCTAGACCAGTGTCAGGATATTAGAGGGTACTGACTTACCCAATAACGATTGCCATAGATGTTCATGGCAGCCAGGACCGACGGCTTAACGTGCTCTCTGAGGCACGGAGCAGGCGATAATTGTCAATCAATACGCACATAATTTCGAAAAGTCATATAACTTCCGAAAGTCAGAGGTGCGCGACGTGGTGGGTTCAAACCAGAGAACCCCTGCATTGCAGTCTGTTGGTCTCCCCATTGAGCTATCGCTGCTTACTACTACTATTACCAGTATAATTAATGAATTATTATTTTAATCCTTTGTTAATTAACTTAATTATATCTTATTAATTATTATCTTATTATTATTAATTTAACTTTATCTTTACTACCATATAACGGGTAAAATAATACATAAGAAAAAGGAAGATAAGATAGGCACTGCTTTCTATTACGGATTCTGGTTTACTATTAGTTGAAATGTTAATATTTAAATGAATAATACAAATATTTTGATATAGGTGAACTATTATCATGAATTTTATCATTAATATTTGCAAATCTCTATGAACTGTAATGTTTATGTTCACATTAGTCTAAGGTCATGAATAACCGTAACTGATGCGTCAAATTTGTTGGTAGTAGGTACCTACTAGTGATACAACCTCCTAAATAAAGCGTATTAAACATTAGAACAAACTATTGGGGTAGTTGTCGCGCATTTTTTATTAATTAAGTCTAATAGTTACATTATCCGAAATCTAAAAAAACTAAAATGTTTTAAAATCTACTCGTAAATACGAATACGAATGAACTTCTCAAATCGAGTAGTAATTGTCAAATGATAGAAAAAGGATTTGAACGCAGCTGTCAGGAGGAGATAGGTATGTAGATTACTACAAAGATACTTTTTATATCCAATCTAAAATATTAACCTTACCTTACTTACCCTTACTTTGATCCCAATTTTGATAAAAATTGCACACAAAAAAATCTTATGATGCCTGTTTACTCTTGTGTCTAAAACAAATCGATCATGTATCGATCAAGGCATGGAATTCGGAGCATAACGTTTTTCGTTCGCAATTTACGTAAGATAAGCTGAAAATTTACAATGATCCTAATAATAGCTCGCAAGAAAAGTTCTATATGCCAAAAATGCAGACCATCGCAAATTTTCGGGTTATTGTTGTAGCCCGTGACATGTATGTATGTCAGCCCCACAAAACTTTTGACGCACCAATGTATTTTACAATGATTATACCATTTAAAAATAATATTAAGCAGGTATACAATGTCACGGTAATGTTATCTAACAGTATTCTATCTTCATACAAATGGTCGGAAAGCGAGTCATACCTACGGGCGTCGAGGTCGTTAAAGACTAGGTTCGCAGCCAGTCGCGAATGCGCTGCAGTGATGAACGCACGGTATGTTGGTTTTGTAAGCAGTGGCCTGCGATTTTTTAATATTTGATTAAATTAAGTACAAGTACTTACATAATAATTATGGCAAAGTGCAATTGTAAACAAAAGTATTTTTATTAATCTTTTTATCCGAATGCGGATTTTTTTATACTATTAAATTTAACAATATAGCTTTTCGAACGTCTCAGTCGAGTCGCAAATATTGTTCAGTCTCAAATATATAAGTATGTTTTTTATTAAATCTACTAATCTTCTTCTTCTTCAAAAAACACAACATGATTTTTAATGAACGCTTCCTATTTCATTCACAACAAATTTACAATCACTAAACTAGAAAGAAATTCAAGTAGGTAGATGAAATACTGTAGGTGGGCAGCCCCTCTCGCGTGTTTGCATACTGCGTGACTGTAGGTAATTATTTCAAGGACAGAGCCGAGTTACAATACTGTTAGATAACATTACCGTGACAATATGATAGAATTGATATGAGATGAATAAAGGCCTACGCACACCGGGACGGAATGGCAGAGGATTTTGCCACTGGTCAGCGTACGCTAGCCGCTAAGATACTGTAGCATTCCGGCGGCATACCAAGACATTCCGCGACGTGCCGCGGCATGCCGCGTCACGCCGAAGTATGCCAGCAGCACTTGCTGCCTGATACACATTTCAGTAGCGGCGCGGGTGCAAGTTTAGTGTGCATGTACTCGCGCTTGCACTGCCTCACCCCGCGGCATGTCACAACGTCCTTCGACATGCCGTTGCATACCGTAGTGCGATGCGGCATCCCGCCGTAGGATCCCTTAGCGCGCTCTCCAATGCCGTGTCAAGAAGACCCTTTCGACGCCACGGAATCAATTTAAAACATTGTATATTATATCGTATTCCTATTACATAGATTTGAAATCCCTTTAGTAAAACTTTAAATCCTTTGCCATTTCGTGATCCGTCCCGGTGTGCGTAGGCCCTACATCGATTTTTAAATAATCGGTCTTTCTTAAAATATGCTATAATAATACTACATAGGTCAAGAGATGATTTGACTTTGCAATCTCTGGAACTATCAGTTAGATCTGATATATTTTTGCATTTTGTACACTATTTATTGAGGAAGACTATCTATCATCACACTACGACCCTTAGGAACGGAGTGAGTGAGTGAAATCGCTAGGCACGGCTTGTCGATGAAATAAAATCCATTTAATTATAATAACTGTGCACATACAAATATACCTATAAATATACCTAAGCCACATACTATCACCATGAAATGAAAGTGATGACATGATGATCTATCTACATATACTCTTGCTGCTGTAGTAAAGTAGTTTTAATTTTAATATTATTACAGTTGTCAAAATCAACTTTTGCCGCAATGGAAACGTTTTAAAAAAAATAGAACCTTTTATTTTAGAAGGATTCTAATATTAGCGCGCTAGGATATCTGTATACCTACTCGTAATATAGTACAATTAATTAAAGAATCTTTATCATATATTTGCTACTGTCACTAACTATTATTTATACAACCTCCACAGCGTTAGACGTACCACGCCAAAAATACAAATTTTATATTGATATTTAAGATTGCTGAAATATTCTCTTTGACTTTTTCTGTGTGTTATTAATGTTATCATGAAGCATCCAATAAATAGTATATTTTGCGGACAACGTCATTTACTTTTAGAGTTCAAAAAACTCTTATACAATAGCTTTGTCCGTCCGTCTGTTATACAACTTTCAACTCAAGAACCGTAAGAGCTAGAGACTCGCGGTCAACGCCATTCGACTTAGCATAGTCGATATACCCACGAAATGACTATGGTGGTATCACGTGACCTTTGCATATTACTTGAACCATTTTTTCGAACTCTAAGATTTACGGCAATTCATTGCTATATCTCACTTGTTTTTAAAAATACAGAAGCAATTACGTTAGTATCCTAAAATATGACCATATCTTACAATTATAATGTCCTCCAGAATCGTGAATGTGTGAGTTTGTTGTACGACTTGTACCCAAATCGATGGATGGACGCGGGGTCACATTGGCGATCTCGATCTTCTGAACATGATTCTTTGGACTACTTCCTATTAGGGAACTACGACAAAATTAAATAATGTTGCTGAAGTTGTGAAAATAAAGAACAAGTTAAAAAAATTGGTTGTGCAAAAGAGCTGGACGATGGCATTTCGATCATTTACTGTAATAAAAGTATGTGTAATAATAAATGACTTTTCATAAATATCTGTGTATTTTTCTTTGCTTGCTTACAGTATCATTTGTACAATCCACAGTTTTCTTACGCATTACTTTAGATGATAAAGTTCAATGGGGCACTCAAATATCGTGTCTTGCAGGGAGACTTAGTTCAGCCGCATTCGCGGTTCGGATAGTAAGACAGCTTACTGGTGTAGATACTGGGAGACTAGTATATTTTAGTTATTTTCACAGCGTCATGTCCTATGGCATACTGTTGAAAGCAGCTGATATTGAAACAATTTTCATTCTTCAAAAGCGTGCAGTACGTAGCTTTTATAATTTAGGCCAACGAGTTTTCCTGAAAGACCGTTTTAAAGAAATTGGTATACTTGCCGTTGCGTCGCAATATATATTTACGAATATATATTGCTACGCAACGGTATTTTTCACTTATATAATAAGAATAGTGATATTCACAACTTAAACACTAGAAATAAGCATAAGTTAGTAGATCCGTATCATCGTTTACATAAAGTTCACAATTCATTTACGGGACTCAGTATACGCTTTTTTAATAAAATACCGATTGATATTATAAATTTACCTTTACTCAAATTTAAAAGTCCTGTTAAAAGTCAACTTATCCGGAAGGGCTATTATTAAATCAATGATTACTTAAATGATAAAAACTCATGGAACTAGTTGCTTGTTTCATACATGGTTCAAACAATGTATGTATTATATAAGTCAATTCAGTTATGCGAAGGTACTTCGTATTTATTTTGTGATGTTAAAGTATCTTTCTTTTCTTTTAAACATACGTTGTAAGTATTAACGTAAATTTTGTTTTAACTACATTTAGTCACGAACTACCTTTTCATAATATTGTCTTCTGTTTACGCGAATATTATTTATTGAAATTAAACTAGTATATACGGATTTTATCGCCTTATACCTTTTCACGTCACAAAGTGTAGGTGTATGCGTCCTCATGCCATACTACTGTCTATTACAAATGACTACCTACTGATAAATATTATTTCATACGTAAATGCTTCTTACATAATATTATTAACCTTTTCATTATTTATAGAATTTAGTTTTATATGGACAGTGATATATTATGGCATAATGACTGCAACACCTGGTACATAAATGAGTTGTAAAATACTGAAATTAAAGGTTGATGGCGATTTAAAAGAGTGGCCTTGAGTTTCTTGCAGGTATCTTCTCATAGGCTCAACCTTTTGCCTGAACCTTGCAACTAACATAAATGTAAATTCAGTAAATGTAATAAACTCACTAACCCCTTTAACATTCATAAGTATTACTTTGTGACCTAAGTGAATAAATGATTTTTGACTTTGACTTTGAATGACCATTACTATTAATTTTGATTTAAAAACACTTATTTTTAAACACAGTATTCTACCTTTTTGTTTTTGGTATGAAATTTAGATGTTATTAAAATACAGTCCCTAAAGGCTGTTATACCTTTGTTTTACACCATTTCGATTCAAATATCGTCTTAATTAGGAAGATCTTTAAAACTATTTTAAGGGAACAAATGAATATTGTAAAATATAAAATTTTGTGTACATAGTACGACAATTTCAAACTAACTAACTAAAAATCATAACTTTAAAACTACAAGCTAGGACAAAAAATTTAATTTTGCTAGATATATATGAATAGCCCTCTCTACCACACAAACTCCGTTGGTCCATTACTACGGAACACTCTGTATACTGGCATATTGCTCTCGATGGATATGATAGTTATCCTACAAAATATGCCAAAATGTTAAATTAACCACTCGGTCGTGGATTTTACACGACCTTTTACCGTGCCAATTCAGGATGAGTATTGTCCGGGAAGTAGATCATTTCTAATGTTACCTAATCTCTACAACTCTTCTTCTTGTAAGATTTACCTTAACCCACGTATATTAAGTCAAGGTGTCTGGTCTTACCAGATGTGGGCAAATTATAATTGACTACAAAACAACTTCCTCTAAACTCCACAACACTCATTAAAAAGGACAGTAGAGCATTTAATAATCATAACTTAGCTTTGCACAAATTCGACATAGAAGCGCACTAAATTAATTTGGTCACTGCTATCGCTTTATGTATGAAGCATGTAAAAGATTAGACTGGGAAGTGTAAGCGACAGATGGAGCTGGTCAATGACTTAGAGCCAGCTCTTTAAAGAGAGGTCATAAATGTTTTTATAGCGGCATCAGGGGTGAGTTGTTCGCGGGCGGAGCGCGGCGCGGGGCGTGGCGGCGGGTGCGCGCGCGCCGCCCATCGTGTGGGTATAATAAGCGCACGCGGCGACTCGCCAGCGCGACCAGCACCGGCGCCGGTGGAACACGCGCCCAGCCGACTGTGCACCTCGCGACGCGCTCCGCGGAATCTTCGCACTCGCACCCACCGCGGTTTGATGCGATCGCCGGCGCCACCACTCACGACCTGCGCGCACACTACACCGCAGGCGACTACTGAAAAATACCAGGACGTGCCTCACGCTAAGTAAGTAACTCAATAATATTTACATTAATAGTGCTCTAGCGTAGTATTACATTGTTTTTTTTATACCTAATACTTGGTGACTAACAACGTACGGCTTAGAAAGTTTGTGTAGTGACGAAGTGTAATGAGCAACCAGTCAGTTACTTAGCAGTAAACATACAAAGTTGTTGTGCCGGTATGTTTAGATCTTCAGTGGCTGCTCTTACTAACATCCGTAAATCGTAAATAAGCCGATTACTTGATATTTATCTAAACATTTTCTTGGAAGTGTAAAAGTGATATTAATCTGAGAAGTTTGCGCTATAACATGAACGTTAATATTGCCTGATGGCTTGCAAGCATCAATAAAACTAAGTTCATTTCCAGGCCTTTGAAAGGTTTAGCATGTAGGTATTCCTCTCGTTCAAATAAGTATGTATGTACAGTCAACCTACCTTAATTATTACCAGTATTGACGTACATTTTCCGAATAACAATTGTTTACCTATAAATAAAATATTTAAAGTTAGCCTGTGTCAAATTATTTAGTCGTTATCCCTTTTAATGAATATACGAATGTGGTTTTTCTGTGATGATTAAAGTCATGGCGCTTGTACACGGTGTAGGTATAATGCGCATGTCGAGTTCATACTTGCGTGATTGATGACGACACGTGCCATCTGTGTTAGTAACCTGTATCACTAACCAGTGCATGAAGCACGTGCGAGTAGTTCGCACATGTAGCCCGCGTCGAAGAGTGCCTATAAACGCTGCGTTACACGTTTGGTCCGCGCCAGTTACTTGTATTGTGTACAAGCTGAGTCATAATCCTATTTTAGCCCTTACAATAAACAAACTTGCATTTTCATAGCAATAACATTATTGCTTGCGGGCCACCTATAAACCAATGTGAATGAATATACATAAGTACTTCTAAAGCATCAGATAGGTGATTGGAATTCAGCTTAAAGAGTAGGTAACAATTTTTCTATGTACAATAATATCAGACATGTGTATAAATTGTCCCACTACTAGGTACCAGCCGCTTCTTAGCGTGAGAAGAGTTAGGACATAATCTACCATGCTGACCTAGTGTGAGTTGGTAGACTTCGAACATTTTCGAGAAAATTCTTGAGAATTCTCAGAATGTTCTCGAAAATGTATGAAGTCTACCAATCAGGCAATCTGCATGAGATTGCCTTACGACGTATAAAATAGCTGTTTACATACCTTTAAAATGTCAGAGGTGCGTGTCAGGGATCAAACTTGAGACTTCCGTGTGCCAGTGCATTAGTAACTCACCAGGTTGCTGCTACTAACTTACATAACATTAACGCCCAAAAGTATAATCACTTTTCATATACGTATTTAATGATTTTATTAGACATTTTCATGCTCGCCTGTAAATTAGAGCAAAAAGGATAACCTCGTCTAAATTATGCTTACATTAATTAAACTATTTTTAGGGGCAAATTGACAAGTAGGCCATTGCTAGATTTTACTAAAAAAAGGTTTGCATAGAACAGTAACAAATGAATACGCATGGGTACCACATCAAGTGTGGATCTAAATATACCTAACTCCATCTATACGTTTGTATGGACACCGTCCCACAGCCCTCGTTAACTTTTTAGGGAGCAGGGAACCCTCCATATGGAGGTATATAGTAGTCGTAGTCCTTTATAAAAACTTTATCATTCACTTAATCTGCATAAATAAACAGACTAGTTCTAACAGTAGGTACTTCAACATTACCTCGTGTCCATAACTTACACATATAAGTAATTTAATCACCTTTATCTCATGAGTAATGACCTATATTAGTTAAACAGCCATGATCGTTTAACTTCTGTTATTTATGATGAATTGACACTCAGCTTTATGACACAAGATGTAGAGAGTTTAGTTGTTAGAACAATAATTTACGGCAGTACATCACGCACAAGTTATATACAAGCAAGTATATGAATTAAATAATACATTTCTTACATAACAAGTATTATAGTTTAGTGGAATTTTACTATCTATTATCTAACAATGATTAAGTATATTTATAAAAACACAAGTGTTATCTCAGTAATATTAATAATAAACATCGGTGGACACATAAGTATCAATTTAACAGCTTGTTAAATAAATAAGAGGCGAGCTTGTTTAGAATGATGCGTATCTGTATCCGAGCAGATGATAAGTTAAACTCGCAGTTTTAATGATATGCTTATGTATAAGCATATACGCGTCGGCTCACCGCTCGTGAGGTACTTACAATTAGAAAACATTCGTGATAGGAATTCTGAGAAGTGGACAAATCCAGCGAGTTGCACGTTTACTGCCAGGGTTTTTATTACTGCAACGTCGCCCACGCTCTGCGCTCGCCGCGCGCCGCGCCGCTCAGACACATAACTCAGTTTTTACGATCTATCCCTTTAAGAGGTATAGAAATTTGTGAAATGCTTAAAAAGGAATGAACTCCTTTATCGATTGATCGATTACACCATTTATTATCAAGGTCTAACCCACATAAAGACACCTACTAAACTAGTGATAAAATGATTGTAGGTAGGTATATTCAGTTTCGGCCACCTAGGTGTTTGAACTGCACCAGGTCAACGCTTAAATTGGGGACGACGGCGGTCACTACTCGGCTTGTGACATGTGTTCTTACGTACCTACTACGCCATCCGTGATTTCTGCACATGCTACTACCATTCTATTTGTAGCTGGTGCATAGTACGTTCATTGTGATCGTATTGTGATGAAACGTGACTGAATGTCGTCCAGTCGCTGCGGCTCCGTTCTCCCGTGTCGTAAACACACTGAACAATACGTTAGGATTGATTTCAAGTGCAATTAATTAAAACTTGTGAATAATATACTTGCATAATACCAATGTGCTCATATAAACAGCATTACTCAATCCTTCGCATTTATATTGATATTAAACACGAATAATCATGTCTAAAATTTCTAAACGTTAAAGTGCCTGGCGAGATGATTACATATATTTAGCAAAGTAAATGTAGGTCCACTTACGTAAGACAACTTAGATATTAGATCTACGCTCTCGTAGCTAAGTACAGTAAGACAACCTGTATTCGTTACATAATTATTTAATTATAGGCTGTCGAATGGTTTCCGGTGCAAAACCAGTGACCGGCTCGACTCACCAATTGGGCAAGCCGACAATACACTTGACCCCGCAAACTCTTAAATTATCTTTTGTTACCTATCGTCTGGGACAATCGTCTACCGTGTCTCGTTGCTAAGAGACCGCCACACGAACACTACGAATAACACTCGTGCATTGTAAAATGTAAATAAACGACAATCCGACACGACAATACACACAGTCTTGTACACCTATTCGCTTGATATAATATGCTCGTTTATCGATTTGTAAACCAAACCTAATATTTAAATCTGTTACTTTGTAAAGATATTTGAAAATTTAGATTTTTCTCATTCCCATACCTGTAAACTGTTGAACGAAGATGAACCATGGCACTCATATATACCTATATATATCATGTCTTGAATAATTATAATAACATAGATAAATTTTTATTTCGGTATGCGGTCCCATCGGATTAGATTTTGCAAAAGCTAGTAACTAAATATTTGAAAGAAATAGAGGTAAAACACAGGTCAAGTGCGAGTTGGATTTACTCAAGGTGGGTGCCGTACCTTTAAGGAAAAGGTATAAGCGCGCCGCGGTTATTCATGCATTTGGCCAGCTCTAGTTTCAAATCCCATCACATTCACCGCCACTGCGCCACCCAGGCAGTTAAGAAAGTTATCTATAAATTAATAAGTGAAGCAAAAACTTTGTAAGTACCCCTTTTTACAAAAATTGCGCGAAGGGAGGAGTATGAAATTTGGCACAGTTAAAGTTTATATGGATGAGGAGTGGCTAATAACAATATTTATATAAAATATGCATAAGAAATACATTTAATCTATATATTAATACGTGAAACAAATATGTTGTACCCCCTTTTTCCGAAAATTGCGCAGACGAAGGTGTATGTTTGGCACAGTTAAAGTTTACATGGAGAAGGAGGGCCGAATCCTAATATTTATATAAAATACATTAAATTAATGAAAAAACACTACACGCACAAAACCATGCATTTGACACACGCAGTCGAATTGCGTTCGTAGTATTTCGGCATTGTTCGGCTGATGTAGTACTATTCTTCGTAACTATGGTTACATATATCAATATATAATTACATAATTATAGGTAATAGCAATATCTTACAGGCAACCTTTGGGTGGATTGGAATGATATATACTATTTATATTATAATATATTTACATATTTATATGTAATAAAGAAAGCAAAGTAAATCTTAGGAATATCGTCAATTAAATAAATATTTAAAAAAAGATAGATAAATTATCCTGTATAGATCGAAATCTAAATGAAATGCGATTATAAGGGTATAGTTCTAGACAATAAAACGATTAATAACTATCAAACATAAAATTTAAATGAATTATAGTCGAATTTCGACCACTAGGCACCCGCTAATTTACCTAAATTCATCAATTAGTACTGCTTGTGGTATACAAACTCCAAAACTAAGTTTGTTTGTAATTGATATTTGATGGATTCTTTCAGATTTTACACATCGTAAATCACACAAATTTTTACACTTTTTCTCGTGACATAGTAGTCGTTCCGGACGAATTGTACAAAACAGCACTTCTTAAAATAATACATTTTTAGGTGTTGATTCGCAAACCTTATCTTTGAGACGAGGTCGATTCGCACTTGGAATCCTTCCTTATAAGTAGAAACCATTACAGCATAAAGAAAACTTACAAATATTTAATAATATGCAATTTACAAAAACCCTTTTATATATTTCTTTGTCTAATTATATAACTCAAATCTTATGAAACCCTCATTCGTCCTGTTGTTCAAACACCATAAGCAAACATATATTAAAGAAGTTATTCATTTGCCACATTTCAAGCTTTAGCAGTTGCTGAAATAAGCAGCTGTGATAGACGGACGAATAGACGACAAAATCTAGTCATGAGAGTTTCGTTTTGAGCATTTTAGTACTTAACCCTAATAATTTTTGCCTTGCACGACCAAGGAAGTACTACCCTCTCATTGGTTCAGTGAGTGAGCGCGCCGGCAACCCAATCACCCCTTGATGCCTTCTTTCGCATATCTCCGTTCTCCGGCACAAAGACAGCAACAACTGCTTACATTAAGGCAACAATTACAAAGATAGTGCAATTGTTTTAGACCTATGTGGTTTACTGCAGGCTTAGTTGTATTTCCTTAGATTCGCTTTTGTGATGTTAAGAAAACATAACCATAAGCGCTGGTTATAATTATAATAATTATATACACGAAACAGTGCTTGTCAATTCTATAGATTTCAAATTCAAAAACACTTGTTTTCAACACTATTTGATCAAGTGTCTTCTCCGGTTGTTTTACAATGGGGCCGACTCGGCCGGGAGCCGGGCGTAGCGGAATAACAAATTTTTCACTGTGTCTGCGTGCCGGCCGGGGTCGTACCGGAAAGGAACCCTAACGGCCGGACCCGGTTTACATCCATGCAATCTTTCAGTAAAATAATAACAGAAACCCTATAATAAAAGCATAAATATTTATTACAATTTCTACATTTACATACTTATTTAAATGATGAATGAGTGTGGGGCGGGGCTGTAAAGTCTTTGATTCTACCAGTGGAACGAGCTCAAAGAGCTGTTTTAAAAGTATCACACTTCCTCCCGTTCTATTATCCAACATCTGAATTATACAGTTTCTGTAATGTACTCACAGTTCGCCAACTCTATGTTCTCTATTCAGTACTAAAAAAACATTCCGAGATCAATTTCATATCATCTGACCACCCACAGAGACGTAGAAACAGAATATGTCCACCTGTTCTATATAGAAATAGCCTGTCCCACAAAATGTACTGTTTTCTGGGTAGTCATTTGTATAATAACATTAATTCAGCCCTTGAAATATATTCCCTTCCGAAAAATAAATGCAAGAAAATTATTTCCCAATGGTTACACAAACTCAGTTATGATGCAACAGAAAATCTTCTGAAAACATTGATATAAACATAATATACATCCATGCACACACACGCACTCTCGCACACACACACATATTTGTAACTTAAATTTGTTTAACGTCACTTTCATTTATTTAATTTACTTAGTATTAGTTCAATCACTTTATAGTTCACATAGTTTCCACTATCTGTGATTCGATGTATGTAGGGAGCCTGGTAATCTGTCTGACAGGATTTTCCTAGTTCAGATACCAGTCTCTCACAAAGGTACATCTTGTTAATTAATGTCATAATAACATATACCTAGTATAAGTACCTAACCTTTGTGAAAGAAAATAAATAAACTTTATTATTATTATTATTATTATTAATTATTATTGATAAGTTAGATAACTTATCACTATATTGCATTACTTTCCTGTTAAGAAATTGTGTGTCTATAAGAAATGAATAGCCAAAGCACAAAAAGTACAACATAACCCAACTAACTGTGTTAACCTCTCAACCAATGCAATGACTATAAGTTAATTTCTTTTTATAAGGTTAAACTTGTACAATTAGTCGCCAGTACTGATAGTTGTCTTTGCTTAGTTAATATATTATATCAAACCTTTGTACCTACCCACATATTAATCTAGAGAAATGACATTTTATCTCCGTATAATTTGCAATAACAAGCAATTAACGCAATATAATTAATATGTAACACCATAATTTTACCGCTGACCATATAAATTACTCGCTTGCTATATGTAAATATCGTATTACGGAATCAATATGTGCAAACGCGGCAGTGAACTAGTCACCTATAATCTATAAAGCAATATTAAAGGAGTAGCAAGGCTACAGATACAATCAGAGATTCATGTAATTATTCAATCAAGTGCGCGAGCACGGGTCTCATCGCGCGGGACGGTCGGTCCGAGGAGCGCCCGCGCGCCCGCTTGCCCGCAAGCGCACGCGCCCTACGAGTGACCGACCATGTTCTGCTCTGTACCGTATTGTGAGAACACAATACCGTACTAAAAAGACATGGCAGTACGTCTTTTTAATGACTTGCTCTTATTAACGCACGTTGTTAAGTATACTTCGAACAACAAAGTTAAGACGCAAAAAATATATTTAACAACTCGGTCAGATTACATAGCTCTTAATTAATATACTATGATCGTTAAAGGGCAGAACAAAGTCACTGAAGAAACTTTAAATCAGATATTGATCTCCGGATAAGTGACGAATTAAAACGGCTCGCAGAGTCACATGGAGAGCAATCAGAATCAGATGGCTTCAAAGATAGAGTTACACGCTCGCGTATCGTGTATGCTCGTTAGTATGTGTATGTGCATATAAATATATAGATTCGGTTAAGTACATGCGGTGCGTTTACTATACTGGGTAGGTGGGCCACCGTATCTCACACTCTCACGTTACGAGTACCTACGCCAGTCCCGCTCTACCAACCTCTAGTTATCTATAAATAGAACTTGTCCTCGATGCGTTATATGTATGTACAAACATTCATTACAGAACGATGTGGACAAAACGACGTAATATAGCACCCACCCTGGAATACTCTCAGCAGTCTCAGCACGACAATTTATAAAAGGAAGTAGCTGATTTGCATTTTTATGAACGGGGAAGGTGAAGTGAAATCATCATCATTATTTAGTTTTACTTCAATGCTACATGTAAAACATATGTATAGAAAGGTATTTTAACTCGCGTGACTTTTGCACGGTAGGTACTTACACTCAATAAGTTATCAAACCACTACAATACTTTAAAACGAATTGTTTATATAAAAGTGAATACGGTTTCATTCAACGTTGCATAACCACACGTATTCTGGTAACTTAATAACAAAAATATTATTCGATTACCCTCTACTGTCACAATGTGATTCATGCAGCAGACATAATAAGTGGAAGGCATTTAGTCATAGTTGTATACAATTATGATCTGTATACATACACAGTGCATATTAGTAGATTGTAGTATCGTGGCCAATGCAAACCTAAATGATATGGTCCAAGGAGAATAGGTTTAGGTACGTCTGTGGAAAAGATAATATCAACTATTAGCAATCTTTAACTCGTCATTAGTAAACATCGTGAATTTAATTAATTATATACTGTATCAGTAACACTTGAACTTTACCATGCGTTCACACAAGAAGTACCTAATACACTATATGACTATAGCAACTAGATATTAAATCAAAGTGCATTTACTGTATCGCATATCAATCTTTTATTTCCTAATGCGAGTTGATAAATGTGCATTTCACTGCCGAGATTTCGTATTAATGCACTTAGGAAATGAAAAGTCCTTCGAGTGATGCATATCTGGTATCAACTGGGCGGTGCCGGTGTCGGGTTTCATGTTTGCCCTTCACGTATAAAAGCACAAAACCTCCTTAGGTTACGCACATTAAGTATTCGGTATTTGTGTGGGCGGCTTATTTGAAATGCCAAAAAGTAACAACTATATTTTTGTTTTTTCAGGATATTCAATATGCTAGTGAACAAGGCAGTTCAATTTACGGTTCTGGCAGCGGCGGTGTTGCTGGACAGCAGTACGGAGGCGGCTACTTCAGCAGCAGTCAAGTTCTGCGGACGGCAACTTAGCGAGATCATGAGCAGAGTCTGCCATGCCTACAACAGTCCTTCCTGGGACGTACCAACAGGTACTAACAGCTGTGTAAGAGACGGTCGGATATCATGTATATCACGCTTCTCGCATACTATCTCTTACAGTCTCTATCAATGGATTAATATCACATATTTTCTTTTATCTTTATTTCTTGTAGGACTATTGATTTGTCTTTGAACATGTCAGTCCCATTGTTACAAATACATTATATCAAGTATGTAATAATAACTACATTAAACGCTGTCACATTGGCATTCGTACAGACCTCATACAATTTTTCAGCAGCAATAAGCTAGTTGGACTGCCACGTAGAGATCTCGAGTTCGATCCCAAGGCCTCTAACTCTACAAAGTTTACGCACGTAACTTTGAAAAGTAAATAGTTGATTATCGCTTGCTATAACAGTGAAGGCACCGTCTTAAGGAAACCTGTATATCTGAGAGTTCTCCGTAATGTTCTCGCACATACATATTATGTATATGAAGTCTGCTAGGGCCAGCGTTATAGACTATGGCTTATGTCATCTCACAATGAGAAGAGGCCCATGCCCAATAGTGGGACAGTTTACATACAGGACCGATATTATAGTTATTATTTATTAGGTGCAGATCAAATGCGTTATGAATTATATTCCAGGAATATATTATAATTCCAGGAAAAGAGTTGTCTTCTGAATCATTAGTAATTAATATTATTTAATGATGAGACACAAATCTCAGAGTCGGTGTATAATTGAGACTACACACAAAGTTTGCAATACTTTTTATAATGTTTATTCAAATTTAGAACTCTATGTACCCATGTTCTGCAAATAAATAAATCAATCAATCAATCAAAAAAAGAATTTATCGTTATGAACACATCCTAAGTACTACATCCTCAAAGCAACTAGTAATTATCGCTGTGACTGATCATTATATTTAATAACAATGTATCAAAGGTCAATAAAAACCGAACAAAACACAATGGCTACCTAACACAACTTATTTGTTTTGGTTTTAAAATAACCGTAGGATATTACTCTCTTCTAAAAATAGACAGTTGTATGATGACTAAAGGACGCCTCATAACATATAAATTGAATATGATTTAGGCACTTACAGATAAAATAAATAAATCTATAGGACACAGCAGGTAGTCGTCATCGACGATTTTTCTCATAGCAGTTCAACTAGAGAACCGCCGCTAGCCACTGTCAAATAAGCTCGTGTTGTATTGTCCTGTAGTTTGGCAGACTTTTTAAGGAAGTAATGCACCTTCTCAAGGGTATTTTTAAGTATTGTACCATGCCAGTGCAAGGCAACACAGCACAATCCTACAACACGAGTACTTGCCCTTGATAAGGCGCCATCTATCGCATACGTCCTAGAGCAAACGGCAAGCTAAGCGTTTATCCGATATCTTTAGTAGAGAAATGGTTAATTGTAATCTCTTATCGAGACAGCAGATTATTAATTATAATGATTTAGTTATTATTATAACCTTTAATCTCTAATATTTATCTACAACAGTATTTCTACTGTTAGAGAGGAGGATAGAATTTTTCTAGGTAGACCCGCAATTTGTCTGAGACAATAGTTAGTTGATCATCAATACTTAGTTATGAGTCCTTATCATTTAAAGGAAACGTAACAATCATATACGTAGACTTACGTCTGACTATTCCTGAAGGGGAAGGCACAGCAGGTAGGTCGCTATCCTATGTTCAAGTCCAACGTAATAGGGATGAGTCTATTGCTGTCCACCAATAGGATTACTAGCCTACGGGCTGCTACGGAGAGTTTTCTAAAAGAAAATTTCAATTATATACTTTATATAAGTGTCATCTGTGTCCACAACTCGTCCCGGTGATCATAACCCACGTAGGTCTAGATGGTTAAACTACATATCAGGGCAAAATATATATGTGTTCGTCACTCAACGTTGAAATTTGAAATGTATTTCATATATCTACCATGCGATGTCTCATCTAGTACTGAATCACATTAGCATTTCATTAATATTGGTCGTATTGGTATTTAGACATTGGTGACGTACCAAGTGCAATCGCTGAGTCGTTAACAGTAGACTGTAATTGTACAATCCTCAACCACGCACGACTGCAATAGGAATCCTATCTAATCAATTCGATTTTAGACATTATTTTTATAATTATTATTCTTATTTTGTTTTAGTAGTCGAGCAGCCTGGTGCAGTAGTACGAAAAAGACGACAAGTGGGCATAGCTGATGAATGTTGTATCATTGGGTGTACGTGGGACCAGCTCAGTGAATACTGCTCTATCAGTGCCTAGTGAGTAGTGATCAGTACCCACTTATACGCGCCTGCCTACTACATCAATTTAGCTATTGGCTCAAAATAGACGGCCACCTATCTCTTTCTCGTGGGCGTCTCGTATAGAGGTCAGGTCAGGTCATATACGGTCATTATGTTATCATGTAACTATTTATGTTTGATACAGAATGTAGCGAATAACGAATATATATCTAATCATGGATTTCTGTTATGTCCCCCTAATCCCTTTAAACTGTTTTTTTTTTGTTCGCTTTCTATGTCTTATAATAATATTAATAACAACGCTAGTCGCCTACATATATTTTACTTCCTAAGTAAGATAAATAGTTACCAGTAGTCTGAATGCGCTGTAGACTGAATTCGCTAAAATAGAGTAATCGATGTGCGATACGGACATGCAATATTACGATCGGCCACGTAATGCCTTAACCGTTATACAATCAATAAAATGAGTCTTTGTACAATAAAATCGTAAGAGTCTTCTAAGCACCGTATTCCTTATTGAAATCGTATTACCTAATCCTATCTAAACTCGCATTCGCATTTATACTTAGGTAATAGTATAAATGCGAATGTGAGTTTGCTTGTTTGTTACGCTTTCACGACTTAACTACTCGGCCGATCATCGTGAAATTTTGCATAAGGACACGTTGTCAGAGGAATAGAAAAGGACATAGGTACCTTTCATCCAGAAAATAGTAGGTACTGTTACTAACCTAACCTATATTTACGCGAGTGAAGCCGGGCAAAGTCTAATAATGGATATTTTTGACAGTTCAGAATCACCATTAGAAGGCATGGAGGCCCATATAATCGCGGACCGGTCAGCTGAGCAAGCAGCTTTGGAGCCGAGGAGCGGGAGTCCAGCAGTGGCGGGGGCGCCCGCGTCAGCAGCAGCGCCAGCGTCGGTAGGCAGCGCGGGGCGGCGCGCGGGCCGGCCTCGCCGCCGCGGGTACGGGCGGGCACGCAGGGGCCGCTGTTGGTGCCGGCGTAAGCGCCGCTCGGGCCGACGGCGATCCTCCCTCATGGGTAACATGGTGTGTCTGTACATCGTCGCCGACTTATTCTCTTTTTTCACACTTATACGAGAATAATTGATAGAAAATTCGTTTCTAAATCGTGTTATTCGGTGCGTTAGTACTTAATTTGTTAACACTCAATAAAATACATTTAACTTATGTAGTTTAGAGCTTTAGGCTAATAATAACAGAGTCTAGCTAAACTTTAATGTATTGAGCGTAGTTTCTGAGCAGAATGAGTAGGCCATTAAAAAATATATCGTCATCTTCAACAAGAAGTTAGAAATTAAATTATATCTTGCCAAAAAATCATAATTTGTTAGTTACGAGCAGCACAGTACACTGTGCCTATACCGATAACATATATTTAACCATTTCTTGCAAAAAAACACCTAACTAATCATCTTTACTGTCCAACTATGCGTACTTTATTTATATTATAAATACGCATATTATAGATACGCATCTGATATCAAATGTACCAAGTGTAAATTGATTAATCAGAGGATAAACAAACGTAAAGCCACACACCACGAGTGTTTGATTATATAATTACAATGCAATAATACAATATAATTGTATTTGGCTTATTTTTTACTACTCAAGCCTTTGCCTTACCTTAGAATTATACCACTATTGTACGAATCATATTTACAAAAAGTTAAAGCGTCTCTTTAAAGTTATTAAACTAAATTAACCAAAAACGGACGTCTAATAAAATATTTTTTATAAATTACTATCGTTACTTTAACAGATGGTTTTGTATATTAATATATACTTAATATATATTCTGAAGTATTTCCTTATGCTAGGCAAAAAGAGAATACGAAGGCGGCGTGTCACTAACTCTCATACTAACGCTTATTGCATGTCCGCTAACAATTCAGCACATAACCGCAACAACAGGAGAGTCTAGACCAAAACGCATTAATCATTACGACCGAACATTAAACAGGAATGGTTATTAACGCAGAGTGGAATGCCTGTGAAGTACGCTTCGATGAATAAATCAACATTATTGTATAACTAATACCTATAAATACTTTATAGTAATTGAATGCTATTAATGGTTGCTAACTGACATGCACATAATTTATGTCTTATGGGTAGGTAAGCGTATTGATTATCGCTCAAAGGCGCTAGCGCTGTTTGTAAAATATACTTATGATTGATAAAGTACAGTAGGGTTTTGACCCTCAACTCTGGTGCAACTCAGCTGTAGTAACAATTCCAGTTGTGTACCTGCGGTGAATGTGTCTGAAGCAAAAGCGTCAGAAAGCTTGCCTTTTAGCAATTCCATACACAACTTGCAGCGCAGCGAGAATTTTTACAGGGTCGGCTATGACTATGAGTGAATAAAACCCTAATTTAGACTACAGACTTCGGTATTCTCTTACCAAGCGAACTGCATCTGTTTCTACTGTCACCTTTTTAGTAGTTATTAGGAAGTTTACCTACGTAAGACGTTAACTTTAACTTTTTATGTTTATTCTGACCACGATAGGTACTATAATATTTCCTTTGTGTATTTGATTAAATTTAACATTCCTAACAATTAAATATAGTGACAAAAATTTAAAAATGGTATGTTAACCTGGTTTGGGCATGTAGAAATAATGGACGAGAAAAGACTAACTAAGAAAGTTTATAAAGCTAGTGTGAATGTAACAGTCGCAAGAGGAAGACCTAGGCGAAAGTTTCTCGTCCAGAAGGACGAAAGCCACGTTAAGAGCACCTTAAACCGGCGAGCGTGTATGAGGATTGTGATGAAAGAGAATGAAGCTAGAGAATAAAGCTACCCCTCTGGGAAACAGGCGTGACTCTATGTATGTAACAATTAAATATTAGAAGTGTTGACACTTAATCTATGAAATCTTATAATTCCAGTCATAAATTTTTTTAAATTTCGTTGCGCCTCAATAGATTTAATGTTATAACATGGGTGCTAATACATAGGTATCCTAACGCTGTTCTGACATATTATGATTAAATTTATATATCCATTTTGGCCAATTGATAAAAACTCGTACTGATTATACACCAATAATTGGTTAATCTCGTAAGGACCTGGGTTAGTTTGGGAATTAACTGAAACTATAACCTATATAAATACTTACTTACCAACAGAAATCATACATAATACTATTTATGAATTCGCTTCATGCTCGTATCGAGGTAAACGCTTGTGTGTGTATATGTAGGCACTTGTTGGCATGTTGCGATTGCATGGCATCTATAGGTATGTGTTTATTTAAGAACTATGTAAGAATATTTTATAAAAGAGTCGAATCTTCTATCCCTATACACAAGTATTTATTAACGTTTTTATATATGCTGTAAGAAATATTTTCATAGACATATTTAGACGTACGCAAAAGAAATGCTTAAATAATATTCCCCTGTTCTCATTATGCATTCACCACATATACTGTAGGAGTAACTTGTAACTTGGAACACCGGCCAAGTGCCAATCAAACTCGCACAGCGAGGTTTCTGCGTGTTAAAAGAAAATTTCTCTTTCACGCCTACATCTCTGCAGACAGAGGTATGTTACACGCACCAGCTGTGTATTTTAAGCAGCCTTTTTCCATCTACTGGACACATTTCCAAACCCAGTGTGCTATTAAAATTTTCTTTAAGTACCTAATAATCCTTTTCTCGACCCGGGACTCTAATCTGAGACCTCATGCACAGCAGTGATGGGATCACAGTGTCACTAGTAGCCCTAGTTAAATACATTATGTATTCGATGCCCCGATGGACACAAACAATTGTATTATCCATATAAAGATGTATTAATCTGGGTTTTCTTTGTGTGATTCGAGTCCGTTAAGAAAATGTAATCCCCGTGATACAGAAATGATTCATATACGCATTTATAAGTAAGCTTATTAAGCAAATTTTCTCTTTTTGTGTACCTCTAAATATGCCCGCGAGTAAAAAATGTAATGATATAAATATATATATGTTAAAGGACATCAGGCATTCTGGCCTAAAAAATAAAAAATGCGCGGCCAGACCTAGGAATATTTCTTATGGCTAGGTCATATACACCTTAAACTACTTGTATGTATTTAACTACGTTTTCAAACAAGTAAAAAAAAATGAAAAATGTTGGGATTATGAGCCCATTCCCAGTACGACTCCGTTCTTAGTACGACACCATTCCCAGCACGACCCCATTTCCAGTACGACCTTATTCCAGTGCGACCCTATTCCCAACACGACCCCCTTCCCTGTACGACCCCATTCCTGGTCCGACCCCATAGTTTTCGTACTCGAATTAGTTTTTTTTTACTGACTGACTGATAACTACTTAGAAAATGCAGTTACAGGGTTAAGTTCATATATTTTTTTGTAGGTCTTAATATGAACTAGCTATTGGAAATAATCCTAAATCTGGCGGCGCAATTTTTTTAGACCAACTTTGTTTAGAGATTGCCTGATGTCCTTTAAAATATTTGAATACTTACTATACTCACTGAATATTAAAAAAATATTTAATGTTAACTCCTAGATTAAACCTCGTTTTTAACAAACTTGTAAATGACACTCGTTCGACTCTACTAGGTTACTAATGTGAACCAACGTGTTTATTAATCCATTGACTTTGTTCTAGGGCCCCGTAAAAAGTGCAGTCCATCGCGCTGCGCCCGTGGTGGGCACCGTCTCACCACTAATCACATGGGGCCGGACACTGAACACTGACCTGTCCGCCAGTCGACACAACTACGCGTACGTCGTCTACACGTAATAAGACCCCTGGTTGTACGTACCACTCAACGACGCGGTGTGATCAGACTATTGTGACTAATGCTAGGTACAATATAGGTAAAGTGTTCATTATTTTATTGCGATCGTATACGTATGTATTAAGAATTCTTTCCTATTGCAGTGACAAATAGATTAAGAGACTTAGTAACGATATTAGTGCTGTATTTTAGACTCTGTAGAATTTCCTCTTAATGTAATCCAGCCGCATTGTTATGCTTTCACTTTGGTAGGTTACATTAACTTATCGATCAGCTTGTGTTTGATAGACACCATACTATACATGCATATTATTATTTAATTAAATAATGTTCCAATTTGATTTACAGTCTATAATAATATATTATTTATGTCGATATTATGCAGCAATATACAAAGATTTTAGCAAAATAAATGTTATGCTTCATCAATTTTCGAAAAATAGCTTTGTTTTTCATATCTTAACAACCCTAACGTTTTCCTAAGATTTGGAGGGTTATGTTAAACTTGTAAATTAATTACGCCAGCCCTGCACAAGTTGGCAGAGAAAAATTATCTGTTTTAATAATATAGATTTAACTATATGAAATATTTATTGGCTGCAATAAACTTTAACATAAGTATGCCATAATAGACAACCAATTAATAATTTATTATTATTTAAGATTTGTACCTATGTAATACCAATAATAGTCCTACCATTTAAGAATTAACGATCTCTAAAACATCTGTGATAACTCCAACTGATAAAAATAGATCATTAATTTATGAATTTTAGTTATGTCAACAAATAAGTTGAATGTATCTTCATATGATAGAAAGTGTATGTAGTCATTAAGTAGTTCTAAGTTGACAGTGGATTACTGTATATTGACAGACAAATCAGTTTTCAGATTGAAATAAAGTTTGCGAATGAAATCTCAAGACTGGTTTGCCCTAACCTTGTGCATGTTGCTAATGTGAATGAACTGACTGACTAGAAGGATGCTGTATTAAAGAATGTCATTTATTTCTCAAAAGCTTTTTATTTTCCCCTTTGATATACTTTACATTTAATAACGTCGATGAGAATCTGAAGTCTCGCATGTGTAGGATTAACATTTTTCAAAGTACGAGTAAATAAAAAGAAATTATCAGTGTAACATACTAATTGATTTCAAGAAACAATTTTTAAAGCATTATCATATTTGATTTATGTAAAAAATACTACTTCTAATACAAGCGTGCTATTGTATCTGATAATATTTCCAGACATTTAAATCGCGATACGTCTTCTAGTGATTTGCCATTCAAATTTAGTATTTCTTTGTCAGAATCGCAGAGATGAAATGATTGTTTGGTCATTTGAGTTTTTAAAGCTCTAATAACAAAACCAAATCGCTTACAAGATTAGTATATCATGCATCAATATACCTATCTATGAAGATGTGCCATGTCATCTACCGTACTTATGACACATCGTCGACGCAAGTCTTCCAATACTTTCTAGTCTGCACTTTATCCTTTGTTATCTAGGTATACGATATAATGAGAATACAATTAATATGCAATTGTATCTACTTGCATCTCTCATGTGCACTGCAATATTGTTGGACTCCACTTGTGATTTCGATGATCTAATGGTGCTGATAGACTTGAGCATTCACTTGTAATGAGTATTCTAGCAAAGGTTACATTATAGAAAAGTAAACGGCAGCGTTTTAGCGAGCATTCTAGCGAACGTCTTAGCAAGCATTCTAGCGAAAGGACAGTAGCAGAGCAGAGCCATTCTGTCATTGTTCGTGAAGAATATTTTTTGACGAGCATTGACTAGAGAATCGCTAAAAATTTGCGTAGCGATGTTTGGTTCTATGCTTGGCTCTGTTCGTTATTCAGTTCGACAATTTAAAAACAGCGAATGCTCGATGTTCTGTTACAAGTGAATGCTCAAGTCTATCAGCACCTTTAGTTTGTTTTCGTGCTGCACGTACATTTTCATACGGTGCATAACAATATTAACTTGGCATATGAATTTAACTTAGTCGTAATCCTGACTTGTGTGTCCGTTTCGACTGCTCGGACACAGTGTCGTAGAGGAAAAACGATTACATCAACATTACGAAGGAATTTGTAAAACACTAACAATGAAAGTCGCAAATTCGACGGTCCAGTATTCAGAAAGTTGTAAAGGTTAAGCCGCGCAGTCGAAAGCGGAGTAATAGAGGATGTATTACATATTATGTTGGATTGTGTCCGAAACGAAGACATTAGATTTGATGTATTGAGCCCAATAATAGATTTAAAAATGTCGGATGCTGTAATAGTGTTCTTGCATACCCGCTGTCTAAAACAGCAAAATTATTGTATCCTACTGTACAAGTTGGCTTACGACGACGTGTATAGTGATTAGTTACATATTGATTAAGTTTTCTGTGGAGTATAGTGTAAGAGTAGGTCCAATGGAGCGGCATAGTCATATAATGGACAAAGCTCCTTAAAAATAATTTAAAAAAAGACCGTGTAGATCCGCGCGGCCACGCAGTTCTCTTAAACGGTGATTAGTAGAGGCTCCATTGTTTTTGCTAACCACTGATACGATTTCGAAGAAAATGTAGACAGCATGATTGAAGTCCTAATGTTTGAACTTCACGACTTACAGAACTAATAACCTATAACACAAGTTAGAAGAAGGATGACCATGATTTAGGGTGCATCAATGAGACATTTCCAAAAGCGTCGTTTTTTTATCACGTTCGTGTACTTACGCCGGTTAGTTGGATGGAGAAATACTTATACGAAAACATTAACGCCATATTCGTTTAAATACGAATTTTAACATGTTGCTAAAGAAAACACTCTTTTAATCATACACTCATTTATATTTCTGTGAATTAAATATGCAACGTCATACGATTTCTATACAATTATTTTGTTTTATTTAGTAACCTTCTTGGCCTCATAGAAATTGACACTCTTTATTATAGTTGACTATGTATAGGTATAGGTGTCAATGAGTTGAAGTGAAAGGTGAATTTTAATAAAATAAATTGGTCTGATTTTAAAATGATTTCACATCGATACTTGTGCGATACTATGTGCAATAGCGTTATCATTAACCTCAGCTATGGCACTGATACGTACTTCAACTAAAAATAGTAGATAGAAAGTTCATAGTTCAAAGCTAAATCATAAAATTAAACAAAAACAACAAAACATAAAACTAAAAATTAAAAAACGACAACAACAACATTTTCTAAACATAAAACTATGTAATAATAGACATAACGTTTAATAAAACAGACTGAATCACATATTTTAACAATCACAGTTTGTTTCATACGTTGTTGTATTGATTGAAATCATAACGCAAGCTCAGATATGTTTTCACGAACATCTAAAATGTACTTACTTTTCAATACAAAAGGTACTTACCTATCATAATAAAATTGCAAATGTCTGATTGACGCACCATAAATCTTGGTCACCCTTCTTCTAACTTGTATTATAGATTTTAAGTTCTGTTGGTTGTGGAGTTCAAACATTAGGGCTTTATTCATACTGTCTACATTTACTTCGAAATCGTATCAGTGGTTAGGAAAAAAAATGGGACCTCTACTAATCTTCGTTTAAGAGAACTGCGTTTCCGCGCAGTTCTCCACGTTTAGACCGCGCGGCCATGGTTAAACCTTTACAACTTTCTGAATATTGGGTCTACGAATTTGCAACTTTCATGGTTAGTGTTTTACAAATTCCTTCGTAATGTAGACGCAGTTGTTTTCCTTTTACGACACTGTGTCCGAGCAGTCGAAACGGACACCTGACTTATGGAGTACGAGCCAGAAAACCTTTGCCCTATCAAATACTTTGCCTAATAAAAGCCTTGAGCACCAACGAACTCTCAAGAGTTCGTAGCTGTTCAAGGTTTTTCTTTTGGAGTTGCCTTACGGTTGATGTAATATGCCTTTCGAGCGACGAAATCAAGAAATAAGTATAAAAAGGACATCACTGTCATCTGAGCTTGATAAAGAACGTAACAATGATCGACCATGATGCAATCAAATCGTGTTTCGAATATTTGTATTATAAATAATCAGTAATAACAAATTAATCAATATTCGGATGCTGTATTATAGAACATGCGACGGTTCGAATTTTTCTGAAGAAATTGGATATCGCTAGCTTATGGCTTATTTAGCGATGTCACTAACTATTACTACTTCGGAAAAATAGAATCAAATCAAACTCAAATTGCACATGCAATTTCAGTTTGACATGTCGTCATGTACCTACTTATATTACAAGTATAATAAAAAGTTTATTTTGTAAGTGAATCACGAGAATCTGTGATGAGGAAAGCGACTTATGATAGATCAAAACTCCTTATAGATAGTAATTTGATAGAAAAGTACTGCTGATTAAATTAACATACAAGTGTTCGTTGATATAATAATCGTGTTAATATTTACGTAAAAATAATCTCAAGTAACAAATAAACATAATTCCTTCCTCAATATAACTAAAGGATTTTCAGAGGATATAGAGAATAGACAGCAAAAAAATGCGTATCACTCTATTCTGACAACAACTTATTCTATATAATAATTTTATTAGCAGGTACCGCAATATTACTAGAAGACCTTAATCATATTCACACATTTTGAGCTCAGGTATACTTATACAGTGTGTAACAGACAAAAATGATCATATATAAGAGTTACATAATATAATTGTTTACTGTTACCACTCGCAGGAGCAGCCCGTCTGGGGAAGTACCTCCCTACAGAAGACCGCAGCCAAAATAACCATGTGTTGTGTTCCTGCGGTGAGTAGGGGTGCCAGTGCTCCTTGAGAAGGCGCTGCACTGTCAGTGAGGCGACCAGTGATTATGTGAGCGCCATTGCCTTGTACAGGCGCGAAGTGTCGACGCGGCGGTCAGGGAGACCCGGTAAAACGGCTGTCCGCTGGCCCCCGCAGGCTGAACGGGTTCCCGAACCCAGGGATTACTTAAACTCCGCCCTAGGAGGCTAAACCGCCAGCCCGTGTAAAGTTCCCGATGCAGTAGTTGTTGCCGGAGGAGGAGACCGGAGTGGACTCGACTACTGTATCGGGAGAGGACCGGGGGCCCTTCCGGCTGCCGCGTCGGCAAATCGCTCTACCTGTGCCAGGCTCTGGTGAGATATAAACACGCCTTTGTCCCTTGCGCTGATAGTACAGCGTCTCCTGATATCTTTAACACCCCCTTTTTTAAATATGGCCAAAAATAATAGAAGTGTTTATTCAACGGCATCCTCATCCATATTACAGTTGGACTTCTGCAACATAAGAGGACTTCACTCGAACATCAACGCTGTCCATCAACACAGAGACAGCAAAGCCGACCTTGTTCTTCCTTACAGAGACGCAAATATCATGCCCGACCGACACATCGTATCTCCTATACCCTGACTACAACTTAGAACACAACTTTGTGCGTTGTGCTGCGTTCTGTGTATACGTCCGTGATGATATTTGCTGTTTTCTTAATGGCCTTGAAGACAGAGACCTGTCGACTTTGTGGGTATGCGTAGATTATACAGGCCACACCTGTATCTATGCGTGTCTTTACAGGTCTCATAGCGGTGACGGAGACACGACTCGTTTTTTGAGCACCTGCAATCGTCGACTGACAAGGCTCTTGAGCAGTACCCTTCTGCAGAATTAGTGATCTTCTGCTCGTGACTTTGCCCTGGCCTATGGGTTTTCTCAACTGGTACATAGTCCTACCAGAATACCAGAAGTAGAGACCCACACCAGCTCCTTATTGGACCTTCTGCTGACTACACGCTCGGATGGATACTCCATCCAGGTGGATGCACTTCTTGGTTTTCCTGACCACTGTCTTGTTCGAGCGCAAGTGCGACTTGCGGAAGCAGATCCACTCCGGCCCACCACATGGCGTCGAGTGTGACACTATAAGTCAGCAGACTGGGATGGGCTGCGAGAGTTCTACGCAGCGTACCCGTGGAGGCAGCTTTGTTTCACTTCAGGTGATCCCGAAACCTGCGCTAGCGCCGTTGCGGAAGCGATACTTGCGAGAATGCAATGCTACATCCCAAACCCGCGGATCGCCGCTGGAATTAAAAACGACGATATGAGACTTGGACCACAGCCTGTACTAACAAGGAATACATCCCTGAAGTGAAACGCAAACTAAATGCTGCCTCGAGGCTCAATAAGAGAATGGTTGCCAGCTGACCTTCCGGGAGTCGCGCTTTCTGGTCCCTCGCCAAGGCTGCCAAAGGTAATTTTTGTCAGTCGTCCTTGCCACCCCTCCGAAAGCCCGATGGTAATCTGGCCCATAGTGCTAAAGGGTGATTTGCTGGGTTCTCTCTTTGCCTCAAACTCGACTATGATCGATTGAGGCGCCGTACCACCCACCATCCCGTGGTGTGGTCATTCCATGCTGGAAATCTCAATTTCACAACGTGAGGTCCGGCGGGAACTAATGTCTCTAGATGTTCATAATTCGAGAGGGCCAGATCGCATACCGACAGTGTGCTCCTGAGTTGTGCCCAGTATTGACGCGCCTCTTCTCGCTTTCCTATTCCACAAGACAAGTTCCGTCTTCATAGAAGACTTCATACGTTCACCCAGTGCCAAAAAAAAAGGTAACAGATCTGACCCATCGAATTACAGGCCTATTGCCATAACCTCCCTTCTCTACAAGGTGATGGAGCGGGTGATCAACTCTCGGCTCCTGATGTACCTTGAGGGTCACGATTTGTTGAGTGACCGACAATACGGCTTCCGCCATCGTCGCTCAACTGACGACCTTTTCGTGTATCTTACACACCGATGGGTACTAGCCATTGAGAGCCAAGGTGAGGCATTGGCTGTCAGCCTGGACATGGTGAAGGCCTTTGATCGGGTCTGGCACAAAGGTCTTCTATCGAAGTTACCATCTTACAGACTGCCCAAGGGATTATGCGAATGGGTTGCCAGCTTTTTATCCGGCAGATGCATCCAAACTGTGGTTGACGGTGATTGCTCTAACCGTATGGACATAAATGCTGGCGTCCCGCAAGGCTCTGTGTTGTCCCCGACGCTGTTCCTGTTGCATGTCAATGATATGGTGTCAATTGATGATTCATTGCTATGCGGATGACAGTACTGGGGGTACTTATTACACGGGCCGCGCTAATATCCCTCGGTCCACAGTGGAGGAGAGCCGCCAACGGCTTGTGTCTGAAATTGAAAATAATCTGGATATAGAGTATCTGAATGGGGAAAACGAAATTTAGTCGTGTTTAACCCAGCTAAGACACAAGCCTGCGCGTTCACCGCTAAGAAAACCCCATTTACTGTATCTCCACAACTCCAGAACACGTCTCTCACCATCTCCAAGAGTATTGGAATCCTTGTCCTCGACATCTCAAGTGATGTACAGTTCCGCAGTCATTTAGAGAGCAAGGTCAAGCTGGCTTCCAAAAAGCTTGGTGTGCTCAATAGAGCTAAGCGGTACTTCACTGTGGGGCAAAGACTGCTTCTATATAAGTCACAAGTCTGGCCTCACATGAAGTACTGCAGTCGTCTTTGGGCAGAGGCACCAAAATACCAGCTTGATCCTTTTGACGCGGTACAGAGATGAGCCTTGAGAATTATCGATGAGCGCAAACTCACAAACAGTATTGAGCTACTAAGTCCCAGACGGGACTTTGCCTCCCTTTGTGTGTTCTACCGCTTATATAATGGATTGTGTTCTGATGAGTTGTTTGAGATGATGCCCTCAGCTACTTTTTATCATCGCACCGCTCTCCATCGGCAGGGATTTCATTCTCACACCTTACAACCTAATTGATACCGCACCAAACGGTTCCAAAGGAATTTTCTTCCCCGGACGCTCAGGTTGTGGAATAAACTCCCTGGCCAGGTTTTCCCACAAATCTACAGTATAGGGTTCTTCAAAAAGGGCGTTAAAAGGTTTTTACAAGGTCGGCAAAGCGCAAGTGATGCCTCTGGTGTTGCAGGCGTTCATAGGCTACGGTGACCACTTACCATCAAGTGGGCCGTATGCTTGTTTGCCACTATAGTAGTATAAAAAAAAAACACCTCTGTACAATGGAAAACCGCAACAAACAAGGCCGTATAAAATATTTCACAAATATATTGTATACGGATTATCTTTATATTTACTTTTCAATATCTGGGGGCACAGTAGTGGCTTCGCCAAGACGAGCCAAGCGAAGTGCACGAGCCGGGCACTACCTACCTTTTCTCAAAGCGCTTTGTCGTTTTTTTGAACCCTTATAACTTGGGTTTGGATTATACCAGATGAACAATATTCTCGGGATATGTTGTTAATTAATTAAGACTTATTAAACATATAATAAAGTTTTAATTGCATAGCTCTTATACTTTAGATTTTATTGATATCTAAAAAACCCTGATTTTGTCACTGACTCACTGATGCTCATCAAAATTCTTAGGGTATTTCCTAATGTCCTAGAAAGCTGAAATTTGGTATGTACGTTAGTATTAGTGCACAAACAACAAAAGAATTATAAATCTTGTAACTTTTATCCCCCAACCCCTTAAACTAGGGGATGGAAGTTTGTATGAGACTTTTGACGCTCGAGGTCTGAAAATTGATATAGGGACTGCTTGTTATTATAAATAATAAAATAATAATGTAACCATATATAAACAATAAAAAAAATTTGTCACATGCAACTTACAAAAAGAAATGAAATCCCACAAAAACATTTTAAAATTTTAAAATATGTGGCTTGGCCATTTCGCTACATTCACACGTGCGTAACGTAAAAAAAATATCCACTGTTCATTACTTTTCTGTTAAACAATAGTTCTTGTAGTAACGGAACGGCCAAGCCACATATTTTGACTAAGCTGTAGAGTTTGTAAAGTTAGGCCTTGTAGAGTTAAGGCGTGTAGAGTTAGGGCGTGTAGAGATAGAAGCTTGGCTCTACATGAGATCTGATAACTTTTTGATAGTGCGAGTCTTATATTATGGTCTCGTCTTGGCAAAATTTTACATGAAAATGTTTTTGGTAGGATCATACCTACATTCTAGTAGAAACTTAAACAACATTAACGGGTGATCTTTATGAACCCGAAAATGACCAGGCGCAATTAGGATAGTGATGTAATGTGTTTGTTTCGATGTTTAAATAATAAAATAATAAATAAATTAAATACAATTGACAAAAAAATATAAAAGAAATATCCGGGATAAATATTATACATGAGATATACATAACGGGCCTAAAATATGACCACACTTATCTGTTACACACTGTATAATAGGCTGTCATCAATAGAAATACATATATTGATGTCAGTTTATCAAATATCCGAAATGTATGCCATAAGAAGATAGCCACTTTATTTAATTTTCTATCAACAATTTATATCAGTCATCAGTACAAAAGTGATAAGCAGTTTAACCTTTTGAGCGCCACGGTCTTGTATAGAAGACAGACGTTTCCGTGCCCTCCACGCCACATCTTTATTAGAAGACAACATCTAATCGTAAAATTGATTTTATAATACATAAAAGAAATAGTTATTATTATTTTGTGCGTCATTTTACTTTTGCCTAAAACTCTAGGTTTACATTTTAATGTCAAGAGGGGCCTTTGTTTATTTTAAAAACAGCAAAATTAAAGTGGCCAATATTTTTTAACTGTTATAGATTTATAGCTTGGCGCTGGAGGACACATCGTGTTCGGAATAGGTTGGCGTTCAAAAGGTTAAGCGGCGACAGCCCAATGGATAAGACAATGCACTTGCGTTAAAGAAGTTGTGTGGTTCGAATCCCACACTGGTAGGAGTAAAGTGGATTCATGTCAGTCAGTCAGTGCACCTACTGACGTGAACCCACTCTGAATGCAGGTATTTTGGCTTAGCTGCAACGGTTAAGAAGAACCACAATCTAAAATAGATTATAGCAATAGTAATTAGTGATGTAACGAATATTCGCATTCGTATTCGCATTCGCGAATATTCGCATATTTCTTGACATTCGTATTCGCAAATCTTATGCGAATGTTTTGCGAATATGAACGTCCGAAAAAATTAATAAGATGTCAATAACAAAAAGGTAAATCAAAGAAAGAAATATTAATTTCTTATAATATTTATTACAAAACCTTAAACTTTTAAAGCTTTTGCGTGTTCGTTTTTTACTCCGTGTCGTAATTATGCTTTTATCAATTTAAACTAAAAAGATTCTTATGTATTCTTATTAGAATTCTAATAATATTAACGTATTTGTAAACAATAATTTGTAATATAATATTATAAAATATATCAAGAAATTCATATTTCTTGATATATTTTATATGTATTTTATTATACAAAAAACGGACCCTTGACTGGCAGTTTTCATTATATTTTACCTAAGGATGATATATGTGCTATACATCGTTAGAAACGTATTGTTTTCTACTTATAGAAACAATATAACTAATAGTAAATTGTATTATTTCTAGATATATAAAACAAAGAGAATAATACCGGTGATTTTGTCCTGATTATTTGCCTATTTTCATAAAATGCCTTTTTAGATAGAATAATAAGCTGTATTTCTTTATTTATTTAATTGAGTAGATTTCATACAATAAAAACCTAAAATTAACTATACATGGTGTCCCGAAACTCAACGATAACCTGGTACCGGGCGAGGGGCCAAGGTATACCAGTTATGAAAAAAATAAGAAAAATCTGTCACTTAATCAACCGATAATAGACATTTTTCTAAAAATTTGAAAATTTGACACTTAGTCGCATTTTTAAGTACTGTGATCACAATTTTCCCCATTTTACAGTGATTTTTTTAATAATGTAATCTTAAATAGCAGTGCTACTAATCACAACCACAAATCAAAGTAATAAACATTGTTAACTAAGTAAAATAAATTAAGTTATGACGAGTTATGGTTTACAAAATTATTGTCAGTTAACTTTGACACTCCATATTGAAAAAATGTACCACACTTGATGCGTGAGGACCGATCCCAGTACCAATTTAAAGTCAACCTGTGAACAGGAATTTTAAATGGTCAAATAATTGGACCAATTGAGCTGACTGAAAATTTAAACCGCCACCTACTTGCATTTTCTCCAAAATCATTTCCCGGCATTGTTAGAAGATGTACCACTCAACATCTACAGAGAAATGTGGTATCAACAAGATGGTTGCCCAGCTCATTATGCCCGGCCTGTACGAGAATATTTAAACAAAGAATATCCCGACAGTAGATCCGACGCCTTGAATCTATTTTATGGCCCCCTCGTTCCCCAGACCTGAATCCAGTAGATTTTTTTTTACTGGGGATACATAAAAGAAAAAGTCTACTCAAAACCAATACTAAATCTATTAGAATTGCGCCAAAAAATTGATGCATCATCAGAATAAATAAATGCGAGTAGATGTGCACAATTGGTGAAGAGGTCATTTCTGAGGCGATGCAGAGCTTGTATTCGTGTCGGAGGGAAACAATTTGAGCATCTACTTTAGTTTTAGGAGGATATTAAAGTGTTACGATAATTGATTGTTTTATTTTGATTAATTTTTTTCCATGTGGTCGCAAAAAATACGAAGTAGCACTTTCATTGGCAAGAAAAGTGGCAAGTGGACCATTTTGAAATCAAGACTAAATGGGCCATCATTTAAAATAAATTGCCATGGGTAGTGTGGTACATTTTTTTATTAACATGGATTTTCAAAATTAACTGACAATAATTTTGTAAACCAACACATCAAAATTTTACTTAGTTAGCAATGTTTATTACTTTGATTTGTGGTTGCGATTAATAGCACTGTTATTTGAGACTACATTATTAAAAAAATCACTGTTAAATTGTGAAAATTGTGATCGCAGTACTTAAAAATGCGACCACAAGGGTCAAATTTATACAACTTTTTCGAAAAATGTCTTTTATCGCTTGACTAAGAGACATGAATTTTTATAATTTTTTTTCTTAACTGTTATGCCTTGGCCCTTCGCCCTCTACCAGGTTATCGTTGAGTTTCGGGACACCCTGTATATCGTAGGCGCCGGATCGGCTCGACAATGCTCGGAATGAGATGCAAACGATGACAAATGTGTGCGAGTGACTAGCGCGCTGAGTAAGCTGTCAAAATAAAGCCATAGATAAATGGCGCCAAATTCAAAAGTGAATTATTATCATTCGCATTCGCATTCGCGAATATCAACGGCAAATATTCGCATCCGTATTGCCTAAAAATTGACATCCGTTACATCAATAATAGTAATATATTTTTAATTTAAAATTTAAGCAGCCGACATAACTTTAAAAGGAATTACTTATTTTACTCCTGTTATTCTTTATTAGTTGAATGACACTGAGACACAATGACAGTTTTGTTAATTGTTTGTATTAATTCTGGATTCCTTAGTTGTCACTTTAAATTGTAATATAAACATATTCACAAATTTAATAACTGTATATTCACTAATGTTTAATTAAATAATAAATAATGAAATACACCATGAAATGCTGTCTCTCAGAATCCAGTTAAATCTATTTCATCACTATATGATATCTTAGGAATATCTTTAGAGTCCAACTCTCTTTTATCTAAATAATATTTTTTTAATAGCACATATTTAGCAATAAATATGACTAGTATAAAGGCTGCTAGTCATAGAGGACCTTTGTCACTGTTTTGATTGGCACCTGTGCCATCCGCTCCTTGTGAACTATTCTGCCTTAATGGAAGTAGTTGAAATCTTAAGTTGTTGCCCTTCATTCTTTTCTGGACTATTTTACTAATTGACTTTACATTATTCTCTATCACAGCGTATATAGCTTCCTGAAAACAAAAATATTAACATTAGGAAAATTTACCTGTAACCTATTGAATTACAGCAGCACAATGACAATGTAGGCCAGGCAAAAAAGTATGTAAAGTAAAAACATGAATATCTTTTTATAAATTATTATAAACATATACATAACCTTATTTTAAAATTATATAATCTATACCAGATAAAAACAATTATTTAACATAATTGCACTAGAATTATGTTAAATAATTGTTTTTATCTGGTATAAATTATATAATTTTACTATGTCATTTGCTTATCAGTAAACAACAGCTACACTAAAAATAAACAAAATAGAATATTTGACATCTTCATGTTTATATGTGCATATCACCTATAATTTGAAGTGTGTAAAAAATATGTACTGTGGACACATTTTGTTTATTGTGGACTCAGGCCTCAGACACAATGTTTTTTACATTGTCTCTAAACATATGTTTACATTGAGTTGTTACATATTATATATTATGCACACATAACAGCTATAGTTACACCTATATTCAAAAAAGGGAGTAAACTTGATCCTGCATATTATAGACCCATTAGTTTAACTAGTGTAATGTGCAAAATCTTATTCTCCCTAGCCTTTATTATTCCCAAGTCACTTGGGGTCGGCTTTTCTAGTCTAACCAGATTTGACTGGATATCAGTTTTTACACGGAGCGGCTGCCACCTGACGTCCGCAACCCGAAAGCTAACGATACCCTAAGGCTAGACCAGTGTCAGGATATTATAGGGTACTGACTTCCCAATAACGACTGCCATAGATGTTCATGGCAGCCAGGACCGACGGCTTAACGTGCTCTCTGAGGTACGGAGCAGGCGATAATTGTCAATCAATACGCACATAATTTCGAAAAGTCATATAACTTCCGAAAGTCAGAGGTGCGCGACGTGGTGGGTTCAAACCGGAGAACCCCTGCATTGCAGTCTGTTGGTCTCCCCACTGAGCTATCGCTGCTTAGTAACTGCTGTAATGCGCAAAATCATGGCGAAAATTGTAGTTAAACAAATAAGACATTTCTTCAAAAGTCACCAAGTTATTTCTGAACAACATAACGGTTTTCGCCCCCAGCGCTCCACAATATCAAACCTGTTGCTTTGCCTGTCGTCATGAACAAAACACTTTTTTTGACTACGGCAAAAAGCCTTTGATAAAGTCTCTACAAGAAGATTTCTGCAGAAATTAGAATGTGGGAATATGTGGCAAACTGCTAACCTGGGTTAAGTCTTTTTTAACACAAAGAACCTTGCAGGTGAGAGTGGGGGAAACGATATCGGATTATAGGACGATACATAGTGGAGTACCACAAGGTTCAGTTCTAGGCCCAGTGCTTTACATAATATATACATTTGATCTTGCCAATTGCCTACAATGTAATGTCAGCACCTTTGCTGATGACACCAAAATATTTGCAAATCCGAATTCAGACTACAACTGTCTTCAAAACGACTAGGATAGAATAGCAAACTGGTCAAAAGAATGGCCGATAAATCTGAATAGCTCAAAGTGTACAGTATTGCATATTGGCAGTCGCAACCCCCGCTTACCCTACAAATTAGATAATGAACTGTTGTAGGAGGTTAAGGTTCAAACAGACTTGGGTGTAAAAATATCAGAAGACCTGAAGTGGGAACATCACGTAATTACAATCACAAAAAAGCTAGAAGCCTAATCTACCTTATCAAGAAAGCCTCTGGTGCCTTGACACCAGAAATTATACTTAAGATCTGCAGAACGTTTGTCAGACCAATCCTAGAATACGCCTTTCAGGTCTAGAACCCCACTTCATAAAGGACATTCAGCTCTTGGAAAAGATTCAACGCAGTTTCACTAAAATACCACGCTTGCTAAGAACGTCTGCAGATACTGAACTTAACAACATTGAAGGACCGCTGTCATCATGGAGATCTTATTGAAACATACAAACTTTTAAACGGACATTATGATCTTGAAAATATTTACCAACTGTTTATTCATAATGACAACACTAAACTCAGAGGCTACCACCTTAAATTATGTACCAGTTTCTCAAACAACAACCCACATAAGCACTTCTTGGCTAACCAAATAGTCAGCGTGTGGAACCAGCTTCCAAGAGATGTAATATCAGCCGAAACTAAAACCATCATTGACAATCTATTGTGTCTGGCCACCGGTGTGCCGCTGAAGTTAGAAAAGTTAAATATATTTATTAACCCCTTGGTCCCTTAGCGGTTATATATGACCGCTCTATATTTCGCGCCATTCCGTAAAACCCCAAGCGGTTATATATGACCGCTCTCACCCATACCACTTTATACCTTATTTTCACAGTGTTAAAGACTTCTTTAGTATTGAGAAGTTATATCATTCAATGCATAATTGCACGCCATTATACCTAATTCAAATCTAATTTATTCGCTTTTTGACATTTCAAGGTCACAAGACTGAAGGGTTAACTTCTAATTTGACAATCCTAACTGATAAAAATAGATCATTTTCATTGTTCAACAATAAATTCGGTTTTTATATACATATTAAACAAACTACTTACAGACTTCTGTGCAGCCTGATTATCTTCACCAGCTATGACAACTTTAACTTCATACTGTTTCTCAATTAGTTTCAACATCTTCTTCACTCCAGTCATAAGGTCATGATCACCTATTCTTGAGGATAATGTTAATAGTTTTTCTCCTTTAAGACCTTGAGGAGCAGCCTGTTTGTCTTTACGCTTTGAAATTTCTTCTGCATGGTATTCAGAATTTGTCATTAGTCTAAAAGCAATACATAAAGCTTAGTTTGCATTGTGGTATAAAAATCATATCAAGTATATTTTGAAAATACATGCAATACCACTATTTGACACTACCAAAAGTTATGGGTATTTTAATGCTGAACCAATGATAAAATTAAGAATAGTCAAGAAAATCATAAATGGCACTCTTGAGATGATTTTACTACGACTTTTTAACTAAGAGATTATCATGTGATTCACAGAGATCACTTTGATAATTTAATATTTGTTTTAATCATAGACATAGGTACTCAAGTTCCACCTTGTGTAATTAATTAATTTTTAAAAAAATTTAGAATTAACAATCAGAATTAAATGCAACTGCTTACTTGTAAACAGGTCGTCTAGTTTTGCTATCCTCGTCTTGGATTTTAACTAGTTTTAAATCACGTCTAAGGACTAAACTCTGGGCATTCCTTAGGTCTGTAATGCTTACTGAATTATCTGGACTTATCAAAGTTATTCTGTTTTCATAATTTTTCTTCTTAGGTACATCTTTCCCTTGAGCTGTTATTATCGTTTTCACTGGTTTGGTAGCTACTGTTCTACCTATGATTCTTTGAGCAGACAACATCGTAACCAGTTTATGTAAATAAAAATAATTCATTTTATAAATATATTAATTTCTACCTTTTCCTAAACCTAAAGTATTATAAATTTATTTTATTTTATGTAACAATGAGAAGATAATGATAATTGCGAATACTTATCATTTTATTTTCACAAATATGACATTATAACATATGACCAGTGACATTAATGACAAACGTTATGTCATGACGTGCGTTTAGGGTTCAAATGATTCAGGTACTTAGGCATTTCTAATTTTCTAGCGTTTCAAACCCAAACAGCTCTAAAATAAAATCTCCGTTTGAGAGTCTCTGCGGATGCAGCAGCAGCGCCAGCATAACCCGCCGTACTGGATAGATGTGATAGCGAATGGATGTCGACATCCGTTGCGTCCTAAACCAAAGGTTTAACCATATTCCAAGGCATCAATGACATACTATCCGGTCTCTTACTATCTTCACGTGACAAACCATTGGGTTCAAGATGACCTGGCACGCCGGCGGCGACAAGAGCACGGCAGATTATGTCATTGAGGTTGGTATGCCGCGAATAACGACCGGCTCTCTTGGTGCCGGTGGTCTCATGGTGCAGCTAAACAAAGACAAGAAGCGACAGAACGTTGTATCGTCCAACATAATGCCAACATTTCTACTTGATTTTTGGGACAAGACCAAACCTGTTGGTTTGGGTTTCTCAGGTTTCTCTTCACAGCTTTCTTCCTCTCTCTATCTGGTTTATAGTATATTTACTGTAATATTTTTCAAAGAATGTATTATTTATACCGATAAATAGATTGTAGGAGCAGGACTTCTGTGTAGGTACTGTAGCTTTGCAATAAGACGACGTTGTAGTGGTAGTAACGAATATATTTTTGTCTTAACTTAGGCTAATTATATATACAAAGTTGGTCACGCAAGTAATGCTTGTTGTACGGAGCTCACAATTAGTACGGCGACAGTCACCGAGGGCGCGCGAACGGGACGTGCGCGCGCGGCTCATATAAAAGACGTGGCACGTAAAATCAGTTTCATTCGGCGCTTGATGCCGCGGTGAGCGGACGTGTATAAATCTTTATTGCAGCTACAGTGGTCCCCCCCTAGCGAAGCGTACGGGAGTCTTCACGATTCTGCCGGATCTTGTTTTTTTCTGGTGCTCTTCGGTTGTCGTCGTTGTCACTGAAGGTGTGGCGGCAATGTCAGTGGTGGGTATGAGGCTGTTATCATCCGTGCGTAGTGAATAAGCAGGTTTCAAGCGGTCGATTGATACGTTGATAGTGCGTGTAGGCAACCTTATCTTGTAGTATTTGTCGCTTCTCTCCAGGACAGGATACGGGCCTTCGTAGGGAAGTTGAAGCGGCTTCCGTACAGAATCAACACGTAGAAATACTGAATCGCATGTATGGAGATCTTGGTGAACAAATATGTTTTTATTGTTGCTGTGAGGTAGGTATTTAGGCGTCAGCTGTGTGATAACGCGGTGTAGTTCGTCAACGTACGTGTAGTCCATCTTGTTTGTTGTAGGTGTTGGTACGACGAAATCTCCCGGTAATCTTAGCGCTTGTCCGTATGTAAGCTGAGCGGCGCTTGTGTTCGTGTCGGTGCGAGTGACAGCACGTAGACCCATAAGTACTGTCGGTAATTCGTCGATCCATTTGCTACTTGTAGTCAATCTCGCCATCAATGCAGTTTTTAGTGAGCGGTGCCAGCGTTCTATAATACCGTTACTCTGCGGGTGGTAAGCAGTAGTACGTATTTTCTTGGCGCCGACAAGTCGTGTTAGTTCTGAAAACAGCTGACTCTCAAATTGTCTCCCTTGGTCCGTTGTTATGGTACTGGGCGAGCCGAATCGCGTTATCCATGCTTCATATACCGACTTCGCCACTGTATCAGCTGTTATTTCTCGTACGGTGATTGCTTCGGGCCAGCGCGTCGCGCGATCTATCATAGTTATAAGATAACGATGACCTTGCGCCGACGGTGGGAGCGGGCCAACGATATCAATGTGTAGGCATTGAAATCGGGCGCTTGGCGGGAACGTTGCAAGGTCGCTGTAGGTATGTCGTTGCACTTTCGATTGTTGACACGCAGTACATCCCTTAGCCCAGCGTCCAATGTCCGTGTTCATTGAAGGCCAGAAGTATCGTTCTTGCATCATTTTTCGTGTTGCGCGTATTCCGGGATGACTTATGTTGTGTAAGGCATCGAACGCTGTTCGTCGAAAATCAGCCGTTAGGTATGGACGTATATTGTTTGTAGACGTTTCGCAATAGATCTGATGGTTTGCCGTAGGTATAGCGATCTTCTTTAATGTTATGTTTGTTTGTTTGAGTAGGTCGGATATTGAATTATCTTTTTCTTGAGCGGCGGCGAGTTTTGTGTAGTCGATCGATGTAGGTATGTCGATCGCTTCTATTCGTGATAAGGCGTCGGCGACTGCATTGTTTATCCCGTTCACGTGTCGTATGTCCGTAGTGAATTCGCTAATGAATGATAGTTGGCGGCTTCGACGTTGTGTTTCGTTGTCCGACGGCGGCTTATGGATTGCGTATATGAGTTGTTTGTGATCTGTGTAGATAATCAGTTTTCTTCCCTCGAACGTTTTTCTAAAATGTTTTACGGCCATGTAGATAGATGATAGTTCTCGATCAAACGTGCTGTATCGTTGTTGTGCGTCGGAGAATTTCTTCGAGAAGTAGCCGAGAGGTACCCATTTGTTGTTCACGCGTTGATGTAGTACTGCGCCTGCACACTTGTTTGATGCGTCACACATTAGCGACATCGGGTGGTCCGCGGAAGGCGACGGATGAGCGAGTAAAGTTGCTTTTTGAATGCTAGCTTTACAGGCCTCAAATGCTTCTAGTGCTTCGGTAGTCCAGTTGATTACTGATTTGTCGCGTTTTTTAGAATTGTGTAGAAATGCGTTAAGCGGGGCGTGAATACATGCTGCATTCGGTGTGTTGTCGCGGTAGAAGTTAACCATTCCTAGGAAACGGCGTAGTTCTTCGACTGTTGTTGGCTTCGGGTATTCTGCGATGACCTTGACCTTCTCGTAGGGCGGCTTGATTCCTTCGCTTGATACGTCGTAGCCGAGAAATTTTACGTTTTCCTGAGCGAATACGCATTTTGATGGGTTGATCGTTATCCCGTATTCGTCTAATCTTCCTAGGACGGTGCGTAGGTCTTGGTAGGCGGTTTGTAGGCAGTCTGAAACCACGATCAGGTCGTCGACGAAGGGGAAGACAAAATCGAGTCCACTGAGTACTTGATGGATAAAACGTTGGAATGTCTGCCCGGCGTTCTTGAGACCTGGGCACATTCGCGGAAATTCAAATAACCCGAACGGTGTGGTGATTGCGGTCTTCTCGATATCAGGGCCATGGACGGGCAATTGTTGGTAAGCTCTGTTCAAATCTAGTACAGTGAAGACTTTCTTGTTATGTAGTAGGTATGTGAAATCTTTGAGTCGAGGCACGGGGTAGCGATCGGGCTTGGTTACCGCGGTGAGCGGACGTGTATAAATCTTTATTGCAGCTACAAGATAATGTTTTTGTAAACTATTTACATTTAGCCACCCTAGAAAATTATAAAATCTTTACTCATTTTTACGATCAATTGGTATTGGTATCTTATAATCGGTGACAAAATAATTTTAAAATTTAACATTGGCTATGTTGTTTTAGTTTCCTAAAATATCTAACCGAGTTTTATAGAAAATCAATTTCGAGGTTAGGTGCAGTTTAAAATATTGTGGAGTCCATATTTTCCAAAGGCCAATAAAGTCAGGGTTCGAAAATTGACCAAATATTATTTGCTACAATTAGTGATATAATAAAGGAATCAATTTCAACAAAGCATAGACAACAACGCCTATGCGAATTATGATGTAAGGAAAGGCGAGACCCTTTCTATCTCTGACTATTTCTCGATATCGCAGGTTAAAGTTTTGATACTTGGATTACCTTTTTCGTGCTTTTAAACTGTTTTATTATATATAGTTATTTTAATTAATATAATAAAATAATAATATATGTAGAGTCCGTCTCATGAAAGAAGTCTCGCAGACGCGGCGCCACATTCACGCCGCACGCGATGGAATGTTGCAAGCCTCTGCTGTATTATACTCCCTAAAAAATCGATTTAAAATAATATAAATACCTAAATATTTTTATTCAATTACAGTTGCATTAATAAACAATATATTAAACTACATTGTCAAAAATATTTCGACCACAGATAGCACACGACCCGATATCCGTCCAATGTGCATTTACGTCCAGGGCATAAACCCATCTACATGGAGAGGTGACTACAGTAGTACTAAATCCTAACTGGTTTCAGCATAAATGGGCCGGATTGACCGGGGATATACTACCCTGTCACAGAATATCAACGTAAAGTAATAGTATCCGTACTGTTGCTTTTCATTTCCATCCATTCCTTTCCATCTTCTCCTTTATTTCTTTTCCAAGGTCGGCAGCGAGTTGGTTGTGTTTTTTACATTGTTTTTACAATACTAAGTTAATAAAGCCATTGTTTTATGGTGACTGCTTACCATCAAGCGAAACATAAGGTCACCTGCCTCCGAGAGAAGTAAAAAAAATGTTTACTGAATATCGGTTCAATATGGAATAAACGACAGGGTATAAACACATCAGTAGTTACGACATCACGTCCTAATAATATTTAACTATTTAAAAATAAAAACGATTTAAATTATTAACTGTATAATTACGGTCATGGATTAGGTTTATTCCAGACTAACCACAATCACTATCAGAACTATCTACATGAATATCACTATCATGATCAGACTCTGTTTCGCTGTTACTCGATGTAGAAATTATAAACCGATCCATTTTTTCATCTATTAGTCCGTCGTTCCTAAAATATTCATCTTCTAGATGTTCCACATGTTTGCAATGTGCAAACTAATCTTCTGGTGTCACGCTGCTGAACGCGTCTTCCGTCAATTTAACAATTTTTTTCGGATCTTGGTCAACGTCAAAGGATCTTAGTTGGGTTTTCTCTGCCTGCGTCTTTTCACGAGGCTCCAGATTTTTTCAATCGGGTTCCGGTCACAATGATTTTATGGCAGGTCACAGGTCACAATGGCAGTCTTAGAACATAATGGTTATGTTTTTTTAATAATTCATCCACAGCATAAATTGGTTCTCCTTTATTCTGTTTGATTAAATCAAATAGTCAATAGTCAATCAAATAGTAATCTTTTGTCCAGCTATCTTGAAATCAAAGTCAAAGTCAAAATTCATTTATTCATTTAGGTCACAAAGTAACACTTATGAATGTCAAAATATATAGGTTAGTGAGTTTACTAAGTTACTGAAGCTACATTTAGGTTAGTTGCTAGGTTCAGGCAAAGGGTCGAGCCTATGAGAAGAAACGGGCAAGAAACTCACGGCCACTCTTTAAAATTGCCAATTAAATATAATTTCAGTATTTTACAACTCAGATTAACAAGGTGTTGCAGCCATTATATCATATACAACTGACTATAAAAAAACTAAATAACAATAATAACTTAATAATATTATAGAGATGAAATAATTTGAGTTAAGGTATATTTTTTAACTATCTAAAATAGACAGCAGGATGGCATGATGGCGCATACACTTACACTTTGTGACTACTAAAATTGACTTATAAGTAATACAGATCTTTGAATCCTGTATGCAACAAGCAACTAGTTCCATGAGTTTTTGTCATTTAAATAGTCGTTGACTGAATAATAACCCTTCTGAATAAGTTGTATTTTAACGGCGCTTTTAAATTTAAGCAATGGTAAATTAATCATATTTATAGGTAGTTTATTAAAAAAACGTATACCGAGTCCCGCAAATGTATTGTGAACTTCATGTAAACGATGATATGGGCCTACTAATTTATGCTTATTTCTAGTGTTTACATTATGGATATCACTATACTTATTATATAAGTGAATATTATGTTTAATAAACATAATGTTAGCAAATATATATTGCAACGCAACAGTAAGTATGCCTATTTCTTTAAATCGATCTTCCAGGGAAACTCGTGGTCCTAAATTATAAATGCTACGTACTGCACGCTTTTGAATAATAAAAATATTTAGATATCAGCTGTCTTGCCCCACAATAATATACCGTAGGACATGACACTATGAAAGTAACTGAAATATACTAGTCTTGCAGTGTCTACATCAGTAAGCTGTCTTACTTTACGAATTGCGTATGCAGCTGAGCTAAGTTTCCCTGCAAGACACGATATTTGAGCGCCCCACTGAACTTTATGATCTAAAGTTAATCCTTAAAAAACTGTAGATTGAACTAAAGTAATATATATATATATATATATAATATATATATATAATATATATATATAATATATATATATATATATATATATAATATATATATATATTACTTTATATATATATATTATATATATATATAATCAAATAAATGATTTTGATTTGATTTGATTTGAATAATTTCATCATTTATATTTATATTTACGTTAGGACTCTTTACATTTGGCAATGTAAACTTGATACATTTAGTTTTTTTAGAGTTTAGTAGTAAATTATTCATCGTAAACCAGTCCAGGACTTGCGCGAGTGAATCATTAACAGCACCTAATTTGGTGCTTTTCGGTCTACTTTAAAAATAAGGGATGTGTCATCCACGAATAAAACAATGTCACACAAATCCTGTACAAATAACGGCAAATCATTTACGTATACTAAAAACAGAAAGAGTCCTAAAATTGAGGCCTGTGGCACGCCCATTGTGACTGCTAATCCAGAAGATCTGCTGCCGTTGATATCAACGTGTTGTAGTCTATCGCTTTGGTAGGAATCAACTAAGTCAAGTGCAGTATCTTTGATGCCATAATATCTGAGTTTTCGCAACAGCGTATGATGGTCAACGCAGTCAAAGGCTTTAGAGAGATCACAGAATACGCCAATGGCATCTTGCGAATTTGCCCAGGCACTGAATATATGTTTTAAAAGCGTAACACCCGCATCTATAGTCGAACGGCCCTTCCTAAAACCATATCGATCTGCATGAAATAAATTGTTTACACTGAAGTGGGTCTCTAATTGCTGTAATATAGTCTTCTCAAATATTTTACTAATAGCAGGTAATATTGAAATCGGCCTAAAATTAATAGGGTCACTTTTGCATCCATTTTAAAATAAAGGTATTATTTTACTACATTTCATTTAATTTAAAAAAAATGCCCACATCAATGCGTCCGTGGATTGCGGCTAGGTGCGGCGCTATATTAACAATAATACTTTCAACAAATTTTACCGAAATAGCCCAGATGTCAGCAGATTTATTTTAATTAAGCGTCTTAAATACTTTTATTATATCATACGGATGTACACGTTCAAAACTAAATAGTATCTTAAACTCTCACGTTGCTCCTAACTAAGTATTCTGCTCGAGCTGGGCAAGACCTAAGGGTACTAGTTGTGTTTAAAGGTATTTTTGCGTAAGTAGTTATTGAATGTGTCGGCTACTTCCAAATTTAATACGTTATTATTTATATTCAGTTCAAATTTATTATCAAGCACCTTGCTGCGACCTGTTTCATTGTTAATAATGTTTCATGTAGTTTAAATTTCATCATTAGATTTTTGAATTTTAGTTTTTAGATATACGGACTTGGCAGTGGCACAAGTCTTTTCAAATAATAATAATAATAATAATAATAAAGTTTATTGATCAATTTCAAATATTGCAGTACATGGGTATACAGTTTATTATACATGGTAAAATTATTGATTTGCTACAATTATAGTGGGTGCAGTTCTGATCTCCTAACTAGGTTACAGTATAACCTGTATGAAGGAGTAACAGTTCCGATTCTTGGATTGACCTTTTCAAATAATTTTGAATAAAATTTGGATCGAAATTGTATTGTTTCATACCATAATTCATATAACTTTGCTCTACTTTTATATATCCCAGATGTTGCACAATCACAAAACTTAATCTTATTATTCTGACTTAAGGTCTCACATTTAAAAATATTATTATATTCTAAAGTAATTATGCTAAGTAAATACTCATGTAGTTCGTCTGGATTATCCAGATAAAGGTCTATGTTGACAACTTAGGCACTTATAAATAATAAAGATTATTAAATTCCTAGCGATTAGATGTCATCGTAAAAATCTTAAATTTGGTACAAATTTATCGGTCATCCATTTAAGAAAATTTGTAGAATTCTTGTCATCATGATAATTAGATGATTTCGACTGTGATTTAAACAGTAATAACGCATCTTTAATAAAGCCATTCTCAGAACCAGCATGAGCGATTATCCACCTATTGCCAACAGATTCAGATGTAAAAAGACCAGGCTCTTTTTCACTTTGCCAGCAACTTTTGGCATGGTAGGTGTTATGGATGTAAGTTTCATCCAAGAACACCACTGGTCTTTTTTCCACATTTCGATTCTTGCGCATTTTTCTATGTATCTAGACCGCCAAGCACTTATATCATAGCGTTCCATTAATATTTTCTTCAAGACTGGCACCCCCTGTATTTGAACCAAGGGCTTTAAAGTATTCTATGCAGTGTAGCGCGACTTGCCTTAAAATCTATATCTTGTTTTAAGACTGCAAATAATTTATTTAGAGTAGGTTAGCTCTTTCTTTACCGCATAAAATTCATGAATTTTATGGCGAATCACACAGAGATCAAAACTATCTAGATTGATCTTTTTTGGATGTGGTCGAGTTACAATTTTTTTTGAACTGCTTGTGTCTATATTTTCTTCTTGTGTTATTCTTCATACGGTTTTCTCAGACACTCCTGAAAAAAATAAGTTTAATTTTGTTAAATAGTATACTTGCTCTTCTTCTAGTGTAGGAAAGTTCAACATTAAGTTTATATATCGTATGAATCAGAATATGAAATCAATAATAGGGTATTTGATTTTAATGAACATGTAGATCAAAATGTTGTTAACTACTTTACAGTATTTTTTTAAACCAATTTAACTTGCAAGTTTTGTTGAATCAGGCAGCAGTATTTGACAGAGACTAAGTTGTCATGATATCACATGACCTATATTTAGCGATTTGGCGTCATTTTTATTCATTTAAACTTGATGGTTATTTACATAGAAAATAGGAAAAAGTAAAAAGAATTAATGAAACTGTTAATATATTGGACTATGATGAAAAACTTGAGGTAATTTTCTAAAACCTGTTTAATACTTATACCCTGTTGAATGGGTAAAAATCATACAGCTAGAAACCCCAAATAGCGTACCGGTCATAGCGGCAACTCTCTTGCGAACATTGTTTAACGAATTAACAGGCCATTATTCCACTGTTCTACTTCACAAAACTCCTTTATCTTTAATATCATCTCTCGGCACGTACATTTTACAACTTTAGGGATCGTAAACAACACTAACTGCAGTAAATTAACAAAAAATCTCAATATCACGCGAACACTCTAACAGCACCTGACAACTACAACAATGACAACATGGCCGATCTGTCATAATTAGTTCCACTTATTGACGCGGGACTTCTTTCGTGAGACGGACTTTAGTGTTAATTACAGAAGGCCACTTCTTTTTCCAATACCTCTTTGCTCATTTGTCAAAATTCAAGCACAGGTTAAAGTAACCTATCTTGCCATCAAATATAATCTTGGTTACCTTAAAGACTTGTATCCAAACAGCGAGTGCTTCAAGATTGACTAGAGAATAATATAACTTAAACTCGTTCACTTTGTTTTGACAGCTGTGCTCGGCAAAATGGTGTGTAATAATTCTCCACTAAATCTCTAAATATTAAATTAATCTCAAAGTTTTGTTGAACGTTAGTTAATCTAACTCTTATCTTTCTATTTCAGTCGGCCCACAAAACATTTATTATCAAGCGCAAGCTTGCTAAAAAGCTGAAACAAAACAGGCCCATACCGCAATGGGTTAGAATGCGTACTGGAAACACCATCAGGTAAGGATTCTTCTATTACATATCTATTAATTAGGAACTTAATTGGTGGACTTAATGCTGTTGGCTGTTGTTTACTTCCTACTGAAATTAATGACCGCTATTCCTACAAGATTGTGTTGAAAGTAGATGTTGTGATTGAAAACTGGCAAACATAATGGACACAAATTTCAAAAATATTTGCAAGCAGCTAAATGTAAAGATTCATCAGTTTTATACTATAAATACAGTCCTGATTTATTGATTCGTATTTCAACAATATACTACCATCATAACTTATAACTACTTCTGATAAAACGGCCAAGTATAGAAAATATAATAAAGATCTTCTACATAATTATGTATTAAAAAGTTTGATTAGTAATCTAATCTAACATTTCTAGCCTAATTTATTGGGCTCTGTATTATCACTTTATCACACAAACATTTAGTTCCTATTATGTATTACTGTTTAGATCACTAATTGTTCATTTATGTACTATAAATGAACAATTAGTGATCTAAACATTTATATTATTGATTTGAAAGTTATGTAATTAAACAAGCTTTGGGATTTGTTATTCACCATCCTAATTTATTCTTGATTGGGTTGGCATTTGATCTTTATTTGATTTGTCTGGTCTATTCAATATTGGTTATCCATGATGATCTTAGGTTAAACAAAATATTAGTCTTTATATTTTGCTACTGTCAGACTTAGATATACAGACTTCACATGCCGAATATGCAATGGAAGCTTTAACTTTTTGTAAACATCATCTATATTGATCAGCATGATGACAGTTATGTTGGTTAACTAAGACTAAGCCTGTGTGATGACTGCAGTAATGCAGTCATCACACGGGCTTAGTCTACTTGCCATTAATTAACAAGCTATTGATTGAATAAGCAAAAACTAGAATATTATAAATTATTATTATTATATATTCAACAAAGTCTAAGATGAAATGTAGAAGTAAAAATAACAGTGCAGAATATATATAATTTATATTTCAAAAAGAGACGAATAATATTTCCAGATAGATGTGATAGGACTCCAAAGTGCTAAATATTGGTGGTAGCAAAGAAGGGTGGGTCCCATTTATGGTGGCTTTGCATAGTTAGCTTTGAAACACTAAATTAAATCACATTTTGACCACACCCATCTACCACAGCACTAAATGATTAGTTGGTCTGCCATTCCTATAGTTGAGGGAGCTGGTGACAAATGTACATGACAAAGTCAATGTTGATAATGAACCTGTAGATTTTTGAAATGCCAAGCATAGTGTCTGGATGCCAGTTGAGACTATAGTTAAACCTGCTTTATTAGTCAAATTGTTTGTTATGATTGAGTAAATTATTTCACAATGCCGATAATAACTTCTCAAAAATAATTATAGAATGGTCCACATACTGTTTAAGGCGAGGCAAATGTAATTATGAAGATTACAATGAACACATTAATAATTTTAAATGAAATTAATAATTTTTGTTTGTTTCAGATACAACGCTAAGAGGCGTCACTGGAGGAGGACTAAGCTCAAGCTGTAAGCTTGTAATATTACTTGAGTTAAGCTAAATAAAACCCCTCACATCCACTACGTGACTTTCATTTTATGTTGCCTATGATAAACAAATTCTTTAATAACTATTTTTATGGTACCTAGGCTGGTACACTAAACTGCTACCAAAGTTCAATCTGCCATATAAATTATAGTAAACATTACTTACGTTCACTACAATGAATGTGTAATAATTCAGCCAATAGAACTAAGAACATGATGCTCCGAGGCGGGACCACCTTAAGCTTGGTAAATTTAATAAGCAAGAAATAATTGTATATAATTGTAGACTCAATTTAAAAAAATGTATATCTATTCAAAGTTTCGATATAAACTTAAATCAATGTGGGCTTCTTAACCGATTCGTTGTGACGCCCATTTTCGAACACTTATCTGAGGCGGCGAACAAATATTTCGTGACACGATAGTCGTGTCAAGCGCTATAGAAGTTGATGACACGCCTTTTGTGCCATCAGCCATGTACCTACAAAACAAAATGCCCTTTTTATGCTTTTTTACTTGTTTAGTCTTGAATTCTGTTCAGTTGACATCAAACATCGGACGTAAACAGCAGGTTACGTTGTGTAAAGTGGTTTTGAAGTGAATAACTACCTACGTGTTTTACTGAAAATGGATCGTAAGTAACTTTTTTATTCAGATGTTGTAAACCTTTTGTACTGTTTTTATGATTTAGGTAAAATATATCATACTGGTATTGTAAGTTATAAAACATTTTAAGTTTTATTTATTAGCATTTCTTATGCTAAGGATTATTGTCTATTATAATTTTTTATGAGTCCAATATTACACGCAAAAATGAACCTTATCACGCACGAGCATAGAATATATACTTCGCTGGTCCAAACACTCATTTCAATAATACATTTAATATATTAGCAATAGTTCATCTCTTTTAAGCAAAAAGAAAACATAATGGTCCTTTCCAAAACCTTGCTGAGCCGAGCAAGCCGAATTACAAAATAAATTCTTAAGCGATCGCAACGAGATTTAGTGAATGTAAAATTCAGTTGCATAAAATATTGTAATCATTTATTATTTATTTAGGTATCTTCTACTTATACTTTTAATGGTTAGTACGGTAGTCTAATCGTACACAATTAAAAACTGAGGTACGGTTTAGAATAATTCGAGGTAATGCGTTGCATTAATAGGTAGCTTATCGCAGTATTCGTAATGCTACTTATCAAGGTTTTCAACTCCTGAAATTATCTGATTCGCATAATATCCAGAAACGAAGACTATAGGCATGATCTGAATTCAAAACAATTAATGTTTAGTTCAAGAAGCACCTCAAAAAAATTAATCTGAGCGAGTTATAAGGAATTTATAAATTACACAACATTCGTGTCACACGCCATATACGAAAAAATTGAATGGCACGCCTGTCGTGCCATCCGCAACGAATCGGTTAAAATATTTGCCTACAGTGAAGTCAAGCCAACATTTTAGTTCTTCATTATCGAAAAAAAAATAACTTTGTGGACCCCGCTCACGAATTGTGGACCCCATTTTATTGTCACGCCAACGTAGACCCCGTCGAGTCTCCCGTTGACCTCTGGGAGTCCACCTGGACCACTTTGGGTACTAATGGACTACACTAAATATCAAATTGACGAGTATATTTGTATACATTTAATATACATTTTTATGGTGTCGAACAAATTAAAAAGTTCAGTAACGGAGTTATGCTGGTGGACCCGCTGAAGAGTATACTCGCCAGCGGGCCCACATTGATTTAATTTTTACAACGAAACTGGACATTCTTTTTTTTAAATTGATTACAATTATTACAGGTGGCCGTTAATTAGTGGATAACCTTGAAAATCTTGAAATGTCTTGTAGCAGAACTGATGGACGTACAGAAAGATATTATTAAAAAATCGGTCATTTTGGGTATAATAAAAAAGTATGAATACATGAGTGACCAATATTTTTATCAAAATGTCGATTTCAAGTAGATTTTTTAATAGTATTATTCATAATTGTATCTAAGTACTGTAAATAGAGAATTATTGCTATTAATGTTGGAAAGGAGCAAATTTAACTAAAATACAAAATGTGAACTCTCTTCTCCCTAGCCTTTATTATTCCCAAGTCACTTGTAGTCGGTTTTTCTAGTCTAACCGGATTTGACTGGATATCAGTTTTTAGACGGAGCGGCTGCCACCTAACCTACGCAAGCCGAAGGCTAACGATACCCTAAGGCTAGACCAGTGTCCTGACACTAATATCCTGATATTAGATGGTACTGACTTTCCCAATAACGACTGCCATAGATGTTCATGGCAGCCGGGACTGACGGCTTAACGTGCTCTCCGAGGCACGGAGCAGGCGATAATTGTTAATCAATACGCACATAATTTCGAAAAGACATATAACGTCCGAAAGTCAGAGGTGCGCGACGTGGTTCGAACCCAAGACCCTCTGCATTGCACTCTGTGGGTCTCCCCACTGAGCTATCGCTGCTAAAATATGAAGTACTGGATTTAAAAAAATTTAAATGGTACCTGGCCAATCATGATTAATAATAACAACATTTGACATTAACATTATCTTTTATTTCATATTAATTCATAATAAATGCTCAAATTATTTTCCTCCAACTCATAAGCAAGCCATACATCTACGGATAAATGATCTGAGCAGCCTTGTGTACCGTCGATCACTTATTTTTGATGAGGCTGCTCTGTCACGGCTACGTAATTCTTCTAATGAACCTATAGTCTTACAGTAAACTTCCTCTTAGAGGAAGCCCCAATAAAAAAAATCCAATGGATTCAGATCCGGTGAACGTGGAGGCCTATTAGATTAATTACACATCGACATCGATTGTTCATACTTGAAATAAAATTTTCAGTTTCTTGCTTCGGTATGAGGTCCTATGTTCTTTGCAAGTAATATAATAATAATATTCTATCACATACCTACATACAACAAAAATGTTCGTAAAGTTGTTCCGTCGTCAAATTTAGTGGTAAATCTCTTAAAGCTTTTCGTTGTAACATGTCCCAGGCATGCTTGATAGAATTTAAGTCGGGCTACTGTGCAGGCCAATCCAGAACTTAAATATCGTCGTCTCGGAGAGCGGCCGTCACCAGCCGCGCCGTATAGGAAGGAACATTATCGTGCATGAGTAGAAATTCCTGCGCCATTTGGATTCTGTGTTGGACAATATCAGGCTCTACTACCTCGTGGTATTTTTGTGCATTCATACTGCTTTGGATACAAACGAGCTGGGTTCGTCCGCCAAGACGAATTCCTGCCCACACCATGATTGTCCCGCATTGGTATGAGTGTGACCTCACCTAACTCTCCCTGGAGTTCTCCAAACGCGTGTTTGTCGTGAATCCGGATGAAACCCAAACCGGGACTCATCGGCGAACAGCATCAAAGGACATTATTCGTCACTTCATGCTCCAAATGCTCCCGAGCCCACAAAAGCCACCGACCGCGATTGCCACGTCGCAATGCTGGAACATGTAGCGGTCTTCGAGTATGAAGACCAACTTCATGCAACCTCCTTCGCACGGTTTGGTCGCTTACCAGCAGTTGGTGGTCCTCCTGGAGTCTTTGTACTAGTTGCATCGCATTGATATTGGGTTGTCTACTGGCTGTCATTTGGAAAAATCGATCATGTCTCTCCGTAGTAACACAATATCTACTCGTGTGCCGTTAGCCACATCCCCAGTACTGCGATAACGTGACCACAACCTTGATATCACGTTTTGGCTGGTGTGCAGGGCCTCAGCAACGACACGTTGAATAGCACCATTTTTTAACATGCCCACGGCTCGTAACATTTCATCTCGACTCAAATGACGACATGACACGACTCTTAAAGCTCACACGGCACGTTAAATTAAAAAAGAAAAGCAATTGAATCCCTTTTCATTAAGTAATATCAATAAAACAATTAACATTTTCATTGTCGTAACGAATTACTAACAATTTTGCCGCCGTTTTTTATTTTTTACTTACATTTTTATATTTTTAAAAAGTAATAAAAGAGATTTCTATCTGTATATAAACTTTTTATGGCAACTAATAAGATTTTAAACTATAAAATCATAAATAATTTAGGATTAAGGTATCCCCAGATTCTGTTGATGGGTCTTAGTATACCTACTAGTTGTTAGCCACGGCTGTTCGAATCAATTCAAAGTACTTATGTACTAAGTCTTATTTATTTAAAATCCGACTCAGAAATTGTTAAAGTTAATTAAATTTTTGACATTATGAAATTATTACTTTTTGTAAGGATTTATTTTTTGTGAATAAATCATCTAGGTAAATTCCTTCAGTCAGCCAATCATAGCGGTTGAGACGCAATTTGACAGACCAGATTTTTGTGTTGATCAGCATTTAAACTGAGGCTTATATAATCTAAAACTGTTAACGCATTCAATGCCACCACTTTTTTCTAGTAATTCCCAACGATGCCGCTCTATATAAAACGTGAACACGCTAGGCGTGCCCTTGGCATTGAAGATGAAATTACATGGACACGCTAGGCGTGTTCACTGACACTGTTTAAAGATAAAATCACAAAAAGCTATATTTTGGCTTCAACTGTGCTGACTGATTAATCTTTCTTGCGATACAGAAGATATATTGTGGTTACAAACGTGCTTTGTGTTTGTTAAACTTTAATTATGGCAGGAAATAGATTTCACGGAAAGTAATTATCATAATTAGATCAGAGAATCTCAACATTTTGTTAGGTACCAATGTCAGGTTATGTTTTTTTTAGGAAAAGTAATATATGTGCCAGAAGCTGAGCAGCAAAGTACTTTATTAATTTTATCACTTTTGTACGACCAAAGCGCAGTAAAATAAGTTTTACTTTATAAGATGTTATAAAGAGTTTACACTATATTATAGTATTTACTAACTTTTGCCCACGATTTCGTCAGCGTAGTTCGCGAATCAGCGTTAGTTATAAATATGCTGACGCATTATATCAAGCGGTGCACGTCAATTACTTTCATGTATGTATACTTTTAAATGTAATTTTGCCAATTACGCTTTATTCGAGTAGTTGCATAGTAAGACTGCAACTATCCGAAAAAGCTAAAGTTCATCAAATTCTGATATTCCTATACGATGCTTTGCATTAAGTACCTAACACATTTCGTAATATTGTAAATAATATTTATGTGATAAGCTTTTTATTAAATTTTCCAACTTATGTTGTCCTGATGTTTACCTTCTGATACAATGCAATCATCCTTGTATGGTTGTTTGCATGCAGATAGACAAAAATTCTAAAATCAATTTTTATTCCATATTTCGTCAACGAAAAGATAATTACGCCGGACATCATCTTCTTCGTCTACATAGTTTTGACGCTGCCTGGCCCTTGCAATATGCGTCGCTGTCGTTCCTGTGTATTTAAAGGTGCTTGCCAGGATCTCCTTGATCGTAATATAAAGTGGTGTAAACAATTACGAATGGTCCGAGTGCGAATATCCAGTCCAGTTGCAGCTCGCAGCTCTAATCTCAGTTTGGTAGCGTTAATTATTGGATCATGGGCGGCAAGAAGTCTGATGTAGCGCTTCTGAACATCACTAAGGACAGCCGGGCGACCACTGCAAGGTCGTTCAGCCAGGTTGCTTCTGCAGGGTAGTAACGACGCAGGTTTGAGAAACGGAGACTCTGGCTACGATTTGCCTTGTAGAATATCCTTCTTCACGCAATAACACTGTTCTTGTTCGCAAGACTTCAGACAGTCCACCTGGCATTTTTCAAATGAAAATTTGAGAGAAATTTATTAAAACAGCTTTCAGGCAGAAACAAGATGAGGGTTATTTATCATTCACTTCGTTTTTACATAAAAAACAAAAGAAGATTTTATGTTTTCTACATTTAAATTATGTGCTTTTAAATGTTGAAGCAATAAACAGTGCATTTCTTAATTATATTTTGACACGAGAAAATATATCTCAACTTTTTTTTTATGTGTGATTTACATGTATCGTAAAGTTATAAAACAATTATACAGAGAGGAACCCACGCACGCACTTTAGGATTGCCCACCCGGCACCTCAGCTATTGTAATATACGCCGTCTATGATTGCAATAGAAAAATATTGACAATACCAACTCTCCTATCATTGTATGATGCCCGTATCCTACAACGCGGTTGTCCATCGTCAAATACGAGTACATAGTGGATTCCTGTCTTCGCAATTGTTTTATTACGATGTCTAACCGCCAAGTACCTAGCGCCTAATTATATTCTATTCTCGGGTTTTGAATTGAAAACCAGCCCTAATCGAAGGCACATAAACTATACCTAATATATTTAAATATACCTAAAGTTAGCAGACAAATAGATGACCTGCCTCCTTTAAAAAATTAAGAGGTATCGTATATCTTATTTACATATAATAAAGTTAAAGGTATTCCTGGTGTAGCATGTATCAGATTCACGAAGTCGTAGCCACGATTCGAGAGAAGCTTAGATCTTTTTAGAATAAGAGTTAACAGACCTCTAGAATGAAAGCGGTAATGAGAGGAATAACAATTCAGGTGAAGAGCCAGGTGGATAATCGTAATATAAATCTTAAAACAACGGGGTAAGGTCGAAAATCGTAGCTTGTAAAAGTTGTTTATTCTTTTAACTTACAACCACCGAACATTACTCTGTTCTGTGCTTAGAACTGTGATTATATATATCGCGACAAAGCCAGCACTTATGGATACTTCGACGAAATTGGAATATAAATAGAGTTGCACGCGCCCTGGTATACAATTCTTTCTGAATGCGAACATAACATCCAGAAGAGCTAACAACGAAGATTTCGACGCGAAGTGAAGAGCGAAAAAGAAGACTACTGTGAAACTGTTATTCGCAAAGTTGTGTCTAATAGATGTAAAGCAACAATATACATTTCCTCGTACAATTTTTCACCATACTGACACATTACAATACTAACTCATTTATATATGGCCAAAAATAAAGATTGATAAGTACTTTTATTGCAGCAAATGTTTTCTTTTAAAATCAGGGTAAATGACATCTTTGTTTATTACAGCAAAGTAAAACAACTGAATGGTGAAAATCTTCTATATTTACAAATTTCAATTCCATAATACATTGAATGCACCTAAAAAGTATCACAATTTTATAATACTGAACTATGCTGGTGTTTAGAACTCGACACCATCCCACGGAAATATAAAGCTTTTGCTATGTCAAGTGCTCTCTTTGGATTCGCTCTTTGATTTGTCGTCTTTCTTCAATGCCGCTGACTGTGCTAGTAGGTCTTCTAGAAGTAAATCGTTATCCACTAGCTCCATGCTGCCCGTTCGCTGTAAAATAAAACAAAAACCTCTGATACATAGTGAAATAATTGTACGGTGCAAACGTACATTGCAAAATTACTTTGTATTATGTCAGCATTTTCGCCACAACGCTTTCGTAATTCATGAGTTTTACATAAAAATCAGTTCACTACCGGTCATCAACCGCGTCGCGTGAAACTCACTATCATTATATAATTTAGCATTTTCCATCAGTTTGTACTTAGCATTAGAACTTTATCAGTAATAAACATATTCTCTAATCTATCTCCTCGTATCATTCAAAAGCATCGTATTAGTCAAAAGGTATTTGGTACCGTTCCACACATCTTTTTGACTAATAGGATGCTTTATGTATTACTAATTACGGCGTTTCAAGGTAATTCGTAACCTCGGTTGTTGTCTCTAAAATATATATATAAGTTCGTAAATTTTTAATGATAAACGTTACAAGTCCTTTACACTAAAACGTATTTTATCCAATTTTATAAATAAAAAATGCTTATTATCCTAGTCTGCAAATGTTGTACCACAACAAGTAGTACAATATTTTGAAAACCCGCCACGATCGAAGTTAGATAGCATGTACATAAAGTACGTAGTAAGTAATAGTAGTAGTAGTACTACTACTATTTTATCTACTTGCTATCTAACTTAACAGAATATGTACAGTTTAATGATATAGTCTTCCAATGTGGTTACCTGTTGAGCGCTCACAGAACGAGCCATAAGTTTCTGCAAGTACTTTTCACGACGATGTTGTTCCCGTATGCTGCGCAAGCGATCAAACTCGTCAATATCGGGATCGACACCCTCGCCGTCCGCTTCATCCACTGCGAAATAATAAGTTGCCTTTATAATAACTACCTCAATAGTGATATTTATGCTACATCCCTAATGCGAGTTGTTTTTACGCTAACGCGATCGAAACGTTTACTGCGTTTAACTCTCGGATTGGTTAAGAGAACCGTTAAGAGAAACGCCGAACGTCATAAATGTGTAGATCGCGTTAACGTAAAACAAATTCACACTAGGGACTCTGTAATGATTGTTGTTGCAGGTCTTAGTTACAGCAGGTACCAAACTATAATATTATAGTATCCACGGTTTTATTCGGCTGACCCGGCATCCTGGGCATTTAACAAATAAATGTATGTCTATAGAATGTACTCACTAATATGTACTGATTTTACAATGAAGTTTGTAGCAGTTTTTGGTCAGCCAGCCTGACTTTTACAGCCCGACTCCTTCTATACCCTAAAAATAACTTCTTTACATATGCATATAGGTATACAGATTGTATAAAGAACTTTGAATCTATAAATTGGTGGCGATCCTGACCTTTTCAGCCCAACCTCCAACCTTCCATACCACAACTACTACAAACAATAAAAACAATGTTTTGCTATAGAAGTAATGTATCCGCTCTATAAATATGTATTCAGAATAAAAGCCCATACTTAATCCGGCATATTAATCGACAGTTTATCGAGAAATATGGCAGAAACGCGATAGTAAAAAATATCGTTTTATGATCGTTTTATACACAACATTACAATAAAGGCATCTGCCCATTACCCCATGACCGTGCTAGAAAAGTATCAGACATGGATAAGAAAAAGCACGGAGACTATAACACACATTAAACGTATCAACTGCCTCAGTTATGCTCTAAGCTACTGGCATTACTAGTACCCGTGAATTTAGTGTCGATTCGGTTATAAGTTTAACATTCGGTTACGGGGTAGGAGGATAACGGAACGATTTCGGCGTCACTGTTTCATGTTCATACAAAGAATATAGCTTATTAACCTTCGAGTCTTCTTCAAAGAGGTTAATGAAAAAACTTTGTGGGTCTGTATGTCTGTCTGTTAGTGACAGGCATAGCTCCGGAACCACTGGATCGATTGACTTGTAACTTGGTGTGCAGACACCTTGGGGTCATACCTCGGTCGAGTTTGAATATGGGTCAAAAGACCCCCGAGATATAGGGGTCACAAGGTCACATGTATTTTAAATGCTTTTACATTTAAGACGAAGAAGTTGAATCCTGGGTTTTTTACACCCATCTCTCGATCATAGACTTGACTGCACGAATGGCATAGTGGTTTAAGTTTTCGCCTCATCACTGCCGCTACGGTATGTACCATATCCATATTTTTTTTTCATATCGAGGTGGTATGTTGTTCAATAAATAAAATAAAATAGTTCCTTTGTCCAACTATTGTAAAACTGAATACAAAAATAGAATTTATAAATGGTTGCAGAAACTTAGTTACGGGGAAACATAAAAAATCCTAGAGGTAAGTATATAAATTGTACAATATATACATACATATATTATATCTATACTCTTAAATTTTATATATCACATTAGGTATTTTTTATTATATATCACATTTATTTACAACTATGATATCATACATTATCTACATACCACTCACAATGTTAAGAACCCTATTACCTGTTACATGTTAAAACATGCAAAACTGTTATTTGACAAAATTATTTATTGCTTAAACACTCATATACACATACACACGCCACATACGCACCAAGCACATACATACATACACACATACATACATACACATACACAAACACATACATACACACACAAACACATACTTACACACATACATACACACTCACAAATATGTCATTATTATACACTGAAACTGTTCCTGTTTACTCATTCACAACTCTCATGTGCGCTTTCCACATGTTGACAATCCATACAATGTTATGAAATGGGAGGCCTGGAGATCTATAGTACAGGCTTCGGCTTAGTTTAGACTCCAGATCTCCCACAAATTGCGAATTACTGACAATTGATCGTGTCAATTATATACTGTATAACATGATGTAATTTGTGGAGATGAAATAAACATTATTATTATTATTATTAATTAATTTCTAAATATAGTTTTTAAATAAAAATATTGGTAACCTTCAATAATAAGAAATATGTAAATGTGTTAGTAAATTCTACAACATTCTACAACATATTCTACCACATACACACAACACCATCTAGCCCAAACTAAGCAGAGCTTGTACTATGGGTACTAGACAATGGATAAACATACATATATACTTTTTTTTTTTGTAAATACTTACATATTATACATAGAATATTTTATGAGATGATGCGTTAAGCTATATTGAGATCTCTAATTGAAATCTAATTTTATCATATAATATTATTGCTTTTTACTTCATGGACATAAATTTATTAAGTGACTTTCCTTTCTAATCGTATATGTAGCATTATCGTCGATAAATAATAATGAGTTTTCATTTTATACCACGAACACAGCGAACTGTATATAATAGATGAAATCACAGTCAACACTGATTGTGACGTATTAAGTATAATAGAAACCTTTGATACTTCAGACTTATTCGTGAAACCAGTCTCTCATACAGATATTATCACTTCTTGAGTTGTATAACTAGGTTATTTTCTGTGTGAGGTAGGAAATAAATGATTTATTCGTAATTTGAATTAGTTACTATATACACTGCCCCGATGGCGCAGCGATAGTGAATGCGACTGGCGACTGCAGTGGCGTAGTGTGGGTGTCAGCCGTCCGGGGTGGAATTTTATTTGCTGTCCTCTTATTTAAAATAATTTAAAAGACTATAGTTTTAAATAATTCTAAAGAACTTTTCGACAAGAACAGTCATCAATATTGTGCGTTGTACCTACAGTTTTAATATTAAAAAGATACGATTATTAATTTGAAAATTTGCCGCCCCCTAAAAGTGCCGCCACTGCCGCCAGGAGATATTGGTTTGGGGCAAAGTGTTATTGGGGTTTTCTATTATGAAATTGTCATCACCAGCATAAAGTCTGGGACAGTGTCTGGAAGACGGCCATCGGTTCGCTCTCTATAACGTGGTACCTAAAACATAGCTGGCGAAATGTGAGCGTAATACGTCTCTAAAATCTACCCCGCACTTTATAACGCAGTTTTTATAGTTTTGTAGATAAAGTTCCACTTAAAATTGTTTTAATAGCGGTAGTACAAGTGAAGATAGAAATAAATTGGGATAAATAAATATAAATTGGTACCAGGGCAAGAGGATGATGGAGTACGAGCGAAGATAGAAATAGCGTGATTTAAGTAAATGACTCAGTAGCGGCGATGTGAAACAGGGTAAAGTTAAAATAATTGATTTGTACGGTCAGCGACATAAGAAGCTCAACGCTAAAATATAGTTAGTCCTATATTTAAAAAAAATATGTAATTAGAAATTGATAACTAGCTACTCTTTACCAATTTACTACTGCTCTAAAATATAAAAAACACTAATACATACGTAGACAACATTTGCAAGATTTTCATGGGTTTCAAATCCACTTCACGAAATGGGTTACCAGATTTTATATACCAGGTGTTCCTATATTTGTAAACGTGCTTTGCCCGCATTTTTGCTCACTTAGAAGCAGTACTTTTTCCTAGATTAAAGTACTCTATGTCCTTTTCTGTGCCTCTGACAACGTGTATGTGGCATTTCATGATGATTGGTGGAGTAGTTAAGGCGTGATCGTCACAAACATTTGTATTTATAATATTAGTAAGGATTTGATGGAGTAGAATAAGTAAGATAGACTCACACAAAGTCTGACTGCCGGCGGCGCTCAAGGACGGTCCGACGTCACTGTCGAGTCGCGGGCGCTCGTTGGGCAGGCTGAAGGAGTCCTGCGTGGTGAGCGACTGTGCTGCGGGACTCAGGTCGCCTTCGTCTCCGGCCCGCGCCCCCCAAGGGGTAGGGGCCGATGACGACAACCGCGTGTCTAGAAACACACGCCTTCTCTTAATACGATGATATCATACATTAGCCTTAATTAACAGTAAGTATGTCTAATACTTGCAGTGAATCCTATATTGCCTTGCATGTCCCAATTATCTCAATGTATTGTACATTTACATTGATAGGTAATAATAATAATACCAGCACAGGGCTGGTATTATTATTATTACCTAAAATTGTCCCACTGCTGGGCACGGGCCCCTTCTCAGTGTGAGAAGGGTTAGGCTATAGTCCGCCGGCCCATTGGGAGTTGGCAGACTTCACATACCTATCTTCGAAAATATCATGGAGAACTTTTAGACATGCATGCATGCAGGTTTCCTGATGTTTTCCTTCACCGTTAAAGCGATTTGATAGGTAGTTTGAGGAAATTGTTTTTAAACATTGCCTCTGTTATGAACCGACTACGCTAGTTTTAGTAAGAACTATGAGTTCATAGCAATGATTAATAATAATGAGTGAGAATATTACTTAATTTATTACTGTGGAACAAATAGCTAAATAATATTTTCCTGTTCTTTGTTATTCGTAAAGCAAAGCGACAATTTATATTGGATAACTTTAACGTAAATATATTTTATTAAATGTTTTACTTAATGGAGATTGAGGGAAACTGGACAAACAATATTACTTACGAGAGTCGTTGCTAGTTATATTGGAGTTTCTGGATGGAACATCGACTGGATCGCTCGGTGCCGTAGACTTTTGGAATAAGCTCATTGCTGTAGGCCTGTAAAAAAGATTTTGTATAGTTTATGTAGGTTCAATAACAAAGACTTAATAACTTGCAGGTTTGCAATGTATATATAACCTTAACCAATCGGCAAGAAAATCCATCTCTGCTGAGGGAGTGTTAGAAATAGATTGATACAATGATAATGTTATACCACAGAGCAACTTTAGAACGCACAGTGAAACTTTTTAATATCAATGAAAAAATATAATTTTCAGATGCCAGTTCCAAGTAAGGGTTAAGATGTCTTTAAAAAACCTGAAAAATCAAAGGTGCCAAATAAAAGTGCTATATATACTTGACATAAGTATCCCTTTACAAAGCCAATGCAGAAGTTGTTCAAGTTGATAAAGTTTATTCTTACTTAAGAATAAAATAAGTTGGTAAATTACCTCCAATGTTGATTACTATTAATAAGGCAGGGATCCCTTTATACCGCCAAATTTATTTTTTGTCTTATTTAATTTGGCATACCGAGTTAGGCATTTTTTTTTTCATAATTATACTTTGATATAATAGTTTTTTGGCATACTATTTCAGTAGATATAAATATCACTCAGGCTAATGCTTTTTGCTCTAATTTTGATTGGAATAAACTTAAAGGGCATATATAACTTGGGTAACATAGTGTAACAATAGTATAGGGTGCCCTCACAGGGATCATCGCCCGTTGGCGGGCAGAACTCCTCGCTTTCCACGGTGGACTGCGAAGAGGCTGAACCGGGACTTACTAGAAGAGGCAGCTATAGTCCAAGCTTGGCTGTCTCCTGCACCTCCGTCTGAGGAGGTAGACGCCGGAGCTTTCCGCTTTCGCAACAGCATCCAAGCTGTTTGCGATGCGGCCATAGTGTGCGACACTGGACTCCGAGGACGGGGGTCTACTGGTGGTCCCAGGAGCTAGCGGACCTCCGTGCGGCCTGCATTCGAGCCCGGAGGTCCTATACACGCAGTCGAGGACGGAGCCACCGCGATGAACAAGAGGAGGGACGACTGTATGAAGCGTATCGTGAGGCGAAAGAGTCTCTGCAGTTGGCCATCTGCTGCGCCAAGGAACGGGCGAAAAGTGAGATGCTGGAGGGTCTAGACCATGACCCCTGGGGGCGCCCATATCGCACGGCGCTGAACAAGCTCCGTGCGCGGGCCGCTTCCCTTACGGAGACCCTCCAGCCCAACTTCCTCTCCGAGGTGATCGAGGAGTTAAAAAACTCTCGCAACTCGCCTCTTCCAGCACTTGAGCATGGGTCGGTCACGACCTGTCGGATGCTCAGTTCGGATGCCGGGAAGGACGTTCAACAGTCGGGGCCATTATGCGCCTGAAGGCCGCGGCCGAGGAGGCAGTCACTAGCGGCGGTGTTCTGTTGGCGGTGTCTTTAGACATCGCCAACGCTTTCAACAGTCTGCCATACAGCTGTGTCCAGGGGGCGCTCCGATATCACGGAGTACCTTTTTACCTGGAGCGGCTGGTAGCGGACTACTTGAGAGGCAGGAGTGTCCTCCTCGAAGTTTGTGGCGAGGTTTGGCTTCGGCCCATGTCATGCGGTGTCCCGCAGGGATCGGTACTTGGTCCGCTCTTGTGGGACATAGAATACGACTGGGCCCTACGTGCTGTCCTACCCCCGGGCTGAGCATCATCAGCTACGCTGACGACATCCTTGTCACAGTCCGTGGGGGTAACTTCAAGGAGGCGGCCCGTTTGGCCACCGTGGGGATTTCCCAGGTGGTCGGGCGTATCGAGGCGCTGGGTTTACGGGTGGCTGTTAGCAAAACGGAGGCCCTGGTCTTTCATGGGCCCCGTCACAGTCCATCCCGTGGCGCCTCGATAATGGTGGGCTCGGCGCGTGTTCCCATCAAAGCACACATGAGGTACCTGGGCCTGGTCCTGGACGGAAAGTGGCACTTTGACGAGCATTTCATACAGCTCGCCCCAAAGCTTCTCGGCACTGCGTCCGCCCTTGGGCGGCTATTGCCAAACATGGGCGAGCCCAGTGTCGGTTGCCGGCGACTATACACGGGGGTTATCCGGTCAATGGAACTTTATGGCGCACCGGTGTGGGCGGACTCCCTGACCACTCAGTGCAGGACTCTCTTGCGGAGACCGCAGAGAGTCATAGCGGTCAGGGTTATACGAGGATAAAGCTGCGTCGGCCGGGACACCCCCGTGGGATTTAGACTGAAGTTTTCGCAGTGAGTGAGTGAGCAGTGATTAAGCACGCGCGTGATCGAGCCCACCAGGGCATGATGGCGGCTGGAGGCGCCCATGGCCAGTTTCAGAACTGTTGGGGCCCTCCAGCCGGTGTTGAAGCGGTGGGCAGGGCGGCAGCATGGGACCCTTTCCTTCCGGCTGGTGCAAGTGTTGTCAGGGCACGGCTGCTTTGGCAAATACCAGCACAAGGTCGCTAGGAGGGAACCGAGTCCCATCTGCCACCACTGTGAGTGTGAGGAGGACACGGCGCGGCACACGCTCGAGCAATGGCGGTGCAGCGCCGTAAACTCCAGGACGTTGTGGGTGAAGACCTCTCGCTGCCGGCCGTGATCAAAGCCATGGTCGACGGCGAGAGGGGAGGGTAGCGGTCGCATCATTCTGCGAGGACGTCATCTCACAGAAGGAGGCGGCGGCGCGGATCCGTGAGGAAAGTATCCTGGTGGATCAGTGCCGCCGCCCGGTTACTATAATAAGAAATCAGTAATTTTAGCTACGTACAATTTAATTTTGACATATTTTTGTCCGTACGTAAAACGACTCGATTCTTGATATAGAACCGGGCCTTAGTAGACAAGAATTTTACTCATAATTCCACAAACATGTATTTTGTATAAACATATCTCATTTTTATACAGAATCCACAATGGTACAAATCTTTTACATTGTTATATTTACCTAAACAATCATATTTACATTGATGAGAAACTCTTTGAGCTCGTAACAGTCGCACTAATAGGCACGTTTAAATTGTCTATATGTTGGAAACAGCAATACCTACTTAGAGAGCTCTGGGTAGGGAGCATCATCGACCCTCGTATTAGCTCTAAAACGTCGTAACATCACTACAAGATCATATTTTATAATAATGCAAACATAGTGAGTACGTTTACTTTCTAGTGTAATAAAATAAAGTACAGAAAATAAAGTTTTATATATTTTAACTTGCTATTATCTTTACTTATTTTTTGTTTCTTCTTAACATCTAACAAATATTTATTATCAAGGAACGTCTACTTACGATGGATCTTTATATGTAATATTAAGAAAGATAAATAATTGTTTTTTTATTCAGATTAAGGAAGATTTAAAGATTGCGTTGTTTTTTGTAAACAATTAACTTCTTGACGCGCAGCGGCACACCGACGGCCAGACACAATAGCTTTTGCAATTATGTCTGGCATTTTAACAATTGACAGGTTAAAGACAGCATGTGAAAGTCGACATAGGTAAAATAAAGTGTTTTCACGTACATTTATTTTCCTACTGGAATATAAAATACGTTTAACCGAAATAACGTACCTACAATACTTTATTATAAAGTACAGGTGGCAACCTAAAGAGTGAGTATGTAATACTTGTGAATAAATAATATGTTATGTAATACATAATATCGTTTTGATGCTTTTGTAAGAGTACTGTTAGGAGGCCGACCCTGATTGACTTTTTTAAAAAAACTACTTTTTACACTGCACTGTACTTTAATGTCAAAACACTTATTTTACAGATACAGTTCTACTGGTACCGATTTCCGAACTTCCCGGAGCGAACCGCGTGTCGCGGTGGACAGAATCTAACTAACTTTTGTATAAAGTAAATAAAAATGTTGACCAAGTGAGTAGTCACAACACAATGGAAATGTACTAGAATAAGTAAAATGCTGATATAGCGTTTATAAGGAACTATCTCGGATTATAACAGTACGTCGAACTTTATGGCCATAATTGAATATACAGAAATTAGGTAAATATATTCGTTAACTGCACATTTTGTTTAAAGCTATTAAAGGTAATTAATGCACAAACTTCAGTTAGACAGTATTTTCAGATTTGTCCGTATTAGTTGACACATTAGGTATGTTAATGCCAAGATCTCAGTACAAAACCTATTGTCCTCAAGGCGCACCTTCTAGGCGTGTAGCATACAACGGAGTTTAGTTTTTCCTGTTGACGAATTTAGATATAGGTACCAACATTAAGCGAGGCAACATTTCTAACCCTACTAAACTAAGACCTTGTTCTTAGGGCTTACATAAAATAAAATAATATAATAATACTTGAAGCGAGGCAAATTAAGAATATTTATATAAAACCAACGATTTTTATTATAGATCTGGCCTCAGAGTAGCACGAAAAACTGTCTTCATTAAGAAAAGTAAGTTTACATTAGATAGATATGAGTCAGCGTTATAATATTAGGTCTCATCCAATTTCGTGGTTTCTGTACAAATACAACGGTTATTTTAGAAATTGATTTATATTTCGAGAATAGATTATATATATTATTGCCACAATATTATTAATAACGTGTATTATTAATAATAAACATCAATAACCTTTTATACAATTACTATTTAAAATATATATATAAATGTTACATATAGCTTAGTGTCTACTCGTTTCGTTAAACAAACCATAGTGGCCTAAACACAAGCAACTGTAAGTACCTACATGAAAAATAAACATAGAATTTGAATTTAACATTCCAAAAATATTGATGATATAGTTACCTAGTATGAAATCCACAACGTTACCGATTTTTCTAATACAAAGCGGCAACTCCATATTTAAATATCACTATATTTCTAACTCAGATGTCATGTTGGTATTGCGTAAGTTAACGTCCAAAAATGTTACCATATAGATAAATACAGTGCATCTATGATTTGGATTTATGTCGTATACTCATAGAGATAGGTATATATTTTTAAAGATTGCTAGCCATTTGGGTTACAAATTACTAGTATTCTTGTTAACCCCTCCGGCTAAGCTAGAATACTTGTGTTATTCGTGACTCGAACCTGCGAATCTCTCGATAGCAATTCCAACGCCAATGCAATGAGCTATCGCCGCTTAAATATAGAAGTAGGTATACTAACCTAATTTCTGGTCGTTTCCCCATACTAGTGATAGTGGCCTGTTCATCTACTTCCTCAATTATGTCTTTGGCGATCTTCATACTGCCGCCGCCAGCCGTGGCCGGTTTGTTCAGGGTCGGGTTACTTGCCGATATCGTGAACCGAGATACTGTAATACATCATTATTGACATAAGAGAAGGTCGCTGAAACATCTAACCAGCGATAAATCTGGTGATAATTGACTGCACTCTATGTTTACTAATATAACGCATAATAATAGCAGATGAGTAATGGGTTACTTCACTTGGCATTGACGCATCTATCTGTGGAAACTTAAGTACTTAGCCATTTACATTATTTACACAAAATCATTATATTTATTTTTATCAGGCAATATAAAAGTAAAAGTCATTGTTATGACTTCTTTATATATATTTTTGATGTTTGTTCATGATTAAAAAATAAGTCAGGTGAAGCCGCTATTTCATTTACGATTACTGGCTTTACTTGGTATGCAGAGCTTCACGCCATTAAAACATTTAAAAAAAACATCTATTTGAATCTTAATGTCCGGAACATGCAACAGCTTAAAAATGTCAGGTGGCCGACTCATAAGTTGACACGCACTATCGGTGCTCAGATAGCCGTTTCTGTCAGCTGATATCTTACCCTGACTGAGATAAGAAGCATTTGCTAATACATCAATCAAACAGTCTGTAATAGGCCATTGTTGAACATAGTCCACCACAACGGATTGAACGATTGCTGAATCAGAATATTATAGTAATATTGCCATTTCTAATAATAAATTCCTAGGGCAACAATCGAATTAGTGGCAGATCGAAGAGAATATTAATTTGTCCGATGCACGCTTCCTATAGAATTTGGGAAAGCGGTAGAGTATTGTATTCCGGATCAGAATTAGAAAGCCCTAGCTGTAGTGGCAGATCATCCTTAACTCAAACTAGGCATGTGCCTATGGGATAACGGTTCACGCGTCCTAGCTTATCTAATTATTTTGCAAAATATATAAGGTGTGGCTCTCTCGATATTTAATCTGACTATTTTTAGCACGTTCACAATAGTCAAATAACACGATTTATAGATATTAGGGAAGTAGGTTAGGGTATCCAAGCTACCGAAGACCGGATTAGCCTAACTCAAATACCCCAAATCCTATAAAAGATCGCGACGATCATGGCTCAATGTCGAATACGTACCGCCGTCAGTCTGTGATCCAGGAGTCGTGCCTCTCTGATCCTCCTTCGAGAATAGCCTCTTTAACATTGAAGTGACAGAATTAGTCCTCGTCATAGGAGTCTGTTGTAATGATGCCATAGAGTTGGTTGAGCCCATAGAGTTCCTGTCATCACGCTTCCCGCGCTTGCTTCCTCGGTTCACGATGAAATGTATACCCGAAACTGCATCATCATTCATTTGGAGTTGCTATTTGGAAACAAAATAATATATTATAGTCCAACACTTTACTACATCTGCTCAAGTATCTACGAGGTACATAACATGTTAATATGGACGTCACACCAGGAAGAAAAATTTAATTTTATTTACAAGACATCAACTATGTTAACCTTATCTTTAATAAGATTATATTGTTAGATAATATTTATATAAAAAATATATTATGTTCCACTTATTTTTCTTATCAAACTATAAAAATAAAATCAGCAGTAAAACTGTTTGATATTCTATAACATAGAATATATTAAACACAATGCAATATGAACGAGAAGAAACATGGATTAGTAATACGTAGGTAAACAACAAAAGTGCCCACAACAAGGTTACGGAAGAAAATTAGATAAGCGTGGAATAGTCATTCAATTACGCAAAAAGACGGTGATGATAAGAACATTGGAAATAAAAATTTACACCTCATAAATAATAAACTGCGTTTTACGACGACAGATATCGATATCTTAAATCCACGGCTAAATGAAACATCGATACCTATTACCTCATCCAGTCCACACAATGAAATATTTTATTTCATAGATAATAAAATCAATGATATTACACGCTTCTCTATATATTTTCATCACATAAATTTTGTTATAAAATGCAAAAGAAATCAACATAGATTTAATACATATTGAGTTATTTTATTACGCTATAATACCTGCACCGAGAATACCTAAAAATACTTTACAGCAACAGTAAGCTATTAGTTACTGATTTCTCAAAATTAAATCCATAATCCAAAATTATTAAACAATGCTATGTTGACGAGTGAGTTGGTAACGCTACACTATGGCGATTTAGTTATCCTGTACAAAGGTCCTTCACCTGCGTATAAAATCACAAAGATTGCGTAGTATGCCAAATAACTGTTAATACTACTAAATCTGAAACCACTTCGATTAGACACATAAAATTTAGAAATATGTTTGGTAACATATACAAGGAGAACTATGTAAGTACATAATGAAGTTGATAGCCCTGAACACCGACACACTGCAAAGCTCCATACAATCCGGGCGTGCAGCATGCTTATAAAACGGACGGGTCTAACCTCTGGCGGGTCGAACTTGTAACTCACGGTGTTGGACGGGGCCATCTCGTCGATCTTCACGTTGGAGGGCGCGGACAGCACCATGCTGCGCTGGCGGACTGGCACCGCCACGCGCGCAGTCGAAGGCTCTGGGTGCTCTTCTCGCTGGTTCTCAGTCGCTATCGTGTAAGGCAGCTCCGATGGGAACACCTCGTCCCAGTACTGATCTCTGATCAGCTCGGGATGCTCGTGGTGCATCTCATCCACGATCATGTATGAAACCTAATGATACAATACAACAAAATATTTTTTTTATGCATATACATATACGTGAGGTACTGTAAGAAGCGTTTATAATTTTGCTTAATATACATAAAAGTTTCGTTGCAAAATTCTACTGACCTGTAAATCCCTGTCAATTAACCAATTAACTTCAAAATCATCGTCGTCTTCGCCGAAGGGATTAATCAGCGATTCGGCCACTTTCAGCCACCCCATGTAGAAGAAGAATTCTAGCGTACTAAATATAGGAAAGTACAAGTCTATATTGCTAATGTGCACTGATTCGTTTCCTGAAGACTGTAGCTTGTTGTCCACCCATTGACTGCCCAAAGCAGACGTTATAAAATAAGAATATACCGCTATAGTTACTACCTGAAATGTTTTAACAAATGATAATTGGAAACAACGAAACGAAACAAAAAAGCAATGAATGAGTAAAAATTTAAATTAATAGAGATAGGACTCAGTGACATCCCCACAAACTGCCACCTTTGAAATGATCGTAGCCAAATAATATTGAATTGTGTGTTGTGTTTCTGCGGCATGGCTTTCCAGAGCACATAATTTAAATGTTCCGAAGACTTTGTGCAACTAGCTAAGGTTTTCTTTCGCATCGCCAATCCGCGAATCAAAGTTAGTGATCTTAAAAGTGTCCATAGTTTATGGTACTGCATCAAAATTAGCGGAACTTGTGATATACTAGAGTAATACAAAAATAAACATACCTGAGTATAAACTAAAGGTACACTTATAGTGTCATAACTAAGGAGGAGACCCGCTTGCCCTCTAAATTTATTTAATTCGTCTATGATTGTCTTTACAGCAAAGTCATCTCTTATCCTGCCTTCTTTACGGGCTCTCGTTACAATACTGGTAGCCCATACTATTGGTAACCTGAAATAATGAACAGCAAAAAAAAATATAGACCTGGTACAAATATTTTTATGATAATATAATCTGATTCTGAATTGTAATTGGTATTGATTAAATCATTTCCGTAACGGTTTATCAGAAAAATACTAGGCATTTGTTAATGTTTATTGATAATCGTACTACCCAGTAATATGATTAATATTACTATCTATACTATATAAAGCTGAAGAGTTTGTTTGTTTGGTTGAATGCGCTAATCTCAGGAACTGCTGGTTCGAATAGAAAAATTATTTTGGTGTTGGCTAGATAGCCCATTTATTGAGGAAAGCTATAGGCTATATAACATCACGCTACAACCAATAGGAGCGGAGCAGCAAAGAAAAATTTATTTTGCAAAAACGGGGAAAATTTTCTTATATGAAGCAGACGAAGTTGCGCGGGTCAGCTAGTTTTTAATAATAATGAAGTAGCATTTCTGTCCGTTAAAAGATATGAGCTGAAAACGTAAATTGGGAACTAGAGATTCTTACCAATGCTTTGAAGGCTTAGGAAACTTGTCATTCAAATGATCAAGTATACTTTTTTCATTTTCTAGAAGGAGACCTGCATCAACGAAGTTGTCGAGCGTAGGGAATCGTTTCTTGACCCTGGGCGCGATCATCGTGAGGACCATCGTGAGGCAGAGGCACACGTACCGCACAATAGTCCGCCGCATCAGACGCCCGCGCTCATCCTGTCCTCAAATTGTCTGATTAATAATGTCCCGTCTCGCGTCTGTGTGTGAAACTATGCAAATATGTACGTTAGCCGTTAAACAATTCTGACTTTAAAAGGATGACTGACCAAATTGAAAATGTGACACATTTTATACTATGTGTAATGTATACATATGGAATTATGGGCAAATAATAGAAGGACTGCAGAGGGCTTTTCATTAATTTATTTTACTTTAAGCTCCAGTAAGGGGTTGATTGGCGTTCATTTGAAATCAGTAGCATAAATTACTGATACTACCTAGAATTAATAAGTACTTATGTACACGTAAGTACTTATTAATTCCATGCATACAATTAAAAGGATATGACAGGTTTTTGTTATATTAGAAAAAGTGTACTCTCAGGTGATTGCCCGACTTCATGTAACCAAGTACTTTTTATGTGATACCCCTCGTTACATCTCAAGGCCAACACTTCTCAGTACTCAAAATAATTGACCACCTCTGTAGATTATTTATGTATACACTGAAGCTATATTAATAGCCAGTAGGCATAAGTAAAGTGAAATGTGTGTTTTCTCTTTAATGTGTTTTATTTGTGTTTCGCCTGAAGCTGCGAGAGCTGGCTATTTTTAAGTTTGCCAAGCACATATGTATAGGTGTTAATTCTCTCTATCTAACACATTAGGAGAATCCTTGTCACTTCTGAAGAGCTAAACTGAAAAAATGTAGACCTCTTTTACAAGATAATCAATCTATTCAAAAAAATGTCTCCTTAAATTATTTATCAGTTAGATAATACTTGAATAGTCATCGTATCGCTATGAGTTATACAACATTTTAATATACACATATCCGTACACAAAGTAGAGACGATAAGATTACTCAAGATTGCACACAAACAACGTGGTCTTGTACGTATCTGAATGAAAGAATAATGAACAATAAATTATACAGACGGAAAACTGCTTTACAACTCCTAAGTAAATAAAAACATGTACTCGTTGTATTACACTTAAATCACAACTATTATAAGTAAAGCAACTATTACTTAACTGACAGTTAAGAGAAACGCAACATATTACACTAATAGATAGTGTGCATAAAAGAGCAACATATACTTAAATGCAGGCATCAGTATCGGTTTTGTAATCCCTACTATCGCCTATAATAATGTTCGACGTAAAACTGCTGTTAAATTAAGGTACGGTATATTGCAAATTAGGAACCGTAACGACCGGTGTCCATGACCTTTCTGTCAAATAACAGAGGGGTCAAACAAGTCAAACACTAATCAATAAATAGTGGTTAAGACATTTAGCAGAAATAAAAATATATACTGTATTCAACACACATTTTAAAGTGATTGGTTATCTATTTGGATACGCTTATTATGTTACATTAAATAACATTCACAATAAAAATGGTAGCTTCTTCCTATGTATGAAATAATATTAGGTATGTATATCCGGCGTGGAAGACGTTTATCATCGTCGGTTTCCGTGCATCAAATTATTGTGCGATGACTATGTTAGAAAATTTAAGTTGTGAGACAATGTAACAATTTAACGTAATCAAATTTCAGTGTTAATTTTGTATAATAATGCAATTTAGACACTTTGGAATATTTATCATGTTTAGATTAAGAAACATATTTCGTGGGTTACTTTCCAAAAATAGAACAAATAGTGAACAGCACCTGTTACTAGAAAATAAAATTTGACGATTGAAAATCATACCAAATCATTTTTGAACAGGTCATAAATAATAACAATGGCTTTGGTGCAGTAGTAGACGGTAAGAAACAATGCATATATGCCACCTTAGCTTGATAAATACACAAAAGAAAATAACTTGTATATATATATAGGTACCAACCTATAATAGAATCTGCATGTGTGCAGGTGGCATTTTAATATTACTAATACTTGAGTGTATTTGGATATCGTAATTTTTGGCAAGTAGGTAGTCCAGACAGAAACACATTTTAGCCACGGCCTATATAGTCACGGAGATACTACATACATTGCGGCTTCTATACTTTACAAATGCCGACCCAAATTACTACATAGACAAATGCCACATTATAGCTCGCTTTTAATCATTTTGTCGTATCCTTTCATAATTATGTAAGTACATCTTTCTTAGAGTCATCAAGGTACCTTTGACTCAAAGCGATAAAATAGACATTTGATGCCTGGATTTACATAAATTGGAGGACATGACATGATTGGTACACAGAAATCGAGAATGATATAATGAGATAGCAGGAATAATGACAGATGAACTTTTATTCTAGTACTAGCTTTTGCCCGTTGCTTGGCTAGCGTAAATGTAGGTTAGGTTGACACCCTAATCACCTAGCGGTATAAAATATACTTAACGACCTAGTCTCATACCTACCAATAATACATTAAAAAAATCATAAAAATCAATCGAGCCGTTTCGGAGGAGTGCAACCACAAACACAGTTACACGAGATTTTTATATATAATTACTAGCTGCCCGGACAGACTTCGTTCTGTCAAAAGCAATTTTTCTTTTTTTTATGTTTACTTTATCACTAAGGGGTATGAAAAATAGATAGTAACCGATTCTCAGACCTACTAAGTATGCATATAAAATTTCATAAAAATCGGTCAAGCCGTTTCGGAGGAGTATGGTAACTAACATTGTGACACGAGAATTTTATATATAAGATATAGATTAGCTATAGCACTAGAGAAAATAAACAGTTCGCAGCAATCTTTTTACGATTTCAGTATTTAGTCGCTGGACGGTCTAACAATATTGTCTACCCCGCCATTTTTATTGTAAGCTTAATTGCGCTCGTAAACTGTCTAGGGAATCGGTAAAGTAATACGCATTTTACAAAAACAAAATCTGGCATATTTACAAAGTTGGTCGCTTGCTCCAGAAGCTAAGCTAAGCCAATCTATATCATAATATAATATAATAATAATATATAATATTCTACCACATATACACAACACCATCTAGCCCAAATTAAGCAGAGCTTGTACTATGGGTTCTAGACAATGGATAAACATACATATATATAATATTGTCTTCTGTTTACGCGAATATTATTCATTGTTTATATGTATAATATGTAAGTATTTACAAAAAAAAAAGTATATGTGTGTGTATGTTTATCCATTGTCTAGTACTCATAGTACAAGCTTTGCTTAGTTTGGGCTAGATGGTGTTGTGTGTATGTGGTAGAATATTATTATTATTATTATTGAAATTAAACTACTATACATATATACTTTTTTTTGTAGATACATCCATATTATACATAGAAACACCCAGACCAAGACAAACATCCATGTTCATGCACACAAATGTTTGAGTTGTGCGGGAATCGAACCCGCGCCCTCAGGCGTGGCAGTCGGTTACACTAACCACTACGCCATCGAGGCCGACTATATTCGTATAGAATTAATGGAATAGAATTTAAATAAATAATATGCTTAGTAACAATACGGAGCAGTTGTTAAAAAATATAACTCGAAAAACTGGAAAACAGAGATAGTGTTGTCTTATCATATTATATCAAAATCATATACAAACATAAATAATTATTTGGCCAATGTGTAAGATAAGTAACAAAATTTTGCTTATTTATAACTTTATAAGTGTGTCTATAAATGTATGACAACTTGATTCATAGTTGCAATACCTTAGAGTTGTATGTCAGTGAACTATCACATACCTGTCCATGTATAGTGGCTGAGACGAAAACGGCGATAGAGTCAGGCCAAGGTATGGTCGTGTATTGATTCCACCAGCGGTTCATTACCACCGTTACATAAAACCCTAGCACGAACGACAGAGGTATCACATTCCCGTGGAAACTGCAGTAATTTACAACGCCTTCAAACATCCTGTGTGGATAATATGGGCATTTTAACATCAACGAATGGAGTTACTGGAATGTAGCAAGTATGTGATATATGTCAGACGTCATATAATAATTTGTAGCGTGATACAAGTAACCTAATGATAGTATTGTTCAATGGCAGCCTGGACAGTAGAGTTCATTACGACCGAGCGACCGGCTGTTATGCTGGTTGTAAATCATGACAAAATATACGTATTACGACTATAAAACACGAAGATTTCTGTATATTTGTATACTTTATTTTTCAGCTAGTTAACATTCCTGGTACGCTGATTTGTTAGTGCTGTGACCGAGAATGTTCATTATTTATTTAAAGTTATGTATATTTTAACATCGCATCCAATCGCCTGACCGTAGATATAAAACATAACAACCCTTAATTATCGGAATGCCGGTTTTAGTTTATAGTTGCGATTCTGATTAGCTTTATAAGTAAGATTTGAACAAATAGTCTCATTTTCCCTATGATATCAAATCAGTCGTTTTTGCTATTGTAAATGTAAATGTATGTAAATATGTATATTTATTTACCTTTTTGAATGCTCGTCCAATAGTAGCCGATAAGTTAGATTGAGTACATAATATAACAGCAAAAATACTAAAAGGTCTAGCCAAACCAATTTGTATATACTGCCTCGCCATCTGAAAATAAAAAGTACAATTCAACAACATGTTGCTAAGCAGATAGGTCACATCAACTAAATTGCTTAAAGCCCTGAAACATAAGTACGTGAAACTGGCAAAAATAGGTTTTGAGAAATAGATTTCATATCTTTTACATATATATTTTTAATTACGTGTGCCAAAAATGTGGATTGCAGAAGAGGTATTAAAAGTCGTTTTCAAATTCGGTTATACACCATCAATTTATACTTAAGAAAAATAATGGGTTATATATAATTAATAAGTACATAAATAATAGAAATGGCTAAATAGCTTACATTACTAATCAACATTTTAAAGAGTGTACATAGTATATTAAGCTGTGATATACCATTGTCTCTGTAGATTAAAGATATATCGCCACATCTACATATGAATGCCTACAAACATATAATTTGGCATGCAAACTACTTATTATGAAGATGAATTGATTTTGAGTAAGTATACCCAATATAAAATAGTTATGGATACTGATTGTCGTCTGAATATAATTTTTTTCTTTGATATAGTCTAGTTGGTAATATTCATGAGTATCAATAGTACCAATTAGATAGAACTTCTGTTGCTATCGATTTTAGAGTTCTGAAGGTTCTATTAAAATGGTATCGCGTTACGTACACGTTATTGTACGGGAACCGTGCCATAGGCCACTATAAGTTCCACGATCGGAAATTCGACCGGAACAACATTATAGCTCGTTATATACCTACCCGCCAGATCATACATACATACAAAATACTCTTCATTATGGTAATGTTTTAGTTATTAAGATAGTTTTTATAATGAATACGGAACACAAAATTGGAGAAGTAAAATATTTAAGCTGGTGGGCATGAGTGCTAAATGATAAGTAACGTCATCTCGTATGCTGTATCAACCTAGAACACTGAAACATCCTTGAATACAATTGTTTGTCTCCGTAACATGTAGGTATAGGTAAACTATAGCAAGTATGTTAACTTAGTACGCCTACTGATTTAATGACATACATCCTTTTATTGGTATGCGTATAGCTGTTTTATCGCCAACATTTGAGTGTGCATTACGTCATCCGTGATTATAGATCTATACCAATAAAACGAGAGTAACGGTTAACAACGGGTATCATAAAGATGTAATGATTATATCAGCTGTTTTTTTCTGAAGTGATACGTTGTATTACAGCTGAATATTACCAACATTATAAGCTGTTATTTTTGTGATGTGACCGCATTGTAAAGTTACATGTGATAGACAAATTGTGTATTAGGGAAGGCATCACAGGACTTGTGTGCTTTTCATCAGTGCTTGGTCTCACTATTCGTTTGCCGCGTGTCTTATCGGACCTCATTTTGTATGGTAGGTAAGTGCAGTCATTCCTAAGGATGAGCTTGTAGCAAATAAGGGCAGACAGAATCAAAGTACCTATCGAAATTTGAATTAAGTATAAATACAATGAAATACTGTGCAATGATTTGACGTTAGTAAGTATTGTAGGTAAGTTATAGATGTAAATACACAGAACATTAAGATTTAAATCTAATACATATAAATCACACAGATTTAATTCCTATGTAAGATATGAACTCACATCTTATTTATGATGCGGTGACCGCTCAATTTACGCCGCTAATTGTACTTCTTTATGTTATCTATGAAGAGGAAGAATTGTTTAATACCAACGTTAGGTATAAAACAATTTGGAATGGAAACAATAACTACACTCTAATTCAACTAAGTTCCGTGCTGTATTATGAATAAGAAGGTCAGTGACGTGTTACTGAATGTCCTTTTTATACTTTTTAAGAATTCCGGTTAGATATTTTGCATTATATACATTATACCAGTTACATCAGCAGTCAGAAACAAGATTTCAAAAACCGAAATTTTTATAAGTAAGTGTAAAGGAATATTTTAGCAGAACAGAAACAGAAGACAATATTATGTAAATAATCGTCAATCGTTATCATACAATTTTACATTATCTTGATGTTTGATCTATACAATTTAAAGCTAGTCTTAGTTCTAAATTGTATAGAGAAGCAAGTAGCTTAGACTAACTTAGAAATGAACTAAAGAATTTAGATGGACATTAAACAACACGATATCTCGCTCCGATTAGTTAGCTTAGCGACAATGTAGTAGATATCTCACAAACAATAGATTGATTAATCTCTAAAGTCTTTAACAATAAGTTGCAATTGTAGCGGTTTAATAATTGCGCTCTGGTGTTGTGTTTTAACCTTGACTGTTGAAGATACAGCTGTCGTGTTAGCGTCAGTCGTGCCACACGCGATCAGAACTGAACACGTCCGTGCCATGGTATACAACGGGCTTTGTAATTACTTGTATCTGAATAATGTCGTATTGTCTGATTCATAATCAACATCATTCGTCAAAAGTACCCAATAGCAGGTTCAAAGCAAGGTAAAATTAATAGAATTAATCACAGTGATCAATTATTATTTATTAGGTTTTTTTAATCATTTTACGAATATGAATGTGTTACTTGTTAGGTATTTACATTATCAGATATATCGGTTTTGTCCCACTGTTGATTGTTTGACCTGCAAGCATGCGATAGTTATCATTCATACTAGTTAAGTTAATTTTACAAAGCCACTGTGAGTAAATAAACACGTTTCAGTTTATAATACAAGCGTGAACTTACACTAGGAAGAAAACCCGTCTGGAATGTTTCACTTTGTACGACAATGCATCATAAAACGTTTCTTGAGCAGTTCGCCACGCCATTCGGTATCAAATCTTCTGATAAATTCACTTAGACAGTACTCGCGAAAAACGTCGTGCACGCACTGCACCAACATTAAATGAGTTCAGGCTCAATTTGAATGACTCGCCGCACTCGCTCCGAGACGATGTGGTTAGTTAAGGTAGATTATTTAACAATTGGTCACTCAAGCGCCTTGAAACGTTTCTTTTTGTTACACTATTATATTCTATTTTTATTCATTCGCACTGTTTCCGCAATGATGAACTTATGATTACAAACTTAATGTTTCTGCTCGCTAATAAGTAGGCATTGCATATATTTATGTAGGTATATACTAAAACAAGCGTTTATGATCAAGTGTCACGCGCGTTTCTCGGTATTGGTCACAGTATCGAGTTCTATGGCAATAAATTAAATGAATATTGTTAATCACAGTGGACATCTATACCAGTGTGGTATACACTGGTGTATATGGCCAATGTAGGTTTGGTACGAAACTCGCAGACGGGATATTACGTCATTCTGCGCCACGGTTTTGGTTTGTCCTTCTGTGTAGGCGGATCTGAATTGTCAAAGCCACCGAAGCCACACGGTCAGTATGCGTAGTATTAGAGTTAGACTATTAGAGAATCAGTGACATCATTAAAACAACAATTTGATGACGGAAATCCTAGCGAGCCTATACTTATTGTGAAATGTCCTTGACGAGATGTTGTCGAATGTCTGTAACATAGAACTAACGCAATCAGTACATATTTCAGTAACTCTCCAATGACTCACAGTAGATAACTACACTACCTCAACTACACGCTAATTACGACTACAACAATCACCATCCATTTCAAAGTAAACAAAGTCGCACGCAACATATTATTCCTGAATATTTACAACACCGGCAAAGTCCTCATTGATACTTGACAAAATATTAACTTTATTAATTAAACAATGTACAGGCTATAAGGTAATTTCGAATAATGTGTTTGCAAGTGGGAACTAGCAACAAATTCCCAAAATATTTCAATCATATTTCAATATTTAAAATAATAACTGTCAACTTACTGCCAAAGATTCCAGAACATATTTTTAGAAATAATCATGATAAGTTGTTGAATTCACAAGTCACGATATAAGTATCCACGTTCTGTCTCACAAGTAACAGCACATTGAGCCACTCAACCGCTAAGAAAAGTCGTACCTTTGTGGTTCTCATAAATGACAAACTATTATAGGCAGTTAAACGTCTCAATTTTCATTGTTCACTAGCTATTTGCGATATAAACCTCTTTTATTGTACACAGCACCGAGTTAACAACATTAGTGAGAGAATTGTTCCAATACACTCAGTTTTCTATAATATATACATAATTATACAAGTTATATATCATTCAAATATGTATATAAAACAAATATTTAACTACCTACTATGTCGATTAGAGTGTTCTTGCCAATTTAATGATGTAACTGGCCAAATTCAATATAAGTTCAGATTCCAATAAAAAAAGGTAAGCATGTTTCTACCTCCAGAAAATACTCGGCGTCTTGTTAATTGAATTTGGCTGTTACATCGAATTATGAATCATGACTAATAGGAAGTCTAAGATTGCGGTACACATGGACATTTGCTATTTTTACAAGTTACGTAGGATTTAAGTTCTTGGGCTTTACGATAAGATATTTTTAAATATTCTGCTGTACTAGTAGGTATCTATCCATAGTATCGATCGAGGTTCATGTTACATACTGTTACGTCTCGTTCTCCCATCACTAGAGTAGTAGAGCCTTGCTAATTTCAGCATTAATGGGGCCGGCTCGACCGGGGAAGGACTACCCTCTCACAGAATATCGACGTGAAATAGCAGTATTCCTACTATTGTGTTTTGTTCGGTGAGTGAGAGTACCGAAGCCCCAATCACCCTCTTTTCCCCTTCCCGCTCCTTATCCTTCCCACTTCATTTCCTAAAGGGTCGGCAACAGGCAAGTGATGCCTCTGGTGTTGCAGGCGTCCATAGGCTACGGTGATCACTTACCATCAGGTGGGCCGTATGCTTGATTGCCACCTAAGCAGTATAAAAAAAAAGGAAAACTTTGCTGTTTAGTCGATCGCTGCCAAGATGTAAAATGAAAAATCTGTTGTGTTAAGTTTTTAAACATAACACTAGCAATAAATATGTTATTAACAAATTGTAATTAACGATAATATTAAAAGCATAACAATATATAAATAATAACATAAGTACACATAAATATATATTATATTAGATTGATACATTATATTTTATATACTTAAAACAAATTATTTTAATTGCTATGTAGCCCTCTTCCTCTCTTCTAATTTGCTGTGTCCGACAGGGTCCATAATGACCTAATTTGTTTTATAAGTCCATCTTTATAACATTGTGGAATGCAATAAAATATTGAGTATTGAGTAAAATATTATTTTATATTATATAGATTATAGTTTATAAAATAGTAATAGATTTATTTTACACTGTAGTTTTAGGATATTACTCCTTACTGGACCTTTTCAATGTATCATTCCTGATTACTTCAAGAAATAAATTTAAGCTACTTGTCGGATTTCTTAACGCATCTTGAAACAAGGGACTCAAGGAACCCAGACACGGAACTACTATCCTTTGATTATTCATATATACATTCTATATTAAAAATAGGGGTTAAAGAATGAAGTTGCCGTTGTATAGTAATAGATACTTTGAATTGACATAAAACCTTCATGGTGTGAGATTTTCGAGTGAAACTTTTGTCACATGATACCTATAAGATTCAATAAGATTAAAAAATGTGCAACATTAGATTTTCGACTTTCAATTTTTTTTTTTCTTCAGCTTAGACGGGAAAGGCGAGTACTTCGAAAATCCGAGTCATTTTTGAATACGTGTTCTGACGCGGAACTAACACGGCAGAAACGGCTCGCAATATCAACGCTGCGTTTGGAGAGGAGACTGCTAATGAACGCACCGTGCGCTTTTGGTTTATACGCTTTCGTAATGGAAACTTCGACTTGAAAAAGGCACCACGTGGAAGACCGCACCCACAAGTGAAGGAGATGGTAAAAGCCGATCCGAGTCAAACTACCCAGGAATTAGCGGCATGGTTTAACGTTACTTTACCTACAATATTGGCTCATTTGCATCGAATCAATAAGATAAAAAAATATGAAAAATGGGTGCCTGGTGATTTGACTGATCTGCAGAAAGAAATGCGTGTTAAATCTTGTGTTGCCTTGTTAAATCAGTACAGAAATAAAGGAATATTGGATCGAATTGTGACATGTGGTCAAAGACCGCAACAGTACCCTAAAGCAAAGCTTACCAATAAAAAGGTAATGGTAACTGTTTGATGGTCTTTTCATAGTGCTATTAACTATAGCTTTCTAAAGTCTGACCAAGCAATAACAGCAGATGTTTACTGTGCCAAACTTCGAATAATGATGGCGAAACTGGCAATGAAACAGCCCCGACTCGTGAATCGATGTTCACCATTATTGCTCCATGATAACGCAAGACCTCGCACTGCACGAGAAACCGTTGTAACTCTACAGGAACTGCAGTTAGAAACCATACGTCATCCTCCGTACTAGCCAAACCTTGTTTCAACGGAATACCATTTTTTTCGTGGTTTGAACAATTTTCTACGTGATAAACAATTTTCGTCCCAGGAGACAGTACAAAATGCTTTCACAGTTTGTCGAATCTAGATCTCCGGAGTTCTATCGTAAAGGCATAACTTCCATTTAGATGGCAGCAATGTATAGATAATGAGGGTAATTGTTTCGTTTAAATAAATATAGTACATCTCAGAAAAAAACGAGTTTATATTTTTCTGTACAAATCCGCAATTTCATACTTTAACCCCTAATATTATACATGCGAGAGTAACTCTTGGGATAGTTGGTTGCGTATTGAAGACTAAACCTCTAAATCAGTTTGGATTAATTATGGCAATAGCTTCAATGAAGGATATGAGCTACTCATAAAAGAAACGTAAACTACGTTACGGATAGTCATGATATATGATTAAGTATAAGTAATATGGATAACACAATTTTCTATTGTACCTATCTGCAACACTCGGCGTAAAACGGCGAAAGCTCAATCTAAGCAGTAAATTACTAATACACATAATATGCTTTATTTTAGCGCAATGAAATTATAATATAAGAAACATGTCTAGTTACTTCGTCGCTAGATAATAGTAATTTTGTTATACCTACTTGGTTTGGCGGCAGCGAAACGCAACTACTGGTCGTAAACACAAGACGTGTTCGATATTAGATTCCAGCAGAAATTAATAGTGTAGTTCGGTTATAAATTACAAACAATTAAGAGTGTGTAACGACGTATCGTCAATGCTTTTCGACTTGCACCTCAAACTTATTAACTAAACACGTTGCAAGTTTTTTTTGCCTATTTCACCTTTTTTATTTTTAGGGTCCTTTTTTATTTTACAATAAAATGTCAGCCCTTACGTTCCCTATACTAATCTAAATATCAGAAATAGAAAGCATTTGTGCAAAAACATGTTATAAATAGCCACAGCTAGTTTTGATGTAGGTTCAGCTACGTTGCAAGTTGTTGCAAGAGATTTGGTACAGAGTTAACTAAAATCTTTGGCAGGGATTAAAGGTACTTTATAAATCTTAGACATTACATATATCAAACACTTAATAATATACATATATCAAACAATAAAAAGCACTATTGTAGATATAATTATCGTTACAACACGTTGATTCTTTTGATGTAACTTGCTGCCCATTATTGTCATGAGTAATGAGTTACTCATTTGCCAGAAGTTACACTCGCATTTGTTTGGTTGGTAGATCAATAAAGAGATAAATGCTTTTAGCAAATACATCAATTATATGTGCTTTTATCGTATTTATTTTATATATAATGTATTTATATATGAATATTAATAATATGTTATACTATATTTTGGACTAATAACTTGACGCCATACCAAGAAACACCGAGCATATAATTTTATAAGTCAATGTTTAATTTAGAAAGTAGAAGTATAAACACAGGACAAAGACGTTATAAACATATTTTATTACTTTGCTCAAAGACTGCATGGTAAATTAACGAGGTTCTACAAAACTTAATAAAGGCTGTACATTACATGTCTTTAGCTTTGTATTTGGCGGGTACATACAAACAATGATTAAACATAATAAATAAACCTAGTACTTTAATAGGTCAAGTTCTTTCAGTATTTACTATTTAATATTGAGCTAATTATGTTACGCTCTGTGGTAGCGATCTAGTCAATCTTAACATCCTAACAGTTGTGTATATATGGCGTCTAAGTCAGTCGGTCGCCAGACAGTACGACAGCTAGATGTCGTCATTTAGCGAGGTAATTCATTATTTTATGAGAAGTATTTGATAAAACCTACGTCCGGCCAATCTTTACAACTATGTATATACCATGAAAGAAAACCAAGAAAGATTAGTAAACTAACTATATCTAAAAAGCTTTTTTTAAAAGGAATCGTACTAGTTACAGTAGGTATAGTAAATGAATGAACGTTTAAGTAACTAATAGAAAATATTTTGTCAGTACGTTCATCATCTTCATCCCAATGAAAATGAATAACCATGAGCGGGACTCTAAATAATAGTTAGAACAACACATAAAGAATAACGGCATGATTAGATTGTGGCACAAAAGCTATCGATCTGAGCATCATCTGATCAGCGATAATTATAATCACGATTATAATTGTGACTGCCCACCGTTAGTAATAATTATATAATTCTGGTAAATCCATAACAATATAATGATTTTATATACTAATCATTAAAATATTATATTTCCTCGTTACCTTTATACGTTAATACTTCTTATGCTGGGGCTACATTAGCGGGCGAAGATTCGTGTCGCGTTAAAAACATCGTGTATACACGATGTTCTTGTCTACATTAAGCTGGCGAAGATACGTGTTACGTTGACGCGATACAGCGTGCCGGGTTATGTTGTTCGACCTGTTGTGCAGCTGAGACGTAGGCGGTAATTCAAAATGGAGGAAGTGGCATTGCTTTATGTCATATCAGGATTCTATATAATACTCTCAGTTTCATACAACTGAATGAACTCCAACACTTTTTCGTTACTCCACTCCATAGTGTACAAAAACAAGTGAGAAACGGCACGGAATTGCCGTAAATCTTAGAGTTCGAAAAAATAGTATAACGTGAACTTGAGCGGTCAGAGGTCAAAGGTCATAGTCATTTCGGGGGTATATCGACTATCCCGAGTCGAATGGCGCTGGCCGCGAGTCTCTGGCTCTTACGGTTCCTGAGTTGAAAGTTGTATAACAGACAAACGGACAAAGCTGTTGTATAAGAGGTTTTTCGAACTCTAAAACACAAGCACGTCCAGATTTTGATTTTTTCACTGAAGTGACGTAGGTGACCCAAGCGAATATTGGCGCGCCATATCCCTTTGATACACGCCAGTTTACCGACAGTGCCCCGATGATACATCGTTTTCGCCTGAATACAACACGTTGCAACGATCTAACCGGCCACACTCATCGCGTTAACACGAATATTCACTGTAGCCCGCTAATGTAGCCCCAGCATAAGTACCTAGCCGCAACTAGAATGTAAAATCCATCTGTTTTCTAAAACAGTTGAATATTTTATTTACTTTTCTTTACCTGGATAACAAGCAGTCTTACTATATCTAATAAAATTCTAATACTATAGCTATAGACCGTAAACAGTTTTCGCATTATTAGTTCAACGCGATCGTATTACAGCAAAATAAAAATACACCAGACTAAAATATTTTGTTTTCTCAAACACAGCTGTTACTATGTATCGGGTAGCTGGGTACCTATTACCGCGTTTGTTCGTAGCAAATTAAAATCCGTAGTCTCTGGCTACATCTACAGACAAGAGGCGTGAATAGGTACAAAAAAAAATTGCTTAGAGAAAACAATGTAACACTGTTAAAGGTCACTTATGTCGTTTTATCGTAGAGGAATTACCTACATATGATTTATATCTAACAACGGGACTAACTCACATTTGTAATAGAATGTTGAAATGTTTATTATTTTTAATACAAAAAGCGGTAACAACACGCCCCAGAATTAAGAATACTAGAGTTTACTGCACTATATTGTTGCCACAATTGCTGACTGGGTGTCGTATGTAACCAGAAGTAAATTTAATACAAAATCTTATGCATAGTCTCACGCTTATTAGCCTAGTCAATAGGTACTTTTTGGTCAACTTTTTTCAGCAGTCTCGGCATAATATGAAGAATAGATTCAATTTTTCCAACGGGGTTCTATTCTGAAGCCTTTGAAGAATAGCTCCAAGAAAGAAAAAATATCTCAAACTTATAGTTTAACAATTATCACACTTGCAATGTTCACGTTCAAGCAGCAAAAAATTATTATTAATTATTACCTTCATGCAGTATGGAGCAATGAGCTTACATATTCCAGAGTTAGGCAAAAATGTATCACAGTTTGACAGTAGAAAGATTTAAAATTGCTCAGAATGATCTGTGTAGCGCGGAGGGCGGGCAGTTTGCGGGACGATAGAGCAGAGCTAAGATAGAGCTTACCGCGGTTCAAATATACTGCAACGCTGTGGCAACCTATATGAAGAATTGTAATGAAATACCTATATTGATATAATTAAATTCGTCTGATAACATTATATAATCTTTTTACAGCTACTATAATATATATCATTGATTTCTATTTGTTAGTTAGTTAGTTATCAAATTATGAATGCGAACGTTCGTTCGATTGCAAAACTAATTGACAAATTGTGATAAATAAAACCGGGACAAATTGGGATAAAAAAAACTATTGTACATTTATCTATCCAGCAGGGCTCTGAATTTTTTCATTTCTTAAATTTTATGTTTAATATGTTTAAATAATTTTTATTGATAAAGTGTCCAAAGTAGGCGTGGCTAGCGCAAGCCAGAGTACCCGTTTTTGGCCGTATTTTCATCCCTCTGGCAAAATTATAAATATTGGTTCTACAATTCCGGGAGACAAGACTTTTTTAGAAAATTTCTTTTTTTACATTTGAAAAATCTCAATTAGTTTTTGAGATATTTGCAAAAAAACTAAGCTCCCTTTTTTTTAGTTAATTGTTTATAACTCTAGCAATTTTTGCAAGCGGATCTTGAATTGTTCAAAAATCATTTATATGCCATTCCGAATCGAATGACACCTCGTTCATATTTTTTCGAGAAAAGTTGACCTGAAAAGCACTTGTTGACTAGACTATATGTATAAGAAGGGGTAGGCAGAAGCCTAACACATCCACATATCGCCAGCTATGATTTTAGATCCCTCGTATAGGGGACTTTTGTCTACTGTTGAGAATTTTTGCCGAACGAATAGCAAAGCTTGTCCGAAAATCTGATCCGAGACCTCATGCACAGCAGCAAAATACGAATACAAAATACTAATCAATTCGAGTGTATTAAAACTTTTGCCTTCATGCAGTATGGAGCAATGAGCTTATATATTCCAGAGTTAGGCAAAAATGTATCACAGTTTGACAGTAGAAAGATTTAAAATTGCTCAGAATGATCTGTGTAGCGCGGAGGGCGGGCAGTTTGCGGGACGATAGAGCAGAGCTAAGATAGAGCTTACCGCGGTTCAAATATACTGCAACGCTGTGGCAACCTATATGAAGAATTGTAATGAAATACCTATATTGAAATAATTAAATTCGTCTGATAACATTATATAATCTTTTTACAGCTACTATAATATATATCATTGATTTCTATTTGTTAGTTAGTTAGTTATCAAATTATGAATGCGAACGTTCGTTCGATTGTTACGTCACGAACACAAAATCTATTGGGAATACCCAAATTACCTATGTATTTATATTTTAATAAATAACCACAAATATAAATATAAGATACTAAGGTAATTAGATGACACAGTATTCGTGTGAATGGTTGGTACTAAAATAAGTGTTTGTTTCAAGTGCAGGTATAGGTAAAAAATGTGTAAAAAGCATGAGTAACATCGAAAAACATAAAAATATGTTTGTTTAACAATTAAACCGTGCACATACGTATTTTGAAGAAGAGTATACATTGCATCATGTTTTGTTAAGCCTTGACTGTCGACAGGCACCTGCCTGTCACATGCGGTACGTAAGAATTTTATAATTCCTGGATATAATATTAAATAATTAATAAAATACCTATTGGTGCTAACATTAAGATAGATATTTTATCTTTCTTACTGGTCACTTACAGGCGTTTTCAAAATCCATAACATGAGTTCTATGAATCACTCAAAAGAGTATATAGTAATTTGCTGCCTGTTTGGATATGCCGTAGAACTGGCATTCCAAAGTTCTCAAAGTAACTGCCCGCTTAAGCACGTAGACGGATCGATCTACACTGTAGCTATTCGCTCGCCTCCGAACTCAACCCCTATGCGTCTACCAAAATATAATGATGCCATGGTCTGGTATAAAAAAAAAACATACTATGTTTATTTCGTAGCGGAAATATTCTAAGTCTATGATTTATTTAGAAGGAATTTATAATATAAATATTTAGACTTATTTGTAAAACATTCTCTCATTTCAAGTACACTTAACAATATATGTATTAAAATTCTTATCTTATAATCCAAATATTTATATAACAAAATCTAAGCATATTGAACACTATTGTAAAAGTAAAGCAACCTCAATAGATTGCTCCGCGTCGGAAATATTTACTGAGGTAATAAACTGGATTAAACAGTAGATACATACAGTTTCAATGAGCTAGATGTTCGACTTTACTGCGGATTATCGGGTGGAAAATAACTTAAGAATTTTTACTGCACTGTTGTAGTACTGTGAGTACCTACACAGTAATAATATAACAATGCATGCTTCATAGTTCATGAACGGCATCAGCAACCACCACCTACAAAATTATTATCATTTATCAGCGAGCACCTAAGTGTCAGTCAAGGATAAATGTGATCTAAAGAAATTAAAAGATATACTCCACTTCATGAAACCAATTTTTTTAAAAGGTGACTTGGCATTTTATTTGTGGTCGACGAAAGCCGTACCTTTCCCTGCTTTACACAATATAAGGGCTATTAGTCACTGCCAAATACCGCATCAGAAAATAATGACAATGCATGCTAAAGTCTAATTTGTAATGTAAACTTTAAAGCTTTCGTTCTAAGCTAGGTTATATTATCTAAATATTTTACACCAGCATTAGCCCGCAATTTCGTCCCCGTGAACTACTGTTTGCCCGCGATTTTGAGAACGTAGAATGAATACTCTATGCACCATATCTTCGGTTCTACTTAAATCAGATGAAACGAGCCTTAGAATTTTATTCCAACTCCAAATTACTTTAATGTGAATACCGTATCAAAATCCGTTCAGTTATTTTTGTGAAATGTCGGAACAAATGGGCAGTTAGATAAAAATCTCTTCAGACGTAATTGTTTTGCGTCAGATTATGCTATATAATCGATTGACGATAAGATTTTACATATTTTGTATCTGAATTTATATTATGATAAATTTAGAAAATTATGAGCAAAGATGTAAGACTGTAATTTATCAGAGATTTGGTGCAGGACTTTTTAAGTTACGTAAGTACGTCTGCGAATCGAACTTTTTCACATAATCTTGACAAGTGCTAGGAGACCAACATTTACTTACTAAATAATGAGATACAGCATAAAGGGTTAATTAATCTATTAAGCAAGCAATATGCAGAAGTACTAGCTAAGTAGAATAAGAAAACCTTCTGTAAGCAAGGTTACCAGGACGTCAATATCTAAACCTAACATGCAACAGTTTCATTAGTATGAATTAATAGGATAGGGAGATGATGGCTATCTTTTTTAGATGTATCATGTTACAACCCAAAACAATGTACTTAGTTAACATAAATAACTTTAGACGCGGGTGAAACCGCGGGGTACAGTTAGTAAAATGTACAAAAACGGCCTCGCTACATTTTATAGTAGCTTATTTAGATAAAATACAAACATGAATTACATTAAAATTAATTTACAAAAAGAACAACAAAATTAGATTTCACAATAAAGATGGCACTGGCATTATTACGAAATCTACCATTTTAGCATGCTTCCAAAGTAAAAATTATACAAGTTTGACCTGTTTGATGTCGCTGTTTTGACAACCAGCCAAGGAGACATTATTCATCACGAACAGCTTTTGAATTCTAAAGAGAATGTGCGTAATTAACATTAAAGTGACAACATCGGCGCAACTCGTATGCTACTCCAATAACAAACAAAGAAAGACATCAAACATTCATAAAAGTGATTGATTTAAAAGCTCTAAGGTGCAATGAACGCTACGACGTGGGGTTGGAAAGTGCAATGTAGGGTGCACTGAATAATAGATGACCCTTGCCTGGCAACAACGGAATAAACCATTTGTATGACGATTGCTGTCTTCGAACACGTCGGTAGCGTTTGAGACTTGGGTAGTAAGTAAGGATAATTTTATGAACTTTCCAATATCGTTCGATACTTACGAGAGGTGGTTAAATTCTCAATCAACAAAGCAAAGGTATAAATAGAACAGCATTTATTTTTGTGCTATGGGTAGGTGCAGCAAGCTGTTTGGAAAATATAAAGGTATTTCGCCTCTGGATATGCAATAATTAATCTGATTACAATAATCATTTACAATATTTATTGAAAATAATTTAATGAAATATATAGAATAGTTATTTTACTTCCATTTTCATGTTAGCCTATGCTATCTTATATGGGAGCCAGTCAGTGCAGACCGGCGGACCCAGTGGGATCTTTTGTGTCGACACTCTCTCAATAACTACTGCCACTCGGGACCGACGGCTTAACGTTCTTCTCGTGCTTAATGGTACGGAGCAGGCAATAATTGTCAATCAATACGCACATAATTTCTAAAAGTCATATAACTTGCGAAAGTCAGAGGTGCGCGACGTGGGTTCGAACCCGAGACCCTCTGCATTGCAGTCTGTTGGTCTCCCCACTGAGCTATCGCTGCTCTATATTCTAACGAATAGTATAAAATTTAATCAGGTAAATGGACAAACAAGTTGCCAAAGAGGAAAATTCTAATAATGTCAACACTCTCGGGACAACCTTGCCTGGAAAGGCCTGCCAAGCCATAATTGTATGTCAAACAAGTACAACTTGTTGCGCTATTTAAACTTCATTATATTCTTGCAAATCTCGTTATAATGATATGTACGTAATTATTTGTACCAGCAGGCACACACACCGTACTGGCTTAGAATTTGAAGGATATATGTACATTAACAAGATCAAACACCGTATTGGTAGTCTATTTATTGGCCCTCTGGCATAAGTTTAGGCAAGGCAAACTGTTTATAGATTTTAAAGTAAGAAAATTCTTACTAGCAGCAGGTCGTCTGTAAATGTGGCTGGTACGCTTATCCCTTATAACGTGCGACATAAATACATAACCTTTCAAAGATACACAGGCATACAAGACTATAGAAATCACTATTATAAATGCATAGACTATAATCTATTTCGTGAAGGATTGGACAAAGACTTTCTAAATTCTTTCAGACACATTTTGTCATATTGTTGTATGACAAAATATATCTGAAAGAATTCCACATTAGCTACATTCACTCTCATCATTACATCAATTGGTATAGTTTACTCTTAACCTGGTTTTTATTTCGTACAGCTCTCTCTTTTCATCTTCAAGTTATAATTAAAGATGCAATGCCATTTCACTGACGCATTGCGAAATTGAGATTGGACTTGCGCGATGCTTATCTAACCGACTAACTTTCAATGCATTCGATATGTAGTATAATTAATTATGGTATGCAAATGGTAATCTACTATATACCATAGGGATAAACTTTACCGCCTACACCTTTTAGTCACGTTTTTGCTAGTGTTACATTGTATCGTATAACAAATAGCTTGTTGTTCATTTGTCTACTTTATTAGAACTTTGATAATACAGATCTTTAACGAATATAAATAAAGAGATTTTTCAAAACATGTCTTAATATTCTTCTCGATGTTATGGGAAGTCTGCCAACCCGCAGTGGGCCAGCGTGATAGACTATGGCCTAACCCTTGTCACACTGAGAAGAGGACTGTGCCCAGTAATAGGACAGTTTAATACATGGCTGATATTATTATTATATTTATATAATATAAGTAATTTAGGTACATATATGAACACAGAAAATTCTATACAACACTATGTTATACTTTAATGGAAAATGTTGTTCTATATTTTTCTCACATCTTTTATTATATTTTAACGACATGTAGCATAAAGTTTTTACCCGTCAATCAGTTGTTGCGCATTCATGTTTACTTATAATACGTTTGTGCTATTTTCTTTCTTGCTAGCATGTGTATCGGGAGCTACTTTTGTTTATAATATTAGCCCTATATATAAACGGCTTATGTTTAACTTATCACCAGATATAGTAATATGTAACAGTCAAAAATTGTAAATGATCACCAAAATTAAAACCGCATTATATTTAATGAGATCAAAATAAGTCGACGGCGTCCCGCTTCGCGGGGCTCTTATTTTTGGTCGGGTTTAAGAATGAACCTAACATAACCTAACCCTTCCGAGACGGTGCAGTTATTTGAGGCGTATATGTGCTCATTATGATATATTTTAGTAAGCATATTTTGCTGCGCAATTAGTATTTTTGGTGGTCATTATATTTAATCCCTATATACGGAACCACTACTGGCCACGTGTCTCTTCTCAGTGTGAGAAAGTTAAGGCCATAGTCCACACTTGCCCATTATTTGTTTAAAAGGCATAAGCTAATAAATATAAAATAATAGATTTGTGTTGTAAATATTTATGCTATAAATGTTGTATTGCTTATTTATATTTTAGTACCTACTTACATAATCATAAAATATTGACGTCAAAGACATTAAAATATTACTAGTATCGACTTATACAAGCTATATTATAAGTCTGGTTAATCAGTATTTGCTTAATACAGAGATAACAAATAAAAAAGGAAGGTTGTACATCTAAATCTAAACTAATATTACAAAGAGGAAACATTTGTGTTTTTGTATGTATGTTTGTAATGTTTTTACACAAAAACTACTGCACCGATTTCAAAAATTCTTTCACCATTAGAAAGCTGAATCTTCACTGAGTGACATAGGCTATATAACATTATCAAAAAAATAGGGATCCGTAATAAAAATGCAATAATATAACCCAAGGTGTAAACAATTTGTCATAAAAAATCTGTCATCGCGTGCGCTGCGGAAACTATTAATGATAGAAAAAAAAATGTTCTACAGTATTATAGAACGTATCAATATCTACAAAAAAGTCCGCGATACCATATGTATTTTTTTAATATTGTTACGCCCAGTGACATCTCTCGGCATTGTGGGAGGGACTCGGCGGTTCCGTCTAATAGTTTACACCACCATCTATTGACATCTTACGGAACTGCGTAGTACGGTACGAGAATCTTAGAGAGAATGCTGGTACTTTCTCGAATCATCGTGCTGTTTACACGCCGAGTACGGCGTTGCTGGAAAGCTCTAGAAGCGCTTTACCCGCGTATAAATAGGGCGCACGCGCACCGCCGAGTCAGTTTACAATCGTAAGCGATCAAGTGTTCATCGAAGCGAACGGAAGCGGCAATACTACGGAGTTCGAAGCAGTACAGTGAAAAAGTGTGGTATAGTGTTTGTTATGTTTTAAATTTAATTGTGTGTTTGAATAAAACGTGTTTTAGTCGGTAATATTGTTTATATTCTTATCCGTCGAATCCAGCACGTAACAATTGGTGTCAGAAGTAAGGTAAGAATATGCCAGTACTACCGAAGGAGGAAGTGGAAGGGGTGCGTACCAGGAACCAGCGCCAGCAAGATGTGGACCAGAGGCGCTTTGGAGACGCCCCCTCGCCGACGTCAGGTGAATCACGTGACTCCGCGGCTGCAGCGGAACCATCTAGTGCAGCTCACTCGCCGGTGAACCCCGACCTCGCGACTCTGATGGCTTTTATGCAGGAGCAGGCACGCCGCCAAGAGGAGCAGGCACGCCGCCAGGAGGAGCAGGCACGCCGCCAGGAGGAGCAGGCACGCCGCCTCGTGGAACAGCTGCAACGCGATAAGGAAGAGGGCATGCGCCGCCAGGAGGAGCAGGCACGCCGCCAGGAGGAGCAGGCACGCCGCCTTGAAAAACAGCTGCAACGCGATAAGGAGGAGGGTATGCGCCGCCAGGAGGAGCAGCTGATGATGTTAAAAGACCTCAGCGCAACGGTTGGCAAGGAGATGAAGGAGGTGAAAGAGCAAGTCCAACGCCACGAAAGTCGCATCGCCGAGGTGGAGAAAACGATACGTGGGCTCAAGGCTGGCGATGGGATCGTGGCACCTGCGGTTGTGGCGTCTTCACCACGAGGCTTTAAAGTCCCACCATTCGACGGATCATCGTCATGGTCAGCCTATAAGATACAGTTCGAGGCCGTCATGAAATCGAACGGGTGGACGCAAGAACAGGCTCTGACTGCTCTCACCTTGGGGCTTCGTGACCAGGCCTTGACTGTGTTAGAGGCGCTTGGTCAAGACATCACGTACGAAAAGCTGTTGGAGGCATTAGAAGCGAGATATGGCGACGCACATCTGGAACACGTATTTCGCGCCCAGCTGAAAGACCGATCGCAACGTGTTAGTGAAACCCTGCAGCAGTGGGCCCTGGAGGTGGAGAAGCTGGTTCGAAAGGCGTACCAGTCCTCACCTGCGCTCATCGACGGAAACCTCGTTCAAGCTTTCACCGACGGTATCCGAGACCTGGAGGTTAGGGCCGCAGTGAGACTCGGACATTTCAAAAACCTGAAGGACGCCCTAGCCCACGCTCTGGAAGTGGAAGCAGTACGACGGGATGATCGAGCTCACCGTATCAGGGAAGTGTCGACTTCGCCCCGGTGCTATAGCTGCGGTGAGAGAGGCCACATCAGGTTGAGCTGCCCGAAGCGAAGGAGTCCACGCAGCAGTAACCAGTCGTTGGTAGAAGGAACACCTGATGTGCCTGCCGGGCAACAACAGCAGGGAAACGAGTAGACGCCAGGACTACGGGGCGGGTGCTGGCTGGTGATAGGAGAGCCCCAAGGATCTCGATCTCACAATCGTGTGACGGAAACAGCCTGATTATCGAAGGCGAAATTAACAGAATGCCGTGCAAGATGACATTGGACACTGGAGCTTCTCGGACAGTCGTCAGTTTTCGACTAGCAAGACGGTTTCTTGGGGACTACTACGGGAACCATGAATGTATACATCTAAGAACAGCTACCGGTCAGCACATAACCGTCCGAGGTGAGAAGGGGGTGGACATGAAACTAGGTAATAAAATTTACCGCCACAACGTCATCGTGGCTGACATAGTGGACGACTGCATCCTGGGTTTAGACTTCTTACGGAAGCATCACTGTGAGATCGACGTTGGTCAAGGAGTATTGAAGTGTGGCTCAGAAGAAGTATTCATGGAGGGCGCATCATCAGGCAAAGTGTACTGCCTGAAGAAAGTAGTACTTCGTCCGAGGTCGGAAACAATCATACCGGTTTGTCTACCAAGGAATTCTGATCAGGAAAATCGATGTGTAATTATAGAAGGCTTGGACAACGATGCTTCATGAAAGATTGCACGCACTCTGGCTAGAAATACCAACGTTACATCGGTACGTGCACTGAACCCAAGCGACAAAGAACTGGTACTCAAGAAGGGCACGATATTAGGCACCTGTGAAGGAGCAGTTTGGATGCGTAGATGCCATGAACAGCCTACCAACGCCAAAGTTCAAGGGGCAAGGTACGACGTATCTTCTCTCTTGAAGGACTGCCAGAATAACCTGTCGAGAGAAGAAAAGAACAAGGCTGAGACGATGTTAAACCGGTTTGCCGACATCTTCTCGACAAGTGATGCTGACATAGGCAAGACTGCCCTAGTTCAACACAAAATAAACACAGGAAATGAGGTACCGATCCGCCAGCGACCAAGACGTGTACCAGTGGCACGGGAACATGAAGTTGACACTATGATCGAGGGTATGGTGAAAGAAGGTGTGATTGAGCCTTCGTCCAGTCCATGGTGTTCACCAGTGGTTTTGGTTAAGAAGAAGGATGGCAGCATGCGCTTCTGTGTGGACTATCGTCGGCTAAATGACATCACAAAGAAAGACAGTTACCCGTTGCCAAGGATTGACGACACTCTGGATACGCTAACGGGGATGAAGTGGTTTTCTACACTAGACCTAAAAAGTGGCTACTGGCAGGTCGAGATACATCCTCGAGATAAGGAGAAGACAGCATTCTCCACAGGCAAAGGATTGTGGCAATTTAACGTGCCCTTTGGATTGTGTAATGCCCCTGCCACTTTTGAGAGATTGATGGAACGGGTACTTACTGGATTGATTGGAGACGCCTGCCTGGTCTACTTGGACGATATTATCATAGTAGGACGCACCTTCGAGGATCACCTTCGCAACCTGGAACGCGTTCTCTCGAAGATTCGAGGAGCCAACCTGAAGTTAAGTCCAAAGAAATGCGCGTTGTTCAGGCGGCAAGTGAACTTCTTAGGACATGTGGTCTCCGAAGAAGGCATCCAAACGGACCCGGATAAGATCATTGCTGTCAAGGACTGGCCAGTTCCGGAGAACAAGACACAAGTCAGGGCATTTCTTGGTTTGTGCTCCTACTATCGACGGTTTGTAAGGAACTTTGCTGACATCGCCCGGCCTCTGCATAAGCTCACCGAGGATAAGATAAAGTTCTGCTGGAATGAGAGCTGTGACGTCGCATTTCAGAAGCTGAAGGAACATCTGTGTAATTCACCAATTCTAGGCTATCCCGACAATGAACATGAATTTATAGTAGATACAGATGCCAGTAACACCGGCATTGGTGGCGTGTTATCTCAACGTAAAGGAGAGCATGAAGTTGTAATAGCGTACTTCAGCAAGGCCCTATCCAAACCTGAAAGGAACTACTGTGTCACACGAAGGGAACTTCTAGCTGTCGTAAAGACATTGCAGCACTTCAGTAAATACTTGTTGGGACGGAAATTTCACCTGCGAACTGACCACGCTGCATTGAAATGGCTACTACAGTTTAAAGACCCAGAAGGACAGGTAGCAAGATGGATTGAACAACTACAGGAATTCGACTTTGTAATACAGCATCGTAGTGGCAAGTCACATGGTAATGCGGATGCCCTGTCACGTAGACCGTGTCCCGACCAGTGTAAGCACTGCGCCAGGCAAGAGGCTAAGCAGGAAGGACTAGTGAGGATGTTGAGGACGGATCTTAGCGAAGACTGGAAGGAAACTTTGCAGAGAACGCAACAAGAAGACAAAGACATAAGACCCATCCTCGAATGGAAGAAAACAGGTGTATCAAGACCTCACTGGAGTGAAGTTGCGGCAATGAGCCCTACCACCAAGAGTTATTGGGCACAGTGGGAAAGCTTGGTTATCCAGGATGGAGTTCTGTGCCGGAAATGGGAGAATGCTCGAGGTGACAAGTGTCATCTGCAAATGGTCGTGCCAAAGCTCAAGGTACCGGAAGTTTTACAACTCTATCATAATGGGAGTTCGGGAGGTCACATGGGAGTTAAGAGAACTCTGGTTAAGATCCGAGAACGATTTTATTGGATCCATTGTAGAGAAGACGTTGAGGAATGGTGCCGTAAATGCACGAGTTGTGCTGCCGTGAAGGGACCACACACTCGCAGCAGCAGCGGTGCATTAAAGGTGTACAATGTTGGAGCCCCGTGGGAACGTATAGCTTTAGATGTTGCCGGACCGTTTCCTGAAAGCCAAAGTGGGAACAAGTACTTCTTGGTGGTCATGGATTACTTCACAAAGTGGCCGGAAGTGTTTGCAATTCCCAATCAAGAGGCATCTACGGTCGCCGACAAGCTAGTCCACGAAGTCTTTTGTCGTTTCGGGGTGCCCTTAGAGATACACAGTGACCAAGGTCGGAACTTCGAGTCTGAAGTATTTAAGGAGACATGCCGGGTGATGGGTACCCACAAAACGAGAACGACCGCTTATCATCCGCAATCAGACGGCATGGTTGAACGATTTAACCAGTCTCTGGAAAGATATCTGGCAAAAGTTGTAGAAAGCAAACAAAGGGATTGGGACAAACACATTCAACCGTTTCTCCTGTCATACCGTAGTGCCGTTCACGAAAGCACATCAGTAACACCTGCTTTCGCTAACTTCGGAAGGGAACTACGATTACCTGCAGACTTGATCACCGGCATCCCACCTGAATCTCCACGCAGCATAACAGATTATGCGAATGATTTGCGCAACAGGATGAATGACGTATACGAGCACATCAGACAGACCGGTCAGCAGATGTCTGAGAGGATGAAGACCCGTTACGACCGGAAGGCGAACAATAAAGGCTTCGAGGAAGGATCGCTGGTGTGGTTACATAATCCGGCACGCAGCAAAGGAAAACTCCTAAGTTGCAGGCAAAATGGGATGGACCCTATCGCATAGTCACTAAGATAAATGACGTCACCTACCGGATCCAGAAAGGACCACGAGGTACACCAAAGATCGTTCATGTGGATCGATTGGCACGCTACTACGGATCCAACAATGTTCGGGACGAACATGTCTAAGAGGGGGGCAGTGTTACGCCCAGTGACATCTCTCGGCATTGTGGGAGGGACTCGGCGGTTCCGTCTAATAGTTTACACCGCCATCTATTGACATCTTACGGAACTGCGTAGTACGGTACGAGAATCTTAGAGAGAATGCTGGTACTTTCTCGAATCATCGTGCTGTTTACACGCCGAGTACGGCGTTGCTGGAAAGCTCTAGAAGCGCTTTACCCGCGTATAAATAGGGCGCACGCGCACCGCCGAGTCAGTTTACAATCGTAAGCGATCAAGTGTTCATCGAAGCGAACGGAAGCGGCAATACTACGGAGTTCGAAGCAGTACAGTGAAAAAGTGTGGTATAGTGTTTGTTGTGTTTTAAATTTAATTGTGTGTGAAACGTGTTTTAGTCGGTAATATTGTTTATATTCTTATCCGTCGAATCCAGCACGTAACAATATATAGCTAACTACACCTATATAAGTGTAGTTAGACTTATTAATTTCTTTAGTTGCAGTTATATATATTAAAATTAGATAACAAATTAAAAGTAGGTATTGGGTCATAAATTAAAGTCCACGCGGACGAAGTCGCAGGCAACAGCTAGTCTACTAATAAACACATAGAAATTTTTATCCTATGGTTAATTTTAACTCTTTTGTCAGTGTTTGCCATATTTATTTTTGACCTTATCTATATAAATATTCCTATTAGATATAGTGATTAAAAGCTACCTAACAACTATGTACCTACATTAAAATTTTAAAATGACTGGTTTGGCTTGAGTTAGTTCTTTAGTATTTAGATATATATGAATTATGAGTCATAACAGGTAATATGAAATAGTCAGCTGATTTTCTGAGATTTATATATGATTATTACGTACAAATATACATATAATTATTCTAATCATCTGTGTGTACATATGATTACGTATTTGTTAGATTCTAGCGATCCTAGCATACATACGTCACGGGGCGGATACATTGCTGCATTCGTTTTTAACAGATAATCTACAAATAGTATGTAGCAAGATATATATCATTCTGTATATTTTAATAGCACGCTATGTAACCATAATTCATAGTAATTAATTCAGTGAGAATGCAGGTAAAGGTTACACTGAACTGTTAGAAATCACGGAACTACCCCACCTGCTTTTATTTCTATTTATGTTACATAAACTCACGTCCTCGCCACGCCAGTCGTGAAAATGATCTTTCTTCTTGTAACACATAATTATGTTGATAATACGAAAGTAAACATTAGTCATTGTTGACGCGTAACAACTGTAACTCCGGTTAAACAATCTCAACACACTGTTAACAATTACAACCTAGATAGGAATTGATAATTTAATTGTTACCCTACATAGGTAAGTGTGAGAGAATGAGACAAAGTCATATAATGCGTGTACTTCTGGAGCCAGTGGTTGCGACAGCATATCGATCCGCAAGAGCAATGACCTTTTCAAAACAGTTTTTAGTCTTGTTTTGGAACAGTCTTAAAGCATCCAGACTCTCTTCTGCTGTTTCTATTATAGAATTTTAAAATGGAAAGCGTATTTTTACTAAGTATGTAATATTTTCTATAACCTTGACCCTTGAGTTTGTAGTAATGGCGTACCTACTCACGTTTCAACAAATACGGCTTATCCACACCCTGGCTTATGAGAAGTTTTAACTTGCGTAATTAATGTTCCACAGGACAATTGCTTTCACATAATATTGATTGTGTTGATGTCACCACTCATGACTGGATGCAGGGGTTAGCTAACGTGATTTCATTTCCTGTTGTGGAAAATAAATAGTGACCAACTATATCAGATTAACAGGTCATGAATAAATGACGTAATTCTAATGAACACGTTCAAACATAATAATGTTCCTATCTGTTCTTTTTTACTTTAAATTTATTAACTTATATTTACATAATTAATTTTAAAATGAAATAATCTAATAACCTATATTTACAAACGTATTAAAACATTTGTTTGATATTTCTATCGACACTTGGACGGACCACAGGCAATACAGGAAGGTTCACAACTGGCTGGTATGAGTAGTACCTGAGAAAATGGTAAGATTGTATGTCTCTAGTGCATGTCGGTACATCATTTGAGGCTGGACGCATTAAGATAGCTTCATAACGAAAATAAATGCGTTATGTTCTCAATATTCCGTCAGTTTACAACCTAATTAGTTTTATTATAAAATACCGATACAGTTTTTAATGTTCTGGTAATATATATCGAAGTAACAGCAGTGCGTATCTTATACCAAGGTCTACACCTCAAACAAGTATTTATATTATAGAATTTGCCGGCAACTTCGTCTGTGTAGACTTTGTGTTGTTATTTCACCCACGATGTAATTTTCTTGAATTACACTACGCGATTATCCCCATATCTTAGATTCTACTGGGCGTAATTGAACGAAACATGTCTTTGATTGGACGTTAATCCTCGCGCTACTAAGCTGTGAAATTAGTGATTTATCCGTACATATTTTGGGTGCGTTAATAGTCGAACACAAACAGTTTATAAATAAATATTTCTAAAATACAGACGTAGCTTCCTTAGTTTTACTAGGCCCAGAACACGTACCCTAATAAACCATTTTTTAACTATCACACTAAGGACCTGTCCCACCACCTCTAAATAGCATTTATCTATAAGATAAAAGTCTCGCCATCTCTCTTCTTTAACCTAACAAGAGTGAGACAGCATGCAATTTATCTTTTGGATAACTTTTACTTGTTAGTTGTGAAACTGGCTGTAAATGTCATTGGATTTCGGGATGCAATTATAGTAGAAGACGCCGGTATTTCTGAAGTTTTTGCTGATGGTATTTTCAGGCAATTTGGTTAACAACTAATTTAGTTACGAACAAAATTATGTAAATAATTTATCAATAACACTATTTAGTGTAATGTTTAATGCACACATTTAAAAAGCGAAAGTATTTACCATCAACATCATGACATAGTTCATTCATAAATAAGCAAATAAAAATGGTCTAATGCAGACAAACTGCAACCCAAATAAAAAAATAGGACGAACATTTAATTAAGATTTTGTCATAATTTTCCGGTTATTTATCATAGTTAATAGTACCGAGTACAGCGCTTTATGTTCCCACAAGTGATGAGCTAATGAGTCAGCTCGACGATTGTCTGTGTATTCATGTTGATGATACAATCATCGGTTCATCACAGTGTGTACATGAAATGTTGTCTACAAGTTACACATCGACTTATATTGAGCTGGAATAATATTAAAGGAATGTTTCTACAATACTAGACATAATTTATTTCAGAATGTTCGCTCAAAAAAATATCATGGAGTAGGTTTTGTTACGTGTAGGTATAATACAAATATTCAAATATCATAACTAACTAACTAATATTATAAATGCGAATGTGAGTTTGTTTGTTACGCTTTCACGCCTTAATTACTCGACCGATCATCATGAAATTTCGCATACAACGTGTATGTTGTGTGTCAGGGGAACAGAAAAGGACATAATTATGGTACATTTAATTCAGAAAAAATACTATTATTAACCTGTTTTTTTACGTGGGTGAATGTATTGACGCTCCGTCGCCCCGCGGAGAGGTTATGCTGGACTCACCGGGGGAAAGATGGTGAGCGACATCCTGGTAATACCAACTAAGCCCACCACGGTGTTCCTCGATATAACCGCACCGGCGGCGGGGACGCGCGAACCACTTTCACATGCAATCGCGACCCCACCGAGGTTTGGGCCCGCCGTATGAAACGGCAGGCCACTGCACGACGAGACCTACCATATGCTCACTTCGAAATTTTAACCCTACTGTCCCCTTGAGGGGGGCGGACACACGACACCGAGGCGCACGTGGGAACACGCACACCGTCTCTCGGACCTGGTGCTGATCGGGTGGCGGGTAGGCCCTTCGAAGCCCAACTCCCCCAGGTCATACCTCAGAGTGGCTCGTCTCGCCCTCTCCGGCGCTCGATTTTGCGATTGCGGAGAGAGTTCAGGCGCTCCCTCTGCCGTTCCGCCGCCTCCTTAATGGCAATTACTTCGTCACAGAACGAGGCAACGGCGTTCTGCGACCTCTCGCTCCGGAATATAGACTGAACCATGGCCGGGAGCGAGAGGACAACTAATCTGACTGCGGCGATCAACTCACGGCGCTGCGAAGCCCAGGCAGGGCAATCCGCCAACGTGTGCAGCGCCGTGTCTACAGCAACATCACGGCAATCGCCGCATTGGTGACAACCGGGCGTCTCTTGCCGACGTATACGACACAGGAACTGGCCAAAACAATCGTGGCCAGTCATTACCTGTGTCAGCCGGTAGGTGCGGGCGCCATGCCGCCTCGCCAGCCACTCCTCAAACACGGGACTTACCGCCACGATCGTGGCGTACCCGAGCTCCACATTACCTTGTTCCAACAGTAACAAACCTCGAACAACACGATTGGTCACAATTACAAGTATTTGTTTGTTATTTTTTGTGAATCTTTTGTTTTGCAATTTGCGTTCATAATCGATAGGATCCAAACATGCATATCTTATTTATTTTCTTTAAAAATGACATCTCCCACACTAGCCTGCAATACCACCTGTGTCGCGGGGTACTAACATTTAAACAACGGATATGAATAACACCCAGACTCGGAGAAACTATTTGTGGATACAATACAAAATACAAATGTTTGATCCGTGTGGGAATCCAACCACCAACATTCGGCACAGTGGCAGTGGCAAGGTGACCACTTAAATCACTAAGCTATCCGTACAGTCCATAATATTCGAAAATATAGATCTTTGTTTACGCAATCCTGTGAATAAAAAACATTTACTCTGCTTTTCAAGAGCCCTTAATCAATGAGCAGCCTAACTGTATCAATCTGATATTGAGTGGTGATAAAAACAATGTACTCTCTTAATCAGATAACCCGCAGCGATTTGAAGAAAAGGTTTGCAATTAGCACAAAGTGAACAAATTAATAGAATTAGACGCTACTTAGTGTAAATGCGTTATTTTTATGTTCTTACCGTCTATACATATACATACATATGTAAAAGGGAAATACCAGTCGCAGACTTATTCACTGACTAATCACGAAATCTCGAAAACTACCTGTCGCATGAAGCTGAAGTGGGCCATGTAATTTTCATAAGACGACACGACATTTGAAAAGATTACTGAAAGTTCGTTTGAAGTTTGTTTTTAATGTTAGGGTCATAGAATTTCGCCCAACAATCAAATATAATTATAATGAAATTCGGTCTCCAGACCGAATTTCGGTCACGGCGGCCAATCTTAACGGAGACTGACCATCTGAGCAGGAGATATTATAGTGCACAAGTGTGTGGGCAAACACATATGCACTCTCTGTTCCCTAACTTTCATGAACCGCCGATAGGGATATTCCGACACGAACGGTGAGAGATCAGGCGCAGGACCAACGGCTTTACGTGCTGTCCGAGGTTTATCCTTTTTTCAATAAAGGCGACTGCCTTCACTAATTAAATATAAACATTATTACAACACTGTCATGACTGGAATGCATGCGGATTTAGGTAGTCAAACGAGGGCTAACATAATAATATTACAAATGCGAATGTGTGTTTGTTTGTAACGCTTTCACGACTTAACTACTCGACCTATCATTATGAAATTCCGCATACACGTTGTCAGGCGAACAGAAAAGAACATAGGGTATCTTGTATCCAGAAAATAGTACTGTTACAAACCTAACCTTACCTAACCTACATTTACGCAGGCGAAGCCGCGGGCAAAATCTAGTTTTCTATAAACGTTTTTTTAACGTCAGCGGTTAAATTTGACACTTAGAATAAAGATACAAATGAAGTAAATAATTGAATAAGATTTAAATGGCTGGGTTGGATTAAAATGCACAAAAGACAAGTTTGAAGTTAATTACTTGGTATTTGTTCGGTTTTTACACCCAGGTCATAGAATTTGGTAGTATTTAGTTGATAGAATGAATAAATACTTTGACTGATGATGATATGCCGGTGGGCAAGAAGTCAGCTATTTAAAAAAGGAAATGACCACCTACTCTGCTACATGCATCAAAGCCGAGCATACTTTTCATTTCCTTCCGTTCAGACGCTTAGATGTTGATGTTCAAACGTCATCGTCTAAATGCTTTTCTATTTATAAAAACAGGCTTCAATTTCACGAGATGAAAAGCCTGCCTTTTTTAATACATATATATGATAACAGTCTGTCAAGTCTGAGAATACCAGCCAGAATCATAACCATATTGTGTCTGACCACCGGTGTTCCGCTGCGACTCAACAGGTTTAAGTTTTTTGGTTTACGCATATGCTGTCGCGAATCATTAAATATAAAATAGATGTCTAAATAAGTATCTGTAGAATATAGACAGAAAAACCTTGGTAAGCCTTTATTAGCTATTAATACATAATGAGTCAATATAACTATACCTCGACACAATAAAGAAGCAGTGTCTGGTCGCCGCCATCGTAAGGTTGTTTTAGGAAATAAACAAATTTTCCAACTTTGTCTTCCTTAACAAATTTCGAATGGCTCAACCTATCATCCTATTGTTATAAAACTTTGCACACAGGTTTAGAGCCATACGAGGAAATGTCTTCCAAGTTTATGGTTAAAGAATATATCACTTTAAAAGAAATTTAAATTTTACTCACATGAGAAACAGTTTATACATTTTTATATAAATCGCCATTCGGTCTGAACAATTACTTAACGTTTGAGGGTAACTAAGATAATACATATATTTTTGCCGTACCTTCATTACATTTTGTTAAAACGGTCAAGCCCGAGTCGAATTGTTTTAAATGTAATAATAATTATAATTAATAATATATATCTTGAAGTTTTTATCTAAACTACAATATATTGTATTTCTTTATGATAAACTGATTTATTTCTTATGTCACTAAACTCGTTAAAGTGTTTAACGAAAATAACACACATTTCTCAAACATCATCTTATTGATATGAATCACAGAACAGAATATGAGTATTTATCAATTTACATTGAATTTTTTTTACCACTAGCTACTAGCACTAGCAAAAGTATATTATTTAACTTATAGAGTCGCAACGGCACACCGGTGACCAGACAATAGATTTTGAATCTAAGACTTCACAGATTATTATATACTACAAATGTTGCCCTTTTCAGAATTTTCATATCCCTAATTAAAAGTTAGTGGGGAAGAGGAGTTCTTTTAAACACTTTCGACCAGAGGTTGCCAGACTTTTTCCTCATAGACCACTTTCAAAATGTAGCAGGTTCCGGTGAACCCCCTGTAGCTACTTTCTACCATGTTCCTTGGCATTCGTATTTATATTGGTGAAGAATGACCTTCTTTTATTTATTTTTTTAATTTGCTTGACTGAACCTACCTTCCTAACCACGGTAGGCGGGATCTTCTTAAAAGTTTTCTCTCTTAAAATATTATCTGCATCATCGAAAACAAATTGCCTCCCATTTTTTTGTCACGCCATCGTAGACCTCCGTCGAGTCTCCCGTGAATCCCTGGGGGTCCACCTGGACCACTTTGGGAACTAATGCTTTAGACGATGATATCTCACTAATTAACGACTTAAATAAAAGTGGCGTTTGAATAAGCAAGCTCACTGTTGTTTACTATTGTAGTTGTCGCCAACGGTAACGTACCGTATACGATTCGGGTAATTGGCTACCCTCCTCTTACAACAAACTGGCATAAGACTTAACACATTTACTGTGTTTCAACCAGTTAGAGTGCCGGAGGCTCTTCTATCTATCTACAATTCCTTTTATGCCATCTTTAATTCCTTTTCGCCACAGTCGTCAACGCGCGTGCGATACTTTCAGTATTGCAAGCGATCATGGCAATGGTGACCGCTTACCATTAGGCATAACGTATGCATGTTTGTGCAAAAAAATCAGTAGTATCATCTGTGTAATGAGACATATCGCCGTGTAATGGAAGCCATTGTATTTTTTTAAGATAAGTCTCTTACTAGTAGCTATATCTGTATTGTATATTTTACAAACATTCAAACAAGAAACACAAGAAAAATCTAGACTCGGAACAATCATTTATGAATCACACAAATTTTTGTCCCGTGTGGGATTCGAACACTCGGCGCAGTGGCAGTGGCGAGGCGACCACTTAAACCACTACACCATCCTTTCAGCCAACGGGCAAGCTCGCGTCAAGGCTTTAGGTAAAGAAGAAATAATAATGATTATAATGTGTAACGAGAGATTCTTGAGAAATTAGAAACGTGATATAATTATTATAGTGGCTCACTTTTAGAGTTTGAAAAACTCTTATACAAGAGCTTTGTCCGTCCGTCCGTCCGTCTGTCTGTCTGTTATACAACTTTCAACTCAAGAACCGTAAGAGCTAGAGACTCACGGTCAACGCCATTCGACTCAGCATAGTCGATATACCCCGAAATTACTATAACCTTTGTACTCTCTAACCGTGGTATCACGTGACATATTACATGAACCATAGTAGTGTAAAAATTTCCAAAATTTTGTAATAAAGTGTCAAATAAACAACGCGATAAAATCCGTATATAGCAGTTTAATTTCAATGAATAATATTCGCGTAAATAGAAGACAATATTATGAACTGTAAGATTTAAGGCAATTCATTGCCGATTCTCACTTGTTATATTCTCGCATCTCGACTATTTGATATCCATTGGTTTCATATGACTCAGAATATTAGATGCTATTTCTACCTTTTGTAAGTTCGTTAGCTATAGCAGATGACTCACTGTATTGAAACACTTTTTAAAGTCTATAAATAAGCCAAGAGCTAGCAATTCTTTAATCAATGTTTGGTCATTCATCTACCGTAGCTGATAGTGTGTATATATAAAAAATATTGGTCAAGTGCGAGTCGGATTTGCATACTAAGAGTTCGGTACTTTAGAAGAAAAGCGATTTCTTGTAAACCGTCATATCTGTAACCGTCTGTTTTTATTTAAGAAATTGTAGACACAATATATTTTATATACCTAATACTGACAGTTTGGCTTCTCAATCTTTAGAAATAAGGTAGGGTGATAATAATATGTAATCACAATTCATAAACTATACGGTATACAAAGACACAATAATATATTTTAAAATATGTTAATAAAACCGGTTTGGTACCCCATATGACATAGAATTTCACTTTAAAAGTTTTCCTCCCTCGACCCCTTCTGCACTAACAGAAGTTGCCAGTCATCGGTCGGTATGTCTAATCCTGCTTGGATTCTAACATTAGTTGTTGGCATCCAGACTGCTGTTGTACGAATGCTAGTGGTTCTGGTCACTAGTGGTATCGAGAGGAATTAGATGAAACTTCGTTTAATCAGTTCATCATTATTTCTAATGGAACTGTGGTGACTCTGCACAGACGAAGAAGTTCCGCCTGCAACTAAGAGACGGCGATACAATCGCGCTTAACATGACGTCATACTATTCTGCATCGCACAAGTGGAGTTTACACAGCGATTAAGTATATATACAAGCCCCAACATCAACCGCCGGGCCACGGCCCGCCAGGCACGCTCAACCAGCCTGATCGGAGGATCCTCCCTTTGTGTTGGAGGGACATCACGCCCTGTTCCTCCACAGAACTATTAATTGCTATAAATATCGCTGCTATGTCGCAGCGATAGCCTAGTGTGAGACTGCCAAGCATAGAACTCGAGTTCTCGAGTTCTATGCGTATAGTTAGAGGTCTATGCAAAGTTATGTGAGTATTAAATAATTAGTTATCACACGCTTTGACGGCAAAGAAAACATTGTGAGGAAACCTTAATGTCTGAGAGTTCGCCAGATTGTTCTCGAAGATTTGTGAAGTCTGCTAAACTGCATTGTGCCAGTGTGGTTGACTATGGCCTAACGCTCCTCAAACTGAGAAGAGGCCTGTGCCCAGCATTGGAACAGTTTATATATAGGGCTGGTAATCATATTAACCATGTATAATGTAATGTGTCACACTGCTGAGCTTAATAATAGGAACGAACGGACATTTTTTCAACACTATAAAGTTTTTATTTTTTTCCTATCAGCGTCCTGCGGTTTCACCCGCGTATGTTCCGAACTGCCGATGCCTTGGGAATATCAGGATAAAAAGTAGCCTATGTGTTAATCCAGCTATCTAATAAACAACTCTCGCACTAGGAATAATTGTTGTATCGCGGCGATTTTACAACAACCATTTGTAGATGATACAATGTTTGTCCCGTGCAGTGATAGAGACCACAACAGTAACACTCGGCGCAGTGGCAGAGGTGAGGCTACTACCTAAACCACTACGTCACCCGCCCAAGTAGCTATCTAATTTATACCAGAAGTTTGATAGTTTGAATTAACGATGTACTTCATCAACAATATATTTTTGGCCCATTATTAGGCCTCCTTGTACATTTCCCATCCTTGGGTCACCAAAATGGAAATTGTGCCTTGGCTGACTTCACATAACGATAAACTTTTAAGAAGTAGTAATATTTTTAATTTTAAGTTTTTAACAAAAGTAAGTAAGTAAGTCGTAGCAGTATTTAACGAAGTTTAAAACTTATCTCTTAACCTGTAACGGTTTAAATGAGTAAATCTGGGTTAGTTTTGAGTTAATGTTTATTTTCCCAGCAACATGTGTTTTTAAAAGCACTTACCACTTATCTATTACTTTCGTATTTATCGCAAGAGTATTGACCACTTACTACTGTCATGATTGTGTAACCGAAGAATGAAATTTACTCCAGACGTCACTATCACTTACTAACCGTAAGACGATATTTATAATAATTTTATTTCAAAAATCTTTATTTCCTAATGTTAGATACGTCAATTAACTTTTATATTGCATTTAGGCCTTATTTTAGTCGTTCCTATTGTTTTTAATATTTTTGAATTGTGTTGTCGTCAAGAATCTCATTAATATGTCTCATACTACACGGCCCTGTTTCCTGTGATACAGTTTATATTAACTAGTACAGGAAACGAGTGATCCTTTGCACTAGAACTATTTACGTTTTATATTATATTGCACAAGTTATGTTATAACTAGTGGAATAACAATTGTAATACTCTTTTTTTTTATGTTATAGGTGGCAAACGAGCATATGGATCGCCTGATGGTAAGTGATTACCACCGCCCATGGACACCCGCAACACCAGAGGAGTCGCAAGTGCCTTGCCAGCCTTTTAAATTTCGCCCTTCTCCCCAGAGGCGGAGGGGAGTTGGGCCTCCGGTACCCTCACTCACTCGACGAAACACAACGCAAGCGCAGTTTCACGCCGGTTTTCTGTGAGGCCATGGTATCACTCCGATCGAGCCGGCCCATTCTTGCCGAAGCGTGGCTCTCCCACGGACTAAAATTATTTATTATGTTTATAATTATTATTATGTTTCTCTTATCACAGGTATTTTCTAACACACTATATTAGAAAATACCTGGCCCTTTGGGAGGCTTACACGGAGACATGGGTACAAAGTATCCCTTCGAGAGTTTTAATCAAAGGTGGAATGGAACACCGACAGCGGCATAATAATTATTATTATAACTTATATACTAATAAGTAAAATAAAATATGCTACTAATATTATAAATGCGAAAGTTTTTGAGGATGGATGGATGTTTTTTACTCTTTCACGCAAAAACTTTTGAACCGATTGCGATAAAACTTAGTATTAAGAAAAAACTATACACGTTTTCTCTAAAACAGATGTACTTAACACATATAAGGCGACACAGTCGCTACAAGAACCGAATATACCTACTTTAATATACTTTAACAGTAATGGGTAGTTACGTAAATAAACAGTTGTTGATTGATGTATAAATAATAGTCCCGAGTGAATACCAAAGAATTGTATTTTCGTACACAAAACGAAAAGGCTTCATCTAGAATGTAAGTTATAACTTGCCTTGTGTAGGTAGGTATATAAAGTTTTAATAAATACCAAATATACTTACTACTCACACCTATATTTCCGAAGGAGGAAGGCAGAGATGTATTGCACCCTAGGGACCTAAAAACATACATAGCTGAAATATTGCCAGCTATGTTTTTGGGTTCTACGTAGTACGGGGCGAACATATTCCTGTTTTGCAGGCTCAGTTACAGACTCCATGCTGCTACTAAGAATTTCTTTAAAAAAAAACAATAAATTAACATTTTCCTCCACCCGGCTAAGAATTCCTTGACAAAATACCCTATGAAATAACACTTCACCCCTTCCAGCCCCAGGAATCCTACCCGAGACCCAATGCGCAGCAGTCGCATTTAATATCGCTACGTCACCATAACAGTCATATCTATACTAATATTATAAAGCTGAAACGTTTGTTTGTTTGGTTGCACGCGCTAATCTCAGAAACTACTGGTTCGAATTGAAAAAATATTTTAGTGTTGGATAGCCTATTTATCGATGAAGGCTATAGGCTATATAACATCACGCTACAACCCACGAGGGCGCAGTTATCATAAACGCGGGTGAAACCGCGGGCACAGCAATCATAATCGCGGGTGAAACTGTGGGCACAGCTAGTCATATAATATAGTGGGCACAATAAAGGTGTTATAAATCTCTGTCTAATCATTCGGTAACTTACGGGCGACTGCACGAATGGTGTAGTGGTTTAAGTGGCCGTCTTGCCGCTGTCACTGCGCCGAGTTGTAGGTTCGAATCCCACACGGGATAAAAAAATTGGATGAAAATGGTTGTGACGAGTCTGGGTGTTCTTTGTGTCCGTTGTTTGAATGTTTGTTAAGTCCCCCGCGACACACAGGACTTAATGCTAGAGCAAAATTTCTTTTTTTTTAGTGGCTACATAATTACATAATATGTTAAGATTAGGTGACTATTTAGAGCAGTGGTTCTTAACCGGTGGTCGCTGAACCACTGATGGTTCCTCAACGGACCCGAAGTGGTCAACCATCATAAAATTTAATATGTAGAATTTGTAAATAATATAATATTGTTGCTGCCGAATATGTTTTTTTATCAAGAAAATCCTAATAATAACCTATATTACCGTCAAACAATTAGTGATCTTTAGAAAATTGTGTCAGACAATCCTTAATCACAAAAAGGTTACGAACCACTGATTTTACAAAGCCTGAGATTACCATTCCATTTAATAATTTCACACTAAAAAAAGGTTTGATAAAACTGACACTAATTTTGTTATCAGAATAAATTCATAAGTACACGTTATTTGATTAGAATATCATTCAACAAGGTCAAAGCCTTAAACCAAGCCCTGGTGTAAATATTCGTCAGTTATATGCAAACACGCTGGCAGTTTCCATTGACGAAACAAACATGCGACACCGACGCGACCTCAGAAAGGTAAATGACTTCAACAATCAACTTCAGAGCTCGTGCTTTATGACTACACACACGCACCAATGTATTTCTAACATGTTGTTTTACAGAATTGATTCAATTTCATAAAACAAGATAATAATAATAAAATACGACAAAGACGGGCTTAATAAAATACGACAAACAATATTTTTACAGTGTTTATGAACCAAAATGTACTTATTATTGTTCGAGAGTAATGAATTGGAAATAAAATTACTATCTTTCAACTATTAGTTCAGTAAAAGATGAGAAATTACCTCTTACATGTTCTGTGGGTATTACCGCTATTGTGTATGAAAGAGGACTCCAAAGTCTCGGGAAAGTTTATGTCACTGACTGTACCACGCCTGCGTTTCCTAAAGTTAGGCAGATATATATATTATTTTTTCACTTGCGGAATACTATGTGCCTTATGCATACCCACCGCCTCGCCACAAGGTGAGGAGAGAGGGTTATGTCCGCCGACTCAATCGAGCCTGGAGGTACCCGGGCCCTAAAAGTGGTATTACAGCTTTGCCTCCCCAAAAATATACTTTTTGTGTCCCTGGCTATTTATCAATGACTGTATGAACATTAGCGAAATTAAATATTTGTCAATCTTCGTTTACTATTTCATAGAAAATAATGGTTTAACTTATATTTTATACTAAATTTTGTCCACGGCTTCGCTTGCGTAAATGTAGGTTGGGTTAGGCTCTTTTCTGTTCTCCTGATAACGTTTATGCGAAATTTAATAATGATCGGTCGAGTAGGAAAGTGTTAAAGCGTAACAAACACACAAACAAACTCACATTCGCATTTACATATAATGCAGATATATGTCACACTTTTGCTGCAGCGATGTTAGGGCCGTTACTAATAAAGGTCGACATTTTGACGTCTTTTGGGCAAAGTTCCAATTTGCATAATGCTGTTATTCTTCTTCCTAATGTCCTAATGACCTTACAACTGGCAATCGTCTATACCGTATAATTGTATTCGAATAATATTCTAAGTCAAGCACTAATCGATACCTACTTTGCACGGTCAAGGCCGCGCAAGGTATTACTTGTTCTGAATACATTCGAATATATTTCAAATGCAAATGCGTCGCCAGTCTAAGTTCCCTGTCACCATTACAGCAACGGTGCTTTCAGAAAGAAGTTTTTTTAAAGAACCGATATTAAGGACCATTTCAGTGCTCGTGACAAATGTATATGTGCGTATCGTGTCTTCTCGATTCGTATCGATCAAGAAGCTTTTAATAAGTGTTGTGTATTTTCTTTGTACAATATTTGTATGGTATTGAATTGCTGCAAACCAAAATTAGCAAATCGTAAAGCCACTTAATCTGCCTTGTTGCCTCCTTAGCTTAGAGTGCGCTTTTATTTGCGATTGATCACGAGGATCTAAATCCCAGCTCAGATAATATTATATTAGGTTTTACTGCTAGGAACTTTTTAGTAGCAGCAAGTCTTATAATGGCCAGTATTTCTTTATGTTTTAAAGAGACAAATCGTGGTTAAATAGACTCTTTGACATTTACTTAAGCCTGAAGTTATTAAAGTTCTGATTTCTTACGACCTTAGTTAAAATAGAGCTAACAAATTACGAGTACCTACCATACCCCTGCATACTCTTCGGAGATAATTATATAGACATGTGTTAAGTGATATAGTAAATTAAACTAAAAACTCATCAGTCATTAGTACCAAGATATTACTAATGAAGTAATGACTGTTTTTTAAAGTAAGTAACTGGAAGATAATTATGATGTAATAATTATTTAAATTAGATAATTAGTATTGTATTTTGGTGTTCATAACTGCGATCATGTAATGAGATTATTTTATAGTAGACACAATAACTTACGTAATTAAAATGTACGATTTGCAGTTATTAAGATCATTATTATTATTGCTAAGTAAACAAGCAGTTATGGGTCGCCTGATCACCTGATTAGTAGTTATGGGTGGTAAAGCGGTTGCTGACGGTGTGGGGTTTGTGGTCAGCACAGCATCTCCTTGAGGACTGGACGGATGGTTTAGTGGTTTAAGTGGTCGCCTTGCCACTACCATAACGCTGAGTGTTGTGGGTTTGAGTCCCACAATGGACAAACATTTATATGATCCAGAAATAAGTGTTTGGCGTCGGGGTGTTTATTGTGACTTGTGACCGTTGTTTGAATGTTTGGCAAGTCCCTCGCGGCACAGGACGGGATGTTAGTGCGCGAGTTATCTTATTAAGATGCAGAGCGGCGTGAGTTTTTATATGTCTTCCAGGTTATATTCCTTTTCTTTTTTAAAGACATCTCCCACACTAGCTAAGCGTCACTGGGACCTTAACAAAAATGGAACAACTATTTGCGTCACAGGTTTTGTCCCGTGTCAAACCCACAACAGGCGGCGCAGTAGCAGTGGCGAGGCGACCACTGTACCATTTGAGATATAGGCACCGAATAGACAAAAAAAATGTTCGTAAGTAATTTCAGTTTACTGCAAGATTTTCTAAGCTGTGTGTAAGAATTAAAAAATCATACATGATGCTCTTTATGTTTGATTTATAAGGTTCATTTTTGGTGAAATAAAAAGAAATAAATGAAATAAAATGAAATGAAATACACCTGTTTTTGTGTGTATTGTGCAGTATGCGTGTTTGTGCATACTAATCTCCACAATAACTAAATCAATTTTGATGTGATTTTCAGTGATAACATTGGGCTAATATTCAGTGTTTGATTCGTTTAAATTGGTAATCAATGTAAAATCTTGAAATAATGAGCGTTTAGGTTATATACATGTGTACATATTGTTAGAATTATGTGTTTGTGTTAGGACTTAGGAGTCCTACCGAGGTACTGCGATGCGAGGCGATGCGGAGATCGAACCTACGACTTCGCGATCGCAGGTCTTATGTCTTAACCATTGAGTAGTACAGCTTCATTATATATGATTTTTATCATTCCACACCAAAATATAAATTGACTATTATATGTATGTCAATGTCGACGATATAATTTATTATATTATTATTTTATGAATAGTAATTGCCCTCATAATTCTAAAATGGAAGTCTATTGTTATCCGACATTGCCCGATTAGTTGCTTTGAACCCTATCGGTTACGCTTATTCATAGTAAACTGATGTTAATATCAACGCTGGAATGGTCGCATTTCAGTTTGAAACGTCTATCAAAACAACATTTAACAAATCGTTCATTTATCATTGCCCTATTGCACGCATATTGCACTAGTTCTTGCTTACAGGTTTGCCCACGTGAATCCCAAGGCATCGCCTACTGGAATAAATGTAGCATATGTAGGGACATATGCTACATTTACATTTGGGGAGGGCCCCAGGATACAATCTATCTCTTTGCCCAATTTCATTAGCTTGGGTTTAGTGGTTTGGCCGTGAAAGTGTAACAGACACACAGAGCTACTTTCACATTTCGTATGGATGTACTGAACGTAACTTCTTAATAGCAAGTAAAAACACATATAGTACTGATTGTCCCTATTTTATCCTATACTTCGGATCGAAAAAAAAATAAGGTAAATTTTAATGATTGCATAGGTGTTCGTTTTTTTTAACTAACAGAGCTATGAGATTATTATATCAGTATCATTATCTCGGACATGTCGTAACAGGGAAATCAAAGGATTAATGTATGAGATAATTTAGCAACTATCTACGTCAAAATGATGCCAAGTAATAATGCATTACATAAAATATGTTCTTTTCTTTAGTCAGACAAGAACTTAGTTACTGAAAAAAAATCAGATGATTCTAAATTCAAATATAAAACATGTTACTTGCGCGCCTAAAGCCTCTATGAAAATAAAATATATATTTTGCCCGCGGCTTCGGTCGCGTAACTGTAGGTTATGTCCATTTTCTATCCCTCGGCAACAGTACTTTTTCTGTATGAAAGGTACGTCATTTTCCGTACTCCTGACAACGTGTATGCGAAAATTCATGTTGATTCATCGAGTAGCTCAGGCGTGAAAGCGTAATAAACAAACAAACTGACATTCGCATTTATAATATTAAGTTAAGATTTAACAACTTTTAAAATCACACCACCGTGGTCACAAACTGACTCACAGCTATTACAACTTTTTATAGACGATTCGTAGCCGCGGTTTCATTAAGATTATCTACATAATATCAAATCATAAGTAGGTACATCTATTGCCTTAACGCTAAAAAGTTTACACTTTATATTTACATAGGTCTTATATAGAAGCGAGGTATTGTCGGTGATCGACATTAGGATGTATTTTTTAGCATTATCAAAAATTCTACACACGTTTAATAGTAGCGTGCCTAGTTATGTAGATAATTCAGACTAGGTTCCTACCTAATACAAAGATCGTACATCCAGCTCCTAAGCCACAGATTTATAGTGCGTTGTAGGTATCACCCTATACAATATGTTAGAAATAACGATATTATTATACTGTTTTTAACATTGAGCGAGCATACCATGCCGATGCCGCTTAGGTACATGGCAATGCCCATCAAACAATTGAGTAATAATTTGATCTTATCCAAAACCCTCAAGTGGTAGGTATATATGTAGTTATTGGCATTATTTATATTTCACTTACCAGAATATTTAGGATAACAATAATTAAGTAGGTAAGGATAAATATCAAATCTATACTAATATTATAAAGCTGAAGACTTTGTTTGTTTGTTTGGTTGGTTGAACGCGCTAATTTCAGGAACTACAGGTTTGAATTGAAAAATTCTTTAATGTTGGATAGCTTATTTATCGAGGAAAGCTATAGGCTATCCAACAATAACATGACGGTACGACCCACGCAGTAACAATAAACGTGGGTGAAACTACGGGCACATCTAGTTGTATATAAAATTTAAAGTATAAAGTAGATTTCGACTTCGGGATTCCGGAATCCGGGACTCCGGTAATAATCCAGTCTTAAAAAATTTGGGATTAAATTCGTCTTGCCTGGGATTTTTGCGATTGGTTTCTAACCACTAGGCAATATACCTTATAGTCAGAACGCGCTTTCTTGGCAGCAGTAGGTAATAAATTAAGAAGTAGGCTGGTCGACCAAGCATTTGAGGCCTTGTCATTACTTTGATCGTATTATCGCAATTCGCAAAATAACTAGATTTAGATATTTAGGAAGATGCTGACTATACGAAATGTGAATTTTACTAATTCTTACTCGAATAAGTATTATAACATATTTTTGATACTAGGTAGGTACATACGTACTTTGTTGTTATGTAGAAGTCAATTATTTACTTATTAAAACTATTGAGATGTTAATTACTGTTAATATGTACCTAACTTGTTTAGTTGGTTATTAATAAAATATATCATTGTTCATTTACATATAATTGTATATATTATATTTCGCGATTGTAGATACTACCAAGGTATACGGCTAAACTACTGTAGATGCCGTAAGTGAAGAGTGATTCTAGAAAAACGATAATGTAATGTCTTTCTAACAGACGCATAGGTATTAGTTCCCAGATGAATATACACAGATAATAGCCGCATAAGACGCACGTATGTAGGTACAAATTATTTAGTGATTAAGGCAATGCGTTAGGGAATAGAAATGTTACCCAAAAATTGCAGAATTTGTTTTTTACATGTTATGCGTAAGCATGACAAAACAGTTAACATAAACTAAATAAAAGATATTTCCCTTCAATGCTTTAGTTAATACTGGTCCCTAAAATAACATACAGGCACATTTCCGTTACATAGTTGTACCCATGATATCTATATTGATATGGTTGATTAGGTATATGATGTGTGTACACTAAATAACAACAAATTAATAATTCTAGCCGTACTCTCGTGGCTTTTTCTGTCAGAAACAATCAAGACAGCCAATGTAAATATATTATTTTCTATATCATATTTAAACTTAGTTCACTTACCTGTATAAAACTTTTAAAAAGGTGCCAAATCCACGACAAGTTGCTACCTCACCGGTATAAGTTACTGTCATTTTATCAAATAATTAATTTAAAATATTACAGAAAATATCACAGAAATCCGAATATTTAGAATCGCTAAAAAGGAGAACTATTTTTATTCACAGAGCATGTTTTGATTACGACAAATACACCTTAGTAAAACAATGTTCAATAAATATTACTTGTAAATTAATCTATGTCGTAAATAATATTATTCTTGTATAAATAATTCCTTTGCGTGTCTCGTGGCATAACACTTTTCTATTTTCACATGATTTATTTACGAAAGTAATACTTTTCTACCGAAACAAGCCACTATCCACAACAATGGTAAATAAATGAATGAATGAACTTCAGTAACTTCACTAGTCACGCCTACATTGGTACACAAGTATTCACATATTCTCGTTCTCGCACACATGGGAAACACAATGAAATCATAGACATTCATAGAAATGTCAAAATATTTTTGTTTTGTTTGATGCTGAATACTAGTATTTTACTTCCCACAGGTAAACTTAAGAATTTTTGGAGTGGGTTACTTTAACTTTAGTATAGTAGAGTAATAATGGCCATTTAAAAGAGTGGCTGTGAGTTTCTTGCAAGTTTATTCTCATAGGCTCTACCCTTTGCCTGAACCTAGCAACTAACCTAAATGTAGCTTCAGTAACCTAGTAAACTCACTAACCTATATTTTCTGACGTTCATAAGTGTTACCTTGTGACATAAATGAATAAATGATTTTTGACTTTGACTGATAATTATCTTCAGAGCCCAAACTCAGCCCTTATCAATCTAAAAGCCGTGATTTAGCGAAATAGCGTGAAAATACGCTATAGAAGAAAAGTATTTTTCTAGCTCATGCTTAAAGTATATAAAGCAAAGGCGTAAAGAATTTAATAAAAAAATTGCATCTTCATTATACAGTGTGAGTCTTCATAAAGTGCACATATGAAAATGAGTGAAACTAGACATCATTTTATCGGTAGGAAAAATAATAAAAAAACTAAGAAAGATATTCTTAGATTTACACCTACTTACATTTTTTTAGTAGTTGTCGACCTTGTATCTAGAAAACCTTGTAGCTTTTGTACCAGTTGGTTAATCGTGTTAATACAAAAACAATAATAATAGTTAATGTGTAGACAATACCGACGCAATATTATTCACACCCAAAAAAATTTCGGTGACATAAAAATAATAAACATTTTACAGTTAAACTGATTTCCGTACAGTGTTTTTTTTAAGCATTGTTAATAAACTCAACAAAAAGTTCGCATTGCTCCTAATTATTATGAATCGACGTTACTTGGTATCTAATAAGCTTTAAAACAACATAAAAACCACATCTGTATCCCAAACAAAACACTTTTTATGAGAGACTAACCGAAGACCTTGCCGAGTAGTATGTGTTTGTAAAGTACTATGTGTTTGCAACAACGCGGTAGTCATTTTGAAAACTTGTTATATTAACAGTTTTTTGTAAGTTGATGAAACTAAATAAACGTGCTGATTTCTATTTGATATTTTGTATTTATTACTTATTCCTTTCGAACCTTTAGATAAAAATAAGTGGTACTTCTAGCCCAAGTGTATGTTTAGTAATTTATGACAATGGGTTAGGACCTAAGTATCAAACTACGTGAGATTAGATAATGCAATGTTCGAACAAAGATGCACGTGGTGTCAAAGATGCAAGGTCTTTATTTAGCCTCTCATAAAAGTGTTTTGTTTGGGATTCAGATGTGGTTTTTATGTTGTTTTAAAGCTTATTAGATACTAATTAACGTCAATTAATAACAACTAGGGGCAATGTGGAAGTTTTGTTGAGATTTTTAACAATGTTTAAAAAAACACTTTATGGAAATAATTTTTGCTGTAAAATGTTCCTTATTTTTATGTCACCAAAATTTTTTTGGGTGTGAATAATATTGCGTCGGTATTGCCTACACATTCACTATTATTATTGTTTGTATTTCAACACGATTAACCACCTGGTTCAAAAGTTACAAGGTTTTTTTGGTACAAGGCCCATAACTACTAAAAAAAATATATTAATAGGTATAAATCGAAGAATATTTACTTTAGATTCTTTTTATTATTTTTCCTACCGATATAATGATGTCTAGTTTCACACATTTTCATGTGTGCACTTTATGAAGACTCACACTGTATATAAATGCTCTTAGTAAAATTACTTAGCGTGTATTGCATATCACGTTAACCAAATTACTAGATGGAATCCACATTACCTTGATATATTTATCATATTTTAAGATTCTTATTTTATTGTAATAATTGTAGTCCCTGACAGCTTATTAAAATTCAACAACCATTTATTACTTAATTGATCCATTGCAACAAACTTTTTATTCATAGAAGTATTGCAGAAATTACAGCTAATCTCTATTGTATCATAAAGTGTTACGTAATATCGTATCCAAAAAGCTAAAAATAAGCATAATTGACTGTATTTCTGTGATTCTATTTTAACAATACATTAAACTCAGCCTTAGAATTTTGAGGTTAATGTTGTTCTAATACATTAAAACTTCAGACATTTTAGTATATCATCCCTACTTCCCTATTAATATTATAAATGCAAAAGTAACTCTGTCTGTCTGTCTGTCTGTTACGCTTTCACGCCTAAACCTTGGGAAAGGACATAGGTTACATTTTGTTGTAAAAAAAGGGTTAAGGTGTTGAAATAAGGGATGAAACTTTGTATGGGAATTCGCCATTATCAAGCTTAAACCAAAACCGATTTTGATGGAATTTGATACAGAGATAGACCAGAACTTGAGAAAGGACATAGGTTCTTTTGTTATAGAAAAGGGCATGAAGGGGTTGAAATAAGGGATGAAACTCTGTATAGGAATTAGTCATTATCGCGCCTAAACCACAACCGGATTTAATGAAATTTGGTACAGAGATAGGTTAGACCTTGGGAAAGGACATAGGTTGCCTTTTGATGTAAAAAATGACATGAAAGAGGTGAATTAAGGGATTAAAATTTGTATGGAAATTCATCATTATCGCGCCTAAGCCACAACCGATTTTGATGAAATTTGTTACAGAGATAGACTAGACCTTAGGAAATGACATAAGTTACCTTTTATTGTAAAAAAGGGCATGAAGGGGTTGAAATAAGGAATGAAAGTTTGTATAGGAACTCGTCATTATCGAAGATGAAACCATGTGACTTTATATTTAGGCAATTGATAAGATAACATTATGTAAACATTTGATCCAGCGATTTTAAAATTTCGACATGGGTATGAAAAAGGCGACGAAAGTTCGTGTGGAAGCTCAAACAAATCTGTCTATTTTTACAGTATATATATTTATCGCAAACATTTATAATGAGTAAAAATGCCGTCTTAATATATAATAGTCGCGCAAGCGCGGGACACGCCAAGCGCCATAAACAATTAACGAAGCACCGCCGCGCCGGCGCGTGTGTGATCGTGTAAAGTGACCGATTCGCCATTTCAGTTTAAAAGAGTGCAGATTACCCTAAAATCAGCAATTACGATAATAATAAACATAACTGTTTTCTATAGGCATCTCTATGTGGCGTGCTCACGAGTATCAAACCCGCAAAGTCTTAATGTTTTAGCATAGGGTGGAAAACAAAAACGTAGAGTATACAAATAAGCTATTTGCAGTAAACCACAGCATTTATATGCGAATTATTTGCAAAGGCAATTCTTAACAAAATTAAAAATGCTGCTCAAAGTAACTATTTCACACGGACGAAGTCGCGGGCAAAAGCTAGTACATAATAATTCTGAATTTGATTGTGTAGTGTTAATAGATAAAATAAAATATAAATATTATTACATAAAAGTTATGAGTTTCATCAATTATTTTTATGAATATCTTATCTCAATGTAATAGTAAATTTAGTAATTGACATCAGTACATCACTATGAACAACATAAAAAAGCATCAACCAAGATGGCCGATCTCGATTTCGGTTCATAACTTAAGATCCGTATTTATGCGAATCCAATGTTGTTTAAAAACATTTAAAGGGCAGTTAATTGTTACAAGTTTAAGTAGGTTTGTTTTGTAAATTTGAAGGAACTTTATAGTGTATTGTATGTGTTAACTAACATCAACTTTCACTATGAGCGAAATTGCCAACAGCGAGGGAGGTTCTGAAACTGAGAAGCCGGTTCACAATGATGTGAAGTTCCCGCCCTTCCCAGGTATACCTATAGATTTGATATGTGATACCTGTAACATATTAAATCAGCTACTTCCTATTGTTATCCTATTCCCTTACAGATCCTACAGATGATGATTTTGATGAAGATATTACTGAAGAGGAAAGAAATTATTACAAAGACAAATTTAAAGGTAAACATTTTTATTTGGTTTTTGCCTATAGTGCCCATAATATGTTATTACATGCTCAAATATGAAGAGTTTATAAATATTTTTTCAGATTTGAATATTGTGAAGACTTTTCGGTTGCATTGCTCTGCTTGTGATCGTCATATGGGATGTTCAGCTCGCAATGAACGTATACGAGCTCATCCGTTATTACGTACCTTAGTATGTCACAGTTGTCACACTTTTTACAACAGTGGAGAATTTGAAAAGGGTGATGATGGATCTGAATTATATTGTCGATGGTGTGGCCAAGGAGGACAAGTTTATTGCTGCTCTGATTGCCCTCATGTGTTTTGTGCGGTAATAAAATATAAATTATATTTCAAATCATTACATTTTTATCAGCTAAATCAATATTGATAGATATATCAAATACGAAGGAGGCTTACTTAGTGAACTATTTACAACAACAACAACAACAACAACAGTTATAACTACATTGGTGCACTTTAAAATGCATAGATGTTTTACAAATAAATAATAAGAGCAGAGCAGGCTTTAATTTTATAGAATGAGATGTGCCTTTAAGTGGTAATGGAAACTTATACTTACACCTCTATCCCAAAATTTATGGTGACAATGTTTTTCACCCACATTTTACTAGCTTAGGTTTTTAAGGTTCCACATATTTAATATTGTCTTCTGTTTACGCAAATGTTATTCATTGAAATTAAACTACTATATACGGGTTTCATTTCCACATATTATTAGTTCTAGACTCTGTGCTGCTGCTAAGAATTTCTTGACTGAAATAGCAAATAACACTGCCACACTGGGCATCAAACCCTTAACCTATTGTATTTATATTTTCGTAATACCTTATGATAAGTCCTTCACAAAAAGAAATCCATTTGTAAATAATCAGTTTTAAGCATTACGGTTAGTAAAATAAGGTTTAAAGTGGTGCACAGTTGGTGTTCGAGCCTGTAACAAATACATGGTACAAATATAGCAGCTTGTATGTGAGCCTCTGTCAAAGGCCAGGTTAAACCCTTGCAATATTCTCTTTCAGAAATGCATCAAACGTAACTTTGGCGCCTCTAAAATCAAGGAAATTGAGAATGCAGATGACTGGAAATGTTTTAAATGTAGTCCTAGTTGCTTAAGAGATCTACGTGCTATATGTTGGGCAGTCCTACGCTACTGTGATCTTAAAAACAAGTATGTGTATTGTTTAATTGCAATAATTATATTGACTTATACTACAAATATTTTAATTCAGGAATCACTTACTGTAGTTTTTATGTTTAATTACATATATCAATCAGTCCATTGTCTACTTCTGGACATAGGCCACTCCTATATCCAGTTTTACCCCTTTTGCATCCAGTTTAATCCAGCCACCTTATTCAGGTCATTGGTTCATATATGAGTTTTCAAAATTAGTGTCATTGTTATATCCTATAATTCTAACAAATAGACAATTACCTACAAATTTGAACAAAACCAAACCAAAACCATTGGCTGTTATGTTTAGTTATGATGTTTGTGTTACAAGCCCCTAACATCCTATACTTGCAATATACAGAATAACATACCAAACTCAAGACCCAGATTTGAAAGCAGCATACCAGAAGGATTGTGCTTTGGATCCCTCAGAATGTTGTAAACACAAGTCATCAAAAAGAAACCAGAAATTAAATGAATCTCTGATTAAGAAAAAGGAGATTAAAAAGGAAGTAGATGCTAAAGCAGCTGCTACCATTATATCGAAAATGCCATCAACTATTCAGGTAAGCATGTTTGTAAAAATCTTTTATTTAATGCAATGTAAGTTCTGCCTTTTCTGGTTTATATCTTGAACCTTTCTTTAGCCTTGATTTAGGAGAATACATCTTCATAATTTAAATGCACATGTCCATACTAACACATACAATTTATTTCAACTTTTCTACTGCATGTACTTTTAAACTACCTCTAAGAAATATTCAATTCTGGTCTTCTCTATTTTTCTCTATTCTTGTCACTAAATGCATCTATTGCAGCTCATACTTCAGCTACTTGCAATTGTTATTGATCTATCTTCTTAGTCTAACACTCTGAAGCATGCAATACCACAGGTTTATTAGCATGGTAAATTCTGGCTTTTACTTTAAGAGACAGCCCCTCCATAATCAGTAACAAAATTAATGATATATTATTATCCACTCCTAACCAATACAGCTATGAGGGCCATGTGCAGGTGTAGCATCCAATGTCTAAAAGCACCTTAGACTAAAATGTTGGTTAAACTTTTATTTATAAAGGTATTATTCGGGTTACAGGTTAAAAAATTTGCTTCTGTAAATCCTGCTGAAGACACATGCAAACCACCACCACCAGACAAAAAAGCCCAGAAGAGATCTGCAAGTCCAAAACATAAATCATTTTTGGTGAAAACTCCTATAACCATTGCCCCATGTACAAAAGTTTTAAATCCAGTGTGTATGCCACCACTTGCTAAAAAAATAAGGGTATGATATTTAGGTTTTTTTAAATTTTTTAAACAATGTTGTCATGGCTATTGCAGATTTGATTACATCTAGTAGTACCAAAAAATAACAATTTAATTTATAATGAAATCAAATGATTGATCTTCCTATGTGAATCTGCTATTAATAACACCAGCCATCAGATTAGTTAAAGGAGTTAGAATCGAAATATTTCAATGTTTTTGATAAATTTTAGTTGACTGTTTTCCATTGGTGACTGGCGACAGTCACCAGTAAATCATATATTTATTGTATTTCTATTAATTCATATGAAGATATAAATGGAATCCAGCAATCAATTAGTTTTATGATATTACAATTAATTATGTTATTTCATTTCAGTTACCAAATTGTACAATAAATACTCCAATAAGATTTCCGAATTTACAAGATCGTAAGGGAATTGCCACTTATGCGCGTATAAGACCGAAGCTAGCGACCCAATTGCCAATATCCATTGCAAACAGTTGCTTTAATGGCTTTGCTCCAAATGTTTTCCATTGTAGCAATCCAACAAATGATAATATCAATTTATCATTAGAAAGCTTAACACAGGTAATATTTTTAATCTTCTACATATACATATATGAAAAGTCCTATGTTGAATTCCTTAGTTACATTACTTATTTTCTTGATTGCTGTTTCATTTAGTCAACATTTCCACTTATGACAATCAAAATATATAGTGTGATGAGGGTGTTACGTAAGAGTCAAAAGCAGCGGCAATTGGATATGTTTGCTAGGTTTTATAGATTGTATGTATTCATCGTACTTGGACATCTCTAGTCAGAGAAAGAGAAAAGTGGTGTCAGTTGGAGGAGGCCTTTGCTATAACAAAGCACACAGATATTACAACCATTGAAACAATTAAAGAACCAAACCAATTATGATATATCTGACAGAAGACTTATAATAATAATAATAATAACATTGTAATCATCGTCAGCTATGGTTATAAGAAGCATGTAATAGGATTTGAGCCAATTGCCTTTACTGGACACCTCCAGTTTCTGTGATATTATGGGGAACTTGTTGACATAAAACCAAATAAGTCTATTTATTATTGCTATATATTTTGCACTAGTCTACCATAAAATAGAGTATTGGTTGAAACAGCCTTCAAAATAATTTAATGCTAGAAGTGGAAATAAAAAAGATACTTCAATCATTATTATTAAGTAGAATTATTATAATGATTATTGTGATGTTTACAGGGATTAGACATGGCAGCTGTAGCAGCGTTATCGAATAATGCTAATACTCAAGATGATGATGTTGTTTGTACCCCTGATTTCCCACTGGAGCCTTTGTGTGAGGTATGAAAATTAAATACTGTATATATTAATTTCAATACCTGTATTTAATAAGTTTTAGGATACCTAATCAGAATGGTTATTGTTGTTGGTAAAATTAAATGCTTTATGGTAGATATGGATATAAATATTTTCTGGTACCAGTTGCATATAATATAAATACATATTAAGCTACGATATATATAAAACTAAAGCGTCAGTGATGTCGCGATAATATTCCCCCTTTAATAAAATAGAAATAGTTCAAAAATTCGTTAATAATCAAACAATTTTCAACTTAATACTTACAAACAGCACTTTGATGATAAGCTAACACAGCGTATTTCTTTACAATAACATACTTGATACATGATACTGCAAACGCGATATGAACTAGAAGTTAGTCTTTGGAGCGAATCTAAACAATAACATCATTTTAATATACCTAATGCTATGTTTCCAGAGTAAACATTTTAAAGTTGAATAAAACTTACTATAGTACACGTGATTATACTCTAGATTAAACTACTGCACTATATAATTTACCGATTAAATATGCACAATACATAACAAAATATAACATGAGATTTAGATTTTAAGTAATTAGCACTTCGTATGACGCTTTTCATGGAAGCTTTTCTTACGAAGTTGCATAAGTTTCATTACTTTGCGATAATTTCATACTGCCAGCAATTAATACATTACATTTGAGCTGTGGTTCAATTGGTAAATGACAGGTCACGTCATCCAACACCCGTGCGGTATGTTGGCTCGCTCCCAGGTGTGATACGCGAGTACGACGCGTGCTCTGTGCTATTGAGTGCCACCGCCGAGTCCCATGCCCATCTGCCCTCGTCCGTCGGGAATGCTCCAGTTGGTGCAGAATCTGGCCACGGACCCAAGCTTGGATCGCCTTACGCCTCATCCCGGAATTCCCATGTTGCTCCTCCTCACTCTGCGGTGGTTTGGTTTGGTCGGCTCTTTCAGCTAAACAATGCAGCCATGATGAGTGTATTCGTCAGATGGTTGCTCCTGTAGGCAGACGTTCCGTTTCTCACTGTTACCGGTTGAAGTAGGTTATCGTAGCCTAAGCCTTGTTGGTCTTTGCAAAGAAGGCGAGCCGTCTCCCAATTCTAGCTTCGCCAAATCTCCATGCGCCTGTTCGGCTGCCACGTGTCATGGGCGGATCCTATCGTCAGCAAGTCATGTTCGCCTGCTTTGTTGTTACGGTGTCATTGTTGTCTTCTTATATCTGGGTTACCAATGTAGGAATAATGTTATGTAATGTTACTGTGGGCGTCCAAATGAAGTGCTTTATGGTAGATTAAGATATATGTATATATTTACTGGTACTAGTTACATATAATATAAATACATATTGAGCTAGAACCTAACTGAGTGGTTGCGGAGAGACGACTACCTCGCGGCGCTACTGCATATTTGTGCCTGACTATATAAAACTAAAGCGTCAGCGATGTTGCTACAATGTGGTTATTATTATTATATAAACATATTAAACATTGCAGGTTACTGAAGACAATGATGATGATGTGCAGTGCATAACACCAGGGCCAGTGGCAGCTCCAAAACTAACGAATCCGCCTCCTTTGGTACCCCGCGCTGTAACCAACGTAACCGATGTTACACCAGAAAATATTATACAGATGACTGAAAATGATGTTACTGTGAACGAATCAACTGGAGGATTGAAATTTAGAGTTGACCCGCAAACATTATCATCTAATAAAATGTATCGCTTGCCAGATGGTCGCATATTTGCTATTAATGCGAATCCTAATATGCCTGGAGGATACTCTGCAACAATAGTGGCAGTCACAGAGGCGAACAAATCGGTGCCAAAAGGCGCAACCTTTGCTGCTAAACTCAGTTCTATTTCTACATCCACACCAACTGCTAAGAGTAACCGTAACCAAGTGACTCGGTTTGTAAACGCTAAACGTAGCACTCCAAAGACACCGAGATCTACAAAAACATCTGAAACATCAACCAGAGAGTGTGATTTGAATGTGCCTGTTGAATGGTACCGATACAATTTAATTGATGCAGTTGACGCTTTAGAATATTCTTTATCAAGACTCAATAAGCTAAAAAAAGAAGCTACCACTGTTTATTTGCGTACTAGATCTGTTAATGAAATGCGAAACCTACACAGAACTTTAGAGCGATTACTAAACACTTCCTCCACTAGATTTAATGAAATTCGCGACAATCTCAACAAGGGCCTCAAACAATATGTTTTAAAAAAAGTAGGTGGCAATACCAGCGAAGATGATGACGATGTAGAAATTTTACCAGATATGGATGATGATCCAATATTCATAGATGAGAATTCAATTGAATCCAATATGAACGGTGGTGAAAGCCAAGAGGTAGATTTAACTGGTGCCGGCAGTAGTGAATATAATGATGGCAGCGAAAATAGAAACGATAATTTTACTAAGGGTGTCATATTGAATAATCTGAACACCAGTAACGAACATGCGACAATTTTAAACATTAGAAGTATCGGTGATAATATAATACTTAATGTGACTGCAAACAAGAAACATGGTGATGATAGTATAAATAAAATTAATGGAATCGAAAGTCTACAAAAGGACAATGATTTCAGAGTAATGACCAATGATGATTTGAAATGTGATGAGTCACTTGACGAAATTAACGGAAGTACTGCAGTGTCTCCGAATAATAAAGAGACGAAAGATAAACAGGATGAAGAAAATGACGTGACTGATACAAATTTAAATGATAAGGCTGATAGTCATGTTAGCGATGACAAAATGCAAGATTCAGATAATAACAGTAATAGCCTTGAAAAAAATGTACTAGATTCTGATGATAAAACTCTAAGCAAAGATCCAATGTTCGATCACAGAGATCATGAATCTGATTATAAAATACATAACCCTGAAGATAAAACTCAAGATCCAGATGAAAAAATACAGGATGTTGATGATAAAATAGATGATCTTGATGATAAAACGCAAGATACCGACGATAAAATGCAAGATTCAGAAATGACTGAGGAATTGATTGAAACTCTATTGAAGGACGATAATTCACGGGACAATGTAACAACTAACTCGGAAGTTCCAGAAGCACCGCAAATAACCTAATAGATATGATTTTTGTATCTTGTCTTAGTTAAGGTGAATAATATGTATTTAATATACATAACGTAGATTATAAGTACATAAATAAATGTGGTCGACATTAGTGCTCCGTATCTTGACAGGCAAATAACGAAAGAATCCTAAACAAAAACAGATATTACCTATTAATAGAAAGTACTATAATGAATACCAATTGGACTTTAAATATGTGCTTGTAAAAACTTGGAAGGCATTTTAATTAATCATTTCTAAAATATTTTTATACTTTTGGTGACATTAATGTGAAGTTTGTGTCGATTTATTATCGTTTATACAAAATTATATTTAAAAAGAGAGGTTAATAAATTCGTAGCAATCTTTAGGTTCTCTAGAAATATAAAGAATAGCAAATTACAATACATATACAAAGTAATATTTACCCATAACAATAATGGGTTAGGAGTAGCATGTTATGCATTTTATTTAATGGACATACTTTTTGTATTCTAAGTACAAATAACATCAAAGTAAATGTGTTTAATTGTTTACTTTGTGTTATTATTATAGTAGCTACTTATCAGTCTTATCATACTTTGCTTTATTTTATATTTTTCTACGCTATTAGTAATATAAAAGATGAAAATATAATAGAAAACCAAAATTGAGGAGTGATTACACAGCACTCATCCTCGGCTTGCCTAGCACAGCGATGGTATAGTCCGATGCAAACTTAATGCCGGCTCTGAACATCGTACGAGTCCATTGCGCAGAACCCAATATTAGGCGTCAGTGGGACGTAGCGCCACGGGGCGGCAGGGTACCTCCCCGCCCGCCTTTTCTTACACCCGCACTTGCTCCTTATAACTCACACACTAAATACAAGATGCGAACGTCTTGTATTTAGTGTGTGAGTTATATCCGTATACTGCCTACACCTACCTACCTGCGCACACCTGCACTCGCAGCTAAATTCCGAGCCGCCATTAACCGGTCGTATACCGCCGGCTCGCATACCAGCCGGCAGATTTGTACCCGTCGTAGGCCGGTGGCTCGCATGCGAGCCACCAAATTGGCCCCAAAACGCCGCGCGCCGCCTTCGCTTTAGCTTAAGCTAACGTAAAACCAATTTGGTGGCTCGCATGCGAGCCACCGGCCTACGACGGGTACAAATCTGCCGGCTGGTATGCGAGCCGGCGGTATACGACCGGTTAAGTTTGCATTTAACTGTAATAGAATACTTTGACTTTAAAGAAGCCAGCTCATTGGCTGCCAAAGTGTCATTACAATGCCTCGTCTAGAGGCGAAAGTTGAGATATTAGTGATTCAAGCGGAACACTCCAAGTAAGATAACATCAGGATCACACTATGCTTCTGAAGAGTACGGTATTGTCAACCATTTTTATTACAACCCTAATGGTACTCAATTTGAGGTTGCGTGATACAAATTATTATTTACAGGATATTTTCGCCAAGTAACGTCCAATTTATTAATTGTGGGTGAGAACAATATTTAGTTGAGGGTAATTTTTTTATTGCTCTTGCGTAACACAGGTGCGTAATGTTAGTTGAAATTATTGCTAATCTTAACAAAAATATTGCTTTGAGGGTAGAGGAATATCATACACATTTTACTGCCAACTTATATTTCGGCCAACATTGCGCATCCGTGCAGTCTTGATCTTGGTTTCGTAAAATATCTCATGATTTAGCCCAGTCATATAAGGGGTTTCACCTCGGAATGAGAGATAATAATCTGTAAACTCGTATACACCTTCATTTTGGTGTTCCAGAAGTTGTCTCAAAGTCTCATAAAATCTCATGTCTGCGGCGTCAGTTATTCAAGGTCAATGGTCACAAAAATCGGTTATTTGCGATTATCTCGGTTTCTATAGATCCAATGATGTTAACATGTATTATAAAATTATAGAACATACAATTTTCATCAAATTCGAAATTAAATGTTTCATACGTCTAACCGTTTTTGAGATAGGACGGAAAGTCCGCAGCGGTCAGCCATATTTGCTGTAATGCAAGGTCAACCGTGAATCACAGTGAATAATACCTTGTATAAAGTTATTAAATTATTGAAAAACAATAATTTGTATTATTTATTAGTTAATACATTATATATAACAAAATTTTGCATATACGCGGTCTGTTAAAAAAATAAGTATATATAATAAGTATATAAATGGTACACTCGTCTCGAACACATGTTCACACTTTCGGCTATATAGCATATTTAGTTTGTTTGTGAGAGGCATAAAAGTTAAAAGTATTTTGCGGGCTCAGCGATTTTCGCTGTCAAAAAACATGGATCAACGAATTTTGTGTGAAAATAGAATTAAGTGCTCAAAAATACTTGAAATGTTAACAGTGGCATACGGTGAGTGTACTCTGAGTCAAAAAAATGTTTACAAGTGGTACAAGCTTTTCACCGAAGGTCGAGAAGATGTAAGTGACGACGCTCGCCCTGGACGCCCCAGCACATCAACAAGCGATGAAAGTGTCGAGAAAGTGAAGAAAATTGTTATGGAGAATCGTCGAATCACTATTAGAGAAGTTGCTGAGGATGTCGGCATATCTCTTGGCTCATACCATGCAATCTTTTCGCATGTTTTAGGCATGAAACGCATGGCAGCGAAGTTAGTTCCAAAATTGCTGAATTTTGACCAGAAACGCCGTCGCATGAGCATCGCTCAGGAAATGTTGAATGATGTCAATGGCGATCCAGATTTGCTTAAAAGGGTCATAATTGGTGACAATCATGGGTTATGACATCGAAACTAAAGCCCAATCGTCCCAATGGAAGATTCAGGAGAGCCAAGGCCAAAAAAAGCACGGCAAGTTCGATCTAATGTGAAGGTTTTGCTGACTGTTTTCTTCGATTACCGTGGCGTAGTGCATCAGGAGTTCTTACCATATGGTCGTACGGTAAATAAGAAGTATTACCTTTAGGTTATGCGCCTCTTGCGAGAAGCAATACGAAGAAAACGTACGGAATTGTGAGAAAACAATTCATGGCTTTTACGATTTTTGGCGTGCATCACGATAATGCAGCTGCTCACTCGTCATTGCTTGTTCGTAGTTTTTTTGTGCAAAAAGAACACCGTAATCATGCCTCAGCCACTGTATTCACCAGATTTAGGCCCCTGCGACTTTTTCCTGTTCCTAAGATTGAAAAGACCCATGAAAAGACGGCGTTTTGTAACGATTGAGGAGATTAAAACCGAATCGCTGAAAGAGCTCAAGGACATAATACAAAGTGCATATTAGAACTGCTTCGAGGATTGGATAAAACGCTGGCACAAGTGTATTATATCTGAGGCGGGCTACTTCGAAGGGGACAAAATACGAATTGTAAATAAATAAAAGATTTTAAGAAAAATGGAAATTCACCTTATTTTTTGAACAGACAGTGTATCTTATATTTTTGTATAACTTAAATTTATATTAATTTATTTAAAGTAGAGTTTAAGTAGAAATAAAACCGGTAAATATGTATATTGTAATTTTATCTTTATTTATATTTATTTATTTCTATATGTATATTTCTTACAATTTTAATTGAAATGAAGTGAAAATATATACATAAATCATTAATTAATTAAAGAACAAAAGTATTAATTTTCTTCTTCATCGTCGTCATCTTCCGGGCATGTGAAAATGTCTGTTTCATTGTCATCTTCGTTGTACTGAATCGTTGTCTCCAGATCTTCTAGAATTTCCGATTCAAAAGCACTCGCTTCCCCAGAGTCGCTTTGTGATGAAACAGCATTAAGGCAAGTTTGTCCATTACACTGACCACAAGCTAAAGTGCATTGCAACCCCGATTTTCTGCACCCACAGCGTACACATCCATTCTTACAGTTACAAAATAGTGTATTAAGTAATTCCTCAGGCCCTAGTAGTAATAGCAACCAACCCAACTCCTGGGGTTCTAAATCATGCCCTAACCATTTTTGAACCTGGTAATAAACACAATTTATATGCTGATGGGCTGCTGCACTTGTCGGTGGAAGATTTGACAACTGGACAGGTTTATGAAGCTTTGTAGACTATGAACTGAGTATATCGAAGATGATCGATATTGTCCTCAGTTTAAGGAGCATTATATATCGCTAGTAAGATGCGTAAGCCATTTTCGTATATTACAGGGATCTTTCGAGTTATTTTCTTAATAGAAAAAAAGTAATGAAGACTACACATTTTAAAGACATAATACTTAATTATTTTTCTACTTAAAATTAACTTTACATAAATTTATATATAAAATAAGTATTTTTTAAATTTTAGTTTTTAATTACATGAAGTAGGTATTACATACATACATAGATTCACGCCTGTTTCTCAGAGGGGTAGACAGACTACAGATTTTCATTTGCTACGATCCTGATACACTTCTCTGGTTTCATTCATTTCATCACATTCCTCATACACGCTCACTGGTTTAAGGTGTTCTTAACCTGGCCTTTGTCCAGAACGTCGCCGATCTTATCGAGAAACGATTGTTAGAAAATAGGTATTATTAAATAAAAATATAAAATATATGCAAAATGTTATTAAATATAATGTATTAACTAATAAATGATACAATTTATTTATTGTTAATGATATTTCAATAATTTAATAACTTTATACAAGGTATTATTCTCTTGAGATTCATGGTTGACCTTGCATTACAGTCAGGGCTGGGCAAAATACATGCTTAGCTTTAATTGAAATACAAATTAAAAAATACTGTATCGCAAGTAATTAAAATACAAAATATCTTTTAAGTAAGGTATTTGAAATATAAAATACAAAATACAGTATTTTAGCTATTTTTAATTGAAATACGAAATACAAATTACAAAATAAGTAATCTAGACCAGCACGGGCTGAAAAGTAGACGAAAACAAGATTAATTAATCTGTAAAACCAGAATTTTCTTTCATGAACACTAGATTTTTAAATGTACTGTCAGACAAACCTCTTGTTGGAGAGTGAATAAAACCTGCTAAAGAAAACAATCTTTCTACAGGTCCTGATGAGCACAAACTTGTGTTTAATTGTATGAACACATTTTTTATATTTGGATAGCGCTCAAGAATTGAAAGCTCTTTGCTTCTATCATTTAGGAAGCTGACCAACTCTAACTCGATTTTAGATATCTGTGGTTGATCACTGTCTCTGTTCTCAAAAACAATAAAATCATCATCTTTACTAGTGCGTACTTTGCGTTTTGTTGGCCAATTTTGACGTACAGTCATAGCGTACATATGTATACATAACAGGTGCAGTGTTGCCAACTCTAATAGCTGCTTTACCATCATTACACTCTCGCCTCGCACTCACACTCACGATCGCTAAATGAAGGTTAAATGTATTTTAATGTTACAATGTATTTTGAAGTCTCATGTATTTGAAATACTAATTACAAAATACCTCGGCGTCAGGTATTTGAAATACGAATTACAAATTACATTTGAAGGAAGTAATTGAAATACAAATACCAAATACGTATTTGTATTTCAATTACGTATTTTAATTACAAGTAATTGAAATACTGCTCAACCCTGATTACAGTAAGTATGGCAGAGCGCTGCGTTGGACGTATGAAAAATTATTATACAATATTTTTTGCAAATTTTTTACTACATGTTAACATCATTGGAGTTTTAGAAACCGAGATAATCGCGAAAAACTGATTTTTGTGACCTTTGACCTTGAATAACTGACGGCGCAGACACGAGATTTTATGAGACTTGAGACAACTTTTGGAACACCAAAATGTAGGTGTATACGAGTTTACAGCTACCTCTCATTCCGAGGTTGACCCCTATTTTCTGCTTATTTGACTGGACTAATTAGAAACATTAGAAGTTATATATTCTCATCTCAATTTCATTTCAAAGATTTGATTTATTCAAATTAAAAGCATGCATATGTACCTAGATTATTGATATTAATTTGAAATGTTATTATTAATTTTGACTTGGCATAAAATCTTGAAACCTAGTTAAACTTTATATTTGTTATTAGTTTTCCAACAAGATTCAACAGTTATTATCTGGATAATATAACTATATTATAAGTTATAAGATTTTATATGACTAAGCACTGTTTGAGAAATAGAATGGAAGAATTTATTAGCATTTATGGATGCATAAGTTAAGTCTACTTTGCACGTGATTAATACGTTCTGTGGTTTTACCTTATCGCCCGTAAATCATTAATGACTAATTTGTTAAAATAGTTATGCGTAAAGGGGTGATTTTCTGTGAGGCCTACAGATATTTACGATTATCTATATTCTTTCGCGTCTAAAGTGCCTGAAATATTACAGTCACGTAATGTTTATGCAATTATAGTACCGATTTTCCTTTTTACTATAGATATGGTGCAGAATGTTGAGCCTCGCTCGAATACGGTGTGTATGATTTTATATGGTGGCATTACTGAGGCGGTGCATGCTACATGTATCTATTTGATTTTGTAAGCTGCTCGAAACAGCAACAAAATTAAACATAATATGTACCTACCTATTTCTTTATATGCGATAGTCGTTTTTGTCATGTTAAACAGAACGGACATCATCTTAATTCGAATCTTAAACTCGTAAGCTTTTTAGAGGCACATGGTTGTTGCTAATAGCAGCACATTGTTGCCTGCCGTAAATCCACCCGTTAGGCCTGACTCTCATTGGCGGGACGGCACGGCAAGGATTTCAGATGACAAACTGTAATAGGTACCTAAACCTTAATTTTATGGCATATTAGTTGAAATTTTACCAGAGCTGCTGTAGGCTTAGGAATGCTAAGTCAGTAGGTTTGTTTTTGTAGGTTGTATTGAAATTTCAGGCATAATGTCATCGTATTAGTATTTGTCACCATATATTCATTTGCTGTACCTACCGCCAATGGGCGCCACTGGCCTTAAGTTTTGTTTATTTGACTGCTTTAGTATATTTATTTGTTTGTTATGTGATATATAACAAGGTTAACTATATTGAAGTTTAATATTCCAGTAAGTATGGGCAATGAATTATAATTTACGTTTAACATTTATATTATCTAAAGTACATTAATTGGTATATAAATATAAAATATAGATACAAAATCGTCGCTAATGTTTGTACTCTTGAAGGATGACATGATATTGTGAAATCTGGCTCAGGGCTGTTCTATTTAGGATATACGGCATTTTACATGTACATGTGATTTTCGTTTAATTTGCTAATTTTATTGTGACAGGTCATCAATTTGGATCTATCGTTACAGCTAATATTGTTCCAAAATAAGAAATACAAAGCTGTATTTCATTATTACGTAGTTTTTGTTATACCTATTTTCTCATTAATAACTGACTCCATCCATGATGTTTAACTCCTATATTACCAGAACGGTAGTCTTTTAATAAAGAGTTAAATGCAACACAGTTTATTTTGAAAACTACATATCTGGACAGCTTTTAAGGAAGGCGCACTGCGGTATGCCCGCCTATATCTGTGGTTGTTTACAATCTACGCACTGCACTGCACGACGACTGAAGAAATTTCTCCACCATCCAAGCAGGCAAATAAACAATGTTCTTCCGGTGAATAGTTTCCAGTCATCTCATAAGGACATTACGGCACGCGCCTTAAATTTACATAGGTACTTGTAGATAAGCAACAGAGATTTTCTCTTTAGGTACTTTTCGTTCACGTGACTTTAATGGCCGTTAGTTCATTTTAAAACAGTCGACTGATCCCTCGTTTCTGTACAAAAGTCTTGCTTATCGATATCGTAAACCTATCGAGCCGAGACTGCTTTAAAGTTTGTTTTCATGTCAAGTAACCATTACCAACACAAACCTCCTAATAAGGACACTTTCCAATCCAATCTGCAATATATGCTGAATCTGTCCATATTGGCCTATTTTGGATTAAATGTTTATGTTTAGTATGTTTACTACTGCAGGAAACACGCTCGCTGTTGCATTTTGGTAGTTAACGCTATTCGAAACGTACCAATTATTCTATAGTTGACATTTAAAATCGTATCACGCGAAAATATTTTCGATACAGATATATTTTTCAGTGTGACTGCCTTCGTGGCGCAGCGGTAGTGAATGCGACTGCTGTGCATGAGGTCTCTGGTTCGAATCCCGAGTCGGGTCAACAAAAAGTTAATGGGTTTTTCTGTTGAGAAATCCCAATAGCAGCCCGGAGTTAGGAAGTTGGCGGTTTTAGACACCCCCGTGCTTCGCAAAGCACATAAAGCCGTTGGTCCTGCGCCTGATCTCTCTCCGGTCGTGTCGGCTTACCGTCCCATCGGATTATGAGAGTTAGGGAACAGAGAGTGCACTTGTGTTTGCGCACACGCTTGTGCACTATAATATCTCCTGCGCAGATGGCCAGTCTCCGTTAAGATTGGCCGCCTTGACCGAAATTCGGTCTGGAGGACATTATTGGGTATTATTATTATTCATGGAGATACAATATTTGAGTTCTGCTTATAAAACAGAAGAAGGTTGTTTAAAGTTGTTGTCTATTGCTTTTCTTGTGCGTCATCGTTTTTTATACCAGGCAAGTCCCATGGCTTGGCCACCTTTTTACGTGGCCCAGCATGTATTTACACGAGCTGTGCCAAAATTTGTTGTAGATAGTGTAAGAAAGTTGCAAACAAACTTATATTTAAAAGAGTTCTTATGACAGTTATTGAATGAGGTAGACTAAAGCAATTTTATAACTAACAGCAAAGAGAATTCAAATGATGTGCATTAATAGTCCTAAAATGTATTGCAAAGTTAGCAAATAATATCATGGATATAAACAATAAAAATTAGTGGAAATATCTCGCTTTTTGTCTCGAAATTAAATACCTACCGGTTAGGTCACAAATTGAATCGAGCAAGTACCTCTTTTTGTGTGGCATAGTTAGAACAGCGCTTTTGAATGCATTTGAAGTATATGATAAAGTGTAAAAAAATAAAAAATAATTGTCGCGCCACCTAATTTTAGGACTCCTCTCAACACTTCCACTAGCGTTGCAGCATTGCGATTCTTGATATCTTGAGAATTTAGAACTTAATTCTATAGTCGTCATCTACAAGGCTCTGATAGCGCAATGGTTTGTGATCTCGTCGAATACTGCTATACTAACAGATAGTATATATTAGTATTTATGATACGGAAATAATTCCTAGTTCGAGACATATATTCTAAAATAAATAAAACTTATGATTGTCTGATATCTGGGTTTGCTCAATAGAGCGAAATAATATTTCACTGTAAAGCAAAGGCTGCATCTATGTCAGGCCGGCTTTGCACCTCTAGGCAGGAGTATCTGAATCTCAGTTTGAACCTTTTACCCAATACAATGACGTACTTGGACTTCATCACTCAAGCTCGCAAGCAGTATTGAGCCTTGAGAGACTTTCCATGCTTGTGTTCTACAGTTTCTACAAGTTCTGAGGAATTGCTTATGATTATATCTACAGACTTACAGAGACCTTTTACTATCGCTTAGTCTGTGGAGGTTTTTGCAGAATCTGCAACACGGATGTGATAACCCTGCCGTTGCAGTAGTATAATATTAGCCAAGAGTATTTACGAGCCCGTTCGCCCCTCAAGGTTCGCCCCCATGGTAGGTATTTGTTAGGTTTCTTCTTAAAATCCACCCAAAAATAGGAGCTTGCTTCGCGGGGCTCCATCTTTCTTTGAAAGGGCTGAAAGTCAAAGGGCGTACGGGCTCGTAGCTCCAATAGCTAGGTAACTAGTTTGCGCACATTGTGAGTAAGTAAGTATAGGTACATAAAAGTTTTCGCTATGGACGAAAATGTGGCAAGATACGCCGGCGTATAAGATATTCGTGAAATATGAAAGGTAGGGGAGACCAGCGGCGCTGTGCCGTGAGGTTGTGGATGTAGCGAGTCAGTGCGAAAGTTTTCGCTATGGACGAAAATGTGGCAAGATACGCCGGCGTATAAGATATTCGTGAAATATGAAAGGTAGGGGAGACCAGCGGCGCTGTGCCGTGAGGTTGTGGATGTAGCGAGTCAGTGCGAAAGTTTTCGCTATGGACGAAAATGTGGCAAGATACGCCGGCGTATAAGATATTCGTGAAATATGAAAGGTAGGGGAGACCAGCGGCGCTGTGTCGTGAGGTTGTGGATGTAGCGAGTCAGTGCGAAAGTTTTCGCTATGGACGAAAATGTGGCAAGATACGCCGGCGTATAAGATATTCGTGAAATATGAAAGGTAGGGGAGACCAGCGGCGCTGTGCCGTGAGGTTGTGGATGTAGCGAGTCAGTGCGAAAGTTTTCGCTATGGACGAAAATGTGGCAAGATACGCCGGCGTATAAGATATTCGTGAAATATGAAAGGTAGGGGAGACCAGCGGCGCTGTGCCGTGAGGTTGTGGATGTAGCGAGTCAGTGCGAAAGTTTTCGCTATGGACGAAAATGTGGCAAGATACGCCGGCGTATAAGATATTCGTGAAATATGAAAGGTAGGGGAGACCAGCGGCGCTGTGCCGTGAGGTTGTGGATGTAGCGAGTCAGTGCGAAAGTTTTCGCTATGGACGAAAATGTGGCAAGATACGCCGGCGTATAAGATATTCGTGAAATATGAAAGGTAGGGGAGACCAGCGGCGCTGTGCCGTGAGGTTGTGGATGTAGCGAGTCAGTGCGAAAGTTTTCGCTATGGACGAAAATGTGGCAAGATACGCCGGCGTATAAGATATTCTTGTAATATTAAAGGTAAGGGAAGACCAGCGGACGTTGTGGACGTAGCGAGTCAGTGCGTCAAAAATACTTCCAAAGTAAGTTTTAACCGCTTTTTCCAACTGTGTTTGTTTTTATTATGGTAGGTTTAATCTTGCATGTCAAGTGTCAGTAAAGTAGCGTAACTGTTCATCTCTCTATTTTAGTGTTTGGAATGGGATCTTTCTAAAATGGTTTTTACGTTATAGGCATATGATGGTAGTATTCGAGAAATTTTAAATGTAGGGATGTAATTAACAATTTGTTACCTCCATCCCGTTTATAGTGTGATATATCAAAATATTTTTATTGCGTTATTTATATTTCAAAGTAATATAAATCTATTTTGTTATTGCCGAATACCTAATATACCTACATAAAATTATAGTATAGTAGAGATATAGTATAGTATAGTAGAGGTTTAGCTACTGCAGAAATAATGGCTTAACGAAAAGTACTTCTCAGAAAAGTACCATTTAGAGAGGCTGTGAATTCATATCAGCTGTGCCATGCAGCTTTATACTTATACCAAGATAGGAACGTGCAATGGACGATGAAAATGCTGGAAAAAGGTTTAACAAGTCTTCCAAATATAGGCTACGTATCGAAAGGAAGAGTTTTTACTGGCCTAGTAGATGTGGCTATGCGATCGACTTTTTCTGATAATTTACACGCCCCATCTATCTCTTTAGCTAGTGTTCAGGACATCACGATGACATAGTTTAGGCCTTATGAAGTTAAGCCCCTGCCAAAAGCAGGATCCAGAAAAAATAATGGCAAGGAAAGGAAATGCAGAAAATTTAAATAATCAACATAAAATGACAAACAAACTAGAAATTTAAGAAAAAGAAGGAAAAACCTTAACAGCTAAAGAAGTTAAGAAACCCATTTTGCAGACTGCTAAGGAGACTAAAAAGTCAAAGACTTGCGTTGCTAAACTTAACAAAAAAAATGAGGCAAGGCACAAAAAAAGAAAAAGGATGCTAAAATTATAAAGGACAGTGATGATTCAGACAGCGAAGATTGCTTCTGTTTAGTTTGCAAAGAATCCTTTTCAAACAGTGTCAGCTGTGGGCTCATGTAGACTGGACTAATAACGTAAAGTGGAGCGCCGTGCCGGGCGCCGTAAGGCGTAAAAATTGTAAAATCTCGGCATCCAGGGCCAGTCAATGAATCTTCATAAAAACTGTTAGACTGCATAGTTAAGAGCTGAAATAAAAAAAAATTACTGAAAAATGAGAGGGACAAGGAAAAGATTACTACTACTAGCTTAGAGCAAAGATTTCTATTTTATACCTACTTAATAAATAATATTTGTATAGTATCTTTAATGTTAATTTATTCATATTTCGCAAAAAAAACGAGTTACAACAAAAAAATATAATCTATATATATATTATAACATTATTGTTCATTACTATCGTCGTCATCGATTTCATTGATGTGGATTGTAGGTGAAGGATTAGTACAGCTGTCACCATTGCATTCCAAGCAAGCTACAGTGTAATTTAATCCACTTTTCCTGCACCCACAAGACCCACTCCGCATCCTGTTTTGCATGTGCAAAACATCATTTTTAATAACGATTCTGGAGCTAGTCGCTGCGTCATTGTTTGCGGTTTCCGCATTCATATTTCCAACCCCATTCTTCTGGTGCTATTTCTCTTTCGAGCCATGTTTGAATTTGCAGATATACTCTTTTGAAGTGTCCAAAAGCTGCATCTGCAGTTGGTAGCGAAGACGGCAGTTTAACGCAGGTATTTTTAGCAGTTGCTTTCAAAAAAGAATTATATATTAATATATCTAGACCTTTTATTTTTTGAGGGGCAGCGTATAAAGAAAGCGTGCATGTACCACCAGCGTTAAAAATATCATTAGTATATTTGCATTCATTTTTAAAAACAGTCGCAACATTTTGCTTTTCCAGCCGTTTCCCGAAATTTTTTGCAAACACGTTTTTGCTACGCTGGAAAATAATTAGTTATATGGACTTGCGCCGACGTATACGATTGAGTATATATACAATTGATTTTTATAAGCATGTAATATAAATAAAAAACAAATACTTACTATCTATTGAGAAAGTTTGAAAAACACAATTGTTTTGTAATTATATAAATGTTCAATAATTAACTTTTGTCGCACTAACTGCACAATAATAAATAAACATAAATAGCAAATAAATAAAATCCGAAATATTTTTCAAAACGCACAAAAATAGCTACGTATTTAGCCTAGCTAGTTGTGTTCCATAATTGTTTGTCTGATTGAGATCTCATTTTTGAATAATGTTGATTATTTTCGAAGATTATTGTGTTTCGACGAAACCCAAAAGGCTGATTATAAATAAATATGTTGATTATGAAAGAAACTATTTTTATTTACGATGTTACAAACATACCCTTGGACTGTTACAACCAAACCTAGCGGTAGGGACGGTTGTAACAAATAGTTTTTCTCAAAATCTGTAATACCTATTAATTGCATTTAAGCTGGTGTTAAAGGTAGCTGAAAGACCAATCTATCATATGTATTAATTAGAATTTTAATATTCAGAAATCTTTGTGACATATTATGCAATATCTAAAATTGTTACGTTTATCCCTGGTCTCCCCTTCTAGCTAGGTAGACACTACATTGCCACGCACGATCAACAACAAAACCAAACAAGGCCATTTTATTTAAAAAATCTTATTCAGTATTATAGATACATTGGTACAAATGCAAACAGTAGACTGTATAGTAATAATTTAAAAATAAATTATGACATGGATATCAAACAAACATTAGTCAAAAGCACTTAAAATATCACAATACCCTTACAAACAAATATTGATACAATGAACTTATAACTGATGAAACATGGTTATTTTGGATACAGGCCTGGAGCGTACCACCATATCTTACACTACATAATTATCATTACATTCAAATGAAAAGAAAAGAAAAGGTTATTACGTGGAAATCCACGTAATAAACTTTTGCCATCTAAAACGAGACATCGCTATAGTGTGAGAGAGCGCTGAGTGTATAGCTTTGTCCCGTACTGCCTGCTATAACAATGATAGATGGTGGCACGTATGGACAGTACAAAAGTATAAATATAAATTCACATTTACAAATGCACGCTTACAAGTGTGTAATAAGAATTCTACTTAGACAGTGATTGACACAAAGCGTTGTAAATTGTAATAGGATAACATAAAAACTCATTTAATCTAGAATTTATAAGTAGAAGGTATATCTCGGTTCTAAGCCAACGGAATGATAGTCCAATGGATACGAGCACCAATGATAATGGTTTAGGTTCAGGTTCCTACTTCTGGCTTTTAAAGCTTGTGCAAGAGAATATATACAGATCTGAAACTCATTATAGGTAGGTACATATCTACACTAAAACGTTATAGGTTGACCAATGCCATTGCGTGCCATTTTCCATCCTCACACGGGACAAAAAACCATTTAACCTATTTAAATTATGCTAGGCACGTACTTTACTTAGAAAACACCTATAAACATGAAAACATGGAAAACGTTGCATTGATAGTACATAAAATAGACTTACACTAATTGATATTTATTTGAATTGCGGCCACTAATATTTTAAAGACAACCACAATATATTGTGACCAACTTTTAAAGTGTCATATAAATTAAAAAGTGGGTGTTTCACCCGTACATTATGACATGGTTATTTAGGCACCTAAAGACAATATTCTTTAGTAGCGGAAGTGTCCTTTTCTGGAGCGTTCTTCGTGGTAAACTCTCATTGGAGAGTATGTACCATTCGATGATCCATTTGCGTTCAAACCTGAAATTTAATTGCATATTTAGTATTTTTGCCTTTAACTGTATCGATAATAAAACGTTAATAAAGTCTAAACTACTATTTACTAGTACCGTGACATACGGAACTCATACATGAGAGTCGTATCGAGTGTTATTAAGTTTTTCGGTCAAGGAATTCTCAGAAGCAGTATGGAGTCAAAAGATGTAGGTACCTAGTTATGGACAACGGGCTTGTCTCTTACCGCCTATCTGCCGACTTTTCTAGAAAAGACTAAGTGGGAGGGAATTCTACTTGATTATAATTCTAATTGGCGACTGTTGGAATTCCACTATACTTAAAATATATGCCGTATTTTGGGACGCGGGCGTTGCGAATGTAGGCACCTATAGTCTGACAGACTAACAAACTTAAAAAAATTACTAGTTTTCTCAATTTACCTTTAGCATTAAGTTGTCCATCAACAGAGCAAGCTTTGCGAAACAGAAAAGAATATTAGCTACAAATATTAAATACAAGCGTTTAATAAGATTTTTTATATAGTTATAGCATTTACAACTACATATTCCTATAGTTGAATAACTTAATTATGTTGCGCTATAAGACACTTATAAAGAAGCAGAGTATCACATCGCATAGGTAATTGCAGGGTCATGGCTCTTCACTGCCCTGCAATTCGAGGCCTTGAGAAAATAATGGTGTAACTCTAGGTAATAGAGCGCTGTCAGCATCGCCACCCCCGAGCACGAGCGAGGAGCGTAGGTACTAGTTCGGTGTAGAGTAGCGTATAGCGAACCTTGCAGCAGGTGGTGCGGCGGCGCCACGGCGGGCGCGGCGCAGCGCGGCGCGAGCAGCAGGTGGTAGAGCGCGAGGTACACGGTCGCCGTCAGCAGGGCCACCACGAGCACGAGCGAGGAGCGTACTAGTTCGGTGTAGAGTAGCGTATAGCGTACCTTGCAGCAGGTGGTGCGGTGGCGCCACGGCGGGCGCGGCGCAGCGCGGCGCGAGCAGCAGGTGGTAGAGCGCGAGGTACACGGTCGCCGTCAGCAGGGCCACCACGAGCACGAGCGAGGAGCGTACTAGTTCGGTGTAGAGTAGCGTATAGCGTACCTTGCAGCAGGTGGTGCGGTGGCGCCACGGCGGGCGCGGCGCAGCGCGGCGCGAGCAGCAGGTGGTAGAGCGCGAGGTACACGGCTGCCGTCAGCAGGGCGACCACTCCCAGCGCGCGGTACACCTCGCGCGCTGAATCTAGCGGTTGCTCCAGTGATACCAGCCCGCCCACAATGGCGCCTATGCACCGCCCTATAGACACATGGGTTATAACTACGCTGAAAGTATTTGACAACAGTGTTCAAAACCGTCATTGCCAAACTCCTTATATCTTCTATCGTGGTTGAGGACATAAATTATGATCTCAGATTAAATTTATTAATATATTTATATTATAATACATTGTAGGTATGTGCTGTGTTTATTTTATGTGTGGAAATATTTATTAATAAAATTTCTCAACTTACCAATACAAAAATGAGCTATAACCGGCAGAGCCTGACCAGTAGCCGTATATTTTCTTGGTACCAAGTGACGGAAGTATAGCACTGCTGTCACCCAGACTAAGCTTAAAGTGAACACTTCAAGAATCTCACACACTACCACCCACGTATAATCAGTGCTGTATGCTAAACCTGAAAATTAAAAACATATTGGATTATACCTACATTTCTTTTGTTTTTTAGGGTTTGATACACGAAGGCTGCCAACAGGACCTTATTACTAAGGCCCGCTGTCCGTTTATCAGCGAGCTGTACCTCATGAACCGTAATAGGTAGAGTTAAACTTTTCACAGAATGTGCATTTCTATTGCCGCTTTAATAACAAATACAGAACCAAGATGGGGAATTTCAAAGTACGCAAACCTCTGCGTGCAAATCAGACTCGCACTAAACGGTGTTTGTTAAAATTGCCTGTTAAATTATCAAGTATAAATGAATAAAGTACCAAGGTAATCTCAAAATGATTTACATACCGGTGTAACGAATGCCGTAGAATGTGAAAGCCATGATGAAGACGTTGGAGTGTCCGATATAGTCGACTAGAGCCTCGGCCCACCAGAGCGCCGGCACGGCTGGCAGCGCGCCCGCGGTCAACGTCAGGCCCATTTGAGTCACTGTGCCATTCAGCTCCAGTACAGTCCTAAAACAAATCATAAAATATCATACATGTTTATCATACATGCTCAATAAGTGTATTCAAATCATCTGCTGCTGTTGCTTGCTGTTAGGAGTAATTCCTGTGTCGCAACAACATCAACATCATCATTACAAACATTCAAACAGCGGACAAAAAATACATCCAGACTCGAACTCAAAAATCCCTTTTTGTGGATCACACAATTTTTTGTCCCGTGTGAGGATGGAAAATGGCACGCAATGGCATTGGTCAAGCGACCATTTAAACCACTTCACCATCCGTGCAGTCAAGGTGAACAGTAAGTTCTTAAAGAGTCACGTGTATTGTCGGGAAGTACAAATAATAAGCTAACGTCATTTTAATTAGATTCTGAATACCATTTCGCTATGCAATGTACCAATTAAAGCTATCGTATTTCTTACCAAGGCAGATAAGCGTCGATCCCACTCCACAAGGTGCCAAGTAGCACAACGACGGCAAAGACCGCCGCAGTTTCAGCTCCATACCTCCGTACAGTATTCATCGGCATCGCCAGCACGCCGGTCGCTGTGTGCCACCACCACTCAGGTGTTGACAACGGCATATGACTACAATAAACATTAAAATGAATTACAATGCAATCAAAATCTTTGTTTGCCGACAAACCAGAGTCTAGCCTTGTTGTCGAGTGTAAAAAACCTATAACAATCTAGGTTAATTAAATAGTATGACATGAATCACAGCAATGGTAATATGTATTATTCTAAAGTAAATGCATATTCAACTAGGTTCTGAGTAGAAGCAGCATTAGCAGCTATAGTTTATATGCATATTATGTACGTATGTACGTAATACATGGACCTCACCAGGATAGTGAAGTATAGCTGCTAGTTTAGCATAAACGGCACCGTGGCGCAAAACATTTCTGTCTTGCTCCATGTTTGCTCTAGATAAACTTCAATATTCAAGAGCGAACTAAATAAAAAAATACGCTCTCATCCTATTAGAGTATCGTTACAAAATGTTATGTCATAATTCACTCTTGGTTGGCAAAATAAATTACGTCATATTTGTCCCGACATACCTTTATTCAGGTAAGGGCCACTTACCAAATATCTTCTTCATTATTTTTACTACAATGTGTCTGGTGTACTGGCGGGCAATAAGTAGGTATATATAACTAAAAACTTTGAGAGGTTACTTATAAAATTACAAGCACACACTAGTTAAGAATAGTATATTTCTATCCTAACGTTGTCTACTAAATTCCATACTGAAAATTTCTTTACAGCAAAACCTAGTAATACTTATCGCGACTGGGGAATCGAACCCGAGTCCGCAATAAGTGCGCACAATTCATCCTGCCACATCGAGGTATTTCATGCAAGATTGATCAACACATGCCTAATTATGTAGTAATAGTAACTAATAATATCACTCATATTATTAATATGTGTGATAGCTATTTACATTTCGTTATCTGCATTGCTATATCAGTATGGTTGCTTGTGAACACTTTACAGTTTTTACACAATATTGTGTTATTATTTAAACGTAAATAGTTTATGACTCATTCAGAAGATGCAATAGAGCAAAACGCTACCTACTTCACGCGATTGCTGATTCAATACAATTGTACAACTTACACATATCATCTCAATTAATATTATAAAGATAACTAACGATCTGCCTCGGCTTCATAAGTCACGTTACGCATATTATTTCACATCTAACTATTACTATATCCTAACTATTATTATAAATGCGAATGTGAGTTTGTTTTTTACACTTTGACACCTTAACTACTAGATTGATCATCAGGAAATTTTGTTTACACGTTGTCAGGGTTACAGAAAAAGACACCCAGTACTTTTCACACCAGAAAATGTAATGTTCCCGAGGGACTGAAATTTATTGACAAATTCTACAGTAATGCTAAAGAAGTTATTGATATAGTACCTACATTGTATATCTACAGTCCAATTACATCATGGTATTATAACTTTAATACTACTTTCAAGTTTATGTACAATTAAAATCTCCACTCTCTACATCCAACATACGGTTCTCAGGCAACATTCGCTACTTCCATACAATCCCTTACTACATGCTACTAAATGACGCAAACATGCAGTTTGCCCCACGACTCGCACAAACACAACCTTCTCACATCACCAATTCAATTTTCTTGGAGCGTACCTTTACAACAAATTAAACAAAATCCTAAAAATCTACAATTTAACCAAAAATCCATGTAAAGTGACTCTATTTAGGTGGCTGAAAAAACAAAGTTATGACGAGACGGAGCAATTCATCATCGTCCCTCGCTAACTATAACCACAAGTAAATGTGTATATATGTGTTAGTACCACACCATACATATGTTACAATATACATCACTTATACCTACTTATACACACACAAAACACACACACACCCACACACACACGCACACACATACACACACGCACACACTTCTCACAAAGAACACATACCTCATTTTGTTATGTACTCTTACTTTTGCATTCATACTTAATGACAGTCTTTCAAAATGTTATATACTTTATGCATGTTTTTAATGTATAATTTGAATTGTATATTTAGTGTATTTTAGTGTATAATTTTAATTGTATATTCCGAGGTGAGGGCCTGGTGATCCGTCACACAGGGTTTCCCTAGTATGGACACCAGCCTCTCACAAAGGATCATAAAGTTCCTATATCTAATGTATATAGATGTGTAAGAAACACCTTTGTGAAGAGAGAAATAAATAAAATAAAATAAATAAATAAAAATAAATAAAAAATGCTCTGTGAAGACCGATCTCGGGATACCTACTGATACTTCTATGAAACTGAAACCAGATACCTACTTGTATTAGGTAATTATGTGACTAATTACAGCTGAACTATGTCTGAGTTAAGCTATGATCCATGTGGGTGATAAAATAGGAGATGTCCTATGAAGCCATATTAGCAACAGAAGGTCAATGGCGCGGACAGTTTCATTGCGATGGTCGCTAAAATCTATATTCTGGTAGATTCGGTTTCACTACTAAGTAAGAAGAACTCACCTTTGTTAGTATCGCTGCACTTACCGGTCGGTTGCCAGGTCTTAAAACCGAAAAGCAGGCCAGACCAGCCAGTTTAGCCGGATATTTGAGTAAACCAGCCGGACACCCTTCATTTTTTAGTCTTAGTGTTTTATTTTAGTGAAGTACTGTGCTAATCTGCTCCCTTGTACTAGCTATACAACGTGACGCGGACGGTGATAAAACCAACATATAAAAAATGAAAAAGAAATGGGCAAATATAAAAAGCCGGACAGGCCAGACACGGTCTAAACTGGCCGCACACGCAACAAAAAACCAGACTGGTGACGCTACCTGCACCACACTATTTCTATTGTCGTATTGCAATAACTTACCTATCAAATATTAAAATAAGTGCTCCGATAAGCATGAACACTGCATGCAGCAGGAATGGGACAAGGTATGGATCCTCTGGCATGTTCTCGGCAGCTAGTCCAGCTAGTGGTGGAAAGATGGCCAGTCCAAGAGTGCCGAAGGCTAACTGTCTGCCGACATCGCCGCGGCCTAGTGATGTCTCTCTGGTTGCTATAACACAGGCAGCGCCAAGTAGAGCTAAGCCTGCAGTAGGCCAGACGTCTGCTAAGATCCTAAAAAAGAAATTGACTATGGTATTATATATTATATAAAATATAATTATTTGAAGTATTAGGTAAAGAAATTAATCATTTGTATGATAATCTATTATATAAAAAATATGTTAATTGCTTAACACAAACAGTAAAAAGATAGTTATTTACTCGGTCGGTATTAGTCGGCCTCGATGGCGTAGTGGTTAGTGTAACCGACTGCCACGCCTGAGGTCGCGGGTTCGATTCCCGCACAAGTCAAACATTTGTGTGCATGAACATGGATGTTTGTCTTGGTCTGGGTGTTTCTATGTATAATATGTATGTATTTACAAAAAAAAAAAAAACGTTTATATGTATGTTTATCCATTATCTAGAACCCATAGTACAAGCTCTGCTTAGTTTGGGCTAGATGGTGTTGTATGTGTGTGTATGTTGTGTGTATGTGGTAGAATATTAAAAGAAAATATTATTATTATTTTAATCACACTTAATTACTATGGAACAATGATAAGTAAATTTTCATTCAGAAAGTATTGTTAGAAGTTTAATGTTTACCTACTTATGTCGCTGACTGTATTAGTAGGTTTGTATCCTGTAATTGTTTCCAACAAAATCAAGAAAGTATTTCGGATTTTGGGTTTAACGAGACAAGTTAATGTTGTCAAAATACAACTACAAAATCCAACTTCCAACATCTGGAGTTGTATTATACGAATATCGTGTCAAGTAGTACGAATTACAACTTACTAACTACAACTAACGAGGGACGGATTTTACGATTTTTTACTTTTCTCGTCACTTCACGAGTGTTAAAACTCTGTATTTTCCACGAAAAGAATATATATTTGCTGTGACCATCAATGCTGAACCTGGCTCCACAGGTAATGCAGCAGTGGAAGCAAAGGTGGGATTAGTCACATGCAAATGATACGTTTAAATTTTATTAAAATAGAGGTCATAGACTGTCACCATCGGCGATATACCTACTTATAAATCTAACGGAAATTACTGATTAAAGCTATTATTATTACGTTTATACATATTGATTCATACAGAGAATATAGCATTAATCGTATATCATCATTTATAATATTGCATTGTACAAACTTAAAAATACTAACTAATATTATAAATGTGTATGTGAGTTTGTTTATTTGAGACGCTTTCACGCCTTAACTACTTGACCGATCATCATGGAATTTCTCATACCTACACGTTATCGGGAGCACAGGAAAGGTCTTCGGGTACCTTTCATCCAGAAAAAGTACTATTACGAGAAATTGCTTTGAATAAAAAGACAGGTGGATTACAAGAATTAAATAACCTTCTCACTTTATATCTGTATCGTCATTATTACTATAGTATTTGACCCTATTTTGCTACCAAGCAAAAGTTAAAATAATAATCAACTAATTAGAATTGGAGCACCCATATAAAATGACAATTTAATTACCCTTGACTGCCCTTGAGGTTCAGTAGAACGTTTCATTATTTTCTACCTCGTGTACAAAATGACGTAATACCTAACTTCAACTCATACCACGGGCACTCTTTAAGTGAAGTCATCGTGCTTCTACAAAAGCTTTTACGACATGAGTGCAATAAATGATTTGCCTTGAACACTTTGGTAGACATTCCCGTAAATGACATTTCGGTAACGGGTAAAGCGAATACTCATTCTTATACTTACTCGCGCGCCGATTTGATAGGTTTGCCCCGAGAGATTTAACACACAATCAAAGAATGCCACAAAGAACGCTTAAACTGTCAACTTATATTTTTATCATGTAGTGATTGAACCTATAACACTCAACGCGTGGCAAATGGTGAGGTAACCACTTACACCAATGCGCCATCCATGTAGGCAGAAATGAATTGGTAATCACTTGACAATATTAACGCTATTTTCTGCGGTTAAAGTGGTTTATGTGGTAGCTTAATCGGAATGTCATGTCAGAATCTGTGCAGAACAATCAGGACCAGTTACTGACTACTATATACCGTCACTTGTTACTGATGTCGTGCAATAGGGGGCAAACCTAAAGCCGTCAATCGGACGTAGTTGCAGGCTCCATGCTAGTATATTCACATAATAAACTAATATTACACTGCTCTTCCCGGAAATTCAAGCAGAAACTTCAGGCACAGCAGTCGTATTCACTACCGCTGCGCCACAATGCGACCAAATATGTCGTTAGTCTTCAACGTAACCATGACAATATTTGGTATAATAACGCCCACCTAGCAGTAAACTGCAGGTCTATGTATCATGACCATTTATGGCAAACTACCGCTCTCATCATCATTACCATCTCCGCCGAAAGTAATAGGCTTCTCCAAGGTTTTCCTACAGACCGATCTTGTGTCGCCGGCATCCATTCGCTTTTTACCGCCCTTGGCAGGTCGTCGGTCCACCTGTTATGGCCTACAAAGAAGCCTTAAATACTTATGTTACCGTACCTGATAACCAAGTATGTCCAAAATGTTAAGCTCGGATCTCCGATCACAAGTCGGCATTCGGCGTCAGCCAACACGCCGTCGGGTTCGTCATAAGGATCGAGCACTTCGCAGCGCACTGCCGGTCTACACTCGCCCTCTTCATACATTATTTCTGCCAGACGCTCTTGTGGCACCGAACATTTCGATGGACCAGCTATAATATAAATAATGAGGTTTTAATCCTATAATTTTTGTGTTAATAATATGTATTTATGTTTTTGGCGTAAATCAATAGTAGATAGTATTATGAAAAGAAACCATTAAAAATGTAAATAAATCTGTCGTAATCAATATCTATTTGAACAATAATGTTAAGGACAGAACACCTACTGCGTGTAATTGGAAAAAGATTACTTGTACCTAAAAGTTGGAAAAAGACGACGACTCTTTTAATATGGTTTTCTTTAAATATCATGTTAATTATAATAAGTTACTGTTTTTATTATTAAACATGGAGATTTTGCTCACATCTGAACATTTTAGCAACTTAGTCAAGTATTGTTATTTTACCATAGACCAGTTCAAGCAAAACTAGTCTGTGCTTTTACGTAAGTAAAGGTAATGCACATGCATTACCTAGCTATGTAGCATTAATATTAGTTCTGTCTTCTGAAAAGATATTGTCGGTTTGGACGAAATTAAAGCTAAAGTTTTCCATGACAAAACTCAGAATGTTCATGTCGCCGTCTGGATTTATCTAAAGAATTATAGCACCTTTCTACTACTGTTTAATATTAATTCATTAGTCTCTCTTATTAACTCTTAAATAATTACAGACTATTAGGTACTTCTAATTGAGTAGTGAACTGGTTGAAATCTTATATTATTTAGATAGTTACCTGTACGATAAGTGCACCAATCTGAATCAGTGGTGTTATCTTCGGGCAGATCGGGTGCTATGAGCGACAGCGGCACCCGCAGCCGCGCCTGATGCTGCATATACACTAAACACTGGCCATTGTAGCAGAAGTGTGGTGGATGCGCCTCGAACTGCATCGCATGATGCACCTCTTCTTCTTCTGTCACTGCTGTCTCAGAAGGCTATAAAGACGAAATTGCTAGTTACTCTATTATACACTAGCGACCCGTCCCAGCTTCGCACGGGTAGAACAAAACCTTAACAAATTATATACCTAAAACTTCCTCATGAATCACTCTGTGTATTGGTGAAAACTTCATGCAAATCCTTTTAGTAGTTTTTGAGTTTATCGCGAACAGACAGACGCGGCGGAGGACTTTGTTTTATAATATGTAGTAATACATAGTCTTTATTCTAACTAATATTATAAACGTGAATGTGAGTTTGTTTGTAACGTTATCACGCCGTAACTACCCGACCGATCATCATGAAATTTCGCATAGACTTTGTCAGGAGAACAAAACAGGACAAACAGCTTTCATCCAGAAAAAAATACTGTTACTAACCTAACATAAGCGATATTTGCGTGAGCAGAGCCACGAGCAAAATCTAGTATGTTATATGTATATATTAAAAAAACAACTCCCGTACTAGGAATAATTCCTGTAGCGCGGAGGACTTTACAAACATTCAAACAGCGGACCCAAAGAACATCTAGACTCGGGACAACCATTTATGGACCACACAATTTTTTGTCCTGTGTGGGATACGAACCCACAACACTCAGCGCGGTAGTAGGTGACCACTTAAACCACTACGCCATTCATGCAGTCGATGATATAAGTAGAGGTGTATTAAACACCTAAGAAAAGAAAGAAAACTGTAAGTATTTTTATTTCAGCACACAAAGAATAAAAATAAAAATTCAACCATAAAAACAAACATAATTAGTGCATGAAATAATGGTGGCCGCTCAACATGATGCCGTGATAAGTATATTTTCTATATTTTCCTTGCGGTAAATAATAGTTTACTCCATCACGGCGCTGATTTTCAACGACCGCCGACAGCTACTAATAATAATTAAAAAAACATGAAAAGTATTTTATTTAAAATACTATTAAATAAATAAAAAACAAATATAAATAAATTAAACAATATATTTACTTAAAGTAAATAAATTCATACAGTCAGCCAGATATGTTTAAGGTCCATCGTATTAGTGGGCAGGCCTGTTGGCCTTTATCGGACACAAATTAAAATTCTATGTTACAACTAAAATTTTCTTTATAGCCTCATGCACAATAATCGCTTTCACTATCGCTGCGCCACAGAGGTAGTTATTAACTGTTAGTACAAAGTGCTAATAAACCGAACTAATTTCAGTTTATGAAAGTATATTTTTAAAAAGTAAATCGCAATGGCTTTTGTTGGTTGGAGAATAATTTGACTACTATTTAAGTTAACCTTTGGAAACATTAGTCAGTACTACAAGGATATAAATAATTATCAATTTATCACGCTGCGTGTAATGCTACAAGGCACAGTGAATAACAAAAATATATACCAAAAGTAGATATTGAATTTTATCATAGACACATGTTATGTATGAAGGTTAGCTTGTGTTTGTAGATAGCTATTAAATTATACAATGTTCACCTACTTGTAATTACTTAACTATGAATCGATCACGTACTATACATATGACAACAGGTCTGTAGGAAGCATTTAGCCATATCGTCAAGATTAATGTATGCTGCAGGAATTTTTATGGAGTGTGTAATGTTAGATTTATTCTAATATATCATTTACATGCCGTGATTGTAATTACTACACATAGATATGGTAATTTATGACCTAAGCTTTACAACTGCCTCAGTGGCGCAGATGCAGGGAATGCGACTGTTGTGAATAAGTCCTTGGATTGTTTCTCAGATCGGGCAAAGGCTTATAATTTCTTTCCTGTCAAAAAGTTCTCAGTAGCAACTTGAAGTCTAAGACTGTGCCAGTGGACGGTAATAGACTCGCCGACTATTACATCCAACCTGAAACCATAGCTGGCAAAAAGTGAACATGGTACGCCTTAGCCTGTATAAGCGTGAAACTATGTATGTATGTTATGCAATTAGAAAATTTATTTGATATCTTTTAAGGGTTTTAATAGTATGATAGGAGCCTCCACGAGCGACGTACTTCCAGAATCCCCATATGTCCGGCGCACTCTAGTAACAATTAGCGAGTTCCCCACGCTGATTGGTCAGTCCTTTTACCACGATGGCAAACACCATCAGTCCAGCCCTAAATCCGGCCCTGTGTGTAATTTCACATCGAAGGTTTCTCAGATGAAAAATCAGAGATAGTCGCCGAATTATGTCGTACGACATGCTGCGATGTCATGTGCGTTCAAGAAACCCACAGGGACGATTTGCAGAGCCGGCCACAGATTCCTGGACTCACGCTTATTGCCGAGATCTGTCACTCGAAACACGGTAACGCAGTGTTTGTTGCTCCCGGCGTAAGGACAAAGTCAACTAAATGCTCGTCCCAGAATGGAATCGAAATAATATCCATAGATCTTGAACACTGCACCGTTACGCCACTTTACAAGCCACCGAATGTTCCTTTTCAATTTTGTCTTCCCGAGAACTTCAACGATCAGCCTATAAATGTGGTAATTGGCGAGTTCAACAGCCACAATACGAGCTGGGGCTATAACGATACGGACTTTAGTGGGCAAGCAGTCGAGAAGTGGGCTGAAGCAAATGATTTGCTGCTGATTCATAACCCTAAACAACCGACTTCCTTTAACAGTAGCCGATGGAAGCGTGGCTTTAACCCAGACCTTATCTTTGTTAGTAATACCATAAGCTCACAGTGCACCAAGACCGTATGCACCCCAATATCCCGTACACAGAATAGGCCGATCATGTGTACGATTCGGCTCATTGTACAACCAATAAGCGTCCCGCGTTTCTTTCTATCCGATTCAATTACTATAAGGCAAAATGGGAACAGTTCTTGCAGTCCATAGATCAAGCTTTGTTGAATATCCCGCCTATTCCACAGAACTACGATCGATTTGTTGTTATAGTTGCTAAAACATCTTACATTCCTGGACTATCGAAAAATTCTGTAGACCTGCTAAAAGAGTATGAGTTCCTATATAGCCAAGACCCATTCTCCAAGGAAACCACTTTGGTCGGTGAGGAGCTGCTGTCGCATATCAGTGACACCAGACAGAATAGGTGGATTTACACCGTTATTGGCATAGACCTGACTCACAACAGTAAGAAGGCATAGAATATCATCCGAAAGCTGAGCAACGACCCACCACGACCAATCTCTTCTTGTCAAGTCACCGCAAACCAAATTGCTCATCAGCTCCTAATAAATGGCCTTGCAAAGGTCCCAAAGGCAAATAGAAGCACAAGCTTAAGTGACCAGATTAGCAAGCCATTCAGCCTGACCGACATAGTCACTACAATTAGCGGTCTTAAAAGTGGTAAAGTCTGTGGATACAGCACTTAATGCAACTTCCCGGTTTATCACGGGTTGCCTTAAAGCGACCCCGGTAAAGCTTCTGAACCCACTGGCTGGCATCGCATCTCCGGGTGTCCTCAGGGCTGTGGCGAACTCAGCAGAGAGAGCTAAGATGGATGGTGATGAACAATACCCCTAGTATGGACACAGACGAGTGCAGCAAAGGCTGAAGAGCCGTAACAGCTTTGTTAAGTGTGCTATGCATTGACCCTGGAGCCATCAAAGGCGAGATGTGACCTGTGGCGAGAAAGTCTATCTCTCCCTACTCCTTTCGTGTCACCTGATGAGAGCCCTCCACCTGGACATCAGTTGCCATGGTCGGCCTGGAAATCGCTAAATAGACTCCGAACCCAGGTCGGTCGGTGCAAGGAAAACATGTTTTTAGGTGGAAACTCTCAGACGGTACCGATCTGGTTTACTCGTGCGGTGCAAGACAAACGATGTCCCATCTTACATCGTGCCCTGCGTGCCCGACAACTTGCATGCAGGAGGATGTGATGGCTGCCTCCAACAACGCAGCTAGCGAAGCTGCTTTCTGGGCGGTAAATATATAATTCAAAAGTGTTTGCAACGACACGCTAAGAAGAATAGTACGTAATAATGAATTACCGTGACATTGGCAATACTGAGGTACATGGGGCTGAGTGTGGTGGTCGTAGAAGTAGTGGTGAATGGCTGCTTCACCCACGACATGTTGGAGTCCGCACACCCGTACTCACATGACGTCACTGCCAGCACACCTGTCTGTGAACAACACACAAAAGGTAAACAACAACAAGTCAAGTATTTAAGCTTAATGTAAGTAAGTGTTACTATTTCTTAGCATGTATGTTACATGCAAAGAAATAGTAACACTTACAGTAAGCTTAAATAATTGAATTTTTTTTTAAATGACTTTATTTTTACATTTCGATATTAGTAATTTTATATCAAACATTTTTTGGGGATAGCATTCTTTTTTTGACCAATGAATTATTATTGGATATCAGGACAGCGCGGCGTTTGAAATCGTTTCCGCAAACGTTCTCGATCTCAAATGAGATCTTATTATATTGCAAGCAATATTCAGCATTATTTTTTAAAATATAATTTTATACATGACCCGGTACCTTTTTGTTAATAGGTCGATGCATACTTCGATCAGCTACGAACCACTTTCTCGTGATGGTAGCTACATACAGGATGTCCGGTAATTAATGGATACCCTTGAAATATATTATACTAGAACTGATGGCCTTTCAGAAAAAAATATAAAAGAAATCTATCCTAACTACTACCTAAGATATGATTTTTTTTTAATTACCGTATTTAACTTTCTTGTACACTACGACCATAATGAATGAATTCCATCGGTTTTTTGTTGTTTTATTATTAAACACTATTTATGCTAATATATAAACAGTCAAAAGTATGACTAGCTATTGCATTTTGTTAATATAGTTTTTTTCTGAACGGCCATCAGTTCTATTATAAGACATTTCAAGGTTATCCATTAATTACCGGACATCCTGTATATCTTTACCACGCTGCCCTTTTCTGCCTATAGTAGTCATTCGGAAACCTTTCATGCGCATCGGCAGACAAAAACATCATCAGAATATTCTAAATCTTGCTATTCACATAAAAATTGGGTCGACTGACTGTAATGATTAACAAAGCTGTGCACTGACCTTCTCCCCGGACCACCGGTTGCATCGCATGTCCTCTTTACACACTTCTTGCATGACATAAGCGCTATCTTCGTCGCACATAAACAGCACTTGGGGTCGGCGAGCCTGTGATGCAAAAAAACGGTTAGTAAGATCACTGGAACTCTTTTATTCCAATTCTATACGTATCAAGACAAAAAGTATAAGAATGTATCACTTTTGAAATGCAACAAACCAAAATCGTCTTGGCCATACAAAAGCGCGATGCTGTGGATATTTTAATGTATAAGTTTTTGTGTCATACACTTTCCAAAAGATTATACCTCTATAACGATGGGTTAGGGTCAGATAGTCTGGATAGTAAAAAGTCTGAGTTAACAAAAGGTTTAGAATGTAAAATGTCTGGGTAGGCAAAACATCTAAGATGCCAATTTACATATACTAGCGGTCGCCAAGTGGTCAAAATTCGACCATAATTGATTTAAATTTTAGGTTTGATCGTTATTAAGGTTTTATTGTCCATAACTTTACCCTTATAATCACATTTCATTTAGATTTCGCCAAGGCTACAGGTTAATTTACCTATCCTTTTCAAACAAATTAATATTTGCATAACTATACACTTCCATTGTCGATATTCCTAAGCTTGCTACTTTTTCTTTTTTCTTTATTACATATAAATAAGGTAAGTATGTAACCATAATTACGAAGAATTGTACGACGTCAGACGAACAGTACCGAAATACTACGAACGCGATTCGACTGCGTGTGTCAAATGCATGGTTGTGTGCGTGTCGTGTTTTTTCATTAATTTAATGTATTTCTAAAGCATATTTTATAAAAATATTTGGATTTGCCATTCCTTCTCCATATAAACTTTAACTGTGCCAAATTTCATACTCCTCCGTACGCGCAATTTTCGTAAAATGGGAACCAACTTTTTTTATTTTTAAACGTCCAGGTAGGCAGAATGACTTCATTGCAAAATTACTTGATTGTATAATCCTTATATATGCAAAACGTCACAACTGCAAAATGTCTGGATTGTATAATGACAAGATAAGTTTATATGTCACCGTAAGATATTAAGGATACTTACTTTATAATAAAATCATAATTCCTTAATGCCTCGTCACCATCTCAAGAGGGTTGAGTTAAAAGGATCGCTCCTTCTGCATGTTCAAGTCCATGATGCAGAAGGCGTATTGCTTAACCGACCGACCAGTAATTTGACCCGGTGCCCGATAGCGGTGGGTCTTTATAATTTTTACTTTTAATTACTATTTAACTGAAAAATATTAAAAGGAATAAAATACTAGGCGTCAGATTAAAAATACGGCATAAAATAAGAGAAATTATAAGTCAAGCCACAGATATCTTTATTAGACATGTGTTCAAACTTCTAATTTTATAACTAAGCAACGGGAAAATGAGATAGCCTCTAATAATTCGTCTTTTTTAAGTAAAGATCAACGGTTATCTTAACTTATCCTTATCATACATTGCCACCTAATTTACTAACTCAGCCACAGATTTTACATCTCATCACCATTTTACGTTTTACAGCTACAACACAAGGTCCTCATAAAAATATATTTCATACTTCTATAGACAATATAATTTATTATATAACTTAGCATGTAAAAATAATCCATTATATTCTTTTATCGTGAAAATAGCCACTGCAAGATTTGGCGCAAATGCGCGAGACGACAGCGACGCGTTTTTCCAATCTATACAAGGCCAAAATGCAGCCATAGGAAGCTGGTCGCGTGTATATTGCAATGTTATTTTTAAATCTGTGATTACAATGTATACACGAATTTTGCGTACTGCTCGTGTACAATTTGTAACGTGAGTACGTGCGTCCTGGTTACGGACTTATACTACATAAACCGTAAAACGCCCCGAGTCCCGACTCGGAGCGTTTTACGGTTAGGTTAGGTTAGATAAGAAGGCGGAGTTTTTGTGACCACCCAGAAGTAGGAGCCCCGCGTGGCGGGGCTCCGTCGACAATTATTACACTAAACTTAATCAAGTAATATAATTATATCACTAAACTTGAACCGTATTATAATTATATTCCTAGTAAGATAGTAATGAATCGCTTTCGTATAACTATGTTACGGTATATAATTTTATCCCTAGGGATATAACTATATTACGGTTTTATAGCTATCGTACTGCGACATATACCTACACGATTAGTCCATATGTGTACTGACACTGTATATTATGGAACAAGTTAGTTAGTAAGGTCACTACGAAGTATACGTGAGTATTTGCGTACTAGTCTTGTATAGATTGGAAGACCTTAGTAAAAATGTGATTTCCAATCTATACGCGATTAGTTTCACACTCGCATTCTGGCCTTGTACAGAATGGAAAGACGCGACAGCGACCGGCTATTTGCAGTATTTGCACCAATCAGAGAACGCCATTCGATTCATGTACCGACGAGTTAGTCACGCATTAATTAGGTACTTATACACTATAAGTAAAATTATGGTATTCCAATACACAAATTGATTTTTAAAAATAATGTCTTTAATTTTGTCTCCCCTCAATAGTTTCTAGATGATATTAAAGGCCATAATTTACTATTTGATGACAATTTTAGCAAAATTTTTACGATTAATTAATGTGGGATAAGTTGCATTTTAAACGTACAGAGTTAAAAAATTAGAAGTTAATAGAATATATTTTTTGATGTCATACATTAATATTTTAGAAGTTTACTGCTTGAATGCATGTTTCAAATTTAGATGCTAAAAATAACCACCATGCCGAGTTGTATTTTGAATGGCTGACATAGAAGATAACTAGTGGCCAAGATAGTATCATTCAGACGCTCGTTAATTGTGGTTGACTTAGCAATATAGAAGGCAAAGTAGATTTTTAGAGGCGAATAATGCTATTAAAAAGAAGTCTGTTTAATTAGCACCTAATAAATAATATGACAAAGGCCAGGTTAAGAGCACCTTGAACCGACGGACGTGTATAAGGAATGTGATGAAAGTGAATGAAGCTAGAGAAGTGTGTCAGGATCGTAGCAAATGGAAATTCGTAGTCTCTGCCTACTCCTCTGGGAAACAGGCGTGAATCTATGTATGTATGTATTATATCAGCCCTGTATTAAACTGTCCCACTGCTGGGTACGGATGTACCCTTCTCAGTGTGAAAAAGGTTAGGCTGGATTATGTTACCACGCAGGCCCATTGCATAATTAGCACCCATAAAATAATGTAATTATAATATCAGCCATGTATTAAACTGTCCCACTGCTGGGTATGGCTGTACCCTTCTCAGTGTGAGAAAGGTTAGGCTGGATTATGTTACCACGCAGGCCCATTGCATAATTAGCACCCATAAAATAATGTAATTATAATATCAGCCCTGTATTAAACTGTCCCACTGCTGGGTATGGCTGTACCCTTCTCAGTGTGAGAAAGGTTAGGCTGGATTATGTTACCACGCAGGCCCATTGCAGGTAGACAGACTTAACATATCTTCGAGAACATTATGGAGAACTCTCAGACATGCAGGTTTCCTCTCGATGTTTTCCTTCACCCTTAAAGCGAGCAATAATTAACTTCGAAAAGTCAGAGATGCCTTGGGATCGAACTCGAGACTTCTGCATGGCAGTCCAACGGTCTCCCACTAGGCTAATGGAACTAAATAATAAGGTTTACCATTTTTAAAGTTTTACTTTCTATAGGTGTTTTGTAATCCTTGGTGGCTGGTTCTTTTCACTTTCAAGCCATATTGTGTAAACAGACTCTATGCCACTAAGAATTTGCGGCTATACAATCATTCTGCAACCCAGACTTAATGCAACTAAGATGTCTTATCTACATAGTCATTCTGCAATCTAGACATTTTGAAACTTAGACGTTTTGTTTACACGGACATTCTGCAATTCAGTCTTTTAGCAACTTAGACGTTTTGCCTACCCAGTCATTCTCCAAACTAGTTATTTTGTTTACTCAGACTTTTTACTATCCAGACTATCTGACCCAAACCCATAACGATGACATCAAGGACCGTACTATACTAACGTATTATGAATACGTTACCTACTTATTACCGCATAAGTATTAGGTACTTATTGTTTTCTAAAACAAAATATTTATTTCCACTGAGTTATCTATTATATATTTACCTAAATACGTAATATATAAAAACGCAGCGTAGTTTTCTCTTTTTAAAATACCACATGTCAGCATTTCGTTTTATTTAATTTAAGAGATTGCCTCATTCGGTGAGCAATCGGCACACTTGTAGAGTACCTACATTTATGGTACAGGCAGAGATAAAAGTTCATAAACTCTTACGAGATGTGGAAATATTATATCTTGCTAAACGTTGATAACTCTTAATTTATTATATCTTCGTTTCCATAACTGACAATTTACACTTATGTCGCTGAACATATCTAAGTATAATAACAACAGAATTTAATTTAATCCCAAAAAGTAACCATTAGTCGCAATGTTGTTACTTTGATTCACCTTAAGTTGAAGTTGAAGTTGAGTTATTCAATAACTCGTAGGCGTAAAACAATTTATCTAAAATCATCCCATGTGTTTTTGTACTTTTTATACTTACATCATGCCGGTCCGTATAAGGCACAGTTCGTAACAACGTGAAGAATACGGCACTAAGTATCAGACAGAGGGCTGTGATTATACGAAGCAAACGCCCGGATCCGCTCGGGCCGGAGCCACCTCCTGTCGAGCCACGTCCTACTGATAACCTGGATTGAAATAATTATTGCATGCAGGTATTAACTAATCATCAATAACTTAGATCCATACAGTTTACTTATGTATCTACAGAAGACTGTGCAGTTTTGTAACCTAACGTAACAATATTGTGTTGAGCTCCTTCTGTGAGTAAGGGTCCCTTGCCATTTGAGGTGGTGGTGCATTAGCACCCTGGCTAACAACACACCACCTCCTCAAATCAGGCAGTCAGAGCTAGTCAAAGAGGTATAGTCCCTCTGGTCGCAGAGACCTTTATCCCTTTTACTACCAGCACAGAGAATTGTCTTTCAAGAGCTGGTAACACCCCTACCAATAGCCAATATGCTACGGTAACTGCTTACCCTATACTTGGAATAGCACAACCAATATAAATTAGATTTAAATGTATTGGGAGCACTTAACATAGATGCGAGCGCCGCTGTGTCCTTGGCCATGCAAAGTCGTATTGTTACCATTTGGTTGTGAGAGTTTCAAGCTAACATTGAATTGAACTTGAGTCTTGTGACGCATCGCCCTACCTGTGTATGTCTAAAGCATAACCCAGAAGTGTATCATAATTCAATTTGTCTGTGGTCAACCACATATTGAAGGATAATCATAATATGCTATTATAAATCTTTTAAGTATTTGACAATAAATTTTAATGATTTTTGGCCGGTCTGGGAATCATTCTTATTACCTGATGTTACTGAAACGCGAAGCGTAAGCACAAGCTTATGCTTCTGCCATAGGGAAGCATCTAATTGACTATTTACTAGTAAAGTTCAATTGAACTAAGTTCCAGTCCGTATAAAGAAAACCTTCAAAGTAATGGCACAATATCAATCAGCTAGCCTTATATTGCAGTCCTAACAATAGATTACTATATAATTATAATACTAACTTATCAATGAGCGGTCCCAGTACGGCAGGTCCTAGGAGCGCTATACACGGCGCGACGGCTGATATGAGGCGAGCTTCTCCTTTGTCTAAACCCACTGATAACATGTGCAGCGGGAGAAACGGGAATATGCAGCCAATACCTAAACAAAAATATTAATTGTAGTAATAAACATCTTCGCTTAAAATACATTTATCAGGTGCTAAGTCCAAATATTACTTTAAATTTAATTTATTTGCCTGTTGTTCTATCGTACAGGGCAAGTCAATAACGTCCCTATAAAATAGGATACAAACATAATTAATTCTTATATAAATAAGCTTTCCTCATTTTCTTGAGCATCTAATCAAAGGTAGATAACTTATGATAAGTTGGGGGATTCGATTTTTAAATATCATAATATAGTTACTTAAAATGCTAAAGCATTTTGGTAGCGAAAGTAAGTTTCCCAAATCCCATCATCCAATATTATGTAATGTAATACATCGATGTCCCACAAATTAATACAAAAATTAGAACGAGCTTTTCAAATAAGTGCTAAAGAGTTTTAAAGTACAAAATTGCGTGTGTGCAAACATCTAAATGCGGTAGTCGCACTTTAACAAAGAGCATGTGGGTCACATCGTAATCACGGCCACACTGCAGTGGCAAGTCCGAGGTGAACGGTCCCTAAATCATTCTTAAGGCAGCACTGCACTGGCCGACGCTCCTTAGATGGTAGGTTGCAACACAGCTCAGCTTGAATTATTACCTACTGTATATGTAACCAACCAACTGTTCGCGACGACTCGGACCACTTTTTATTGGCGCGTCAAGCTGTCCACAGTTTTTACCTAAATCATTATACCAGGACGGAATATATCGTGTGCAGTGTGGTTTATTTATTACTACCAAGACAAGATTAAGAAGATCTCATCGATTTACAGCAATGAAACTTCAACTGTCTGCAATAGAGAGTTTATTTTGTTTACACTGTTTATTACAATCGTAGCTATATATTCCTATGTTATCTATATAACTTAAAATACCAATCGTTGTTACTGAAATGCTGTTTGTAGTAAAATATATTACTTGAGAAAGGGCTTTCCAGAATTGGCCACCTTTATAATGTAACTGAATCTAGTTTTACGAAAAGAAAATTAGAAAGTTTCTGAGATAATTGGCAAATACAGGCATAACTGAAAGTACGTCCTCAGTGAAATTTGGATCGGACGTCTGTCGGGTCTATTATATTAGTTGGGTATTCAATTAAAAGTTTATACAATTTGATTGACTATACGGCAGAAATAGAACATAATACTACATAATTATAGATACCTTTGTATATAATGAAATGCAATCTTACCCGAGAGAAAACAGAAGAGAACGCATTTGAGCGTAATGAGGTTTTTATTGACAAGTTGCTTCATCTTTACTGCCTTAGTTGTTCTCTTGCGAATGATTTAATTTAACATGGTGTACCTGAAACAAGTAATAGTTATAATTAGCATTTAATAATAGTTTGAACTTTACATAAATTAGGTATCAATTACGAGAATTAGATTCCTACAATACGAACATAAAAGGTCGTGTTTCTAAATAAAATGTTTGCATCTATCGATCGATATCCTAACCGATATTATCAAATGCAAATGTGGGTTTGTTGGTTACTTTTACGCCTTTACTACTTGTCCGATCATCATGAAATTTCGTATAGGTACATGTTGTGAGAGGTACAGAAAAGGACCTAAGGACCTTTAATCCAGAAAAAAGAACTGTTACTAACCTAACCTACATTTATGCAGGTAAAATCTAATTTGGGTATAATTTGTAATCGTGTTTATACCAAAATATGTTTATAGAATATACAAATTTAAATAAGTTATAATTAGGTAATTAAAGAAAGATAGCCTTTTTGTAAACTAGACAAGATCATTCAAATACAATATATCACTCTGTGAGCATAAGCAGTTAAATACGCGTGAAATTATGAATTAAAATATTAAAAATTAGACAATAATTGATGCAGTGGTTTTGTGAATCGGGGCCACGGCCGCTTATTTAGACGCCTACTCGTACATTATGCGGCGTCTCGCAGTGTCGTACCAATGCCAACTGTTATAGAATTAAAATAGATGCCATGAGATGACTACTGCAATGATCTCATCCTGGGCGGAGTGGACTAACGAGATCGTAACAGTTCACCACACTACTTCTGCGTGCATAATAGTGACACATAATAGAACTGGCACTGTTCGCAGTACGACCAGGCAAGCCATTTACGATTATAAACTATGAGGCAGAAAATCCGATGCAAACGTACTCGGTTATATGTATTTTATATTAAACCTTGCTATTAACTTAAACACGTACCTGCTTACGTACAAAGTTTTCATCGAGTAAATATTCTGGTTTCCAATATATTTAAAATCCATATAATTATGTATGTATATTTTTACTTACTTCTCTCTGTAAGCCCTGATGTTGATAAACTTTATAATTTACAACAATCTATCTATCTCTAGCATTATTAAACATTATATCAAATTGAAATAATCATAGACTATTGCTACATACCTGCATGGGATTATAACAGTCTTAGTCATTTGTTCATTCATTGTTAACACAGTCTGAGAAATAGAATTGCATCTCCTTTGGGTGCCTTTAAATATATTCTCCTAGTGTCCGCTTACCCACGGGATTCCCTGGCGTGAATCACGTCTAAAGTAACAAAAATATTCTATGTGGTAATCTAAGACATGATCTATTTGTGCACCAAATTTTATTCAAATGTGATTGACGGTTTACACGGTATTGGGTAATAAACATCCAAACACCTTCACAAACTTTCACATAATTCCATAACTACTACTGCTTTGTATTATTTGCTTCTTTGCCAAATGGTTCTAGGCATCATTATAATTATAGTACCGTGTATCGAATTTGCATTAGCAATAGTAATCAATATGATACACGTCATGAAATAACGTTTTGTAATTCTTTAAGAGCATATTGTATAACTTATCTGAAATTTACTTGTTATGTCTATTGTCTGGCATCTATTTATAGGCTCGATAATGGTAAGTTAATAGAATTATATTTTTAATATATCTTTGTAAACTACCACATTACATTATGACTTTTATAAAGGATCTGACACAGACTTAATGGATGCTATTGAATATCATTTCCGCAGGTTGAGGCCGTTGCGTTGTCGTAATCGAAGCGGTATGAAGTTACGTCATACCTACTTAAAATATAAATATTTCATTAATCATTCATAATTCCTACCTTTGTAACCTTACTTTATTAAAATAACAGAAATAAACAGCAGTTTAAATAAAGCCAAGTCTTGAACACAAACTGATTAATCGAAACCAATAAATAAATAATCGATTTATATTGGATCGACAGCCAAAGGACAGTGGATTTACGATTGCCAGTCAAAGGATGTTGGTAGATCAAACAAAATGGTGTAGGGAATTGATATATAGATTTAGATATATTTTGTCGTTGATCGAGCACCAATCGATAAATGTCTAGCATTGAATCAACAGTCCACAAACTGACGATGAAAGTCTCATTCACATGTGCCAGCGAATCAGAATCCAATGACATTAATAATACACCAAAATGCATTTTTTCGGCGTCAATTTGGTGCGGCCGTTATTATGACTCCGATATTATATTTTAGCAGAACTAGCTTGCACAATCTTTATGTTGCCCGTTTTAATATTTGAAACCAAACTGTTTTTGTTCGAATGGCAAGTCGTTACGTAACAGGCATTCTAGCGATTGGATGGGAAGCTATCCTGTACTAACCACATTCGCAACGTCTGCTTGCATTCATAGTAGTATAAAAATACAACATTATGAGGGATAATAAGTGGTTTAATATTACATGTCCGTTTTAACTTCTACATTTATACAGGAGCATAGGAAATGCTATATTAAACCACACACAGTCAGCGTTATTAATAGATAAACATTTGTGAGATTTTGAATTGCTTATTCATACACAAAAATGATAATTCCTAATTCGTTACAGCAGTAACAGTTAAAGGATTGTAATTTCACGCTGCACGGATGGCGTAGTGGTTTAAGTGGTCTCCTCGCCACTGCCATTGCGCTGAGTGTTGTGGGTTCGAACCCACACGGGGCAAATTTTGTGTGATCAACAAATGGTTGTTCTGAGACTGGGTGTTCTTTGTGTCCGTTGTTTGAATGTTTGTAGGCACCCTGCGACACCGGAAATTTTTCTAGTGCCAAGTCAAAAGTTGACTTTAAAAGAAAAACAACTATTTTGTATAGATCAATAATCAGTCATTTTCCATTCATAAAATACAATGTTATTAAATGTATCGCTACTTATATAGTTGGCTGCACCTGTTGCTCCTTAAATGGTGTTTTTATACCATATATGTATGTACATCAGTTCATGGTAGATACGAGTATGTAACTTGCGACTGGGGTGGTGTATTGAATAATAATTATCTACCTACATTTCCATATACTACTACTTATTCTACGTATCTACATGCTGTGTAATACTTACATGTTGCTGACTCAGTATTAAGAGGACAAGGGTCACATAAATACTAATGGCTAAAAATACATGTAATAAATCTGTCATAATGATTTACTCATGCAGTTCGTGTAATAGAATAAATTGTATATAAGATAGGATGGACCCAGTCCTTTTAAATGTTCTATTCGATCTCGTCATACGTTTTTCCAAGTCTCGTCTAGTGCGATTCTAGTAACTAATAAGAAAGTATATGCATAATTGCATACAATACATAAGAATTAAAAACCCTGTCTTTAGTAAATAGGATATGTGGTATATCTACTACATAAAGAGAAAGTACCCTTTCTCAAGATTTGGGGCGTGTTGTATTTACTTCTCGTTTTTATTAAAAATAAATAATATAAAAAAAACTTTATTTTGATAAGGATAAGGTATCTATCTATCTATCTTATGTGGGGGCCAGTCAGTGCAGACCGGCGACACTTTGACCCAGTGGGATCTTTTGTGTCGACACTCTCCCAATAACGACTGCCATAGATGTTCATGGTAGTCGGGACCGACGGCTTAACGTGCTCTCCGAGGCACGGAGCTGGCGATAATTGTCAATTAATACGCACATAATTTCGAAAAGTCATATAACTTTCGAAAGTCAGAGGTGCGCGACGTGGGTTCGAACCCGAGACCCTCTGCATTGCATTCTGTTGGTCTCCCCACTGAGCTATCGTTGCTCTAGGATAAGGAATAGTGCCTAGTACTAGTATTATGAGTAACTCGAGCGTAATTCTTTAGTAAATAATAAAAACCTTTCCGCTCCAACTGGGTTAAACATTCATATAAAAATATAACGATAAAATAAACTAGTTGAAAGTAGCTATTTATAATATTATTGTGAAAATTATGTAACTATGTTGCCATAGTTTTAAGTAATGACCCCACACATTCGTGGTAAAGACCGGCGGCAAGGCAAAGTGATAGAAAATAGTATCTCTTTGATACGAGGTTCTAAAGAGCCAGTGACGTTTACTCCGTTGATATTTTAACGGGGGCACCTTTTTAAAATGGTATCGTTATATCTAGTTATATCGTAGCGCGTAACTGGGTTACAATCGTGTAAACATAAACACGACGCGACGGGCCCATACTTTCACACGACAGCTGTTTAGCCTGTGGCAAGCCGCCAATTTGACTCACATTTAATACTGCGATTGAGTTTATAGGAAATAAATACGAGATTTCAATTAATTATAGACTTATTGAATACTGCTATATAAGAAATTGTCCCTAACAGCAATCAAATGCATTTGAAGACAGTGAGTAGCTTTGATGCCTAGTGCAATCTACTAAGGGTGTTTGGTGTGGATATTAATTACAATATAGTTGATTAAGAATGTTGTTGTGCATGTCTTACCATACAAAATTATGAATTATGATTATTATCAATGTCTATAGCAGTAATTAAGTACCTAATAGTTACAAATTACGAACGTTGTTCAAAGTTTATGTCATGTCATTGACCGTACATTATATAGCACTGGATCGTATTCATTTATTTTTGGTTCGTTCTGACATTTTAAATTAAAAGATCATTTGTAATCAGTAATGAAAACGATGACAAAAAAGTTCAGACATTCTTAACTGCCAGTCCTCTCAATATGACTTCATGTCACTAAATTACTTATATGAGAATAGTAGAGCTTGAAGGTAAAATATTATTTCGATTGCATGTCAGGAGGTTGTTTGAATAAATTCGAGCGGCTAGGGGGCACGGCGACGCGGACGGTCGTTGGCCGATATTCGCTAACCCCGAGACACCAAGGTAACACACAATTGCGAAAATAACTAAAATAAAACCGTGTAAATGTGATACAGAAAACACTTTAACAATAGTAGTTACTAGGAGGTTTGACAGAGGATTTAGATATCTATAGAAAATAATGCGGTTAGCCAATGCGTAGTGACGACGCATAAAAACGGAGTACGCTCATGATCAGCCACCGTGACCAACTGGCACGAGCGACACAGCCGGTGCCTGTGTCGCCTGTTCGTACAATTTATTATGGAATGTTGGCTTTTGATCATCAGATACACTTAAAATTATTTTTATATAATTATTTACTTACTTAAACGTGCAAAATCGTAATTTCTTTGCGTCTATTTCTTTTATTTTTGTAAGTATTTAGGGAATAGTTGCACAATTATTGTCTTGATAATAAATATCCATATTATATAAAACCTCCATAAATATCCATATTATATAAAACCTCCTAAAGTTTCTGTGTAAGTTCTTGGCGCAAAAGGGCCGATTCGCAAAATGTCAAGTTCAGATTATTTCTACGTTACGATGCAGACATGGTGCTATCCTAAATATCTTTGGTTATGCAACATAGTTTTACAGCAAATCCAAGCAAACCTATCGGAATATTTATCTGTATCTATCTTCAGTTTGAATGCAATATAATGCTCTAGAATAAGTACACCATGTACAACGGTGGAAGTTTAAATATACAAACAAATACATATTATAGTTCATAAAACATTTTACTTTGCTGAGTTCATGGGAAACGGAATGTAAACAATAATAATGTTCATAATGTTTATTAATCATAATTTCATAAAGCATGTTACGAGGTGAAACTATATTAAACGTCCAAAAACTTACTGCAGATACATGATACGCAAAATATAAATAGCTTAATCTTGATATATATACTATATTTTTTTAAAGTTAATCTCGTGATAGTAGGATAAAGACTCTCGAAGAATATAATATGGTATTGATACGAAGTAGTGTCGTATTGAAACGATTTTCCATAGCATTTGGAAGAGATACAGATACAATAGTCCTAAATAACATACACACTACTTACAAAGCCCAAGGACGCAAGAAGCCATACAATATCATAATGTCTCCACTGTCCATTCGCCCAATGCGTGACGTTAGACGGATACTTCAGCTTTAAGTCGCTCACTAATTGATTGAGTGGAGCTGTGGCCGTTGGACCAATTTAATTCAGCGAAGTTATATTAGTAGCAATTCTGTTGTGCTACAAGTTCAGTTTTTATACCCAATTATAGACACGTACTTTAGTATTATATCTAATGATATAAGTACATCTATCAAGGGTCTTGACTCTACGTCTTTGCAGATCAAACTTTTGCATTTAATGTTCATCTGATACTTTATAAATTAGTTAAATTAATAGTGCGTATGTCACAATTTATTGATTTCGACTTCTGTCACATCTATCACATAAGATTCTGCCTATCTCTTTCGGTAGTTGTTATAATTTATATACATTTCAATTAGTAAAATAAAGGATGATTTATGAGAAACTGTTGATGATGTTTGAAGCTTTACCAGAGAGAGACTAAACAAAATGGAGATCGAGGCTACACTTTGTTATGCTCATACATAAAATGAGAAAAACGTATGTATATAACTATGTATATAGCAACATACACAAAGCTTACACATATGAAATTGAGTTGTCTATAAAAAAAATAATAGATACCTCCACAGAACAAAAGTTCTACCGCGGTTAGAACTGCGGTATAAGTTTGTGCGCGGTCGTGAGATTCAGGTTTCCTGGGTCGGACAAAGTGTTATTTGGTTTATCTGATAGGAAAATCTCAATAACAACATACAACACAACACGTGCTCTGAGACATACTCATCCCTACTTATTACCTGGGAGTAAAAACATAGCTAGGAAAACGTGGGTAAAAGACTGTGTATCTCTTTAGGATACAGTCTATAAAAGTGAGAGTACATAGTACCTACGTAACAGAAATGAGTCAGATGTAAGTTAAGATATGAGACATGTTTGCATATAATCAAGTATGTAGATAGCTAGCATAACAATATGAAAGGTAGAAAGAAAATCGATAAGGTTAGCGAAACTAGGACACCATGTTTGAACACTCCGCACCGCCATAAGGCTTACAATGTATTAGTACAACAATATAGGTAAAGAACAGAATTATCATAAACACTATAATAAATAGGGTATCGTTCTAGTATTCATTTAATTTGACAGTAAATTATGTAACGTTGCAATGCAATTTATTATAATTGGCAATGGCAATTCCTGATTTGATTTTTTGCTGGAGAACTATAATTTTATAGTTCTACGTCTACTTTAATACCGCTTACTATACTGCTTTTTTTTTTACGTGGGATAGTGCATTGACGCATACCCCTCCGCGGGAGCGGGCGTAAGGGTTATGTCGGACTCGCCGGGGTAAAAGAGAAAGATGGAATAAGAATAATGTACCACCCGGAATACCGACTACATCTACCACGGTGTTCCTCGACAAAACCGCTATCGACGGGGCCGCGCCAATCATTTGCACATGTGGTCGTGACCCTGCCGAGGTTCCGGCCCGCCGTATGAAACGGCACGCCACTACACGACAAGATCTACCCTATGGTCACTTCTCACTTAATCCCTACTGTCCCCCCCTAGAGGGGAGATGGACTCGACACAGAGGCGCGCGTGGGAACACGCACGCCATCTCTCGGACCTGGTGCTGATCGGATGGCGGGCAGGCCCACGAAGCCCACAACCCCAGGTCAAACCTCAGGGTGGCTGGAGGTCGTCTCGCGCCCTCCGGCGCCCGGGTCTGCGGTTGGGGAAAGGGTTTAAGCGCTCCCTCTCCCGCTCCGCCGCCTCTTTGATGGAAATGACTTCCTCACAGAAGGAGGCGACGGCGTTCCACGACCTCTCAGTCCGGACCATAGACTGAACTACGGCCGGGAGCGAGAGGAAGCCTGCCTCAAGAACATATTTATCTAGAGGTAGAGTGTTTAACCAATTTTATTATCTTTTTTAAATTCCAATAACATGTTAGTTTTAGTAGCAATTTCACCTGACTTGTTATAAGTTAAACAAAAATACTAGTTTTTAATAAGTACATTGATTTTATCTATTCAGACCGACTTTTCAAACGCTGTTCGGTATAAAATTAAGATAAACAAACACTATAGTAATTTATGTAAAAGATAAATTAACAGTAAAAGGCGAAAATGTACACAATTTTCTGTTTATTTATATTCAACCTTAGTTATACTTACCTAAAGAATGCGTCTGTATTTAAATTTTTGTATAGTTGTATTATTTTTTAAGCAAGAATGTAAGCTCATGTTTTTAATAGTTGGTTAATTCGACAAATTTTCTACAAATCTTTCTTTAGTTATCCAACTATATCATCAAAATAATTACTTACATAGAGTTGTAATAATTATATATATATATATCTATTAGTAATTTTGTATTTGTTTTCCAATCTATCTTTTCAGCCTATTTGTGTAGAAAATTAAATAGGGATTGGCATGCCCACATACGCATGTTTTAACCGTTTTCGTCAGTCTCATCCACGGATCTCAGTATATAAATATAGAATTAGCAATCGTTTGAGGATGTTTACATCGTTAATTTTTAACTGCCACCCTGGCAATGCTTTGCTCCATCTTCATCAATTGTCTGCGTCGACAAATGCCAAGTCTGATTCTTTTTCAAAGCTGCATTTAGACTTTACTACGAAAATCAAATTAAAAACTTCAGTACTGCATTAAAAGCAACAGTATCGAACTTTGTTACTAAACGTCGCTTTTATCGATCGTAAACTATGCGATCGCTTCGTTCACTGACAAGTCTTCATTCTATAGCTGCTTCCACTGGCTTCTGTAACACAGGTGTTGACACCTAGCACAGGAGTCAGGGACTTAAAATAGTTGTGAAAATACGTTGCACAAAAATTTTTTTAAATATTATATGAAATAAAAATCTTTTAAACGGTCTTTTGTAAGTGCGGTTGGTGACTGTACTTTACTTATCAGTCCACCGCATCAGACCGCATGAAGTCCTCGTTTTAACTACTTTCTTACCGAAGTGCTTAACGCAGTTAATATACTTCAACAATGATTTTTGTTGCCACAGATAAATAACACAATATTTTTAATACAGAGAGCTGCTGGTGAAGTTTTGGTCGATTCGTGAATAAAGACATTAATAAAAAAAAATTGCTAAATATGTCAGGTTATCACTACATAATTCACAAAACCAAAGGGTATCAAGTTACAATAATGAGAAATGCAATATAAATCATTGTTTTTAGAAATTTGCGCATGTTTTGACCTTTCTGGCAGACGAGCCAACTGACAGGCATTGGTTATTGTCACAAATTTTATAGACCTTGGCAATATAACGGCTATAAACTGAAACCGCCGCGTTATCAGGCCTGCTAATAGTGCACTCCTTAAATCTAGTTAAAGAAGTATAGTATTGTGGCACCATGATACAGTTCTACTGTTAGGCACGAGCCTTGTCTTAGGGGTTAAGCGTTGTTCCACTGCGCTGTCTCAGTGAGAGTTTAGTAGATGACTGCGCGCGCTTTCCTAAACTTTACCGATGTAGGTAAACCTAATATGTGCAAATACCTTAAAGATGTTTTGAACGCACATCATAAATGTTGATAAGTAATTTAGAATGCCCGATAAAACCATAGCTGGTGATATGGAACCTAGAATATGGCTGATGTAGGTAATAGGTATGTACATCGCTGTCTACCCCTTCAGTAATAAAGGCGTGAGACTATTGATATTATATGTATTAATAACTAAGAAAATAAAAGTTATAGGTACCGTCGAGCTCTAAACATCTGCGTGGTGTAGCCCCATTATCTTTCCAGTTTATCGCTGCTAAGCTCTTGCGACTATATCCTAAATTTATAATGCCTTGTAAAAAAGAACATGGTTTTTAAATAAACCAGACATTCACTTTCGGTTCTGTCTTTTAAACCAACCATGACACTTTAATCGCCCTTAGCTAGCTTATTGGAATAAAACAACGTCTAATCGCATGACTGAATAAAATTCACGCAATGTTATCATTCATAACAATTTATCTAAGGGTAAAGGTTGTAGGGGTTGAAATATATTCGAAAAAGCTATTTAGTTCCATAGAAGTTAAAAGCTTTTTCGAATATATTTTGCATTTCGCATTTATAATCTTAGTAAGGATTATGTCATAACATAATCCTTACTAAGATTATAAATGCGAATGTGAGTTTGTTTGTTTCTTACGCTCTGACGCCTTGACTATCTACTCATCAATCGATCGGTCATCATGAAATTTCGCATACACGTTGTCAGGGGTACCGAGAATTATATACGGTACCTTTTATCCAGGAAAATACAGGTACTATTCCCGAGGGTAGAAAATTGACATAGGTAACGTACATTTACGCAAGCGAAGCTGCGGGCAAAATCTAGTAAGAAATATATGTGTGTATACTTTTTATTAAGTAACTAAATAGCTCGTGCAATTACTGTGTTATGTTAAACATATATGTACTTCAGGTTTTAAGATTTTTCGAATCACAGGAATGTGTGGACAATCTTTCAATTCGCTCTACCTATCACGTTTCGATAGGTTCAATAATGTAAAAAACCATTGACAAAGATCACCTTGAAGCAAAAATCCACGATCTGTGTAAATTCATTTAATAATATGCGCATTAGTAATAATAAATTGAAACACTCATCTACAGTGAATCATTCTTTCGAATGCTCTTACGTTTATTTCGATGCTATCATCGCATGAGAAACAATCGAGACATTTAAGTTGTTCTACGTACCTCCTTATAATACAATAACAAGTACAGCACATTGAACGTGCCTTGACCGGCTGAATAAGGACAGGTTTAAGGAATAGAGTATTACAGCAACAGGCTTAGGGCCATATCCATTGCCTATGCCTGCCATGTTGTCATACAGCTGTGCCGGGAGCGAGCACGGAGCCGTGATGTCGTCATCGCTATTATCGGCGAAGGTCTGTTGCGACTTGTGACTGAACGCGACGCCCGCGCGATTCGTCGCATCACGAATACCATCACCTATAATTTAATAAAGCATGATGTAAACGTTTTAAATTTAACTATGACTGTCTGCGCAAATTGGTTTTGTCGTGGACACACGTGTTGAACAAAAGAAAACAAAATGCTGACTTTCATTTTTACCGGTGCTGCAACTTTATTAATAAACTGTTCAACTATTTACGGTCAAACATTTGGCTAAGTATTGCTGCAGGTCTCCGTAGCGTGCATTGTAATAGCCTCTTTACGTACAAACGAAGCCTATCGTACATCTAATTTCAAATCACGTATGCCATTCATACTAAATGACATTAGGTTTATATATTTCAGTATTCTCTGTAGTAGCAGTACCTACATAGCTTTTTTATATTCCTGCTATTACGTTATCAATGAATACCGTGTAAATTGCATAATCAAAACCATATTATCACGTTAATCTATTGAAAATAATTGTGTTTGTATCAGTTACTAGATCGTACCCGTACGTAAGGCTTGGCTTCGCGTGGTTCTGACGGAAAATAACTAGTAGGCATAAGAAAAAAACATGTTTGGGGATATACCTACATGAATTCTAGGGCTTCACTAATATCCAAATAAAATTATGTCGATCTCATGTTTCGTTGCTACGTTCAAAAGAATGGGCTAAAACAGTATTTATACATTTTCACAATAAGTAGTTCGTATTTCTTATAATATTATGCAGTGCAAAATACATAGTATTATTGATAAAATCGCAAATAATCTATAACAAGGTTTTTACATAGCTTTGCTGTACCAAAATTACTATACTCCATTTGGTTAGGTACTTAACTAAAGGTAAACAATCTTGATGTGATTTTTATCTAAAAACTCAGTTTGAAAATAAAATGCTGCTAAAGATCAATGTAAATACAACAATAACGAATACTAAATCAATTGAACCGTTAGTTAAAGCAGTAGTTTATTTGTTTAATATACGTTTGTGTAAAAGTCACATCAACATTGTTTACCTTTAGTTAAGTACCTAACCAAATGGAGTATAAGTCTTGTATTCATGCGGGCATAGAGCTTATGGGTTAATAACATATGTATATAACAACTTGTTATAGATATAACACATGTGTATGTTATATAACAGATGAAGACGAGTTCGTTTTTACATACACCATTTAACTAGTGAATAGTAAGTCCTAGGTAATATAGCATACAAACAGTCTATTGTGGACATCAATCAAGCGGTCTACTCGCCTCTACCACTGCGCCGCGGTGGGTCTTACGTTGCAGGCTCGAATCTTACACGGGAAAATTATTTGTGTGATTCACAAATATTTTTCTGATTCTATGTCTACTCTGAAGATGTTAATTGAATGTTTTTAAAATCGCCCGCGACACAGATGTTTTTGATTTTACAGACCAAGAAACATGATAGTGCGAGGCATGTCTTTTTAAAATTAAACAAATCCATAGATACAAAAACGATTTACAACCGCAAAATATAATACCTTTAAGAAACGATACTATATACTTTGGCGTAAGACGTGAGTACGTACTCATACTTTATTAAAATTAATGAATGAATAGAAAAGATTGTGAATTAGCAGTTCATTGAACTGTCATGTCCGTTCGCGGCGCAAACGTCTCAACTATATTATAGTACACAAGGGAGAGTGTGTAGGTGGGTGCGTCTCTGCTCTTTGCACCGATAAGAGCTCGCCGTCACGCCTCGAACATCTGGGCCATACATCGTATTGTTTCACCTACACTTACCGACAACTAACTTGTTAGCAATACTAATAAAATATCCTCTAAGGTCTAAATGCACAATGTACTATCTACACATAAACACTAAAACTTTAAAGTAAACACAGTGGACCGCTTTTTAACATTCTGTTGCAAAGGACGCAAAGCAAGGTGATATCTCAGGATGGAATACCCATCGTTTTAAAAATATATTATCAGGGAATGGTTTTGTATTGATATTGATTGATTTTGTGAGACGGGATTAAAAATATTTCTTAGTCTCTGATAATATTTAAATTTGAACGTAATTCTTTATCTTTTTGTATTTCAGGTACTTGCAGAGGAGTTAAAGAGGCAGGATTAATATAAACTTTAAATATGCCAAATCCCATACTTCTCCGTGAGCGTACTATGCTTAAAAAGTGAAACAAAGTTTTCTCTATACGTATTAATTTATAGATATTATGGAAAGAAAATAGCTTGCGAGTTTATGGCTGCCACAGAAATCTTGGGTGGTCTATTTGTAGCTACTCACTGTGCATATAATAAATAAATATGAATAATAATTTCAATGATTGACCATTCACCATCATGTTGTTTAGTTGCATTACGATTCATATCACAATTACTCATCTTTAACCATAACTGGGTTTCTTAATGAGAATTACTCAATATTTAAAGTCTATTTTTGTTTGTGGTTTAATTTATGTATGGATGCAAGTAAACAACGAAGCTAGATAGGAGTATGAATGATTAATGTAATGCAGGCAACGTTGTCGCAGGCTCGGCGCAGACATGTTAGTCTGTGATTCATTGCAATATAAACAGAAGTTTTACAGCGCGGGCAATGATCTACTAATATCGATGGTTCTTTACTCTTCAAAATAACTGTATATTCAACTTCTAAACATGTTAGAAGTAATATGAATATCTAAAGATGGATAGAAAAATGTCACCATCCTTTTTGAATAAATTATTTAATTTATAAAATTAGATTTCCGGCTCGAGCAATGTTATTGGATTATAGGTATGTCAAGTCAAAAATTCACAGTAGCACATGTCTGATTATGTGCCGGGTGGCGTATATTGAAAATCTACTTCAGTACGTCTCCGCTGAACTGAATTAGCATTTCCTAACGATAAACACGCGTAAATGCTGCTCCAATACATCTCAGAGGGTGATGTACTGCAGTAGGATTTCAAGTTTTATAACGCGCCGCAAAGTAGATGTTATCCTAATTCTTTTCGTCAACATGAAACTGATACTAATGGAATGCTAAGAATGAACTATATAAGTTTCTGGACAAAAGATAAATTAGGTATGTAGCATGACAAATAAAGCAAATACAGTACGAAAAAAGGTACCAGAAAAGGAAATAGTGAGTTAGGTTCCCTTCCGGCTATCATAGAACGCGCGCGGAATCGAGCCCACCGGGGCATGATTTTGAAATGGAAGGCGCGGCTGGAGGCTCCTTGGCCGGTTTCAGAACCCTTGAGGCTCTCCAGCCGGTGTTGGAGCGGTGGGCAGGGCGGCAGCATGGGACCATTTCCTTCCGGCTGGTGCAGGTGTTGTCTGGGCACGGTTGCTTTGGCAAATACCTGCACACGGTTGCTAGGAGGGAACCGAGTCCCGTCTGCCACCACTGCGAGTGTGTGGAGGACACGGCGCAGCACACGCTCGAGCAATGTTCTGCTTGGGCGTTGCAGCGCCGTGAACTCATTGAGGTTGTGGGTGAAGACCTTTCGCTGCCGGCCGTGATCAAAGCCATGATCGACAGCGAGAGGAAGTGGGCAGCGGTCGCATCCTTTTCTCATCCGAAGCACGTAGACGCTCAAATGAAATACCACTAAGCGGTCACCCATCTATAGACTGACCGCACCCAACGTTGCTTAATCTCGCTAATCGTTTACCGATCAGTGAGTGCAACTGGCTATGAGCGTAAATGCAATAGTATAGTAACATAACTAAAATTTAACACTTAAAAACAGTAATATAAGAAAATATCTTAAATATATTAACAATAACTTAATATCCAGTACGAAGCTCTTGTGAATTCACTCGATGAATATGAAAATAGCTCGATGTGATCTGATACTTGTTCTAAAATGTCATTATAACGTCATTTCAGAACAGTTTTACGACATTTTTGTAGACGTGATGGTAAATTGATGTATTTATTGCCACTCGGCTCGAATAGACGTGAGATTATGTTTGCTATTCTTAATTTGATCCAATTGTGAAACTTGTTCTGTTATATGTACCTATGTGATGATACTGATGATTATCGGTCGAGTGATGGCGTCGCTTTGGATGTCTATGGCATCGCCTCTGCTAACTCTATAGTTGTATAGACCCTTCTCCTGTATCTATACCTGTGCTTATAACTCTTAGAAATAGCTTTATTGCTCGCAAAAATCCCTCGGGCTTAAAAATATATGTATAAAATACAGAGAATTGTATAACTCTGTAATAAGTTTCAACCAAATCCATTTTACGTTTTACGCGTGATTGAATAACAAACATTCACAAACTTTCTCATTTTAATGCTTATATCAGTGTGATAGTCGCTGACCCGACCGAAAGACTTTTCGCTCGAGATAAGTATTAAGATGATATTTACTGGGTGTCCATAAGTCACGATTTAAATTCTATGCTATGAAAAATAATCCTAAAAGCCTAATCATCTATTCCTATGCCATTAAACTAACGAGACAAAAATACGGTAACTACGTACCCATCATGAAAAAATATTACAGTTGCATACCACAGAATCAGCAAGAAGTATAATTTGTCCGTTATATGTTACTTATGAAGCTATACTCTGTGACCGTGCATGGCAGGGCTTATAGTTAAACCGGCAAAGTTTTTATTAGCACGTCGAACGGAAGTCACGCGTGATGCCATTATTACTACACAAAATATGTTACTCTTTTTTAATCGACTTGAAAACGGCAGCATGTGAATACCAACACATGGCGCAAATAAGTACGTATAGCATAAACAAAATATGTTAAATGTGAGTCTTTTACTGGCCAAGGCATTTTATATTCTGCACCTAGCCGTGTGTCTTTTTGCAATTCAGATGGAAAGCACACGCTGTAGGTAGGTGACCTCGCAAGCTAGTCAGACCCAATTTAGATATATGTATGTGTTTACGACTTGTATGGTTGAGGAGTGGACTGGAACGGCATCGGCATTAGCATAATTGGAGGTCGCCCGGCAACGGCGCGGCGGCTGCCGCGAAACCGGTTGTTCGTGGTACGAAATATGACGTCATAACTGACATCATCGTATGCAAACTTCATAAAAGTAATGAAAGCTGGAACTCGGTAAATACACTTTAAGTAGGGACAATATAACACTTATAAGTAACTCCCAGGGGTATACCTATGGAGACAAAGAGACTCAAAGACTGTCTTACCAGTCCGGGACAGCGTGAATTAATTAAACTGAGATCTTAAAATTAACAGTTACGCTTACGCTTTGACGTATATAAATCGAGGTCTTGAAAGCCGTGTCCCAACAATTGTCTAGTACCCAAGATATTAGGTTTCAACTAAAAACTCTAGGGTTTTATATAGGCCATAACTGTTTAGAGGCTGGCGCTCCTCCTGCAAAATAGTCCTAAAGCTACCCACGCCAATGCGTTTACGGCTATAACTGAAACAACGAAGCAGGTTACAAAGTATACCTACCTAATATAATTAGAACAATTAACTTTGTTTTGCAAGACACGAATATGTTTAAAGTAAAAGGTAATAAATTGCAAAACTATCGATAAATGCTTATAGTTTAAGCTAGATTAAGAAAAAAAAAACAAGAAGTTTTCACAATTTACCAATTACAAATGTATGTATTGCTTACGCCGTTTAGATTATTTATCAATGTTAAAGTACAGGCTCGCTCGGAGGAATACAAAGCCCCACTACTTTCAAGAAATCATTGTTACTGCTGTTTTGCTGCGTACCTAAGAGTACCGGAGGCTCACGTACACCCCTCTCCCATCTGACATTACCAATCCCATCTTTAATTTATTTTCCCGTGATAGGTATTGTCTAATATTTGTTACCGCTTACCATCAAGCGGGCCGAATGCTCGTTTACCACTTTCAGTCTGCAACTGCTTTTTCATACAACAAAAATAATACAATATTATAACATAATATTATAATTCACATCTAAGTATAGTTACGCTTAAACTATACCCATACTGTTATTAATAGAGAAGCTCAGAGATCATAAAATATATAATCATTCAACAATTCACGACCATCTGGTCTTCATAAGACGATTAAATTGCTAAAACTAGCGGCTATATAATAAAAATGTCGGCATTTGCATGATTTTATACGACGTTACTGTAGTTAACAAAAAAATCAATTAACATTTACATAAAGAACTATTCACAACATAATAGGTACGTATTAATTTAAAAAAATGGCGAAGTACTATTGTTTAAGACGAAGCAGTAAGCTTTACATTAGCAACTTTCAGAACTGCAATAACTACCCATGGATCATACATTTATTTAACCCTTTTAATAATATGTTAAGTAATATATAATAATAGGACTGGAGAATGGGAATGGTGGGACAGCTTATATACAGGGCTTCTGTATATAAACTGTCTCACAGCTGGGCACAGGACTCTTGCCTCACTCAGTGTAAGAAGGGTTAGTCTGCAAGTTGGCAGACTTCACATATCTTCGAGAGCATTATAAGAGAGAACTTTCAAACATGCAGATTTTCATACGATATTTTCCTTCACCGTTAAAGCAAGCGATAGTTAACTTTTAAAAACGGATAATACTTTTAAAGATAGACGTGCGTGCTTTGAGATCGCATTGAAAGACTCTGCGTGGCAATCCAAGGCTCCCACTAGGTTATAGCTGGCCATTTTGCCATCCCTACAGGCCCATGTGTTAAGTAATTGTTTTATATAGGTATAATTAACATCGGTAGGTATAAAAACATACAAGTATTGTATGGCAGACATAATAATATTATGATAGAGCGAGGTGCGGCCTTCCACTATCTTTTTATTAATTAAACTGTCAACGTTAAAGTGAACACAAAATCTGCTATGTAGGTCGGCACGCCCCAGCAAGGTGGTCAGAGGTGCCCATCCCTACTTTGACGGATGGCTGCGCCCGTAAGTGCGCCCCTAACGTTTACACTACAGAGTTTTCTTATCCTATGACTAGCTTTTGCCCGCGGCTCCGCTCGCGTAAAAGTAGGTAAGGTTAGGTTGGGTTATGTTAGTAACAGTAGTTTTTGTAAAAATATAATATAGCCTCTTACCTGGTGATAATATATCTTTCTAATGGTAAAAGATTTTTTAAATCGGTTGATTATTTTTGGGTTTAAACCTTACAAACAAGCAAAAAATTAAACGTTTCCTCTTTAAAAAATAATCTAGCTATATTACAAATAAAGTTATATCAATTTAAATTAGCTTTTGCGCGCAACGTCGCTTGCGTGTTATAAGTTTATAACGTAACCTATATTACTCAAAGATAGTATAGCTTTACATGAGAAAAAGATTTTGTAGAAACGGTTTAGTAGTTCCAAAGTTCAGCCATAAATGCATACAAATAAATTAAATATTTCTGTAATATTACATACACTCATTGTCTTACACCTATAGCCCCAGAGTTGTTGGTAGTGTTTGTATTACACCAACATTTAGAGTGATAGGTCCCACGTAAACGAGGCAACTCTATTGCTCTTAACCACGCAGTTATAGCCGCTGTGCTAAAAAAATTGCAGCAGAAGAAGGCGAAGAAGCCATTTAAACCACACGTACAGCAGTCGATTCACTACCGCTGCGCCACCGAGGCAGTCTTTTATTACATTAGTATACATATTATTGTAAAAAGGTACAGCAGGTATTATATATAAATGTTTATCTTTTAATTTATACAATACGCAACACCGACACATACTTTTTATTTCAGAGATACAAAACATACAAATATATATATATAAAACTCTTCTGAGTGACTGACAGACAACGCACAGCCGAAACTACTGAACGCAAGAAGCTGAAATTTGGCATGTATGTTCCTTGGAGAGTGTATGGGAGCACTAAGAGAGGATTTTTGGAAATTCCACCCCTAAGGGGGTGAAGAGGGTGAAACCCGATATTCACATGGGAACGGGACTTACGCGGGTAATACCGCGGGAAAACTACTAGTACATAATATAATGACATTGCATTGAGTGGTACAATGTATGTCAAATGAAACAAGTTTTATAAATATGACTTGGCTAGCCATATGATCTATATCTAATTATTAATAATTTTCAATAAACTACGTGTTTGTAACACGTAGTTTATTGAAAATTACACACTGTTACATAATATTATTAAGTATGTAAACAAATACCCAATGTAGGTATATATGTATATTATTAACGTCGCAAGGAATATATTATATAACTATTCTGCGTATTATGTAGCTATTACAGTCGAACTCGTCCTCGTGGAATATAAGAAAAAAGTTTTGGTTTATTTTTAGGAACACGATATATTTTTTTAAATTAAAATTTGCTTATGTTATTCCTTATAACATCAGCTATCTGCCAGTGAAGTTTAAGTTCCGTCAAAATCGGTCCAGCCGTTTCAGAGATAAGCCGGAAAAAGAAAAGAGGCACAAAAAATTTAAAATTGTTTTCCTGTTATTAGTACTGTATTATACTTTCATATGCATTTAGTAAAAAGCTATTATTTTAACATTACAAACATACACTTTTATTTATTTGTAATAGATTTCGTTACACCTGTTATTAATAAGTAGGTAAACCATTTTAGCACGATCTGCGCTATCCGGCATCATCACTATCGTAATTGGTATGTAAAATACTTACTCTTTTTAAATGTTTAACCTAAATCTCGTATTAGAGAAGTATTTATCAGCATGTATTTTGTTAGCTTTCGTCCATTCATAATCCTACTTAATGCTCGAACAAAAGAAAATTTAATCTTATCTCTCTAATTCTTCAGTGGCAGTGTTTTACTTTTCATAGCATTATCTTTATTATCAATATTAATGTGAATTCTGTTTTTAGTTTGAAATGTCATATTCTAAATTTCTCGAATATTTATGATAAAATCATAAACTAGTTTTTGTTCGTTTGTCTGTAGGTAGGTACAGTCACCGATATAAGTAACTGGACATTTAACAAATTTGTAACAGTATTTTATGAATCAATATTTACTTATTTATTTTCTATAGTAATGAGTTCTGTTCAGTCTCCTTTAACTGTTGCTACAGTATTGCTGAGAAATTGCCATTACTGTGTATTATAATATAAAGCAATTCAAAGTCTTTCGAATATTATTTTATGGAGTTATGTCATTGACTGTACTGTACTGTTTGTAGGCGATATTAACACACGGTAGATCAACCAATATGGTTTTCAGTGATGTGTAATATTCCAGCTTAATTTAATAATTAATTAGTGTAATATCTCGGAGAAATTAGGTATAAGCCATATGAATAAAAAGAGGATCCTTAAATGTCATTTTTTAATATAATTTTTCTTAGCTTACTTTTAAAGTACTTAATATTAAAAAGAAATGTTGATTATTAATGTATTGTTTATTATGGTGCATCTACAATTTTATTTTAGTGGCAACATTGCAAGTAGTTTTGTAAAAGTTAATTCCGCAGTTAGATATGCAATATTTTTATAATAGGTAGCGAGATTATTATAATGGAATCAAATACCTACATACATAGGTAAGTATGTACATAGTTGAGTTATAATAATCTGGCTTTATTTGATAAATTATGTTAGTTTATCAAATAAAACTCCAACAAATGGAACAGCATGTATGCAGGTCGTTTACAGGTTTCGTTTCCTCCATCCGCGATAGAGTAATCAAGTAGGTAGGTAACTACGTACCTAACTCTGATTGGAGAGCAATCTACAACTTCAATAGTTACTGATGCCCTAGCTAGCGTAATATCGGGCCATTGTATACGATAAGTAGACTATCCTTTGAGAGTAGAGTCGACGTTTTGTAACGCGTCAATAACAATATAGGTATCTATAAAAAGTTTGGCTTACGGGCACACACTTAAAGCAATAAGTGATATATTAGACGTACCTATCGTTTAGATTTAAAACAATCCTAACTAATATTAAATAATGTGAGTTTGTTTGTTTGTTACGCCTTGCCGTCTCAAGTACTCGACCAATCATAATGAAATTGGGCATACACGTTGTCAGGGGTTAATAAAAGGATTACATTTAATTCAGAAACATAATACTTTTTCCGAGCGAAGCCACGGGCAAAATCAAGTACCTATAATGTAAAAACTGCCAAACTTCATTCAAAATTAAACGGTAATTTATTTCTTCTAAATTTCATACATAACGGTATCTAATGATACTTGATTAAGTGAGCAGACATATTCGTAATAATTGAACGTCTCGTGTTCATAAAATATATGTTCCTCGAAACGAGAGACTCAGGTTCACGTCGAACAGATAACCCGATTTATACAGATATAACTATAAACTATATTGCGCCTTTTTAATACAAGTATGCACGATTAGTCATATCTATTTATAAATTAAAAATGTATATATATATATATTACTTATATTCAAGGAGGTTTTGTTCGTAAAGCCGTCGGAAGCTGCTTTTAAGAAGATAATTTATATAAGTAGCTACTTTAGTATATAACATTGGTATTTTACATTACAATCTTTAGTAGTAAAGTAAATGAACATAGCTAACTGGATAAATTATTTCACCTCGCGATGGATCGGAAGAAATATGCGGAGCTGATTGCCAAACTTCGCTAGTCGGAGAGGCACTTGAAGAAGAAGAACTGGATAAATATGAACAGTATACCTACTCATCTGCTAACTCTTAGGAGATACATGTGCGTGACTATGTTATGTTATCAGAAACTATGTATGCAAGCACTTTTAATTGATTTATGATAGTTTATGATTGACTCTTTGCATTTAACTTCAGAATGACAACGATTAAAAATATACAAACCGCCATACCTACCCAAATAATGGAAAGCTGACACACAGATTTTTTGCAAACTCATTTAAAAGTATATCGAAGTCGAAATATAGAAAAGAAACTGTTTAAGCAGTAACAACTCGCAAAATAGAAATTAAAAACAAAAGTATTTTACCTCAGCGCGGCAGTAAAATGTACATATGTCTTTGTATTAAACTTTCAATCACTGAACAGCACTTTTATATGAGAAACGAGACACTATTAACACACATTTAACACAGTAATTAAACATCCAGGGTAGACGAATGCAGTTGTTGTGAATGGAGTGGTGGACGGTCGCAACTAAATAGCGGCGCGGTTGGTTGGCGGGTCAAACGCACACTAAACTACAAACACGAAACAACTCCAATAAGAAACGAACGAGAGTTGGGAATAATGCTACATTACTCTACACGACACGCTCTGGCGGCCTACATCGCGGTGAAGGCATACTATCCAGTGTACCCCACGCCCCCCGCGAACCATGATTTATGTTGTACCTACATAAGTAATCCATTAGCTTTACTTACATTTGTTAATTTTATTAAATAGGTGTACCTATTTAATAAAATTAACAAATGTATAATGTATAATGTGTACATTATACACTGACAAATAATTAGTTAACTTTGAATAATCAGAAGATTAAGATTTTACAACATACAACATAAGGAAATATATCTTTCAATATTTGATTTGTATCTGTATGAGACTATATAGAGCCTTAAGTATGATAAATCGTTTATTATCCTTATGGCAGAGAGGTTAGTTTATCGCGTCCTATGGGTAGTTTCGCCTTTTTAACTGTCTTTGTAGAGACCAGGACGATTAAAAGAATATAAGCATCCAAAAGGGTTCGATCATTCGATGCCCACTCCATGTAGGTGGTTTGTTGTTTAAACGAACTGTGTCACTAAATTCTTTATATTACACTTGTAATTTTGAATTATTAGGTTATGGATTAAGTTTCTCTGTATCATTTGAGCTTACACTGAACTATGTTATAGCAAGTAAGCTTTACGAAAATCAAATTTATCAATTTTCATTCATTTTCACCTAATGGAGCCATAAATTAGATTCATTCACTCTTGTAAGACCAAGACCGATTATGCCGCAGCGCCGAGTGTTATGGGTTCGAACACCATACGAGACAAAAAATTGTGTGTACCACAAATAGTTGTAGCGTGTCTGGGTGTTTGTGTCCGTAGTTTGATTGTTTATAAACTGTTCCACGACACTGGAACTATTACTAGCGTGGGAGATGTTTTATTAAAATTAAAATAAATTCTTGCCGCAAATTTTAACACGAATTAAGTGATGCTTTGCTACCTGTACTGATTTGATTCGAGTTTTATAAAATATAAGTACCTATTTATAAATATAGATAAAGTCCTTTGGAAAGGATTGTAATTTGTAGGTCTTACCTACGAGGTTTGCTCCCTCCGCATGCTTGCTTGTACTGTAGCTAATATTACGTGGTCTATACTATCAGCACTAGAGATAATTTAGAGCTTACAAAATTTTACGTTAGTTCTGTCTAGGTACTGATGACTGACTGTACGTGCGGCGCAGTGGTGAGTCTGGTGCAAGTGCTCGCCTCGCCACTGCCACTGCGTCAAATGTTATGGATGAGCACGGGCCAATAACTGTTTGATCTACGTATAGTTGTTCTAGGTCTGAGTTTAATTAGTGTCCGTTGTTTAAATATGTCTTAAGTTTCCTGCAACACAGAGATTATACCAAGTTGCACATAAAAAAAATTACCTAGTTAAGCGATGCTATTCAGTTTGGTGACTATTCAAAAAGGGAAAAAAAATTGGTTCTTGTTGGTTACTACACCAAAAGAGTTTTCGCCTGCTGACCCTCCGCAAGTTAAGTGTACATCTGTGCTCCAGCCGGACCTCGCAATGAAGCCTTTTATACAAACATGCCTGAGATCTTATCTAGTTATTGTATTAATTCCGTCTATCTGAATTAAAGACCGTGTAATTGCGAATTACAGCATTTGATTTACCTCCGCTACTTAGAATTCTCTAGAGAATATTGACTACGTTACACTGGCGTAGCTGTACGTTATTACCTCTTATGTTACACCTCCGTGGTAGTTTCACAGTCCTTGTCGTAAAGTTCACTAGGTAGAGACACACCAAAGCCGTACATTGCTCAAACTACTGACTGATTTCTGGACAAAGCTGTGTTTTTAGGTATTATAGAAGCATTTTCGAGGTAACAAAATCAAGCTGCTGCCTATTGTAGACTACCTACACACACCTACATAGTAATTTGTAATTGGACGCCCTTTTCCGCATTTGAACTCCAAGTTGGTCCATTATGCGTGACACACCTACATAGTTGGCACACAAGTACCTACTTACAGCCTGCCTCATTATGTGCAGTGACTCTGTAGCCTGCGCCGCGGCCGTGGCGCAGGATATCAGCATTAGGCAAGTCCCAATACGAAGGTATTTTAAAGCGTACCTAAATAAAACCATTTCAGTCCCTCTAACGTTCTTTAATGTCACTTGCATATCGGAAACTTTATTAACATACATACTACGTACATACTACTCTTATTTAGGCTTATTGCTATAAAATAGACAATCTTGGTGAATTTAGTGAAGAGCTAGAGGCAACGGCGTTGCCACTTTCTTTATATCATATAAAACAAAGAAATAGCGTTATTCAAGAAAGTGGAAACTTTAAAGTCATAAAATGATGTATGGTGTTTGGTTGCTTTTGGTATTCATATTTCATATATTATGCATCAACTTACAGAGGATTGTTGCATTATCATATTTATTTATGGAAAAGTGGTTAGTACCTACTATAAATAAAACCTATAAATAAAAAATAAAACTGATATAATTTAACAAATGTTTTCTTTTTATCAGCGAGCTAGATATAGGTATATATGTATGCTTATTCACTTTATACCTACCTTTTATGTAACTAAATAATATTTTGGTCTTAGGTCAAGTTCTCGTTGAATAGCGTACTTAATAAATAAATAAATCGTTGTGTCTAATATAAAAGTGAATTAATATCGCCGGTGACATCTATAGTCTGTTTCAAATACGAAGTCCCTTTTGACACTTCATAGCACGTAACTCTGCACATTTCATATAAATTGCTAAAATAAACAATGTTTATTGAAATTAAACTGCTATATACGGATTTTATCGCGTTGTTTATTTGACACTTTATTACAAAATTTTGAAAATTGTTACACTGCTACTACTATTAAACTTTACTCATTTTTAAGCTAATTAAATTATTATTAAACTATTTAGATTTAATTTATTTTTACACTTTCCCCGACGTTTCGGTTGCTTTTCAGCAGCCATGGTCACGGGGAGACTTCTGAAAAGCAACCGAAACCTCGGGGAAAGTGTAAAAATATATTAAATCTAAATAGTTTAATAATAATTTAATAAGCTTAAAAATTTGTAAAGTTTAATAGTAGTAGTAGTGTATCAATTTTCAAAATTTTGTAATAAAGTGTCAAATAAACAACGCGATAAAATCCGTATATAGCAGTTTAATTTCAATTAATAATATTACGTAAATAGAAGACAATATTATGTAAACAATGATTACTTATGGTACTAAAGACTATTTAAAAATAATTATAATCTATACAAAACATGATGTAATTGTTTCACAAACATATTCAACTAATAATTACTATTGATATTAGTCTTAAATAATTTAAACATCAAAATAAAATAACATTTTAACACAATACCATGGTTACGTACTAAGGTAATTTTTTACTTTCAGTCATAGTGACGCGACATAATGAATCGGATAAAATCGATCTAAATCGAGATAAAGAATACTTTTGTAAATTTGTATTTGGTATTAATTATTATTACGTTGCAACGTAGGTACCTTAAATCCCATTCTGCAAACCCTTTTATAGTGATAGTATGTATCTTATGTGGGGGCCAGTCAGTGCAGACCGGCGACACTTCGACCCAGTGGGATCTTTTGTGTCGACACTCTCCCAATAACGACTGCCATAGATGTTCATGGCAGCCGGGACCGACGGCTTAACGTGCTCTCCGAGGCACGGAGCAGTTTTATAGTGTAACTAATGAAAAAGATTAATTAATTACAAGAAACCATCGGTGTATATTTCTATTATAATATCTCTATTCGGTAGAGGTAGTAGTAGTAGTAGTAGTAGTAGGTATTAGGTATCCATTTTAACAATATCTATGCTGCCTCAGTAGTGCCTGAACACGAGCGTAAGTTTGTCTTTGTTTACGGCCTAACATGAGATCCAATTCCAGCATAGAGCAAAGTGTTGATGGAATTTAGTTAGGAAAATCTCAGTAAGTGGCAGTAAGTGCCTCCGTAATATTAACTATTTGTCTTTACATATGGTTAATGAAACGTGGGTAGTAACTAGCCCAACAGAGATATATAGCGCCGAGTTTATCAGTATTATCCTAATTAATACTATAAACTATAGATGCGACTGTGAGTTTGTTTGTTACACTTTCACGCTACGACTACTCGAACGATCATCATGAAATTTTGCATACACAATATCAGGGGTAGGTACAGAAAAAGAGAGGGTACTTTCCATCCAGAGAGAAAGTAGGTACCTACTATTCCCGAGCGATGGACGCGCGACGCCACGGTCATAAACTAGTTAAAATAATTTTATGAGAAAATCGAATGCAAATAGCAGTTAGTAGCGCGAATAGAGTTTGCTCATAATCATCAGGCGTTTATAAGATCGGCATGGAATAGATGCCATGACTTGTATTAGGAAGTACATTGCAAAGGCCCGCAAAATAAAATTTACTTTGTAACCAGTTAAATCGAATCAAAATTTGTTAGATATTGATCGATATTTTCTATAAGATAACGTATTTGATTGTTTTAATTATTGTCAAAGCTCCATTACACGCGTCTAAAACATTTTTATTTTTTAGTTCACAAGTTAGATGTGACAGGTTATACAACAATATCCAAAACGAATCATGCAAGTGAACACAACATGCTTATGAGAGGGTTATTTTATTACAAAGGTTTACAAAAGCTTATTTGTTTCTAATGAGTGTATACATAAATAATATTTAAAATTAAAGGTTACAGTTATAAACTTAAATACTAAAACTTATAAAATCTATACAATTAAATAAAATTGAAGCGTCTGTTTGTAATGTCAAAATAACAGATTTTTATTTACTGCATTAAAGTTTATGCGGGACATATACCAAAAAACAAATTTGTTAAATCTTTGTCTGTCGGTCTGTCTGTCTGTCTGTCTGTTTGTTCCAGCTAATCTCTGAAACGCCTGAACCGATTTTGACGGGACTTTCATTGGCAGATAGCTGAAGTTATAAGGAGTAACTTAGAATAATTTTATTTTAGTAAAATATAGGGTTCCGCGGAATAAAATAAAAACCAATGAATTTGTGAACAATATTCGATTCATCTATACAAATAAATAAAATTGAAGTGTCTGTTTGTAATGTCAAAATAACAGCTTTTTACCAGTTGATACGGGCTTTGGTCACCAGCCTGCCTGCGCGATTACCCCGTGGTGGTGCTGGCGCTGCCTCAGGCGTCGCCGTAACGGGTTTGGCTTCGGAAGGAAGCTGTCGCCCTTCATCAGCAACCTTTCTCTTTGCCTGAGCCTGCGTCTGGGTATCCGGTCTGGCCTGCTGGGGTTTCTTGCCCTTCTTCTTCGGTTTCCTCCGGGGGGAAACCAGGGTCCATTTGGGCTCTTCCGGTTGCACCGGGATGGCGTCCTTTAGAGCCGACAGTTAAATTGCCGTACCAGTACACAAAAGCCCTAGGGGCGCGTCAGATGATACAGCAGTTGAGTTAAGGGAACACGACCAGCTCAAGGAAGCAGCTATGTCGTTCCGTCGCAGCTGGGTCGTGGACGCTGCCTTGTTGAGGTTCGGCGCATTCGTTGGATTCGCCTTGCACGTGCGCAGCGCCGTTTAAGACGGGGCCGCGCTTAGGTTAAGCGCCTCGAGGGAACTTGCCTTGCTCTTACTTGGCGCAATCTGTGACCTGGCTTTGCTGGAACTCAGCGCATTCAGAGCTGCAGTCGCGTTCCGGATTGACGCATCCGAGGACGCTGCCGGTAGAGTATGGGGCATTTGCGCGTCCGAGGACGCAGCAGCCCGAGAAGTTGTCGGAATTTGCGCATCCGAAAACGCAGCAGAGTTCCGGGAAGGATCTGAATTCATAGCGAAAAGGGGGTTGGTTTGGTTTCTTTTTGATGGCATTGTTATTGTAAAAGTTAAAAATAATCTATGGAGCGCTCCACCCGCCACGGAGTCCTCAGACGGGGACGTCGTGCGCTCTACTCACGATCGCCAGAGCTACCCCATAGACTTAGGGCTCACACCCCGTAATATGGATGAGACTCGACGCTGCGAAGAATTCCGGGCCTGTGGACGACCAAGGAACAAGTCGCACACCTACCACCGGGTTCTGCGCCTCGCTATCAGGGTAGATATCCCCAGTCAGGGACCCTCGCCGTCAGCCCTCAGACGGGATGTCACAGCCGATTGACCGCTAGTGGCTAGCTAGCGGCCTCCCGTGTGATGAGAAATCCTGACCAAAGGTAAGGTTGAAAGCAGCGAATAACAACAACCGGCTCGCTCCGTTCTCAACCGCCAGGATTTCTACATCCTCCCGTACAGGTTCCCGCGCACGGCACAAACGCGCAGGAGGTCATTGGTATCCACCGGACATCAGTTCCGGCGATGGTATGTCCTTGTTGCCGAAAGTAAGCGGACGGTAGGACTAGAACACAGGACTGATTATTGATTGCTGCAGGAAACCTGGCAGCTATCAAGTCAAGTCATCTGCACCGGACTCGCCTAAACATTACCTCTCCATCCCAGGTAGTGGTCGTCTGGTGGGTTTAGTTACGTCTATTTCAGAGTGAACTATACCAATAACAGGGGGCAACCACGTGAAGGATTCCCCACCAGACTTAACTTAGGGATCTACACGACTGTTGCGCTCTCCCTAAGACCTGTGCAACTATTGTGTTGTGTGTATGTGGTAGAATATTATTATTATATTATTATTAAAGCATAAATACAACCCCCCCCCGCCCTCCTCTGCTACCTACGATTATGTTATAAGGTTTTTTATTTTATATCAGAGAAATACTGTAAGTTATTGGATGAAACGATTTGAAGAAGAAGGGAGCTTAAAAAGTCGGGCGGGAAGTGGAAGACCGCTTCTTATTAACCAAACTTAGCGAAGATGAATGGTTAATGCTTATGAATCAAAGGGTATCATACCGACGAGACCGTTGCGAATTATGTGTGCTAATATTGTGACCTCCATGCATAGACGTCTCTTGAGCTGTATTAAGAACAATACAAAACAAAGTTGTTTCACATAGGGGATGTGCTGGTTGACGATGTTACAATTGAGGTTAAGTTTCAATCCTCTTTTCCTTGTGAAAAAGAATAATTAAGCTATTACCTCCATTGTCATTATAATTGCAAAATATAATTTGTAAGTAAAATGAATCTAAATAGTAAAGACTAAAGATGATTTTTTATTATATAGTATTGAAACACGGAAAATTGAATAAAAGTTCAGATTTCGGTAATCATATTTTGACATTATTTTTTTATAATGAAATATTATTTAATATTGTCTTCTATTTACGCGAATATTATTCATTGAAATTAAACTGCTATATACGGATTTTATTGCGTTGTTTATTTGAAACTTTATTACAAAATTTTGAAAATTGTTACACTACTACTACTATTAAACTTTTACTAATTTAAACCACACGCCACGCCACAGTCGAGCGCCAGCCTGCTATACTGCCTTATGTAAGGGGTGTCACTGACAAGGTTGGCTACATCTTGAAGCGAGCTTCAATCAACACATACTTCAAGCCGCCAACGAAGATAAGTCAATTTTTACCATCCGTCAAGTGCCAACTACCTTTACAAGATGCAGGGGTCTATAAAATAGATTGTGACTGCGGACTCTCATACATTGGTCAAACCAAGAGAAACATAGGCACCCGCATAAAAGAACACATAGCTGATGTAAAACACCAACGCTCGTTGAAGTCTGCTGTGTGTGAACATGTGCAACAGGGGACCAACCACTACCTGAGATTTGACAAACCACAGATTCTCGCTAAAGAACATCGATTCCTACCAAGGATGCTTCGCGAGGCTATTGAAATCAAAAAACATCCTAATTTTAATAGAGAAGATGGTTGGAATGTACCACCAGCTTGGGATCCAGTAATAAAAATAGTCAAACCCAAGAAGAAGCAAACCACAGCTAGACTTCATGATACTTTGAGCTCATTCTGCGTAAATAGAAACACCAATGATTAAATTATGTTCGGGTACTTTGAAATAACTACACTGGAACATTGAGACAACTGCCATCTTAGTCTCCCCGTGACCATGGCTGCTGAAAAGCAACCGAAACGTCGGGAAAAGTGTAAAATAAAAATAAATTAAATCTAAATAGTTTAATAATAATTTAATTAGCTTAAAAATTAGTAAAAGTTTAATAGTAGTAGTAGTGTAACAATTTTCAAAATTTTGTAATAAAGTGTCAAATAAACAACGCGATAAAATCCGTATATAGCAGTTTAATTTCAATGAAATATTATTGTTACAAATTAAATAAAATTTTATTTTTCTTATTTATAATTTGCATTATTTACTTATTTATAAAAAATAAAAACAAAATGTGATTTTCACTAGATAATTAAACTAATTCTGATAAATAATAATTACTAAAACAATAAAATAATTAAATTTTTAGTTTAATTCATAAAAACACTTTTGTGTTTTTTTTATCACTAGCGTAATAAGTAGACAAAAATAACGTTTATCTTTATTATTTGAAAAGAACATCGGTCATTTCGAACCTAAAAGTATATAAAAATTAAATTTATTTTCTAATTAATGTTATTTTATAGTGTGTTCATTTCATTAACAATTATAATAATAATAATATTTATTTATTAACAGGTTTAATATAAGATACATCCTTACACTACATTATACATATTACATCAACAGTATTAAAGCATAAATGCCTTAAATAATTTAAGCTTAAATTAAAATGAATTCTTAACTATGTTAATTTATAGTGTATACAAAATAAATGAAGTGCAAAAGGTTATGTTTAAGCCTGCCTGAACAAGGATAAACCTGTGTTTCAGGCCATCACTTGACAATTTTATTTTATACTTGCGCATTACTAATACAAATATTTACAGTCAAGTACATCTACGATTAAAGGTGTTTAGGAAGTAATATACAACCTTAAATATACTTTCAATATCATTTTAAGACTTCTAGCAGTTTTTCTGTGTCCGTATAATTTAATTTTCCTAGGTATTCCATTAACATAGAACTACATTTTTTATAATTAACATTATATATATTTAATATTTTATTTAACTTATTATATAAATAGAGTCCTAAGAATACGTAGAATTTATTGACAAATGCGTGTCTGATTTGAGACTTTGTACAAACTAAGTCTTTTCGTCTCTTGTATAAGACCGGGGTAAACGGGACTTCAGTGTGCTGTTTAAGTATAGTGTGCATAATAAATAATTGACGAATGGTTATTACCTTGCAAGCGGTGTAAAGCTGATGTGTGGGAAATAAGAATGGGCGACGTGTGGCTACCTTAAGAACGGCTCTATGAGCTCGCTCTGAGAATAGATTGACACATCACTAAATAAACCTGTTTTATCACTTTATAGTCGGCTATGTTGCGCAAGTATATAAATATATAAATAAATTTACGTACTCTAGTGCATAACAAATCGATGTGTTTGCGAAAGTTTATATTTGTGTCAATGGTAATACCTAAATACTTTATATCGTCCGTCTTAGTTAATATGGGGTAAGTGCATGCAGTGTCAGCAAACGTACTACAGTTATTATGTGCAATTATGTTTAGGTTTGTATAAAGCGTGTTATTGGTTCTCGTACTAAATAAAATGTATTTTGTTTTATCTGCATTCAGAGTCAATACATTTTGTTGTAGCTACTTCGGGACTATGTTGAAGCCTCGCTGTGCGTATTCATATACCTCGGTGCGTGATGAAGCGGAGAATAACAAAGCCGTGTCATCTACATATGATACTATGGCACTTCTTTGGAGTTTTAAGCCACAGAGGTCATTTAAATAAATCAAGAACAAAGTAGGGCCTAGTATACTACCCTGAGCAATGTCGAATTCACTGTTTTTATGAGTGGAACTTGTATATTGACTAATTTTAGTGCATTGGTGACGGTCAGTTAGATAGTCTGAGATTAATTTATGTTGAATTCCTCGTATTCCTAGTCTTTCAAGCATAGAGCAAGAAATAGTGTCAAAACCACTCGCAAGGTCCAAAAAGATCTTAATTGTGTGCATACCCTTATCTAGGCTTTTAGTGACGTAGTCTGTCACATAGTGAACAGCTTGATCTGTAGACCTTTTAGGGCGAAACCTAATTTACTGTCTGCAAGTATATTATTGTCTTCAAGATATTTTATTAATCTAACGGTAATAAGTTTTTCCAAAACTTTCGATAGACTTGGTAAAACTAAAATGTGTCTATAGTTTTTTATACATTTCCTGTCACCTGATTTGAATACAGGAGTAATAAAATCTATTTTGAGCATTTTCGAAAAAAAACCTTATTTAAATATGATTAAAATATAAATGTGTTATTGGAGGGGCCAGTAAACCTTTTAAGTACCTATTTTATTAGATTTATTGTCCCATCCAAGAGCACAATCTTCCTTTAAACAAGATATAATCCTTATTACCTCGTCAATGTCAGTGTCTAATAATAATAATAATATAATATTCTACCACATACACACAACACCATCTAGCCCAAACTAAGCAGAGTTTGTACTATGGGTTCTAGACAATGAATAAACATACATATATACTAAAACAAAAGAGCGAAGTGTCGTAAAGAAGGTGGTCGCAGAGCAATTTTGGGAAGAATAGTCTTGATAGTGCATTTTCTGCTAAGTTTTTACCGACGTTGACAAAGTGTTAGTTTATTTTATCTGACGCCTCTAGAGGACTAGTGGCTGTTGACAATAGGTCAAACTGGTGTCGAAGAGATTTCAATTGAGATGTATTACTTTTTAGAAACTTCCAGACGAGCTTACTGTCATTACCTGCTTTTTGTAGTTCATTTCTGTCATATTATATCTTTAACTTTTTTTAAAGATTATTACAGAAATTGCGGTATCTTTTATAAGTTTGTAAAAATATTTCATTGTTAGGTGCGAGTTTTGATTGTTGGTGCAACTTATCCTTATTTCGTATACAACGCACGTGGCTCGGCGTTATACAAGGCTTAATATTTTTATATTTATTAGACACTTTTACTATCGATTTGTTTTTCAATATCGCATGCCGCAGTGACATAATAAAATAGCTTAAAGAAGCATTTGCATCGTTTTTAATCATATTTTATAGAAATCTTAAAAAAAGAAAAGTTTTCGGTTGTAAAGATGTTTTTAGAACTCGTGTGTTTTCTGTGTTCGAAAATACTTCCTTGTTTAGCTACGTTCCATTTTACTAACGCCACATCAATGTCGCGTGATTCGTCAAAATCTCGAGGAAAACTTAATTTATTATAAATTAAATCAATTCTTTAAAAGCTTATCATAAAATAATGTAAATTATTATGTGAAGAAAAGTTATTTGAAAAATATTAGCTATTTGTATCGTTGCAAACATTGGTCGAGGATGCAACGGAACGTTTTTGACGTAACGACGCCAACAGTGACATAGGACAAGAGCGGGTCTGTCAAATTGCAATCTGCAACCTCGAAACTCATTGCGGTTTATTACGTATTTCCTAGGCCTTTACGAGAAAATCTGTCTATACAAAATAATTTGTTCATCATAGTGGTACTTGCTTTCATACATTTTATCATTAGACACAATAATTCATTGTCTGGTTTTTCAATGTATGAGAAGTAGCCATGGTTCTTTCAGTAATAAAAAAACAAAAAGTGGTAGTAGAGGACCCCAGGATTTGAACCAAAGTCATTATATTTTAGTGATAAAGTGAGAAGACTCGTTGACCGCTCCGCCATCGCAACCTGCGATACAATAGGCGCATTATTTATAAATGCCGACTAACAGAGACATTGTTGTTGAATATAAGGGATAGTAGTTATTATAATTAAATATATACAAGAACTCGTTTTTGTCTCGCCTTGCACACATGCGCATGACGAAGTTCACCTACTATCATTACATTAAATAATGTTTCATTGTTTGAGTTAAAACATCACACACACAAAGATATTCGCTCTGATCAGTATGCGAATGTGTACCTTACGATGCTACTCGACTTTTGTCTTTGACCGTACGTTTAATGGCGTAACTTCAAGTTTATACAAACAATAGCTAACTGGCAAACAAACATAATTTGTGGTAAAGTCACCTACATAAGCCAAAATCTGCTAAATATTTACTATTGAAGAGGAACTCAATAGCCTTGTATCCAAAATAGAAATTATATTTTTGCTTCGTCTTGAAATGTAATGAAGCCTAGACTATTAACAGCGTTATAGATAAAATAAAAAGAAACTCGTGGATGAAGTTATTTTTCATTTTACGAAAATAATTTATTACGTTGAAAAAATGTAATTACAATGGCTTAAGCGTCTGTTGTATTTGTGGACTTAGACGTAGTATCGTAGATTGTATATGTTAAAATAATATTGCGTTCTTGTATGTAGATTATTATAGGTATTTATTATTGCTTCATTTCACTATATCGACATTAGTAACTAATAAATACTTTCCTATTATTGCTATGAATATTATCAATGTTAGCATATAAAAACTGAATGTTATGGCTCCTGGTAACAACGAGCGGCATCCAGGTCATACGGGCACTATACCCAAGACAAAAGTGAGAAATAATTGTAATGTACCTCAAGAAGCTGTTACGCCGACTAGGAGAGACATGACGACTAATTTGGTAACGGTAAGAATTATTATTCTCTTCTTTATAATTGTAGACAGGCAATCACCAACATTAGCCAATCTTTTCCTATTACCATCGTTTTTAACTCAAACTAGAACAACTTTGAGCAAAGGCAATAGAGACAATGATTTATTCATTAGATATGGTATTGTATATTATATTTATAAGAGACAGTAGAGCACAGCACAATATATAACCAATATGCAATCAGTTAACTGATGTTTTAATTGTCTGTAAGTAGTCCTTGAGTGTGAAAGTGTATTTAAATATTGTGTAAAAGTTTGAGAGAAAAATGAAAACAATATGTTGAATTTTTATCATGCCAGCTGTTGCTTGTGACATGCACATGGTAATCTATACTTTATTGTACTATTCTACTTTCATGCCTCTGATATATATATAAAACTAATAGACTCAGTACTAAAACAGAAAATCCGATTTACTTTAATATATTATTATCTAAATCACCTTCACCATTACTTTATGACACTTCAATGATTATATTGAAAATAAATAATAATATTTGATTTTTTACATAATATGAAATGTACATGAGATATAAGTAATACCATACATGACAAAATGTCTAATATTTTATAAATATCACAAATCAATCAACCTTAACCGAAAAATAATAATGTTATTTTTATAATTCTCAAATCACCACTTACAACATAAACTCAACATCTGTATTCGAATGATGAAAAGAATTTGCAATATCAACTGGTGTGTTTCATCGTAAACTATGAACACATGTGAAGTTCGTATGGGTTTATTTTTGGAAACTTCAGACTTTCTTGTAATTTGAACTGCTGCCAAGCTCCTGTGGTTTGTGACACAGATATTACTGATCAGAATTCTGTTCTATTCTTTCCAAACTAATCTCTTGCTAAAGGATAAGGTAAAATGTATTATTAATAGTATCTTCAATTAGAACTGTTTTCAATACTCCATGGGAGGTTGCTTTTCTAAATATAGCCTGAAAAAGGTGTGTGTTCTCACTTGTTTATTGTGTTCTGCACATATTTTAAGAAATTATATGAATTGTAGTCAGTAGATACCTTTGTTTTTAGACTTCTCTGGATTGGGTGCCCGTTTCTGAATATAATACTCGGACCAACTACAGCCAGTCAAGAAAACCAGCAAATAATACATCAGATCATGAATTGACAGATTTGGGTAAGTCTAAATTTTAATTTTCATGCCTACCAACTATCTATATCTATTTGAAAACCAAAATTATAAATTGATGTTTTTTTAGACAATTCAGTATCTTTTGAGAGTGGCTTTGGAAGATTTGTACCAGTGAGACCTCAGCCGCGCGCGTTGCCGCTGCACGTGCAAAATCGTGAAAATATAACGGCTGATCATCATGATGATGGTACTGGATCATCATTGTCAGGCCACACTTTACACCCTTATGCGCATCAAATACAGAATGGTATTAATTCCATTGTTATTCAACTAGCACTCTAACTTTATTGTATGCAATATTTGTTAAAATATTTATTAGATTGTATATTTTTTATTATTTTTATTATTTAAATGGTATAGCAAAGTTTTATGCAATATTACTGTAGTCTTTGCCTTACTATCAATGTTTCTTTTTTTTTTGTAGACTCTTGGTTTTCCAGATCTTGTGGCATAATTACTTTTAAATTTTGCACTAACTGGGATAAAATATTCAAGGGGAACACATACTAGACTACAAAATTATTTTATTATGGCAATATATTTTCATTGCTTGTTTGTTGAAAAGAACATTTCAAGACAGCATTAAAATAGATTTTTTTATTTCTAACTTATTAAATTTATTGAGTATTAAATAATTATCACACTCAAGTATAAAAGGACTCCAGCCTTGAATCTATATTAATATATATAAAACTTTACAGGAACATAAATAATCATATCTGGATGACGAAAAGAAGTAACTACTTCTTTCTGTCAACTAGATTAGAAATGGTTGTATTATACAATATACAACTACACAGTAATATTATATTTTCCAAATATTTTAAATATACATATCAACAACTCTATATCAGTATGTAGGTGCAGTGTATGAAAATGATTTACAAAAGAAGCATTAAATGCCAGATGTATCTGCTAATTTTAAACCATCTGTAGCTTTATTACATTTATTATTTTACCTGTAGTTATACCCTTCTCACACTGAGTAGAGGCCCGTGCCCAGCAGTGGGACAGTTTAATACAGGGCTGATATTATACAGTTAAACTGGTGTATTAAATACTTTTAAGCATCTATATTATTAAGTTGATTTAAGCGACATGGTGTCTAGTATTCGAATTTGAGTGTGCGCTTCTACGTGGAATCAGTGTAACGGATATGACGCGTGCATGGCAGCCGGCGACATGCACTTGGCAGCAAAAGTACCTACGTTGGAATTTTCACACGTTTCGAGGCATGAACTAGTATTACGGTGTTATCAGGCTAAGCGCTCAGCTAACGTTATTGAACGCGGTTGCCTAGGAAGCGCTGATAATCCTCATACACACGTGGTAGAAGCCAATCAGACGCCGCGTTATCCAGGCGTGGACGATCGAGTATAATAAATGCGGAAGCAAACATGCTGACCGCTTTCCGCAGAATGCGCGAAGAGACTCGCCTCTTGGCGCATTGTATAACTGAATGTTTTTTTTATACAACATACCTACCAAACGTACTATATTTTATGCCTTGTGGTAATTTAGCGTTGGTTCGTTTACAATGCCAGGAGCATCAGTTGACCCACGAGGACGTTAGAAAAGGGTTTAAAGATTATGTCCGAAACTCTTACTTACCGGGCGAAACTCAGTAATTAACGGTGTTTGTCGCCATTGTTGAGCATGTTACTATGTGATTGTGGTATTTCTTTGTAGTGAGGGGCAAAAGAAAACCACTATTTGGCACAAAAATAAATAAATGTTATTGAGCAGACAAGTTAGTAACTTTATCGCACGCCATGACATCTGTGAGATCTGAATCATACATACGCTTAGTTTAAAAGTGATACTTAAAGATAATAACTAAAATTGAACAAATATCAGCAATTGGCACACTTTTTTAGCCATAGCATGTGTGCTAATGCGCGGTACAGGTTATATAGCTTTGTCTCGTTCCCGCGTATGCAATGGTAATCAGGGCTCTAGAAGATGATGATAAGGCCCCAAGTCTGATAAAGCAGCATGCTTTGTTCAACACCATTATAGAGCTCATGAGTGGCACATATTACTATTTAAATAGTATTTGACTGTTTAATAAGAACATTCAATTGTACGACTATTCAAAAATATTGATGTATTCATTTTTTATATTTTAGTTTTAGTTACTAAATCATAGTAATATCATTTTTATAGGTATATAAAATGTTAAAGGAGCTACAAGGATGTCGGGTACGCACGTAAAATATGTTGCGTTGCATGATACGAAAATACTTATTGTGTGTGCTTACCACCAACGGACATCGAACACTGCATTCATAAAACATGAAATAGCAATATAATTTGTACGCTTTGGATGGTGTTCGGAGAACTTCACATCGTTCGTCCTAACGTCGGAGCCATGGTTACTGAGGGTACATGACGGTTCTACGCGAACAGGAGTCAACCAGTATTCGTATTCGCTTTGTTAATTTCTTCCATACTGAAACGAATGCTCATGATCGATGTTCGTGTTTGTACTTACCCGACTTTCAGCGGCACTATGCCGCGCCGAGAGTTGTGAGTTTGATGCCCACACGTGACAAAATATCGTATAATATGACTGGGTTTTCTTCTGTTGTTTTAATGTTTCTAAAGACCTCCGTTACAGAATAATAATTCCTAGTGTGAAAGTAGTCACACGACTTAAAAAAACCATACATATAATATGTGCACTATACTTTTCCTAATTATAATTGTATGCTGTTCAATCCTTAGGCCTAATTCCACACTCGAACCATGCGTCAGCTGCTGTTATGATTGTGAACCCAACTACACCAAATGCTACTGGAAACGTGACACAGCCTTTTAATGTGAGATTTATTCAAATAAAGTTCGAATATCGAAAAATATCTGATAACATTTTACATTTATTTTCTGATGTTATAGGCGCCAAATCAAAACAGAAACAATTTAACTAGAAACCTTAACCCGTCCAGAAATAATTTTGACGGAAGCCACGCGAGTAACAACAATACGACACCTCCGATTTCTAATTCTAGAAGTGGGACAAAGACTGTTAATATAATGAACAACATGTATGAACAGGGACAAGGAAGTTTCAGCAATCTCAATGAAACTAATCATGTGCGTAATTATTTGAAACATATTTTTATATTTGATTGTTATAGATGTATTCAGTTTTGGTTATTGAATACTTTTTGCCGTAGGTTCATAGAGAATCGGCGCGAGCCCTGGGAGAGGCAATAGCTGCAGCATGTCCTGATGCAGCAGCTGTAGAACGTCGGCTAGGACAAATACGTGAATACATCCGAGTTACCTCGTCTCTGGTTGACACTATGCGTAACTCTGAAGAGGAGGTATGTACACTATTATTATAATTAATTTCTCAATTAATCTTAAGGCCGTATGAAAATTGGTTGACCTTTTTTTAATTTAGGCTTTTATCGAACATACTAAAGAAGAATATGATGAATTAGTAGAGATGGTAATGAAATTGAAGGAAAGTGAGACAAAGTTAGAGAAAATATTGTTAGAGAGCAAGCCGGAAAATGATGAAGTACCTGCTGAGGAGACGGAAGGGGTGATTATTGTTGAGATACCTTGTGATACTACACAAGACAATAAACATGAAACTCCAACTGATACTAATGTAAATGTTGACAAAACGTGCAATGTTAAGAACACCGACAGCGTCATCAATAATAATTTGAAAAAGGTCACTAATATTGAAAATGAGCAGTTGAATAGATCCATGCATAACATTAGAGTAGACGATGAAGCTCATCCTCAAGAAGATGCTAACAAATCTACCGAGGTCGTGGTGGAGGAAAACGCACTACAGCTAGTAAATGTTGACAAAAGAAATGTAACACAGGCAGATGAACAACCAGAAATCAAAAAGGATGACCAAGAATTGAACGATATGTTGCGAAAGAACATACTATCGTGCGTGGAAAAAATTACGAGAATAGAAGAAATGAAAACAAAAAAGAAAGAAATGAAATATCGAACAGTTCAGGTTTTTGTTTGTTAATGTGCAGTATGGAGTGTGTCCTTCTGTTGTGAGCCGAATTATCCATAGCATGAAATGGATGACTTTTGGAGCAGAAAATAATTATATCTAATACCCATTGTTTATCATAGTCGCCAATGTCATTTGATACTTACTATCCCATCAAAGCTGCTTTTAGCTTTAACATAGATTTCCAGCTTTGATTATACCTCATCTTAATGCCGTTTTATGTGAATATTGACGATTTTGTAACATTTAGATATTTTGTGTGTTATGGGTCCAAGAAAACGAAACATTTTTTATAAAAATGCATTGGATTTACTTCATAGTACTTACAAGTAGAGTGTGTGGTCCATAACATTTGCGATACATTAAATATTATGTTTGAACCAACCTTTAACTACCCTAGTTATCTGTCTCCACTATCCCGGCCTCCCCTCATTGTTGTTATAATATTGGTTCACTTTTGTATGTTAATAAGATATTTTATTATGAAATTAATATTTATTTTCAGCAGGACGTCGTGACCCGACCTGTATCTGCACAAAGCAACGGCTCCACATACAGTGATAATGAGCTTTGGCAAAACGAAATTAAAAGTAAAATGGAATTGTCTCAGGTGCGCTTAGCTGCGTTAAAACAGCAACAAAAGAGACTTTTAAAGTATCAGGTATGCAAACACACCAAGAATAGCTTGTTATTGTATTGTTGTTATAGAACTCAATAAACAGTGTGATATAATAAACATTATTCTTGCAGGCAGAAGCTAAGCACCAATTAGATGAGATGAACAGAGAAAGGGCTCAAGCCCAGGAAATGCAACCCTCTACTTCACACGACAATTTTGGAGCCGCGCAAGTAAATATCATTTTTCATATTCTGACTTATTTGTCATAGCATTACTTTTGAACCTTTAATTTAATCTTAATTTATGAAACTGTACTTACTTTTGTATATATCTTTTAAATAACTAATTCTTCTATAAAGACCTTTTAAATTACTAATTCTTGTATAAAACACCTTTTGAATTACTAATTATTAAGTATTGATTTTCGATAGCTTTACTTTCTTTATTTCTATTTGACTACTTTCTTTTTTAGCATGCGTTGATCTCTTGTAATTGAGAAAACATAATACCTCATTTTAATTATCAACATGTATTGATTGAGATATTGTGTTTCTTCTAACTCTAACTAATATTTGAATATATTATTTTTAGAATCAATCCATGAGTGGTAATTATCCTCATTCGAACCGAATGTATGCCGCCAATCAAATAGGCGTTGCGACGACATTGCCTCAGTCGACTGAGGCTCTTCATGTGCAACAGAGTATGTCTGCTAATGTAGACACGGACCGCGGACATTCTGGTCATTCTAACCATAGTCAAGATGAGAGATTCTCGCATAGAGATGCTAATGCCACTGGTAGTGAAGTGAGTATACTTTTAACCCAGCCTCTGGTTGTTTTCCCATTGAAAATATGACTCATTACATGGGTTATTATTTTAAAGGAAGCAGCAGGTGTCGGTCGTGATAGCGAAGCAGAAGACGACGAAATGATACTAAACGAACGCAGTCGTATGCTGCAACTGAAACTTAGAGAGTTACAAATGAAGAAACAACATATGGAAAATTTGGTATGTATATTAGAAACTATTTATGATTGCCTTTTATTAAGTCTAAACGCTGAGAGGACATTTAGCCTAGTCAACAAGTGCTTTTTTGGTCAACTTTTTTCAGCAGTCTGGGGAAAATATGAACTAGGTGTCATTCGTTTCAGCATGGCATGTGGATATTTTGAAAAATTCAAGTTCCGCTTGCTAAATTTGCAAACGTTATAAACAATTAACTAAAGGGGTGTTAGTTTTTTGCAAATATCTCAAAAACTAATTGAGATTTTTTAAATGTAAAAAAAGATCAAAATGAGGAGGAAATTTCCTAAGAAAGTCTTGACTCCCGGAATTGTAGGACCAATACTTATAATTTTCCCAGAGGGATGAAAATACGGCCAAAAACGGGTACTCTGGCTTACGCAAGCTACGCCACGCCTACTTCGGACACTTTATCAATAAAAATTAATTAAACATATTAAATAAAAGATTTAAGAAATTATAAAATTCAGGTGCCTTCTGGATCGATAAATGAACAATGACCCGCCGGTTTTTTTAATCACAATTTTGCAATTAGTTATGCATATGTTTAATTAACAATTTTTCGCTGCTTCAACATGAACATTGCAAGTGTGATAATTGTTAAACTATAAATTTATGATTCTTTTCCTTTCTTGGAGCTATTCTAGAAAGGCTTCAGAATAGATTCCCGTTGGAAAAATTGAAAAATTAATATTACAGTTTTTATTAACAATTTTCATAGTTGTAACATTTTAAACTTAAAGTTATAAAAGAAAGAAAAATTTTTCAAAAGAAAATATCTTGCCTGTTTTTGTTTGGGCACGTCACGATCGTGGCGATAAGTCCCGTTCTTGAAATGCGGCTGGAGAGGTGGCATGGAGTCCTCACCTTCCGGCTAACACAGGTAATGACTGGCCATGGTTGTTTTGGCCAGTTCCTGTGTCGCATAGGCCAGCAGGAGACGCCCAGCTGTCATCACTGCGGCGACTGCCGCGATGTTGTTGTGGATACGGCGCTGCACACTTCGGCGGATTGCCCCGCTTGGGCATCGCAGCGCCGTGAATTGATCGCAACAGTCGGTATGGTTGCCCTCTCGCTCCAGGCCGAGGTTCAATCTATGGTCCGGAGCGAGAGGTCGTGGAACGCCGTTGCTTCCTTCTGTGAGGAAGTCATGTCCATCAAGGAGGCGGCGCAGCGGGAGAGGGAGCGCTTAAATCCTCTCCCCAACCGCAGAACCGGGCGCCGGAGGGCGCGTGATGACCTCCAGCCACCCTGAGGTTTGACCTGGGGGTGGTGGGCTGCGTGGGCCTGCCCGCCACCCGATCAGCACCAGGTCCGAGAGGCGGCGTGCGTGTTCCCATGCGCGCCTCTGAGTCGTTTTTGTCCCCCTACAAGGGGACAGTAGAGGGTCTTTATATGTAGTGGCCTGCCGTTTCACGCAGCGGGCTGATACCTCGGCAGGGTCGCGATTGTATGTGAAAGCGATTCGCGCGGCCCCGCCGTCTATGGTTATGTCGAGGAACATCGTAGTAGGTTTAGTCGGTATTACCGGGGTATCCCGCCCCCGGTGAGCCCGACATAACCTCTCCGTCGCCCCACGGAGAGGTATGAGTCAAAGCCTATTCCACCAAGAAAAAAAAATGGCTGTTTTTGTTACAGTAAGTAGAATGAAAAAATATAAGATTAAAATTAATTTGTTTATAATGAATTGTTTATTACATAAATAATGAAAAATTTTTTTTTATATCGTAAAAGTAAACAATTAAGTAATTATTTTAAAACAAAAATGATTAATATTAATTAAAAGTGGTAGAAAATGATTATTAATTAACAAATGCGTTTTTAAGCAATACATTTTTTATTAAGGAACGATTTTCTTTTAAATATCATTATTTGGATCAAAGAATAAGATTCCAAAAAAAAGTTTTCAATTCTTATAAACAACGCATTTATTAATAACAATTTATTAAACAACAATAGATAAAAATTTAAAGAAATACAGTGGTGGACATATAATTAGAAACAGTTCATAAAACTTAGGTAAACACAGAATGAACTATCGTTATGAGTAAAAGATATATAGATTAAATCACTATTAACTATGCAAGAATATAGCCAATGAGTTGTTAAAAACTCATAAAGTATAAAAAAACGAAATCTGTTCTACCTTTAATTATTAAAAGAGTTTAAATATGAATGATATTTGAATTTCTATTATTGGCCGCTTGAAAAATTAATTAGAAACATGGTAGGTTCCAAAAAAAGAACCTATTTCTACGCTTTTTCTGTAGTTTCGGCGGCAATTAAACGTCAATTTGGAATTACGTGAATAATAAGTTTTGTTAAAAATGGGTAAAAATAAGAGTTGTGGGGAGTCAACTAGACAATTAATTGTTAAATTTCATTTAGATCGAAAGTGGACTTATAGAAGAATTGTTAATCATCTAGAATGTTCTGAGAAGAAAGTTTTCAACACTATTGCTCATTATAAAAGAAACGGAACTACTAAAAGTGTTGTAAGAAAGGCTAGTCCAAGGAAAACGTCTCCCCGGGAAGATGTGCAAATAATACGTGTAGCCAAACAAAACCCGTTTAAAGGCTCCAACGAGATTAGAAATGAAGTTTTTCCACCTGATGACCCAAGGAACATTTCATCGAAACTGGCACACCGCAGATTAGTGGAAGCTAAATTGTTCGGGAGGGTTACTCGAAAGGTAAAGCTTTTTACCAAGCAATACCGAGAGAAGCGATTATTATTTGCACAGAAATATCTTAACTGGACAAAAAAAGGAAACAAAAATACTTTGATTTTTACCTCATTTCTTTATTGTTTCTAATTACTTGTCCATGACGGATGGTACTGAAAATGTCGTTTAGTTGTTTGTACGTAACTAAATATTTAAATGGTAGTTGTAAACTCTGATATTTATTTGTTTGTTAATGAATTATAAGTTGTTCAACGTATTCTATGCATTTTGTTGTTTTATTTCCAAAAACAAAAGTTTTACGGCAATTTGCCTTGTATAATTCATTCGTCGGCCTCGATGGTGTAGTGGTTAGTGTAACCGACTGCCACGCCTGAGGTCGCGGGTTCGATTCCCGCACAAGTCAAACATTTGTGTGCATGAACATGGATGTTTGTCTTGGTCTGTGTGTTTCTATGTATAATATGCATGTATTTACAAAAAAAAAATGTATATATGTATGTTTATCCATTGTCTAGTACCATAGTACAAGCTCTGCTTAGTTTGGGCTAGATGGTGTTGTGTGTATGTGGTAGAATATTATTATTATTATTATTATTATTATAATGTGAAATACGTCGCAAGTGTTTCTAATTATATGTCCACCACTGTATATAACAAAAAACGGATCATTAATAATATTAAAAAAAAATCTTTTTCTTTATTAATTTAAGTTTTAAATTTTGCAACTACTTTAGATTATTTTTAAATTTTAAATCCTTTCGATAGTAGCTCCAAGAAAGGGAAAAACCAAATTTATAGTTTAACAATTATCGCTCTTGCAATGTTCATTTTCAAGCAGGAAAAAATTATTAATTAACTATTCCATAACTAATTGCAAAATTGTGATAAAACAACCCGGTTGATTATTGTTCATTTACCTATCTAGTAGGCCTCTGAATTTTTTCATTTCATCATATCATTAATTTTATTGATAAAGTGTCCGAAGTAGTCGTGGTTTGCGCAAGCCAGAGTATCCGTTTTTGGCCGTATTTTCAACCCTCTTGGAAAATTATAAATATTGGTCCTACAATTCCGGGAGTCAACACTATTATTATTATATTAGGAAATTTCCTCATGTTTTAATCATTTTTTACATTTGAAAAAACTCAATTACTTTTTGAGATAGTTGCAAAAAACTAAACCCCCTTTTTTAGTTAATTGTTTATAACTTTTCACTTTTTGGAAGTGGAACCTGAATTTTCAAAAATCATCCTCATGCCATTCCGATTCGAATGATACCTCGTTCATATATTTCCGAGATTGCTGAAAAAAGTTGACCAAAAAGCACTTGTTGACTAGACTAATTTAAATTTCCTTATTACGGTGCAAACATGAAACAAACAATTCTGTGATGCAAATAAATTTGTATTCAGTGTATATATTATTTGTTTCAATGTTTGTAAAGTAGCTATTGAAAGTTCACAATTCCCTGCTCACTTTACTGGCTATCCATTCGTCCCGGGTAATAATACGTCATCCGGATAAAAAAGGCGCAAAGAATATCTACCTCCAGACAAGTATTTGTGATCACAAAGATGTCTGTTCTATGTGGGCATAGAACTACACTCGTAAATTAGCAGTAGCAGACAAATATTGCCCTCGAGAGTTAATAAAAATATTAAAAACCAAGTCTGTGAAATACCATTGAAGTGCACATCTTGATATAAATAGACAAAATACAAACCTATTAAGAATAAGCTAATCTTAGCGGGTGTGTGTTTAGGTTCAAGAATTTCAAAAGTTGCAAATGGCGACGCGTCTAGGCACCGAGCACAATACTTACTCGAGTTCCGGCGAAGAAAGTGCTGAGGAGGAACTGCCTCGGAAATGTAATAAACCTAGTAGCAACAATAAAAATGAAGATCCCTACAAACTGATGGAAATCAAAGCAATTAAGACAGCTCTACAAAAAACTAAAGGTAACATGTGTTATGAAAAAGTATTACTCAAGTTGTTGTTGGTAGATTTCGGTCACTAACGTCTAAGGCTTTATATCCATCATCAGTGCTATATGATTATCTGTTATAATTACATTGTTCTCTTGTCTCTCTTACAGATTTAATGAGGTCAGTGGAAAGTTATGAAGCAGATCATCTTTCGGGGGCCCACGACGATTCCTTCAGGGAACCGTCAATGCATTCCAACATACATGACAAGTATGACAAGTAATACTATATACAAAGAGACTTCAAATACCAGCAAAATTATTATAAAAGTACAATATTTGACGACTTTATTTGTGTTTCCAGCAAATCGGAAGGCGGTGGCAGTATGGGCGGGTGGTCTAACGAAGGCAGCATGTGTCGTGTGCGCAATTCTTTGCCACAACGTCATAAGTTTACCAACGAACAACACTCGCAACAGCATTCGCAACAACACTCACAACAACACCCGCAACAACACTCGCAGCAACACTCGCAACAACACTCGCAACAACACCCGCAACAACACTCGCAACAACACTCGCAACAACACCCGCAACAACACCTGCAACAGCATATCGTTCAACATCAACAACAGCAACAACAAAGTATGTAATTTCAACCAATATTTTTTTTAATGTCGCTCTTAATTTTGTCATTATTGATAATTAATATTCACTTTTAGATCATGAAGCCAATATCGCTACATTGCAAGAGCTAGCACAGGAACTGCGTATGGAAACTGAAAAGATAATGGGTGAACGCGCTCGCATTAAAGACATGATATCAAATAAAGGTGAGTCTTTCGTTATAAATAAATTGATATAAACTACTTATAAAAGTATCACTAAAACTCAGCTAGCTCTCAACTGAATAGCTATTAAGCACTTGGTCAATGATTAAGCTATGATCAACGGCTCGCCGCTGTCATTATTATTATTAAGCCTTTATTACTGGTAACTAAACAATAATATAAAAAGGGTTGCTTATAAACTAACACATCTGGTTAACCGGTTTAGTGATCAGCGTGTCCTGTGACACATAGGCCTCTTCCAGCTGCTTCCATTCTTTTCTGTCTCTAGTTCTCCTCTTCCAAGTACCGTTACCGACTTTCTTGATATTATCTATCCATCTTTTTGGTGGTCTGCCTTTTTCCTTTTGCCATCAGTCGGTGGTTGCCATTCAGTCATTAATGATGTCCATTTTATTCTACTGTCTCTTGTCATGTGTCCTGTCCAACTCCATTTTATCTGTCTTACTATTATTATTTATTATATCTCTCACCTTAGTTATGGATCGTATATCATCTGCTTTCATGCGATCTTTTATTGTAACACCTATCATGCTTCTTTCCATTCCTCTCTGACAAGTTCTCAATTTTTTTAGATGTTTTTGATTCAGTGCCCAGGTTTGACATCCGTATGAGAAACATGGCAAGACACACAAGTCGAACACCTTTTTCTTGACAAATATAGAAATCTGTTGGCTCTTAAATATCTCCTTGAATGACCAATATCTTTTCCATGCACACGTAATTCTTCTTTCAATTTCCATGTCTGTTTGGTCTCTAAATTATATTAGTTGTCCTAAGTATGTATAGCTTCTTACAAATTCTATATGTTAATTATCTACTTTTATGTCTATTTCTTCTATATTTGTCATTAGCTTTGTCTTGGATTTATTTATGGTAAGACCAACTATTCTGCTTGCCTCTGTCAGTTGTTGCAACATTTGTTGTAGCATGCTCGCGTTGTCAGTGATTAGGACAAGGTCATCCGCAAATCTCAAATGATTGAGTTTCTTGCCGTTGATATTCATACCTATATTTTCCCACTCTAGATTTCTGAATATACTTCCTAGGATAGCAGAAAAAAGTTTTGGAGATAATGTATCACCCTGTCTTACTCCTTTGGCTATAGGGAACTCTTCTCCAGTTGTTTCTAACTTTATTTGTGCAGTGCTATATATAGTGCTCGCCGCTGTTACTTAACTATTATTCAATAATTAAGATTTATAAACTGATCAAAATTGGTGTATTTGAACGTCATTTACTAATAAGATTACCCATGCTTATCTCATCGATATTATTGTAATTTTTGTTTTAAACCTAAAACGCATTTGGCAATACTCAAAGCATTGTCAACGTTAAATTAAGTAACTGAAAGTTGAGTTACCAAATTCGGCTACTTAAACTGTCATCATCTAAGTTATTATGCAGCAAAGTGGTTTATTCATAATCATCGTTATCAACTTGCTTATACTTGATAAAAATCAATGCAAATTATTGTTTTTATCTGATTGAATAAGAACTAAACATAAATACCGACCAACGCGTATTCAAAGGACCGAAAAGCAATGACCTCTCCCTTAGTATAACATCAAGGAATGTTATTTTATCCAGTAATATTTGTACATGAATGGGGTTTTGGAAATCTGTTTATTTTGGATGATACCTCTATGAGGTATCTACCTTTGTGCAAAGTTTTAAGCTTTCTGACTCAGCAGTTTGAGCTGTGCCTTGGTTGATATATCAAACTATTAACTCCTTTTCCCCCATTTAGCGGTTGAGTTTAAATAAATAACCTTTCTTAGTATTCCACTACGTTTTATAAGAAATTTCAAGTCTCTTGAAACAGAGGTTTGGGCTGTGTGTTGATATAACAGTCAGTCAGTTTAACCCTTTATTGCAACATTATTTTAAAGCCTCGTATCCACTAGGCAACATTTACCGCGCGAATTGTTGCACAGCATTGTTGCTCATCGCAACGCGGTACTTTGTTCCAGCAACATGTCGCCAGAGGTACTAGTATTGATTTCAGCGGCTACATTTATAATTACATCGGCAAAAAAACATTGTGAACAAAAAGCCACTTTGGTGGGTAAGGAATACTTAAAAAATAAAGAAAATCTGTATAGTGGCAGCCGTATGGTTGATGGATCTTTTACAAACTTTACCCGAATGAGGAAAGATACTGTTAAAAAAAAAATATCCATAATATCGAAGCAGGATACAAAATTTCGAAATGCTTCTAGTGCTTCTGTCAGATTGGCTGATACTCTTCGGTATTTGGCAACCGAAAATTCATAATCTTCATAGACCTACACTCCCTACACTTGACAACATTTGATGCTGAACTGCATGTTGCACGGAAACAAGCCGTGCGTCAAGTTGCGCGCCAGTCGGCAACGTCGCGCCTTGTTGTGCAAAGTTGCCGATTTTGTTGAGCGTTTCGTGTTGTGCGTCAATTGTTCCCTAGTGGATACGAGGCTTTAGTATACACAAGAACCGAAAGACTTTGGTCGTATTAAAACTAGGCATGCAATCAAATATGATTAAAAATCAAAAATATTAAATTAACTAGCATCGTTGTGCTGATTTCCACGCACAATTATAGTTACCGAGCGTGTCAATGACCACTCGCTGCGCCTAATCATTTTTCATCACACTTTACAAGCTTTGGACTGTCAGAAAGGTTGAGTGGGAAGTATTTGGTGATAACGTAAGCAATTGGCTTATTAAATATTATAAATAATACAAATATTACGCAGATTTGACCATTCTGGCGAGTTCAAATGTGTCTCACTGCTGCAGACATATTATTCTCAGGTAGCGCACCATTTTTGTATACCGAGCATTGGTGTATAGGAAGGCCATATTTGAACACAGTAACCATGTTCGGAAGCGAGCAGCGGAGCGGCGGGGAATGCGTAAGCAAACGGTAGTACCGTTACGACAATAGCATGGTTGCGTGCGCACTGACGACACTGATAGGGAGTTCGGCGTGGGCGGCAGGGGGCGGACACGTGTACAGCTAATGTGATATCATAATTTTTTTTAGACAATCTTTTGGATAAATAGACAAGACTATTTCAGTGGCTAACCTTGGGGTTTCGTGCTTTACTTTAATGCTACTATTATAGGCAATAGAACGAAAAAAATCTTGTTCGATTTTAATGGATGCAGAAGTGTAATAAAGTAAATTCGTTATCTGCATAGCAGAAGCGAGTCGCAAGCAGAAGGTGGTGAACGAGGAGGCGCGCGCGGGCCCGTCGGGCGCGGCCGGGCCGGCCGAGCGGCGCCAGCTGCAGCTTCGGGCGCTGCTCGCCGACAAGCAACGCGAGCTCGAGGCGCTGCTCAACAAGGAGGTACGTGCGCGTGTGTCACACACAGTGACACTCACGGTATAATGAAAGAGGGGGTGCGCGTGCTTTGTCAACCTATATAAATAAAAACGCGTGGCTGCAACGCTATCCCCGCGCTGCGGCCGCGCTTCAGTTCATCGATTGCCTAGTGACGGCTGCGCAGCTGCAGCACTACCCCCGCGCTTCAGTTCATCAATCGACTAGTGATGGCTGCGCGGCTTCAGCGCTACCCCCGCGCTGCGGCCGCGCTTCAGTTCATCGATCGACTAGTGACGGCTGCGCGGCTTAAGCGCTAACCCGCGCTGCGGCCGCGCTTCAGTTCATCGATTGACTAGTGACGGCTGCGCGGCTTCAGCGCTACCCCCGCGCTGCGGCCGCGCTTCAGTTCATCGATCGACTAGTGACGGCTGCGCGGCTTCAGCGCTACCCCCGCGCTGCGGCCGCGCTTCAGTTCATCGATCGACTAGTGACGGCTGCGCGGCTTCAGCGCTACCCCCGCGCTGCGGCCGCGTTTCAGTTCATCGATCGACTAGTGACGGCTGCGCGGCTTCAGCGCTACCCCCGCGCTTCAGTTCATCGATTGACTAGTGACGGCTGCGCGGCTTCAGCGCTACCCCCGCGCTGCGGCCGCGCTTCAGTTCATCGATCGACTAGTGACGGCTGCGCGGCTTCAGCGCTACCCCCGCGCTGCGGCCGCGCTTCAGTTCATCGATCGACTAGTGACGGCTGCGCGGCTTCAGCGCTACCCCCGCGCTGCGGCCGCGTTTCAGTTCATCGATCGACTAGTGACGGCTGCGCGGCTTCAGCGCTACCCCCGCGCTTCAGTTCATCGATTGACTAGTGACGGCTGCGCGGCTTCAGCGCTACCCCCGCGCTGCGGCCGCGCTTCAGTTCATCGATCGACTAGTGACGGCTGCGCGGCTTCAGCGCTACCCCCGCGCTTCAGTTCATCGATCGACTAGTGACGGCTGCGCGGCGATAGCGCTGCTGCTGCGCGGTAAATTTGAAGGTGCCCTAAAACATTATTTATAACATTGATCTGTTGTTACAGAAAGTAATATGCCCTGGACCTGAACCTCAGAATATTAAACAGGAATCACATACCGCTTCAGTCGTCAACCAATCGTACAATAGGTAAGTCCTGACACAACTACTTATTTTGACTGTAGAAATAACTATATGTATATATGTATCTTAAGTCATATGTATGTTTTGCAGCGAACAAGAGCACATTAGCGAAGCGGAGTCCAGATCCGAGCAAATACTTATGGACTCACAGAACTCGAGGGAAGCCGAGAGCTTCAGAGTAAGTAGCAACAAATCTTTGGCATTGTGGGGAAAACTCGGCAGTTCCGTCTAATAATGTATTACACTGAAACTACGTAGTTCGTCGATACGCGACGCGTGGAGTGAACGCTGGCACATTCTCGAATCTTCGTACTGTTTACATACCGGGTATGGCGTTACTAGAAAACTCTAGAAACGCTTTACCCGCGTATAAATAGAGCGCACGAGCACCGCCAAGTCAGTGCCCCAGGGAAGTTGCCTCTCTCCAGTGTGCTACTCGTGGTACACGGACGACATCCCCGTCACCGACGGCGTTAAGCTCGCGCTGTATGCCGACGACGCCGCCTACATCTCGACTTCGATGAACGGTGTCCACGCGGTGGCCAAGATGCAGCGCACCCTAGACGCACTTCCCAGCTGGCTGAAGGACTGGAGACTGACGGTCAACGTGGCGAAGACTCAGACGATCTCCATGGGCAGCATAGCCCTGCCACAATTGAAGCTCATGTGAGAGAACCACGAGTGGTCCGCGACGGTGAAATACCTCGGCGTGACCATCGACCGCGCCCTCTCCATGAAGCCCCACGTCAACAACGTAGTCGTCCAAACGCGCACCGCGCGCGCCCTCCTGCGACCCGTGCTATCGTCCCGATTGCCGCTCCGTGCAAAGCTCGGCGTGTGCAAGACGTACATCCGCAGCCGACTCACCTACGCTACCCCGGCCTGGTTCGCGCTCACCTCTGAGACGAACCGCCGCCGGTTGCGTGCGCAGCAGTCGCTCGCGCTCCGCACCATTGCTGACGCCCCTCGCTTCGTGCGGAACAGGACGATCTCCAGGGACCTGTGCATGGAGAGCTTGGACGACTTCGTGAGACGCCTGAGCACCAACCTTTTCGTGCGCGCCTACGGATCGCACGCCCGCCATTTGCGGGAGCTTGCGCCTTACCATCGGCGACCACCGGACAGGATGGCCCTGCCGCGAGACCTCGTCTCCGTGCCAACCCCCACCGGACCTACATCAACGCTCCCTCTGACGCTGGCTGACGGGCGCTCCCCGGGAAACTCTTCCCCAGGAGCTCGACCTCGCCAAGCGCAGAAGAGACCCATTGGACACGACCCGAGCGCTGCTGGCACGCTGGTCACCCGCCGGGACTCACCCGTGCGGGCTGGACCTCGCTAGCTGCGCTACCCACCGGCTCTGACGACCTGGACTGACCAACGGGCCTGCACGGGCCCACCCCAGTGACCCGCCTGTATTAGCAGGCGGCGACGACCACCACCAAGACAGGCCCACGGCCTGGTCTGGTTACCCTGAGACCCCGTAGGGGTCTACGAGAAGAACCTTCGAGAGCCAAGTCAGTTTACAATCGTAAGCGGTCAAGTGTTCATCGAAGCGAACGGAAGCGGAAATACTACGGAGTTTGAAGCAGTTACAGTGGAAATGTGTAGTATAGTGTTTGTTGTGTTTTAATTAAACGTGTTTTAGTCGGTAATATTGTTTACATTCCTATCCCTCGAACCCAGCACGTAACAATACTAAACTAAATTATTGACATATTTCGTTTTGTGTTTAGGGTGGAGGCGACAGTGCATTAGGTGGAAGATCTGGACAGTTACCGCCTCATATAAGCAGCGCTTATGGAAGCGACACAGACAGGTATGACACTTCAATTACAACTTGAATGACACACTAGCTGTAGCGATTTCAACCACGTTTGTGATTACTGCTACGCTCACGTGGCTCGTATTATGATGATAGCCTATGTAAAATGTAGAATAAACTGGCTCTCTAATAACAATATAATTCTAAAATCCGTTTCATTGTTTTTAAGTTTAAATACAAAAGTACTTAGAAATTATTCCTCCTCCTTAATATTAGCCATTCATACATACAACCATGTATGGTTCTCCAATCCCTTTCGAGAACCATAGCAAAGACTGGAATGCTTGTCTTGCTTTATTCAATCTCATCATATTCTTCGCGCGCTTCACGGTTGTCGCTTATGTTAGTTTAGGCTAGACTACTCCTAAACTGGCTTTTCTCTAGAATGTTTTCGATCTGGTCAGAAAATGTTAACTTAGGTCGTTTCAACTATCCTATTAACACTTTCTTATATTTTTTACTACCATAAGACGCATTTATAGTAGGGTGCGTTCGTCGTTTATAGCGAGTGACGGTTTTTGTATGGACATTTGTTATTTGCAGTGCTACTAGAAACAAATCCAATCAAAGAAACCGCATGAGGCGAAGGCAACCACAAGAGAGACAAGCTGATGAGAATGCGGTAATGCTTTAACAATCGTTATATCATTTAAATGTAAAGTTGAAATGCATGTAGGATTTTATTAACATCTCTCTGTCTTTATTTATAGGCAACACAAACGAATAATGCAAATCAAAATATGCGTCACGAACCACGAGTAGAGCCGTCCAACGTGAATATGGTGCCACCGATTGCCCAAAATTGTAAGATTTAAAACATTGTATATATTTTATAATAAGTAATCTTACATGCTTCATAACGTATACTGTATATTATAGCGTGTGCACTTCACTAGAGTAAGTAGTTCAGTCGGTGGTCGACCGCCAAGCAGCCCTGCTAGCATAGTCATTACACGCCCTACAATTTACTTATTTTGTTTTCAGTGGGTGACAATCCTGCTAACATGCCGTATCCACACTTGCCTCCGCCTTGCTGGAACACTTCTAAGTCTAATCAGGTACTTATATTTTAATATGTCATAGCCTAGGTTACACTCGAGTGTATGTACGTACCTTAACAGAGCAAGCGTGTATGTTCGAATAAAAATAGCTGATAGTAATAATATCGAGAACTTAATAAAACAAAAATATAACTCAGCTGTCATTGACTATGTTACCTGCTTAGGCGTATATGTTGTAGTAGTACCTAATCTTATGTTTTTATACATATACTAAAGTTGTAACGGGTCGAGGTGTATATGATATATTTTGCTAAATTGTTTATCGTCATAAATAAATATGACTAAAGATGTTAAGGCTAAATCACCCAGTTTTCGGATCTTTGTCTTGGCTGTGTAAACCCGCATCTACTTTAAAGTACTACACAGATATACATTAAATTTAGTACACTAATAATGACCTAGCTGCGGACTCGGACGGAATATAAATAATTTTAATTAATTCATTTAGCTTAAATTGTAGTAAAGTTCAATAATAGTAATGTTTCAAAATTATGTAATAAAAGTGTTTTAAAATAAACAACGCGACAAAATACGTATAAGGTAGTTTAATTTCAATGTATAACATTCGAGTAAACATAAGACAATATTATATAATAAGATGAATTAAAATTGTGAAGTATAATCTCGTGCTTTCGCTCAACCTCCCCACACGTATATGGACACCCAGAGACTGTACGTCACTTGCAACCATTAGATGTAAATAACATATTATAAACTTTCAAATTTATGGCTTTTATAATTTTCAGGATATGCGCAATCAGTTCACTCAGAATAGTCACTCACAAACCATGGAGCGTTTGTTGGGAACACCACAGATATCATTTCCACCTTCCATGCCCTTCAACATGATGATGCCATACAGTAAGTCTTATTAAATACAACTAAAATGTATTTATTAACGTTAAGAGCCCATTCGCACCAAGAATAGGCCGACCAGGGATGTAGATTCTTCTTACTTCTGTAGTGTCATAGGTGCTAGATATTCGTACCAAATTCTTGGAGTAAGAAGGGTTGCCAGAGCTAAAGAATTAGCTGGACGTTCAGTAGTAAGTTTATTGGTCTGTGTCCATTACAATAGCTACGCCGCTTCTTCTTTTTTGTAAGTTACTAGATTTTGCCCGCGGCTTCCCTCGCGTAAATGTAGAATAGGTTAGGTTATTAACAGTACTTTTTTCTGGATGAATGGTACTCTATGTGCTTTCCTTTACCCCTAACAAAGTGTATGCGAAATTTCATGATAATCAGTCGCGTACAAACGTAACAAACAAACTAACTCACATTGGTATTTGTATAATATTTGTTAGACTAAAGCGTGCAAGAAAGGCGTGTTAATAAGCTACGGTAACCGATTAGCATTAGCAAAGCTTAAAATACAAGCGACCAGGTATTTTATATTAAGTGTATAATAGCGTGTTATAATAATATTGGGCTTTTGTCTAGGTATGGTCGGCGGTTGCGGATGTGGGTGTAGTTTCTGGGGTGCCTGGTGCTGGCAACAACTGGTAATGCAGCAGCGGGAGATACATCAACTTAGAGATCAACTCAATCATGTGAGTCGCTTCTTCCAAACCTTCAACTATATTCAAGCCAAGTTAAGTGCCAAATGTTTGTGCATAAACAAAAAATGGTACCTATATAATTGGATACATGATTTATTGATACTAAACCATGTTTTAGTTGGAAGAGCGCTGGCGGGCCGAAACTGCTTCGCATACGTTAAACAACCAAGTGCCCCCAGGCAATAGAGCCAATAACTACTGGGACAACTTCCGAAGGTAAACTAAATGAATGTTACTATTGTTACTTGTATTATTTTAACTATAATTATATTTAAAGTATGTATTTATTATGGTTTTCTCTTTTCAGATATTAGAGAACATACATATTATTTTGATCTAATTTAATTTATTTTAATATTGTTATATAATCGAATTGTATTTATATATTATAATCACTTCAGTTCAAAAATTAATTAAGGGTGAGAATCATGTTTGCCCTAGAATTTGAGTTTGGATTGGTTGATATATTTTCTCTTGCTTTTGTAAACAACTAATTATATTACGTGCTTGCGCTATAATAGTTCATAAGGTGTTCACACTAACATTTCTTTTAGTGTTCTTTAAATCAGCGTGTTTTTGTTACGCATTTGAAACGCATGCAATAAAAATATATGTTTATCTTTTTCAGCTATTCCCGTCAAAATCTTCTCTCTGCTAATAACAAGACAAACGCGGACGGCCACTTAGGCGCTGGGCCCGCCCATAACCCGCATCCTTTAGTCGAAAGATCTCATAACACTTTACACCATACCTCAGCAGCCACTCCTCCATGCATCACTCCCAAGAGAAACACCAACGCTGCTAGTTCCTCACAAAACATTGGTCCATCATCCCAGGCGAATATTGACGACGTACCCAACAGACACACGCGCCGCAATGTTGTGTACGAAAGATCTCTCTCCTTCTCCTCAGCTCCAGACGTACTGAACGTTAATCAGAACGCCGATGTTGAACCGGCCGCTGCGTGCAATTCCAGGAATATGGATGACAACAATGTTTCCAACATTAACATAAACCGCCAAGAGCTTCCCTCAAACTCATTTAGGAATTTGAATATTACGAATCCGATTCCAGAAATCATCCAGTCACACTCAAATAACTTAAATACGTCTGCCAATAGTAAAAAGAAATCTTCTTCAAAACTACCCGCGAAGAATTCGACGAATAGACGAAATTACACGTTGGATTATTCACAAATGAGTAATATTAACATTGCAAGTACATCCGAAATGCCTAACCCTAATTTAGCGTCCACCAGTCGCGAAGTTCAAGATAAAGCTACTTCAAAACTCTTTGATCTCCTCAGAGAAAATGTGTATTCTGAAGTGACAGCTCTGATTGATGTTAACGAATCTCACCCCGATTTTTTGATACAATTGTTTAGAGAACTACAATTGATAAGTTCGGATGCTTTGCGGCAAAAAGTATTACAATCCATACGTAATGTTCTGAGTCAATACAGTTCCATATTAGAAAACCAAAACGAAAGCACACACGAAGAAAACAGACATGAAACTGTTTCGACGACGTCTGGAGAACCCAATTCTTTCAATGAAAGTAACTCTGCGCAAGATATGTGCAGTAACCCCATACAAATTAATAACAAAATAGTTCGCTTCTTGCTATTAAAAAGCGATGAAACCTGCACTACTGAATTTCTGGAAACATTGGCTTCGGTTATTTTGAGCAGCGTTACAGATGAAAGATATCCACAGCAAACGAAACGAAGACTTGTGGAATTACTTTCCAAATACGATGGCATGCGAGTTTGTGATGTTTCCGGCGATATTATTGAAAATCTGCATTTAATGGTACCCGCTAGCACTCATCAAGTACCAGAGAGCGAACCTGCGCAACTTACTAATGAGCTATCAGAATCTTCCATTTTACAAGACGTAGCAGGATCTTTAAATTTATTTAGTTCGAGCGACAGCCAATTGCATCAGCTCAACGCTTGTCCTTACGACCTGTGGCCGGGACACGTTCACATGGACATCGAAACATCCGACATGAACGATAATAGTCCTCGTTCTAGTCAAGAGGGTAAAGTCGATCTCATAAATTGTTCCGAGATGCATAACGGAGATTTAGCCGAAGCTGATCAAACATGTCACACTGAGACCGAGGACGGAGGCGCTAACGGCCATGACGTAGCGGGAGCGAACGCTGAGGCTTTACCTGACGTTGTAGACACCGAGGAAGTCACCCCGACTGAGGTAATGCAACACGTATTGTATTGTAGATGCCTGCCATTAATTAATTGTGCTAATCGTAGTGAATAAGTTCCTATAACATTTTTCTAACATTAACATTTTAATATCTATTATATGGCTCATTGGTGACTGGAGTATAAATTGCCATCAACTATGCTACGTCAATATGACTTTCCTAATTGTCCACGATCAGTTGTGATGGCACATGCAACACAATTTTGTATACATATAGGTAACCATTATTTTATTATAATTATGATCTAATGTTTGATAAATGTTTAAAAAAATAATCTTGCGAGGTTGTGCTTTAATTTCTTTTGTAACTTTCTACACACTGTTGATGCATCATTCTCTAGATAGGTATACATATATCTAGTGATACTGCCTGTGCAACACTGATTTCAGACTATAATTTTATTTCTGCCAATATTTGTGTCTGTTATGATGATGTCCACACCATGGAATGTAGGGTGCGCTATAATCTTAAAAACTACTCGAATACTACTCAGTAGATGCCAAAACTGAGCAAATAAAGCTTGTTTAATCTGCTAATACTAACTTCTATATAAATGTGTAGTGTCCAGCGATAACCAAGAGGGAAGCCATTGGACTGCTCAGCTACACCTGAATATTCGAAATGATGTGCGTATTAAACAGTTAAAGTTAATCATCACATGCTTTAATGGTATACATACATAGATAAACGATTGTGCCTAGTCTGTTATTTGTATTCGTTGTTTGAATGTATGGATTGGATAGTACTCTGTGATATAGGAAAAACAAAGATGTTAACACGTTCAGTGCCACTACGATTTTCATGATGTTTTCCCGGATGTCGCATACATTTCACATTGGACTCACCAAGCGAGTCGCCGGCACTACAATATAAATTGAATGAACTCGCCACGCGAGTTCATTGCCATTATGTAAGGGTAAAATTTATATTTTGTTATTTTTGTGGCCGTCTCAGTCTTCGTAACGTTTGTATCGGAAGTGAAACGTGTTTGACGATTGTTTAGTGTGTTTCAACTTATAAACATGGCAAAAAACTCAAATGCTATTATAAAAGGTAAGTTTGTTTCGTAATTTAGGCAGTGGTTGTCAACATGTACAGTTCATCATAGGTTTTTACAGATTCACGTCCGCCATACTGAATTTTTGTCGACGTAACATAGCCTATAACACTCGGGGGAAGAATACGAATCCATTGACACCTCATACTTCAGAATAGGCTTCAAGCTACAGGAGGTCTCAATAGAACGGATGTAATGTTGACTGTCCGTATGGCGTAGTGGTTTAAGCGGTCGTCTCGACGTTTTCTACTACACAAAAAAAATATATATATATATATACCCACATACATACGTACGTTTGAAAAACACTACCTACCTACTACCTGACCCAAAAGGAGTCGGCCAGGTAAAAAATAATATAAGGAATTACACTACAAGTATAATAATTCAAATTTCAACTAATATTATAAAGTAAATAAATTTATTTTTCTGTATTTGTTTGTAATAATAACCTCGAAAACTATTTAACTGGTAAGGCAAAATAAAAAAAATTACTAAATACTTTTTACTCATTTTGTGAAATTAGTTAATCACTAATCGGGTAAAATCGGAAAGCTATGACTGTCGTATCATAATATTAGACGAACTACTTTCATATTCAATGTTCATAATGTACAGTGATCTCCACATCAACATACACAAAATCTGAAGCCGTAATTTATCTCTTGTCTAAATTTTTGTGATACTTTCATTCTGTTTTAGATTCATAATATAAGTAAGTAGTATCCAAGCTATTGTGTTGAAGTTGTTGTCTAATGTTTATTTATTTAAATTTTGAGAACCGGCGGCAGTGAACACTCCTAGCAAGTTCATGGCATTGTATAATTACTTTATTTCTTTCATATAAAGAAAAATTTGTATCATCCGAGCCACCATGTAATTGGTTAAAAAACATCATATTAAATCTACACTGTAATTTTGAACAGAATATACGGATGCGTTTTGGTAATATTATCGAAAAACACCGAACTCGCCACGCGAGTCGTCGGCACTGGAATAAAATTAACGCGAACTCGCAGGGCGAGTCGGTGGCACTGAACGTGTTAAAATATTCATTTTATTTATATTATTGGGCACCTTAGTATGAAATCTATACCCACGGCCTACAGAAAAAAAAAAGAGTAGGAAGTTCAGTTAAACATCTATAGTTCACGAATATATATGTATGTCGCATTGATGCAGATAATGGGATTCAGGCCAAAATATGAAAATCAAAAATAATATATTAAGGTTAATTATAATAAGGTTTCGGACATTTTTATTGGTTTCTTGTTAGTACCAATAATTTAAAAATAAAATAAAGGAAAATAAAATAACGACAGAAAAGTTTTTATGTTTTATTCGATATGATCAATGTCTACAGGAATAATTGTATCGTCTAAAAACCCCGCAAGCGCGTCTATTTGCTCTTAATGTCTGGCCCAAGACAAAAGATATACTATGCTGGCTATATGCACGCAACATCCAATAGTGCAGCGGCCGTGGATACAAAATCAGTAGTAACCTTCGATACTTTCTCTTCCCTGTCTTGTTGGCTTCACCAATATATATGTGTAGTATTTTTTGCTCCTGACATGTCGGGACTGCATTTTGCCTCTTATTAATATTTTGTTGTTAACCAATTCATGGTGCCGGTAGAGTTCAACAATGTACAGACCATTTGGTCGCAAGTGGTGAACGTATGATCTAGCGATCCTTAAATGCCCAACGTAAATAATATAGAATTTTCGAAAGTTAGCTGTGGGAAGTTATCTAAAGCTTATTTTTATATATTATTATTAGTTATTTATATTTATTCTTACCACGCAAACCTTTGTTTTGTTTATTTAAAAGAATGCTTTATTGAAATTGTTTTATATAAACATTTTATATATAAAAATGCTCACTGAATACCGATTTATTATTCATCTGTTAATTTTTATTCACATGGCTTAAAAAAAAATTACCACGTATTATTAATAGTTGGTTAATACTTAACAATTTCACTTAATTTGATTTTTGTTAACTGGGTCAGATTTTGCCCAATGACCTTTATCAATATATTCTTACTCTCTTTACGTGTGAATGAATTGGGTAAAGTGTATTATGAGCAACGCTAGCGCAATCTAATACTTTTAATTTTTTTAATTATGTTATATCGGTTTGACCGTGTAAACGTAATAAAGGGACGAGATACCTACTGAAAGTGTGGATTAGATATTATTATTATAATATCATCCATGAACGTACAAACAATTAAATAACGCTATCTGCCGCTGTATTATTTTTGCCAGACTCATACTATTAAGAGTGCGACTTGTACATTAACCGGTCGTATACCGCCGGCTCGCATACCAGCCGGCAGATTTGTACCCGTCGTAGGCCGGTGGCTCGCATGCGAGCCACCAAATTGGCGCCAAAACGCCGCGCGCCGCCTTCGCTTAAGCGAAGGCGGCGCGCGGCGTTCGACGTACGACGTACGACGGGTACAAATCTGCCGGCTGGTATGCGAGCCGGCGGTATACGACCGGTTAATATATTTGTGTGTTAAGTTCAGCGTTTTTTATACTGTTCCTATATAATTTTGAGCACTATTTTTACTGGATGCTATCTTGATACTTACCTATTTAGAAGTTCCGTTCAGTTATTTTAATTTCCCCTTTATCAGCGATATTTGTGAGGTTTTCTATAGCCAGGGCCACCAGTGTATAACTGTATAATGTATGCGGTGTATAAATTGTTTGCCATGTTATCAAGTTTTGTCATCTGACACTCACTTGGCTATCAATGTGACTTCCATACTACACATCCTGTATTAATAAATATAAGAGGCACTATTTACTTAATTTTGGCACTAATTTATTGAACAGTATTTGAGTGGAAATATTTGTAATTATAACCAATTCTGAATTCCGTGGATAAGACGTCAGCTTAACGGACACGTACCAAGATCGTTGGATCTATTAAATTATTTACTTAACATTTTTTAACATACATTACATATTATAACCATGATCATAACAAAACTGTATAACCAATAAACTGCCTACATAAGTACATATAGTATCTATAATACTTATTATAATCTACTACTATCAACTCTGTATGCTGCACATTATTCTTAAATGAATTAACTGTTTTTTTATCTGTCACATATTTACTGGAAATATTTTTATAATTTGTATTATTGGAGTGATTACAATAAATTGAGATTATATACCATTGCATTTTCACTTCATTAAAAAAAACTACATGTAGAATTCCATACACTTTATTACAATATCAGGTACAAAAATATCACAGAAGATGATTTGGTTAACACCCCTAATAATTCATAATTTACATAACTTGTACTATAAATACCAATTTGCATGTCAAATACATTGTATATAATGTTGGTGTGTTTACGTTAAAGGCTGAAGCTGAGTGGCTTGGACTTGACCGTGTGCCAACAAGGCTGCATATGGAAGAATCATCTGAAAAACAAAAAGGTGAAGTTATAACCTAATAAAAATGGAGCAAACACCCAAACTAAACCACATGGGCTTTCTTTGTTTGAGCGTAACCTGAAAAAGAATATCAAAGTTATTAAAGCTTCAAACACTGCACCTGGAACAGAAAAGCAAAGTAAATAGAAATAATTAGTGTCTTTTGTTTTCAGATTAAACTGACAAGTTTGATGATTGCCTGACTTTAGTATTATTCTATTTAATACTGTATCCCAAGTTAATAATACAACTATTGATTTACTTTTACAATAATACTTTGTGTAATATATCATAATATAATATATAAATAAATAATTATTCTTGAAAAATAATTGTATGTTAAATTAATTAAAAAAAAGACCCTCCCTTTTTACCTATTATAATTTTTATTAGACAAGCCTTAAAGTAAGTGAGAAATCTTCTGCACATAAATTCACAGTATACAAAATGAATGTATATTCCTTAATGTCCCAATCACTGGTTTTACAAAAATATCACACATACAATCCCATATATATCTAAATCAGAGACACTGTATCAAATGAAACATGTTTCCTCCATGAATGTTCCAATATAAAGACTCCGTAAGATCTTCTGTATTTGTATCCAATTTCTCATTTGTCTCAGGTTCAATGCTTTTCTCTCTTTGTACTTCTGCAGATAAAATGGACATTTTTCTGAATTAATTTTTGTCTTTTTGAATTTTCTCTAGAGATTATATCATATGGACCATGAGACAACGAGATATGTCTGGGTTGTTGTGGGTTGGACGTAGTAAACATGGGTTGTAGTTGCTAGTTGATGGCACCATACCCTCTGAAATAAAGTCGAATTTCATCACACTGGGCCTCAAGTTTCAGGCGGGAAGCCTCCATGCCAAGTTTTGTTGCTGTTTCAACTTGTTCTAATTAATAACAATTTAAAATATAGTCTCCATTGAATCGGCAACAAATTAGGAGATCTTGTAATATCTTACTGTATACACCCAGGACCTCCTCAACTAATGGAGTAAGTACTTTGCTGGCACTTAACAAATATAAAATTGCTAAGGAATCATTATTATAACAGATAACATCTTTTACTATGAGTAAGGGCAAGGCCTGGAAGTACTACAGTTGACAGTATCACTGTTATTTATAATATAATATCAATATATAAGATGCATCCAAAATAATAATTATAAATTTATACATACAAAATAATAATTTTAACACATTGTATTACAATTCCATATAAATAAATATTTTAAATTTATTGTTAATTAAAAGACTGTTTCTTTTATTTCTTGAAATTAAATTAACTTAAGGCAGACCATAATCATTATCATATACACCATAATTAAAATGATTATATTTAAAACATAATTAAAATTAAAACAGAAGATTACATGTAGTAGTTTGACATTCATTAATAATAAAAAAGGCAAGAATTAAAATATAAACTGTGATTACTTTATCATGAATTTATACCCATTTGAACTACCAATGTTTCATCTAATTTGCTTTCACATATATATGGTAAAAGCAAAACCAACCTGGAAACATTTGTAGCTGAGAGGTAAAGAATTAATAAGTCCATTGGACTTGGACTTATTTTGTTTACCACTTTTTAGAATGCTTATCTAAAACTCAAAATCTGGTTAACTAAATCAAATAGTACTTATAATTCTTTACCCCAGCTAGAGAAATGATTCCCTGAATGAGTATACCAAATAGGTATAGTAAATTCGTATTCAGATAATATATTTACGCATTCAATTAGATACACATTGTTTATGTGAGGACTGTTATATTAAAATAATAAAGGAACATTTTCAATACATATTCAAACCAAATTCAAATAAACTTCAAATATCACAATAATTAAAACTGTCCGCAAATTCACAGTAAAATTTAGTGTTTGTACACATACATTTTGTATCCTATTTATACCCTGCATAGCTCAAGCTACAGCAAACATTAAATACTTGTGCACAAGTTTTGCTTATTCACTTGCCAATTATATATAAAATTTAAGTTAACCTTTTGAACGTCACGCCATAACGGCACCTCCATGTCCTGTACGCCAAGCCCGAAAATCGATATATTATATATTGTTTTTTATGATCAAATATTTCAATAACTAATAACAATTTTGTTTGCTGTATACAATTAAGTAATAATTGGGGATTCAATTTTTAAGTTGTATCACTAAAACACAGAAAAGTAATGATTTAATATGTTTATTTTGTATTTTTCTGTGAACCGACAAAAAACAGTTTTTTTGAGTATAGACGACGTTGGCGCACAGGTCACGTTTGCGCATGTCGAGTATAAACGACGTTGGCGTTCAAAAGGTTAAAGCATTACAAGTTAGAATAATACAATCACAACTAAAAATAAAATCAATTGTTCCATTGTATACAAGGCAACTACATTTTTACTAGTTAGTTTAATATGATTGTTTTGTATTTAAACAAAGATTAAAAAGCTCAACAGACTAGAGCTTGTATACATGGTAACAGTTGAAACAAAGTATCAAACCACACCTTATGATGTTGATCTTGGAAAATGTTTATGTTTAAGTTTGGCTTATGTTTGGCGTTGTCTTAATGAACTGAAACTTGAATCATACCACATTGGCCAAGTTGTTTTATTTAGATATAGAATTTAATATGCTTCTGTTTAGCTTTATATGCATTACTTTAACAATTAGTGGGTTGATACATTTTTACATAACAAAGTGCTATTACCCTTTAACAAATGCTTTTTCTTGTGATATCACAAATGTATGACAAGTGTTTTATTGTGCACATTATACTGATAGCTATACAATAAAAATATTAAAAGCTTTGTGAAACTGCAACAAAACTGTATATGTGAATGCTTAACATTATCAGAGGTGTTAGGTACCATCTGCACATAAAAATGGCAATGGGAGACTTCCTACTAAGCAAAAAACTACAGAACAATCTTGTTGCTCTTATTGTGTAGCTATATGGATTGTCGTCTGTAAAAAAGCATATATTTAAATGTAACTCAAATGTTAGGTTATGGAACCTCACTGAATTATGACATGCAAAAGTATCTAATTGAATAAGGTTCCAGTGAATCGAAATAAACTTACCATCACGAAGGCGCTTAGTTTGAGGATAATCATGCTCGTCTGCACAGCGCTTCTTAGACATTGTTTTTATTCTATTGTTTTGTACTGCTCCTAAATCGACCATTTCGCAATCTGTGTCAACGTGGTTGTTTCCAGTATTTTTAGGATTTTGGTAGCCGTAATAGCAATTTGTTGATACATGTACATTCTGACATTGGCCCATGGGTCGATTGGCATCGGCGCAAATCGGAGCGGGTCGAACCGCATCAAAATTATTTCTGGCGTCTTGCAGGTATGAATCGATGTTACTGGCCGGCATTTTCCAAACTTGTTATTGAACGATCTACAAAATTATCACAACTTCGACAAGTATATACTGAGACAAACTATCTTAAAGTTGACGAATGCTTCTCGAGTAATTTATAAGCAATCTGTTTTAAGGTTTTATGATTGTGCAAGTAACGATGCAGCAGCCGCCCACAGGCTCGCAATGACAGTGACAGCATGTGTCTTGCGTTGTCATTTACTAAATTAGGATTTCCCTTGTAGAGTGTTGCTATATCATTGATTCTATATTATAGCACTTTCTCTTATTAGACCAACTTCAATAATTTATATTGAAATGTTATTAAATTGACTGCATGGTTGGTTTAAGTGGTGGCTTCGTCACTGCCGCCACGCTGAGTTAATAATAAATAGTTTTTAACGCATTATCAGCCGGCGAGCATAAGCCAGGTCCGTAGCTGGTAACCGTTACGGTTATATTGTAATATGTAGACTGATTCAACTGAGCATATATTTACAACTTTTAAGCCTTCTTATATCCCATTTATTGTTCATGCAAGTAACGCTAGTACTAATGTGTACAATATTTATTTACACCATTAGTTTCCAAAGTGATCCAGATGGACCCCCAGGGGTCGACGGGAGACTCGACGGGGGTCTACCTTAGCACGGCGTGACAAAAAAATGGGGGTGCACAATTCGTAAGTGAGGGTCCACGAAAATTGATTTGTTTTTGATAGGGAAGAACTAAACTTGTAAAAACGTAGCAGTGGTCTCGAACCTGAAATTATGCATTAGAGAATTTCATAAAAAAAAAAGCTTCTTCCGTCTGCCGTAGGAGGCTCAGTCATGAGAATTAATAAAAAAAATTGTGATTCCTGCAGAGATGTGATCAAATTTTTTAATTTATACATACGAATGCCAAGGAATATTAGTAGAAATGTAGCTGCAGGGAGTCCACCGGAACATACAAAATTTTTTAAGTGGTCTATGGGAATAAAAGTCTGGTAGCCTCTAATTTACACCAATCAGCGACACGTAAACACAATTCTACAATTTTACGAGGAGGTCTTGAGCGTGCGGCGACTATAAATACTGCCATGTATAAAAACAGAGACCAACTTCGCGCGTCACGTAGTAGACGTGGGTCGTTACGTCATTTTCAAGAAATGTAACGAAACTAGTGACTTGGTCGGCGTCACCGGTTATAAAACTAGTGATTTTTGTAACTAGTTTTTTTATTCTGCTACTGTGATTGTTTGTTTATATAACTCGACCACCTATACCCACAGTTACTCACGAAACGAAAATAAATGAAATCACTGTCTAAGTGTTTGTAGCTATAGGTACAGTTTAATTAATAACGTAATACTAACGGAACAAATTAATATTGTCTTCTATTTACGCGAATATTATTCATTGAAATTAAACTGCTATATACGGATTTTATCGCGTTGTATATTTGACACTTTATTACAAAATTTTGAAAATTGTTACACTACTACTACTATTAAACTTTACTAATTTTTAAGCTAATTAAATTATTATTAGACTATTTAGATTTAATTTATTTTTACACTTTCCCCGACGTTTCGGTTGCTTTTCAGCAGCCATGGTCACGGGGAGACTAAGATGGCAGTTGTCTCAATGTTCCAGTGTAGTTATTTCAAAGTACCCGAACATAATTTAATCATTGGTGTTTCTATTTACGCAGAATGAGCTCAAAGTATCATGAAGTCTAGCTGTGGTTTGCTTCTTCTTGGGTTTGACTATTTTTATTACTGGATCCCAAGCTGGTGGTACATTCCAACCATCTTCTCTATTAAAATTAGGATGTTTTTTGATTTCAATAGCCTCGCGAAGCATCCTTGGTAGGAATCGGTGTTCTTTAGCGAGAATCTGTGGTTTGTCAAATCTCAGGTAGTGGTTGGTCCCCTGTTGCACATGTTCACACACAGCAGACTTCAACGAGCGTTGGTGTTTTACATCAGCTATGTGTTCTTTTATGCGGGTGCCTATGCTTCTCTTGGTTTGACCAATGTATGAGAGTTCGCAGTCACAATCTATTTTATAGACCCCTGCATCTTGTAAAGGTAGTTGGCACTTAACGGATGGTAAAACAAATGGTGGAACAAATTAACTTCCTTTCATACTTTATTCAGGCTTAGGACTGACTGCATTAAATGTAACAATGCAGTATGGTATTTTACTCTCAACAATTACAGTGGGCTGTTTAATAATGCATTACGAAAATCACTATTGTCTTCTCATGCGTTCGACTAGTCTCGACAATCACAGACTCTCTGAGTATAAGTGTTCTGTGATCACAGAATTAGCAGTATAATAACGCATTTACAAAAATCACTACTTGTCACTTGACTCGAAAGTAGTTATTCGGTTACGTGACGCTTAGCTAGTTACTGTAACCAGTGGCGTGAAATAACGCCCACGTCTATCACGTAGTCCGTAGGTTGGTTTCGTCGCGGCTAGACGTATGATGCTCTGTTCGATCGCCTTCGCGCCTCGCTTGGTTTCGACGCGGCTAGACGTATGATGCTCTGTTCGAATTCAGGTTCCCCCATAAACTTATATGTTGCTTGTGCATATATACATACGCCACATCACTCCCGCCTAAGCGAAGCGTACGTTTTGTTTCACCGCGCGGCCGGATTTAGTGACGTAGGAGTTTCGCGGTGGTAATGAAGCTGTCCACATTGGTGTGGATGATGTGTCCGGGGCTGGCGTGTTTGTTGGTGTTGTTTTCTGACAAGTCTTCCTCGTTGAGTAGATAAGCTGGCTTCAACCTGTCAATTGAAATTACTGCGGTGCGAAGCCGAAGTTGCAATGTGAAGTGCTTGCCGTCGGTACGGCATTGAAGTACTTGATATGGTCCATCGTATGGTGGTACGAGAGGTCGGCGCACAATGTCGTTGCGCACAAACACATGTGTACATGTCCCGAGGTCTTTGTTTATGAATGTGTTTGACCTTAACGCTCGCCTTGTCGATGTTGGTGATAATGACGTCATTGTTTCAGTCAGCTGACGGACAAATTCCGCATCTTCAATGTTCGGCTTGGTAGGTGCGTAGAAATCAGATGAAACGCGTAACGTCGATCCTTATGTCATCTAGGCCGGGCTGATGGATGAGTCTTCGCGTAGGGCGGTGCAAAGTCCTAGTAATACAATAGGTAATTCATTGATCCATCTGTTATCGGTTGCTCTTGCCATCACTGCCGCTTTTAGAGATCGATGCCATCGTTCGATTTTTCCATTAGCTTGCGGGTGAAATGCAGTAGTAAGTATTTTTTTTTATGTGATTGGAGGCAAACGAGCAAACGGATCGCCTGATGGTAAGCGATTACCACCGCCCATGAACACCCGCAACACCAGAGGCGTTACAAGTGCGCCTTTGAAATATAGTATATGAGTATTCGAGTGACGCCTATTTTCTTCATTAATGCTTGAGATAAAGACGATTCGAACTGTCTCCCTTGGTCTGTAGTAAGTCGCAGAGGACATCCAAACCACGATATCCATCCCTCGTACACGGCCTTCGGGACCGTTTCAGCGGTGACGTCACGAGTAGGTATTACTTACCTCTGGCCAGTTAGTGCAGCAGTCAATTATAGTAACTAGGTATCTATAGTCATCTGATGGCGGGAGGGGCCCAACTATGTCCACGTGCAGGTGTTCAAAACGGGATGATTGTTGAAACTCGCCGAGCGGACTAATGAAGTGTCTATGAAACTTTCACTCGTTGACAGCTGATGCACGCCTTGGCCCATATACCTTTATCTTTGTTTATAGATGGCCAGAAAAACTTTCTTGTCATTATTTTTCCTTGTTGTACGAACGCTGAGGTGACTTAGTTCGTGTTGTGCTTTGAAGGCTGCGCCACGATAAGGCAATGGTAGGTATGGTCGGATGTTTGCTGTCGATGTTTCGCACCAAATAGGACGTTTGGCTCCCGGTAGGTTTACGCGGGAAAACTTCAGTCTGGGGTTAGTCATGCAATCACGTAGCTTGGCGTCGCTTTCTTGTTCTTGAGATAACTTGTCGTAGTCCATCGTTGCGTTCAGTAGTTTGATTTCCGCGTTACGTGATAAGTAACGCGTTAGCGGCTTTGTTCTTATCACCGTGAATGTATATGATGTTAGTGCAGAATTGACTTATATAATGAAGTTGTCGCTCTGGACGCGGGGTGTCGCTGCTACTCGGCGTTCGTATTAGTGCGTACGTCAATGAATTTTGATCCACATATGGTGGGTTCGTTGCCCTCTATCAATGGGCGTAGGTTTTTAACAGCTGTATACATTGCTAACAGTTCGCGATCGTATACACTGTATCTTCTCTGCGTCTCGCTCATTGTTTTTGAGTAAAAGGCGAGTGATATCTACACGTTGTCTATTTTCTGTTGTAGGACCGCGCCGAGGCTAGTGTCAGACGCGTCGGTTAGTAAGCACAGCGGAGAGTTAGGTGGTGCGATAATATAGTAGTCTCGAGTATGCTTTGTCGGCATTGTTCGAAGGCCTTTTCAGTTTCATGTGTCCATTGTATAGGTGTTTTGTCGTTTTTCTCGCTATTGTGTAGATACTTGTTAAGTAAATTTTGGTATTCGGCTTGATGGGAGTAGGCAGCTATGGTAGAAGTTGATCATGCCTAAAAATCTTCTTTACTCTTGCACTGTTGTTGATTTGGGAGACGTAAGTATGGCTTGAATGCGTTCTTCTGTTGGTTTGATTCCGTCTGGTGTAACTTCATAGCTGAGGAACTGTATCTTGTCTTTGCCGAACTCACATTTATCGATGTTTAGAGTGACGCCGTAGTTGTCGAGTCATTCGAGAACGTTTTTTATTTTTTTTTTGTTGTTTAGGAGGCAAATGAGCAGACGGTTCGCCTGATGGTAAGTGACTACCGCCGACCATGAACACCCGCAACATCACAGGCGTCGTAAGTGCGTCACTTGCAACTTGTTGTAAGTGACGCTTGTGATCCTCTGGGTTTTCTGAGTGCACTAGTAAATCATTGACGAAACAGAATACGTTGTCGTCGAGCCCTCGTAGTACTTCGTGCATGAAACGTTGAAATGTTTGGCCGGAGTTGCGTAAGCCGATCGTCATACAGTTGAACTCAAAGAGGCTAAAGGGGGTTATTATGGCTGTCTTCGCAGCATCTTCTTTTTCAATAGGTATCCAGAAGTACGGCATTTTGAGATCTAGTTTTGAAAAGATTTTGTTCCCATGTAGCTGGTACGTAAAATCTTGAATTCTCGGAATAGGGTAGCGATCGAGTACTGTAACAGCGTTCAATCTTCTATAGTCGCCACACACGCGTAGCGAACCACCCTTTTTCTTAACGACGTGAAGCGGCCCATGGACTGTTTGACGGTTTACAGATTCATCTTCATCATCTTCTCAAATTCTAGCTTCGCAGCATTGTATTTATCGGGCAGCAGGGGGCGCACCCTTGAATAGATTGGTTGGCCGGTTGTTTGTGTATGTATGTTTCTGGTTGTTACGTTGTGCTTAGTCGAGTTTTTAATGACTTGGGTCGCAGTACGTCGGGATATCCTTTCAAGATGTCGTGATAGGCGTGATGGTGGCTGATAACGTATACGGCTTTCCCGGTGCTATGGATTTTGATGGTGTAAACGCTGAGGTCGGTAATGCGGTCGATGAGTTTTCTTTGATGTAGATCGACAAGTAATTTGTGTTTCGCTAAGAAACCTGCGCCTAGTATTGATATTTTCACGTCGGCCACGGTAAATGTCCATTTTTAGCTTCTACGTAAACCTAAGTTAAGCTTGAGTGTGCGGTCGCCGTAGATACGTATCTCCGTACCGTTCGCAGCAAACAGTTTGTAGGTACTTTCAGTCGGCTTTACGTGTTTTTTATTTCTTGCGGCTATACGGATATGTCGGCACCCGTGTCGCCTAGAAACTTCTCTTTGTTATTAAGATCGATAACGCAGAGGCGGTAGCTTGGTTTGCTAACATCCACACCCGCCGTAGTCGATGTATTTTCCGGCTTCTTTTTTTTGCGCACGGTGATTCGCATCTACAGCCTTCATCTCCATAGCGCAGGTGGTAATAGCAAAGCCAGTCGGGATCGCCGGGTTTGCGGTTTGAGCGGGAACGGTATCTCGAGGTCGATCGGGACCGGTTGATGCTATGCGGACGAGTGGCGCCATAGTGATACGACGTACGTTGTTAATTGGTTCGAATCTCGGTGATTTCCAGCATAAGCTTTTTCTATTTGTTTGTATAATAGGTCGAGCTGTAGATTTTTTGTAGTTTAGTAAGTTGGGCAATGTAGACGTGACGGGTTTGACGTGTGCGCCGGCGTAGAGGTTTTAGTGTGGACTGCGGCGGCTGTTGCGGGTTCGAAATGTTCAACCATTTTGTCGGCCATCACGGCTAAACATTCTAGCGACGATTCGGTGTTCACGGAGAGTACGGCGCGAACTTGTGTAAGCAATTGGTTGAGCCACATAACTTTCAGAGCTTCGTCGGTTAGTAATTTACCGCTCAATCGCGCATCTTACGTAGTAAATGATTAGGTTTCATGTCGCCAAGTTCTAGACCGCTGAGTAATTTCTGTAGCTGACGATGGTCTGATTCTTGGTACGTCGATATCAGTCTGTTCTTTAGCGTAATATACTTGTTGGTCGATGGCGGGTTCAATATGATGTCGCCGATTTATTCGAGGTCGCTACAGCCTAGCAACGGGAGGACGAGGTTGAATTTCTGTTCTTCTCCCATCTTTCTGGCGGCGACGGCGGCGGCTTTAAAATGTGCGAACCACGGTCGTGGGTTTTGACGCCAGAATGGTGGTAGACGTGCAGGCAGTGAGATTGTAGCGATATCACCGTGGAAACGGATCGTTGCTTGCTTGTCGGTGAATTCTTCAGCTTTTTCTTGTGCCATGACGATAAGGTAGCGTATTCGTACGTTCTAGATTTTGGCCGAAAGCCAACCGAGATTGGGCGTGGTTTCGCAAAATTTCCGATGTTAGTCTACCGGCGTTCCTGTCCTCGGTGTACATACAGCACGGAAGAATTAACCAGGAAAATTTTAGCACCCACACTAGTTAATTCAGAACTGTTGTGCAAAACTGACGCTGTGAACGCCTGGAAAATGGCTTGACCCAATTCTGTTTTGCGAACCAATCTATTCTCCCAGCGGCAGTGGGACGGGCCGCTTAGCAGCTCTGTAAGAGAAAAGCTTTTTTCTACACCTTCCAATGTTGCTGAGCGTGCTCGATTGCTGGCTGTGGGAGAATGGAAATCTGGTCTTTGCCTTCAGGCGCTTCCATCGTCCAATATAGGTGCCATGTTGGACGATACCACTTTCCGCCTCGCCACTTGCCTTCGTTTAGGTGTTTCGTGTGTTTCTCCGCATTGCTGTCACTGTGCAGAGGCTGTCGATAGCCTCGGACACCATGGACTCTCTTGTAGCAGAAGCGCTGTTCGAATTTCTCGCCACGCTAATTTTAATGACATAATACGTCGTGCTCTTGTCACTGCTGGCGTTCCAGTTGTACTTGAACCCAATGGCTTGGTACGTGGCGATGGAAAGAGACCGGACGGAATGTCATTGTTGCCTTGGAAGATGGGCAGGCCTTTGGTGTGGGACGCAACATGCGTTGACACTCTTGCGCCATCACATCTTCCAAGTACTGCGGGATGTGCCGGTGCTGCTGCTGTAACCGCGGAAACCCTCAAACGGCGCGAATATAGTAATTTAGTTGGAAATTACATTTTTGAGCCGTTTGGGGTGGAAACCCTAGGTTCATGGGGTCCGAGCACTCGTATTTTGTACAGGGAGATCGCAAAACTCCTGATCGACGTTTCGCATTATCAGAAGGCTGGTCTTTTCTTAGCCCAAAGAATCAGCATTGCCATTCAACGTGGCAATGCTGCCAGTCTTCTGGGCACGTTATCAGTTGACAGCGATGCTGAAGAATTCTACGATGCCTAAACCATTTTTGTAAATATTTAGTATTATAATTATTTGTGTTTTTGTAATTGTGTTATCTTTTTTAATACGTTTGTAAATATAGGTATATTAGATTTTAAAAACAAACAGTAAATATATTTTCATGATTATATAAAAATATAAAATGTTTATATAAAAAGGACGGATCACGTCCACCAAGCGCTCCAAAACACGCGTAGCTGATGTAGGTGTGAAATCCGCCAGGCTGAAGTGGCTCTGGGCCGGACAAGTCTGCTGCATGGTTCTCTATTGTGTAACCTAACATTTTTATCCATAATCTAAAGTGCCATACTTAATATTTTTTGTTCTAATCATCATTAATTGTCCGAATGATAACTTGTCCGAACTTTATGTCACATAATATCACATGCCATAAAATTGAAATCCCTAAATACAATATGCCCTAAATTTGTTTATCATAAATATTACAATTAATATTATACATGTAACGTTGAGCTAGTCGATCACCTTTTAGGGACGAGATTGACCAGGGTAGTTTATGTTACGGAGATAATTAAAACAATATACAATACTTCGCATTCTTCGCAATTAGAAGATCTATAATTTAGAGTTTACAAAATATATTGGTAATAGTAAACGAATATATTTTAAACAAAAAGAAACAGGGCGTGGTTCTAAATGTTAGGCTTCGTACGAGGTCCGACGGAAGAGCACAAAGGACCACTTAACTTAATTACGGCGGCCGGAAGATGAAGTCTGGAACCAGGGCGTGGCCGTGGTTATATATGCGGCCGCTGGGGAGGAGAAGCCGCCGCGCTCGCAGCTGCTTAGGCACGACTGGTCCGCGTGACACACCCACCTCGTTAGGGGAGAAGTTTTCCTCAGAAAAATTCGGTCTCCCGAGGACTCCCTGCTCCTCCGGCAGCGGCTCCCGACCGGTACCTTGAAACAGTAGTGAAAGGTGGTGTAGTTATAGTTTTAAAACAATTTTAATTAGATGTTAGAAATCATATAGAATAAAGTTTAGCAAACGAGCTCGCCTGATGAAGATAAATACGGGGGCCAGTCAGTGCAGACCGGCGACACTTCGACCCAGTGGGATCTTTTGTGTCGGCCCCAAGATCTATACTTTAGCTATCTATCTCCTTATGAATGTCCTGCATCAACCGCAGTGTACACTTCAAAGGGAGAAGCCTGAAGTCTTCGGGGTATGGATATGCCAATGACATAAGACAGATTCTCAATCCAGCCAGCACGTCACATTCACACAGTAGGTGCAATATGGACTCGTCCTGTTCACCACAGGTTCTGCAGATCAGATTGTTTGCCAATCCCGATCTGCACAGGTAGTCGTAGGTGCCAAAATAGCCAGTGAACGCTTCTATGAGCAGACGTATTTGGCCCTTGTTGTGCCCGCAGAGCTTCCGGGTGAAGCCCGTGGCTCTGTTTGCAATGAATTTCTTGGAGTTTGCCAGATCCCTGAGGGCCATCCACTCTAGCCTGTATTTATCATTGCCATGTGCATTCAAAGCTGCATTGACGGTACTCTCAGAGTGTCCTACAAATGGCCCACAAGCGGTTGCTCCAAGCCCTTTCTAGCTAATTCATCAGCCTCCTCATTGCACTGCACCCCTGCATGCCTCGGAACCCACACTAGTCTGACTGTGTTCTTCCTGCCAAATTTGTTGAGGGCTTTAACACAGTTTAGGACTAGTCCGGAGTCCACCCTGCAGGAACCCAGAGCCTTGAGAGCAGCTTGACTATCACTGAGAATATAAACAGTGCTGTCAGTGACATTATTGTTAATATTCTCCTGCTGATGAAGGTAAACAAATCGATTAAGTAATTAGCTATAATAATAATGGCATACGACGTAAACAAGGTAAGTCATCGGCTTAGTATGTCGCTCGGTTGCGAACTGCTAGATAAAGAACACGTGTGATAATGATAATATAAATAATTAGGTACACCTTAGTTAGTTTTATATGGAGTTATAGGAAACGACAACCACAATTATTATTGTTAGACCTCAGAATAAAGTATAACGATTAGTACGCTAAACGAGACAGACATGCACGGCCATAATATGTCTGCAAAAGAAAATATCAATAGACAAGAATCAAACCTGTAGACAGACTTGGCAGTGACCTTTTAACCACTGAACTATAGGGTAAAAATATATATATATTTAGATTTCAATTAGAAATTTAGAAAGCAATAATTGGCATAATATTTGTGTACGTATTTAAGCCACAATGTGTAACATAAGAATATAAAAAATTAAAAGAATTTATAAAACTGTCATACAACATTGCGATGAATGCCATTTAGAAGTAGTACGACTAGGAAGTATTATTCTTTGTAGTTTGTTAATTTTAAATCCTTTATATGCCATTCACCGAGAGGTTTGCCAGACATATCCGACAGTATGTAAACTAACGGCGATTTCTTGGAAACAATTTCGCATTTAATAAATTTAAGAGGCAATTTTTTATTAAAATATTTATCCTTATCGTTGAGGTAAAATGTCCTTCGCCAAACAATGTCACATACGTTGAATTCAACCGGTTTACGACGTAAATTATAGGATTTACAATTGCGTTGGTGTGCGATTAATAGTGCTGCTTGTACTTTCTCGTAAAGAGAGCTTTGCTTCTACTTTTATAATGCGGAAAGAATGGAAAGAACGGAAGGAATGGAATTCTCTACCTAAGTGTGTGTTTCCAGATGAGTACAATCTGGGTGTTTTCCAGTCGCGAGTGAATAGGTATTTTTTAGGCAAGCTTGCTCCATCGTTGATTGCATCTTCACTTAAGATCAGGTGAGATCGCAGTCAAACGCAAGCCCAATACAGTATAAAAAAAAAGTAGTATAAAAAAAAGAGAAGTTAGATAGCCGAGATTCTCAGCGTAATTGTCATAATTATGGTACATGAACTATATTGGAATCAGAATCGCTGACCCTGTATAGCGAACCACAAGTGATGAGCTCACGATCAAATACAAGAAAATTTGGACTAAAAGCGGTTGTCTCATTAACGGCGCAGCTATGGGCGAACTGAATTTTTGTAATTAGGGTGTCCCAGATTCGATGATCGGAAGTTATAAAAGTAGAAATAGCTGTCATTATCGTTTTGATATATAGTTCGACCGAGTTCACATGAGGAGTATACAACGGTGTGTACTGTAGATTTGGAATTTTGTATTTAGCTAATAGATTTTTAAATGTTGCACGAATACATTGTTTTCCATTGTCCAAGATAATAGTGGATGGAATGCCATGCACTAAAAATACATTTTCTTCTAGAATTTTTGTTATTATGTCTACGGTAGCCCGCTTTATTGTAAAGAGTAAACAGTATTTAGAAAAACAGACGATAAATATAAAAGTGTTTTGCCTCCTGCTAGGTGGCAATGGACCAATTAAGTCAATAGTAATCATCTGGAAAGGCATGATTCTGACACGATTTTGGTTGGCCCATGTGACTCAAGGTGGAATGGTTTCGATGTTTGTGGGCGATGCAAGAATCGCACGAGTTCACGAACTTGATGACGTTAGAGTACATGTCCGGTCAAAGTAGTTGAGTGCGAGACGTTTGTAAATTTAAAAAATACCAAGATTGCCAGCTGTGGGCAAAGAATAATTTTCAGTTATGACATTGGACCGTTGTTCAAACGGAACAACCTCCTTCCATTGAATATCCCTAGTGAGAGGGTTGAGACTCTTTTTAAAGCGATATATGGAGTTTGTTGTTTATGACTTGATAGTCGACAAACGACATCGGCGAATTAACACACCCGTTATAGATATTTAGATACCAAGAATCATTAGTAGGAACAGGCGGATTTAGAGAACAATTAGTATGTTCATTAATGTCGTTTGTAATAGTACAAGAAAATCTGGTACCACGTTGTCGGTACCTCGACGGCGGTGTTTCACTTCGAAATTATAGCATGACAAGCTAACACTCCATCCGGCTAAACGACCTGTAGGGTTATTTAACTTTAAGAACCACTTGAGTGCGGCTTAATCGGTGTATACCATTTTTTCCGTTTTCAACGTAGCACCGCCAATACTCGATAGCAGATAACACTGCTAAAGCCTCACGCTCAGTAGCACTATATTTTTTTTCCTGGCTAGTGAGCGATTTGCTGTAATAAGCTATAACTCTCTTTTCTCCGTCCAGGACCTGACAAAGAACAGCTCCGATACCAAAGTTACTGGCATCGGTATAGATTTCAAAGGGCTCAGAATAATCTGGGCATGAAAGAACAGAAGAAGACACTAAACAATCGTTCAGCTTATTGAAAGCTACATCAGCGAGCGGAGAAAAACTAAATACATTAGGATCTGTTTCAATTGCGATTGAATTTCAAAATAAATTAATTAACTTGGTCGTTCATATTGTTCCCGATATACAAAATTGCTTAATTCATGGTACGGATTTTTGGAGAAGTTTTGGCTTGTTTCCTGATCACTTAGAATCGATCTTGCTACTAAACAAGTCTGACGCGCACGTTGCTGAACTACAGATGAATGTCGGTACCCACCTCGTTTCATATGGTCTTCTAACAGTCAATCCGAGAGCTACCGCTGGCAACATTATCTCTAAATTCACCGATATTTCTTCTCAGAAGCGGGGTCTCGGTTTTTATTATTACTTCACACCAAGTTAACGTCTTGTGCTTTACAAAGCACAGGTCCGGCCGCACATGGAGTACTGCTCATATCTCTGGGCAGAGGCCCCTAAATACCAGCTCAACCCACTTTACTCCCTACAAAAACGGGCAGTTCGAATCGTCGATGATCCCAATGTCACGAATAGATTAGAGTCGTCGGAGCAACGAAGAGACTTTGGGTCTCTCTGCGTGTTCTACCGACTCTTTCACGGGGAGTGCTCTGAAGAACTGTTTGATTTGGTACCAGCGGCTCCTTTCTAGCACCGTACTACTCGACAACAAAGCAGGGTTTATCCAGTTCACCTGGAAGCGTTCAAATCCAAGACGGTACGCTTTCACCGATCATTTCTCCCACGTACGTGCAATGAACTTTCAATGCTCTGGAATGAACTGCCTGCTTCGGTGTTTCCGGAGCGCTATGATAAGTCCTTCTTCAAACGAGGTTTAAAGAGAGTTCTTCTTTCACGGTAAGCAGCAGCTTTGCTGTGTCCTGACATTGCTGAAGTCATTGAGCAGCGGTTACCACTTTCCATCAGGTGGGCCACTTGCTCGTCTGCCATCAACGGCAATAAAAAAAAAACTCTATGGTTCTGTCAAATATGTCATGTGTCATCACGATTCACGACTTCAACTTTGGTTGATAAATTCATTCAAAATAATATCTATTTATGTATTACGTTAACTCTAGAATTTAGGCAATCTATACACGTACATTTAAGTGTAATTATATTTTAATTTATATTTTTATGTGTGTTAGTCTTCTTGATAAATATATGTGACAAAAATATTAATTTGTGCACCCAAGGTTGAAAATTTTTCGTACATAACTATCATGTTGCCTTCGGTTGCCGCTAAGTGTTTTTATAGGAATCTAAGTAGACATTCTATTGAAATTAAACATTTTCATTCATTATGCTTTGGTATGCCTAGAATTCTTCGACAAGATCCACATAGCGAAAGTAGAAAAGAGGCTTGGCGTTGTGTATACACATCTGTATATCTTTACGGTAAAAATAACACAACTAAAGAGGATTCAAAATTACCTGGAGCGACACAGAAAGCCTCGAAAAAAGTAGAAAATGTCCGGACAGATACAGAAAAAGTCATAGTTAAACCTACATCTGATGATGAACACAATACAGATCCAGAATTTGATGTATTGGAGGTATTGAAGGAAGAAAAAAAGCCCAAACCAAATTACAAAATAAAGACTATAGAAAAGAATGGAACTGGAGAAATACTCGTAAGAACAGAGTTTAGTGGGAAAAACAAAGTTGTGACCAAACTAACAATTGAAAAGAAAAACTCTGAATCAGGAAATGGGCCACTACCTCAACCAGGTGACTGTGAAACTAATTCTTATTATATAAGAATGTTGGATACTACATTTTGTTTTTTTTAAACACATGAAAGTCTTAATTATGAAAATAATATAGCATACTCTGCATTAGTAATTGTATTTAACATATTATTAGTTTAAGTATAAATTAATTTATTGTAACTACAAACATAATGATTGTGAAATATAATAAAGTATTATTATATTCATAACTACTACGGTTCCTCCATAAGAACTGACATGTAACTAGCATAGTTATTGTCACCAGGTTAAAGATCTTAGCCTGCCAAAACAAGATTTAGTCCACTTTAAACTTAATAACTTACCAGAATTTTTTTTTGCTGCATTTTGATTATCTGAGAGTGAGAGTAAGAAATAATATATCATTTTAATTTTCAGTCAAGAAAAGACTACTTATTGATTACTCAGCATCATACACAGAGCGTAACTTCATAACTCCAATGCGTGCTATGACTGAATATTTATTAAAACAGTCTGACTTGGAATCATTACCAAAAGTTCTTAGAAGATCTCCGTATGAAGCCGAACCACCAATTACTGTACATTATCGAAGGGATGTTGAAGCTAAAGCTATTGCGGTTTGTACAACTTAGATAAGTATTGTGTTACCACTTAATATTAATTTAAAATATTTATGTTACCTTAAATTTTAACTAGGTTTGGGGAACTAAGGAAATACTTGAAAAGGAACTTCTGAGAAGAGAATTGGACAGGAGAAGATATGAACAAGGTAAATTTTTGATGCACTATGGCTATGACATGTTAATTGTTTGTTTTAACCTATTCAGTCGCAGTGGCACACTGGCGGCCATACACAATAGATTTTTAATTATGTCTAGCATTCCAAGCATTGACAGGTTAATTGATTTGCAAAACAAATTTAGGTCCATTTCAATAGTATAGAGCAGCAATAACTAGTGGGAAACCATTGGACTGCCACGCAAAGGTCTCGAGTTCAATCCCAAGGCGCGCATCTCTGACTTTTCGAAGTTATGTGCATATTATAGTTAATTATCGCTTGCTTTAACGGTGACGGAAAACATCGTGAGGAAACCTGCATGTCTAAGAATTCTCAATAATGTTCTCAAAGATATGTGAAGTCTGCCAACCCGCACTGGGTATGTGTGGTGGACTTTGGCCTAACCCTTCTCACACTGAGAAGAGGCCCGTGCCCAGCATTGGAACAGCTTAATACAGGGCTGATATTATTTATTATCTTGAGACTATTATTTTGTGTAGCAATCATAAATTGATAACCTTCACGTGGAGGCTTTGGGTTCATCAATACTTTTTCCTAAATAGTGCATATTAGGTGAAGTTATATTAGTAGTGAAACATTACTATGCAGATGTACGTAATTTTATTTATTGTATATTTATCTCCTTACCATTAATTTCGATACCATTGCAACAGATTCTATGCAGTATTTGTGTCTTAGTAAGATAGATAATATTAAGGTTACTAATAAATAGTGCATTATCATGATCTCTATGTATGCTTCTTTTGATTAATATAAGGACAGATTTAAACAGATATATTTAATAGTTGTAATAACTCTTAGATGTGTTCACGGTAAAGAGGCGCCTTAGAAACTACAGACGAGAAATGAGTAGCAAACGCCTTAGGGGTGTAGAAGAGATGGGATTAAAAACTACATCAGGCAGAGTTGTGCTTACTGCTATAGGAATGTAAGTATAGCCTTATATTTTTACTAGTTTCTAAACCAGGTTCTACAGATGTATTTCATCCAATAAAAAATCACACATACACTAATCTACATATTATCAAGAGTAATAATTAGTTTAGCAATCTTTGAAGAATTGGCAATATGGTGGTTGGTATGTGGTGACCTTATATTATTAATATAAGGTCACCATATACCAACATGTTATGAATTATGCTTAGGATCCAAGAAATATTCTTAGGTAGTTTGATATTGTTTATTCTCCCAGTTGATGCTTGACTTTCATAAATAACTAACCAGTGAAGTTAATAAAAAAAAAACATTTTATTGTTAACATCACCGGCACGTGATTTAGCTAAGCTTATTTGCGATGTCCCAATGATCATTATCTAGCATAGGTATATTCTTTATTATGATTAAATAACAGATGAGGATAAATATTTCTTATACCGGATCTCGCACTATCAGTATTCACGTACTTTTCGCCGTGTGAATGTATACAATGATATGCTGACTTTGATGATCTTCTAATAGTAACTGCGTAGAACTAGAAGCTTTCGTTACAATGAACGCTATAATCTATACTTTAACACTAATATTATAAATCTGAAGAGTTTGTTTGTTTCGTTGAACACGCTAATCTCAGGAACTACTGGTTCTAACTGAAAATTATTTTAGTGTCGGATAGCCCATTTATCAAGGACCAATAGAAGCGGAGCATCAATGTAAAAAGTTACAAAAATGGGCGAAAATTCTCTTATGTGAAGCAGACGAAGTTGCGCGGGACAGCTAGTATTAAATAAGCGGCTATATATGCTAACTGTATTTCAATTTTGGGTCTCATTTATCTTTTGAGATAATATGTAAATCACAAGAGATAAGACAGTTCTCACAAGACCTGTTTACAGCTGCAGTAGTATCTTGTTGTTTACATTCCACCTATTGGCGTATCTAGGGTTATTTTCTAAAACAATAGCTGTTTAGCTGCATATAAAAAGCTCTTGAGTTTTCAATTTTAACGTCATATCCTAGGTTAGGCAACAGACATTTCTAGAATGGGTACGGGCCATCCGCTCTCCTTACATGTACGCCAATGATTCCACCCTAGCCAAGCTCTGCCCGACCTCTCCTTTATGTTAGTCGATTAAACTAAAGATTATGACTGTTTCTTACTCGTGTGGGCAATGTGTTATTGATTATTCCGGGGCAATTCTTAGTACGGAGTCTGGAACGGTACCAGGTAGAGTGTAGACAGCGATTCGATCCGTTCGCCTGATTAATTGGGACTTTAATGTAGTTGGTATAATACGTATATACAGTAGCAACATAACTCGATACACATTTACGAGATATGAAGTTCTAAAATATTAACAAACGTAATTTTTTTAAATTGATACTTAGTTCATATTATTAGTGTTCGAAAACGTTTAATCCTTAAACTATTTTTACTTTGTTCAATGTTCAGTTACTTATGTTGCGGACTGTTCCTACTATGGTACAGTCAGCATATAACTATACTAATTTTTTTGGCAATATACCAAGGGAAGGATATTTATTAGTACTTTTATGTGTCACATAATTTTTTTCAGAAACGGTTGCAACTTTTTATTCAAACTTTGCGCATGGTTCTATACTGGCTCACACAGCTTATTTTCCGAATGCATCCATTCTTTTGCTGACACTGTGAACCAATTGATCCTGGCATATGGAATACACAAATCTGTCCAAGTATGTATATTTATTTTAAGTTTCTAGGCACATCTAGAATATGAAGAAAACATCTGTACATTTATTTTATTTTAATTTATTTTATGAGAAAGAAGTCATCCATTGGGCTGTATGATTTTGTATCATTGTTGATGTTAGTAGGTAAACTGATTCTGGGTGCCATTTATTTTCCTACTGAATCATATGCTTTGAAAATTTACTTGTAATTCTTTGTTTTACTGAAGTTAAATCATAAAATCCCATTGACGTTAAATATACTCCGTGGAAGTTTTCAGCAGCAATACATAACATGCGCATTTAGCTACCGTAATAGCATTGTATCAAAAATATAACAGTCAATGGGTCAATAGGCTGCACGACGCAGCAAGCAACCGCTCGTATGGTCGCTTCGTCGCAGTCATCGCTTTGAGTGTTGATTCAAATCCCAGAAGGGACAATTATTTGTCTGATTAACAAATTATTCTTCTTTCTTTATGTTCGGTTAATGTATGTTTGTAAAGTGGGGCACTTTACAAACATACATATAACGACACAAGGCTAGAAAAAAGCGGGAGATATCTTTAATAAAATACAAAGAGTGGCTTATCGTTAAAAATAAGAGAAATATTATTGAACACTACAAAAATAACCACAATAAATTGCGGCGGTATTAATTTATTTCATAAAATAGTTACATATATGTTTTCACTTTAAAAATAATTTTATTTAAAATTGATTATGTCGGTAGGTAACTAAACAGCTGTATATTTTTAGATAGCGGACCCTGCCCATCCATATGGTTACACCAACATGAGATATGTGTCTTCCCTAATATCTGGTGTGGGGATATTCTGTGTAGGAAGCGGCTTATCATTCTATCATGGTGTTACTGGTATTTTAAACCCTGCCCCTGTCCATGATTTCTTTTGGGTAAGTGAGAAATTTATAAGCGATAAATATAATTTACTTAACAAGTTACATGAAAATATTTTGCTTTTAGGCCTATTTCGTGTTGGGTGGCGCCGTAGTATCCGAAGGCGCTACACTGCTCATTGCCTTGAGTGCAATAAGGAAAGGCGCGAAAGAAGCCAATGTGTCAACATTTGACTACAGTAAATAATATGATTTAATTACATTTTATGACATTTTCTCTAACTATAAACAAAGTCGTTGGTGACAAGCCACGATGTGTCAAAATTTGTCAAAATAACCGTACCGGCTACGCGTATTAAATGTGGTCTTAAATTTTCCTGCTGTTTTGTTTAGAGGATTACTACCATGAAAAGGATATTTAAAAAATGGAAATGGGTTACGAAGGTTCCTCGCTTAAAATAATGTTAAAATATCTATAGTAAGTACGTCATACTTTACAAAAATGAGCTACTACAATAAGCAATGGGAACGGAGCAAACTAATATAATTAAATATCTAAATATTTTCTTATTCGGCCATAGTAACTTTAACTTGTCTAAATAGTTTTGTGAAGAACTGTAAAGTAGAAATCAATAAATACTGTTTCTTTGTAATAACTAGCGATGCTCCACATTCATAAATATTTTCACAAACCGGTCGTCCTTCGTTGATTGTTTTATAACTGATAAAATAAATCGAATATTGTGAACTATGAACAATGTTCTAAAAAGTAATACAATACTCCATTAGTACGACCGTGTTGTGACGTAGTAAATAATGCGTAAATATTATATAACGTTATTATAAATGTAAAATCTCGAATAATTTTCAAGTAGGTATTATTTGGTTTTATACTACTAACGCTCGCCTGATGGTAAGTTATTACCTATTTACGCCCGTTTTAAAGGGTTCCATGCCGTTTTCTTCTAGGAAATCATGCCATTAGGGAGTCAACTCACATCCTAAGCAATTGTGGAGGCAATTCAATGCTGGAGACAGCATCAAGCCCTGTGAGACCCCAGTATTTATGGGCACGTAGACAGTGTAACTCCCGTTTACTGCAGCCTTAATGCATGTACCATACCAAAATTTGGCATCCGATTTGCTGAATCCTTAGGCAGTCGGTATGATGGTAACCTCAATATGCGATTTATATAAAACTCGATGTAAGATAGACTTTACTGTTTTATATTATAATTTTATTTTTTTAAATTAATTGTTATAATTTTAATGTTTCTTTGGATGTACAAAATCAATATTATATGAGCTGAACATTTCTTATAGCCAATTCAATTAAACACATTATAAAACATATTCAGAAATTGACGTTCTCTTGATGCGCGCGCATGATATGATAAATATGCGCGCATGTAAGCGCGCATATTTCAATCATCGCTGTCACTAATTTGAAATACAACTGTTTATATACAGGTAGTTTGAAAATATAACCTATTTTAAATTTACTAAGATAGTCTGCAGAATATTTTTTTAAACTATTGTTTAGGTAGGAGAGACAATTTAGTATTTTTTTATTTCAGTTATACGCAGTTCAGACCCTTCAGTGAACGTGGTGCTACTGGAAGATAGTGCGGCAGTTGGCGGCGTAGTTGTAGCATCAACTTGCATGGCACTAAGTCAGTACACAGGGAACCCACTGCCGGATGCAATTGGGAGTATATTAGTCGGAACAATCCTGGGCGGTGTTGCATCATTCATTATTCTTTCAAATGTTGGAGCACTAGTTGGCAGGTACGTATTAAATCTTATCATTATATGGGTATTTACCCATAATTGTGCGTAAAAATAATAGATGAAACGAAATTATGGGTTAATAAAATGTATTTTTTTTATTAGGTCTATACCGCAAGAACAATTGGATGAAATTAACAGTTTTCTAGAACGAGACTTTATGATAAGAGCGATTCATGACGTTAAAGGAATAGATATAGGCAGTAATCTAATAAGATATAAGGTAAATATATGTGCTATTACATATTATTCGCCACGTACTAATACTGCAAAATAAAATCAATTATTATAAATACGAATAATTTCAGGCTGAGGTTGATTTCGATGGCAGAGCTCTAACAAGATCCTACATAGAGAAACATGACTTAAATAATTTGTTAGAGGTGAGAGGTCTAATCTTGATAAATGCTATTTTTAAACACATGTATTCACCAGCAACTTCTTATTTGCATAATACTTATAAATATCTACATTCAACGACTTGCTATGTAAATGCCAACTACATATTTGTTGCGGCTTATTTTTCTAGGACATTAAGAAAATCGTAACTATTGATGACGTGGAAGCATTTCTGTTGAAACACGGTGAAAATATTGTTGACATGTTGGGTGGAGAGATTGACCGAATAGAATTAAAGCTTAGGGTAAGTAAATCTGCACAAGATATCTTAAGTATTAGTTTTTATTACATGCTAATATGTAATATTTGTCTGTATTTTGTTAACAGAAAAAGTTTCCCCAAGTTCGACACTGTGATTTAGAAATACTGTAGAAAGTTGGAGGCGTAACCAACTTATCCATGAATGGGACAAAAAGAGGAACTATACACATCATACACATTGGCCAGAAGCGGCGAAGATAGTGGCACCCAATGTCTCTTTAAATAAGTTGATAGTTCTTGTAATCTATTAACTTTGTAGTATATTTAAGAGTTGCATAGCCAAACTAGTCATTATTAAACAGATCACGTTTGGAATAATAACAGTGGATTTCGAATCTATTATAAATCCATTTATACTGTACATGATTAATAACTAGTTAGCGACATAGATAGTGCATTTTGGAGTAAGTGATCTAAGTTCTTAATTTGGCCGGCACCAAAAACCCGGGATTATAAATTGATTAAGAATTTAATTGAATAAACATGAATCATACTTCAGCATACAAACCTTAATCACGTTACAAATATTAGTAAATCTATTTTACCACGCTTCAGGCAATTTATTAACTCGATTTTATCTAGACAATCCCAAAATATAATTTATTTAATGTTTGTTCTTGGTATTGATTTCTAAGTTTATTATTTAACGATGTTTTATGTTCCTAATTAAGAGAATAATTTACATATTATGTATATCAGTGCGGCCGCATAATTAAACTGTTTAAACAAAGGGGCATGCCAATATTAGGCCAAGAGGTGAACAAAAAATTGGCTATACTAAAAAAATATATGAATATTTATCCTACATCTTCCTTGTATTTATTATTCTGTACAAGTCGGAAATATTTTCTAAATTTCATTTTTTATACAAAAGTAATAAAAAGATAATAATAATTATTATTTTTATCTTTGCAAGATTACATTGATTAACTTAAAGTAATGTCTATTATCGATGTATCGAGTTTTTGTGTTTATTATGGCAACACCATCTCTAACTTGTTAGACGCCGGATAACGTCAATGTCAATAATTGCTTGTTTTTCAACTCCATTATGACGGTTAGTGTTTATTTATTGCGGTTAATATCGACGACTTTTACCTATAAGTTATAAAACTGCAATGTATTCTATTTTATATTATTCCTAATTAATTGTACTCGTAAATAAATTAAAATAATGTATAAAATGATATAGCACATATTTAATATAAATTGTATTGATGAGGTATAAGAAGATTAGATAACTTTAAAATGCCAAGTTTTTTGTAAATCACTTCTTTTGTTAATTAATTATTGGCATTGCTTACTATTATTATCAAATTACTATGGCGTGTGGGCATGCCCCTTTAAGCGACGTATATTATAATAAGTATTTAAACAAAGCGAACAACTTGCTTCAAAATGCACTTGCTATTTTGATCACTGGCAATTAAAAATATATTAGTTTATAAATATAAATAACGGCATTGTAATCTTTATGCAGCTTCATTATTTATTTCTCGGCGATTAATCCTACAATAACAGTAGATAATAGCTGTGTTTGTAAAAGTGGATTTTTGAGAATAAAATGTGCTATGAACCGATTAATTTAATGGATTAAACACCTAGTCAGCAGGAGTATAACAATAGCATTCATACAGGTAGTCGAACGAACATCAGGGTGTGAAACAAACCAGAATATAAACAGCAATGTGTATTTAAAATGCCCATGTCTGTAGAATGGCATACTTACTATGAAAAAGCACCTAGCTATGCTTGTAGTATTGACGCCTAGAATAAACCTGTTAATAAATATACTAAGTACCTACATTCATTAAATCTGTTAGAACTTCTAGTTTGGCACTTAAATACGTTAATGTCAATAGAAAAGAACCTATTAAAAGTTACGAGTTGGCAAGGAATGAAAATATGAACGAGTATTACAACGGTAATTGAAGACGTTATATTGCACTGCACCAATCAATTTGATATCTTTGTAAAGGAATGTCGGAATCACAAGTAAGAATTTTTATTTTAATATATTCTTATTATGTAGATGTATGCTGACATCTTCATAACTTGCATGGTCATGGCAAGACTTAATGTTAGCAAACATTCAGTTAACTGCCTGAATGTTGGCTCACCTCAAGTCTGTTATCTTCTAAGTTTGATAGTTCACTACCTATCCATTTAAATGTTGTAGAAGAGAATATAAAAATATAATATAAATACAAATTACATTTCAACCTAAATATGTAGGTAGTTACCTAACTACAATTTTAAGCAAGTAAATGAAACAGTGATTGGATTCTAATGTCTCAATTATGACCACTTGATTAAGACATTGCCATTCCATAATTGTTATAAATTACATACCAATGTAATCCAAAACAATTTAGTATTTCATTTTGGTAATTTAAATTTGTTACTGCATAATGACCATTAACGAGTCCAGTCCAGGTATGGTATTATATTATGATCTAAAGTAATTCTGTTTATAAAACGGTATAAATTAGGTCAAAACAATAATGTGCAGATTAGAGGACATTTCATGATCAACAACCTTACCTATTTAGCTTATAGTGATAGTTTTCTTCACTTTCCTTGTAACAGTGTGCCTTGAGTTTTGTTAGTCTCCAACTAGTTCCCTTTTAAAATGTTGTATTTTTCTGTGATCTAGGGATGTATTTTATGTAAGTATGTAATGTATATTGAGTCCAAGTACGGTATAGGCATTAAATTATAGGCTATCTCATTTTATAAGGAGCCGATTCAAGCAGATTGTTTCTTTATTGAATAAAACAGAGATTTCAGCGATATTATAGTTCGATATGTCCTGCGTCGGCATGTAAATAAACTATTAAACATTTATATTTTGTTGTAAATTATTTCTTTATCATTTAAATATAATTATTCTTACGTTTCTACAGAAATCTAAGGTTAAGATTAAACGACAGGTATGTTTAGTGCCCAGAACTCACCATGAGTCGAACAAAAAATCGTTCGCGTGTCCAGAACTCGCATGCGACATAGCGGGCATGGCGACGAGTCAACAATAGCTATGTATAGACACGATTCGTATGCCAGTTTTGGGCACACGAAAGATTTTTTGTTCGACTCATATGGTGAAGGTTGAGCACTGAATGGACTAAAAACTGATGAGAATGAAATATAGAAAAACGCAACGATCGTACGCGCCCACCCCAGAATTATCTGTCTGTACAAAATATGCTGGCCTGAAAATATTCACACGTTGTAATTGTGAATAGGGCACAGATCCTAATAGCTGCGCGAACTGATCACCCGCCCTTGCAGAGGGCCAATTCTTGTAATAAAAGTGTTCAGAATAGATCTCTGACCTTAGTTTATTATCTGACAAATATGGAGAATTTAAAACTACACTCACAAAGGATTAATTGTGAGTGTAGTTTTAAATTGTTGTTTTGTTTGTGTTATTTATGACACTTAGACTAGATCGGCGCTCTATTTTGAACAGATTTCAATGTACCTAAATCCAAAGTTAATACTTACAAACCATGCGTGGTTTGTAAAGTATTTTTGCCAAATTTTGGAGTGTAATCTAAAAGCCTTAAGATTTTGCCCACGTATTGGCTTAACTTACTTGTTTTATAACTATTTTTCTATTATTATTCAATGTATGTATCGTTGTTAGTTACGCAAGTTAAGTTTGGACTTAGGTATGTATGTATCTTATGTGGGGGCCAGTCAGTGCTGACCGGCGACACTTCGACCCAGTGGGATCTTTTGTGTCGACACTCTCCCAATAACGACTGCCATAGATGTTCATGGCAGCCGACGTGGGTTTGAACCCGAGACCCTCTGCATTGCAGTCTGTTGGTCTCCCCACTGAGCTATCGCTGCTTGGATTTAGGTAAATGGCAAATACAGGCAGAAGCAATGATGTAATAATTTAAACACAATTTTTCAATCATACTTTATTTAGTATAAAATATAACAATTCCATTTAACTTACATGCCTGATATTTTATCTTCATTACCGCCATTTTAGTAATGGCGTATCTAAGCAATTGAAAGATTAACATAATTAACTAAAAATAAACAATTAAATGAAGAATGCAATATCATACACACCATCATGCAACCATATTTATTTTTTGTTAAATGCTTTAGATCCACGGTAAATACTAAGAAATTATCACATAATATATTGTGTATGGAGAACACTGATTGAGCATGACCAGGTTAATATGAACTACTATAAAACTTGCTAACATGTAATAAATCTAATTTTCATAATATAATTGATCAACACATGAGCATTGAGCATTTTTTTCGTCGTGAGCAGTGGAAGCAAATGCGTCCGAAAATCGAATGTATTGTAAAGATCATGCGGGGAGATAGAGATAGTACTTATTTAATAATATTAAATGATTAATTTATTATGGATTGTTTATGGTGGATCATTATTATAATTTACCATAATCCCTTAAACCAGGTCAGCCCTGGCCATTTACAGTAAAGAAATACATTCATAACCTAGAGCTTCAGTTATATATTCAAGCTTCTCAAATGCCAGGTTTGGTTTGTGGCAGACAAAGATTATAGTGAGCAGTTTTGTTCCAGAAATCTGAATTTTTCCAGCCACACCACCCCTTACTGGTTACTATGGCTATATCGTCGGCGCCCGTGTAATGAGGGTCCAAAATAAGATACCGAATTTCATTGGTCGCGCTGTTGTATTCTACTCCTACAATTGTATGTGCCAGCACTCCGCCACCTGAATTTAAAAAGTATATCTTTGAGTACATATTTTTTTATCTGCAATTTAATTCGCTATGTATAAGCAAAACCTATCCGTTCCTCCATTTTGCAAGCTCAAATTTTATTAAAATCGTTCTAGCTGTTGAGTCTTGAAAACATACCATACATAGCTACTTTCGCATAAACGATATCGAGGGGTGAAAGGCTATTTGTTTTAAGCGACATTTTACGAACTTTACAGGTAATCCATTTAAAGATTCAAAATGTTGAAAATTTGTTGAAAAAACTGCTGCTATTACTTTAATCGGGATCGGGGATCTTTATTGCAATAAAACCCTTTAAGTTTTGGTATAATTATCAATAAAAAAAACAGTTATGAGTTGCAAAATAAATGTCGCATAATACAAAATGATCTGTATTGCCTGATTTTTAGAGTAAAGAAAAATGGTTTAACTTGCAACATTGTCACTAATCAGCAGCAGGCAAAATAGCTTTATGTGACCTTACAGTGCTTATTCAGTAGAAAGCAAAATGATTGAAGCTATTTTGTTTAACTACCAATAGGGTTTTGTTAACGATACAGGCAAGATGAGATAAGATAAGATAATTTATTTATTTACTCAAACACATGTGTACATACAATTAACAATCGCATGCAAGATATAAAGTAGAAGAAAGTTCTAGACATGTTTGCCATACAATGGCGTGCAAATATCATTCTAATTAATTAATAATAAATAGTAACAGCAACATACATACAGTAGCAATAGTTAACATTATATAAATGTGTATATATTAATGAAGTAATAATAATCAGTCCATAAATTATTAATGTATACAATGTCAAGTAATTATAATTATATTAAATCTAATGTCAATTAATAAGTATTATGACAAATGTCTAATCTAATTATGTACTTAATTACATCAAATCAAATTTATAATTTAAAAAGTCACTAACATTATAATAGGCTTTTGCAACAAGAAATGATTTTACTTTTTGCTTAAATGCTTCGCTAGTTAGATCTTGCCAGCTTTTAGGAAACTTATTATAAACAATTGGAGCCATGCAAATAACACTCTTGCGCACAAGTGCAGTCCTAGACGGATGCAGACAAAGTTTATTTTTATCGCGTCGATTTCGGGGGAAAATATCTGCCATACGCGGAAATAGATTCGGATTCTTCTTGACAATGAACTGTTGGATGACTTAAGCAACGATGAACATTCTTTATGAGTTGTTTGATGTCTCATGTTTCGAAGGGATTTTATAAAACATGGTTGTTGGTAAATAAAATAATGACAGATTTATACGATATATTAAAATGGGTGAATAATTAATAAATTATGTCAGGCATAAATAAAAAAGTTCTGTTGATTATAAAATCTTTTATTAAGACAGAGTGCAAAACAGTTGCAGCGAAAATAGTTTAACCGATATGCCTTATTGGATTTGGTTGAAGTGGCATTGCATAGTGTTGTTAGTGGAAAGCAAAATGTATGAAAGGACTTTTCATATAAAGTTTGCTATACCGAAAATAGCTTTATCTGACATTAGACAGAAATTTTAGGACAGGAATAACTACTTAAGCTCCGATTCTCTATTTTCGTGTATAGCTTAAATGATGTTCTAAAAAAATATGGCAAATTTGATGTCGGATCATACATCATGTTTGAGAATTAGGTACTAAAATTGCATTGTCTTAAGCGCCAAAAATGTGCTCAGAATTGTACGAAACTCGGCCCATTCGAAGCAGAAAAATACGCTGATTCCGAATATATAATTATATAACTCAACTAGCTGACCCGCGCAACTTTGTCTGCTTCACATAAGAGAATTTTGCCCGTTTTTGCATCATTTTTCATTGCTGCTCTGCTCCTATTGGTCGTAGCGTGATGTTATATAGCCTATAGCCTTCCTCGATAAATGGGCTATCCAAACCTAAAAAGATTTTTCAATTCGGACAAGTAGTTTCTGAGATTAGCGCGTTCAAGCAAACAAACAAGCTCTTCAGCTTTATAATATTATAGTATAGATATCGTCCAAAATGTCGCTTAAAATAAATAGCATTTCACCCTTCAATATGTAGTAGACAAAATGTAAAATCAATAGTTATAGTTTTGAAGTACAAAGAACCTAGTTTATCATAATTTGTTATTGAACATTATTTGAATGGGTACTCACCAATCATAATAGGACTGCCGTGAGTCTGGAAATGATGAACCAAGTCATGAGCATAACTCAGCAGCTCTGCTCCAGTGTTCGCGAAAATAATCCTCGACTGCACACCTAACAATGTCTCTAGGCAAAACATGACCTCAGTAGATCCTATCCATTGCTTTGAACCTAAGAATGACGATGGTTTGTCTCCGATTTTAACAAGGCACTGCTGAATATCTCTGTGTTTTGGTACTTCAACTGTTGTGTACCCTTGATACCTAAAATTGAGATATAGTCAGTTGCATTTATCAGGCATTTTCCATATTAAACATTCCACTACCTTTCATATAATAAGAATGTCAAAACTTACCTAAACCAGGAAAATATTGTCTGCATTGAGCGGTAAGCGCAACCCCATCCATCATCGTTGAAGTTATCTTGCATATAGTGATGATAAGTATACCGGCCACGAACCAACGCAACCGTGACGTCAGGTTTCGAAGGCGACACCGGCAAAGCTTCGTGAGGGTTAATTAACCGTCCACCAGTTTTATCAGAGTATGCATTACCTCTACGGAACACAGGCCTAGTCTGTGCAATACCTAGCTGCTGATGTAGCACACGTCTTTCTTTTTCTAAAATATTACACAAAAACATAATTATCAAAGCATAAACCAATGTCATTGTAATTGTAGTATAATACAATTAAAATCTTACCCATACTTTCATCAGGTATGCCTTTAGGTACCACTCTTGTTATGAAATGGCCTATTTCTTGTGGCAGAAAATGGAAAGTTTCTGGCAACCGGAGACCAGCCCCATCCCCAATACCCTCCTGTCCTGCAAAAAGCTTTTGTTTCAGTATAGCTGAAGTAATAAGTGGGCATTATCTGTTTAGATGTTCGCATATATACGAACCGAGTTGTTCCAATAGCACACTTTCTAGTAATCTGAGTGATCTGCAGGCAGCTTCCACAAGTACAGTGTAAAGGTCCAATAACTTGGTATTTCGGTGAATTATGGCTAGAGTGTCTATCCGTAATGGCATACTGATACAAAATGCAGCTGAAATTTTAAAATATATTTATTAAGTGAACTGTAAATTAGTTAAGAATCTGTAGTGATTAGGTTGCTTACGTTTTCTTTGAGTAGTCATCATTTTGACTGCAGTCTTTACAAGTTTATCTGATAATATGTCTTTCGTAGTCTTCATCACAAGATTTACAGGCATTATCTCCTGAAAGTGAATAAAAATAACACGGATGTATTACTTTCACATATTATATACATTTTTATTTTGATCACATAAGGTTATTATTTTTTAATTTCAGCTTCTACTCTAGTATAATACAAACAATGGACATAAAAATATTTGGGGCTTGCTTACACATTTTAATCACCTGTGGGATTTGTAACCACAAGTCTCGGCATAGTGGCACTAGCGAGGCGACTACTTGAACCTCACGCTATCCATGCAGTCAAAATTATAATATTATTATCTATACTTACTACATTGTTTGTATTATGCTTCTTTTTCTTTATAGGCTGCTCTGGATTCATAGAATCTAGAAGTTCTCCAATAGTTGCCTCAGCGTTTGTCCCAGTGAGTCCTACATCTGCAGCCACACCAAACAGGTATACAGAAGTGCCATCAAGATGAAATGATACCTGGCCTGAAGCAATCTACAACAAATAATCTATACATGAGCACACCTGTTTCTCAGAGAGCTAGGCCCAGATTACAGTTACCCATTTGCTTTGATCTCAATATAGCACATTTGTGACACAAATTCACATTAGATTTATGATGGAAGCTTGGTTTACCTATGCCAACATTCACATGCGTTTTTATAAAACATCTGAGCCTTTATTAGTCTTTTCTTCTGGAGCAGAGGAGATAAAGTGCCAGTGGCTAGTTTCAAAACTGTTAGGGCATTTGAACTGGTGCTAGGGCGGTGAGCAGAACATCAGCAAGAGATCCTTTCTTTTCAGCTGGTGCATGTGCTTTCATGGCAGGGATGCTTAGGTAAATACATGCACACGGTCTTTAGGACAGAACCGACACCCATCTATCACTATGCTTGCAGCGAGCAAGCGATGCAGCACACGCTCAAGTTATGTCATGCCTGGGCGGTGCAGCACCGTAAACCCGCTGCGATAGTGTAACAGACTATTAATTGGCAGACGTGATCAAAGCCATGGTTGTCAGAGAAAGAATACGGGTTGCATTCTTATGCGAGGACGTCATTCCGTGAAAAAAGGCGACAGAACAGATCCGTGAGGAGAACGGCCTTATAAATCCGATCCGACACAGCGGGCGGCCGCAAAGCACCTGAAGTGGCCTCAGCAGTGGCAGCGCGAGGGCGAGCACTGCAGCCTATCAAGTTGAGGCAACGCCAGTCGATGTTTCAAGGCACAGTGTATGATTTTAGCTTTTCCCAGATTAGCTATATAAGCTTTTTATAATTATCTTCTTGTTTTATTGTGATCAATGAGGATTAAAGTTTAAACTCTACCAACTCAGAAGACATCTTACTTCATTCATAAGCGGCCTCGATGGCATAGTGGTTAGAGTAACCGTCTGCCACGCCTGAGATCCGGGTTCAATTCCCGCACAAGTCAAACATTTGTGTTCATGAACATAGATGTTTGTCTTAGTCTGGGTGTTTCTATGTATAATATGTATGTATTTACAAAAAAAGAAAAGTATATAATATATGTATTTTTATCCATTGTCTAGTATCCATAGTACAAGCTCTGCTTAGTTTGGGCTAGATGGTGTTGTGTGTATGAGATAGAATATTATTATTCTCTTCTGTGAGAAGTAAATATATCATCAAATTAGAACTTAAAAAGGGATGAATATTAAATATCTGTGTATGAAAATATGTAAATTGGAGTATCTCACTATCTCTCTATGAGGCATCCTTTTTCTATCTTATGGGAATAACTGCTACTTTTGGATTCCAGAGATTTAATCTTATTTGGTTTTGAGTGTATTTATAATATTTTTTATTCCACCTTTATTACACCTATCATATTGTAATTAAAATGACTTGCAGCTTGTAAAATTGTATTTCAATAAGTAGATATTAATGATGGTAGCCTGTCATAAAAAAAATCTTTACCTTTTTCCTTTTGCCTTGCAAGATGTTTTTAACTCCATTTATAGTTGCTTCGCAGCTTAATGGTAGCACAGTATTCAAACGAACATGAACAAATTGTTTCCACATGTCATCTGAACTCAGCACTTCATACTTAGTCTCTTCAAACTTGTCATGGACCAAAAAATGTGCTTTCATTTCCTTCTTTTCATTGACTATCATTACCAGAGGATTGTCAGTTATGTCCACATCCTAAAAATAGGGTTTAACATTTGAGCTGCAGCACCTCACTGGCAGTCAGGCACAATTGTTTTTTAATAATGTCTAGAATTCCAGCAAACAATAGATTAAATAGTCAATTCTTGGAATGCCCAACAGACTTTAAAACCTATTGTGTCTGGCCACCAGTATGCCATTGCTACTCAATAGTTTAAATAATTTATGATTACACTACAATGTACCAAACACCAAATCGTTAGCATATTAAAGACATTGACATGTAAGTCCATTTCACAGTGAGTTTAAACTGTCTATAAAATCATTGGACTATTGGTTAATGACTGTATTTACTGAATTTTCATTCTCTCTGAGTGCAGTTACAGGAAATATGTAGTGTATTTAGTTTGTTTACAAATTGCAGTTCCACAAATAACATACTTATCACATTAGGTGAAAAATGTGTTATGTAGCATTTACACTAAACATCAATGCTCAGTATTAATGTCATATGATTGTACTGCTTATACCTGTAATATTTCTTTCATTCTGGTTCCTGTCGTTAAAGTTTCACCAAACTTGACGACGCCGCATAGTTCTAACTCAGCGGGAAGGTTGAGCAACAATTGTCTGTATGTGCTTTTCTCATTTTCAAATAGATCTAAGCTTAGTCCAACCACTAGCAAAGTGCCATCGTACATGAGGCCGTACAGACATCCTGTACTGTCGTCTGTGTCTAAGTTAGACAACCTCTGAAAACGGTAATTTTTACATTAATATTTCTAACATTTAACACAAAATTAAATAAATATTAATGTTTATGAAAATGTGAGTTGGGATGATGACGTATATAATTAAACTGTTATGTAGGCAAATTTATAAGAAAAGTTTGCATTAGGATGACAGATGGTTATTAGTTACATGAAATACTCAAGTGTCTGCCTTTGTTTAAGACGTGTTTATGTAAAAATAAAATAGTTTACCTCAATAACATAATTTGATATTTTGAGACGTGGTGACATTTTAAATTAATGTTACCAGCAGCTATAAACTACAAATGTCATTTATTATCGTTATTGTAAACAATATCTTTGATGGTAATCTACAATTTTATAAAAAAATATAAATATATGATAACAATAAGTAACTTAAGTATATCCCTTTCTCTTTAATTAAATCTTTATAAAATAAAAAGTAAATGAATATTAAAATGATAGTACATTGGATAATATTAACCAGGGATGATGCGAATATTCGCATCTGCATCCGTAATTGCGGCGCTTCCGCATCGATTTGGACATCTGCATCCGCATCCGCAATAATCAACGCGGATGATAATGCGGATCCAGATATAGCGTAGGATACGATAAGAAAGAAATCAGTTGTGTAGTAGTACGTGTTTAATTTATGAACCTTTGCAAAATAGGCTTGTACCTGCGAAGGCGGTGATATTAGATACTTTTTATTAAATAAGATGAAAGATTTTTATCAACATCCGCATTCGCAATTGCGGAGCTTCCGCATCGATTTGGACATCCGCATCCGCGGATGTGAGTTTTCAAATATCCGTGTCCGCATCCGCATCAGCGGATATAAAATAATCTGCATCTGCAACATCCCTGGTACTAACAACTAAAACGTACATACCTACATAATATAGTGGCTGTTTATTAAAATTATTAAATACTAAGCTGCTCAGACAGACGAGGTCCTGTACACACGAAAAAAAAACAACTCTAAACCATTCCCGAATCCACTTGAACACACACAAATATTTCATCAAAATCGGTCCAGCCGTTTAGGAGGAGTTTAATCACAAACACACGCACAGAAAATTTATATATATATATATATATACTAGCTGCCCGGACAGACTTCGTTATGTTAAAAGTAATTTTTCTTTTTTTTATGTTTACTTTATCACTAAGGGGTATGAAAAATAGATAGTAGCCGATTCTCAGACCTACTAAATATGCATATAAAATTTCATAAAAATCAGTCAAGCCGTTTCGGAGGAGTATGGTAAAGTAACTAACATTGTGACACGAGAATTTTATATATAAGATAAAGATGTATATATAAACACAATTGTTTGAAACTAACTTACTAAATCTGTTGGGCATTCCAAGAATTAGCAATTTAATCTATTGTTTACTGGAATTCCAGACATTATTAAAAAACAATTGTGCCTGGCTCACAGTGGGTGTTGCAGCTCAAATGTTAATACAATATTTATTATATAGTGCCTTATCTATGATATTTATTACAAAATTGACGTTGTCAAACAGGCCGTGATTTTCCTGCTCGATAGAATTCTATAAATTTTGCATAAATATATTACAATTATACGGGTGCTGTTCAATTTTTATAGCAGCCTTGAGGGAAAAATAAAATTTAAATAACAACAATCGGCGCTATTTGCCGCGGTTCGCGGACGAAACACTTCACTGCTGGCTGCGAGGTGCTCAGTGAGGAGGTGGTGGAGGCTCCTTTAAGCCTTGACGGGATGCGACGCCGACATCTTGGCGACTCCACGTCGCCATGCGGACGGCAGCCGTAGACGTTTCGGACAAGGCAACAGTCAAAGTGACAAACGTAACACAAATTTTTAATAAGTTTATTTTCTTATTTCATTTATAATATATTGTAAATATTTAGCGTAAGTTAAAATTTGGTTTGGTTATGTTGCAAGACTTAGGCAACAAAAGTGATGTGGAAATGAGTGCCAGTAAAACTTTTTCTTTTTTACGTGGGGGAATGCTTTTACACATACCTCTCCGCGGGGCGACGGAGAGGTTATATCGGGCTTATCAGGGGCAAGATACTCCGATAATACCGACTAAACCTACCATGGTGTTCCTCGACATAGCCATAGACGGCGAGGCCGCGCGAATCGCTTTCACATGTAATCGCGATCCCGCTGAGGTTTCGGCTCGCCGTGTGAAACGGCAGGCCACTACATAACACACTTCCTCTACTGTCCCCTTGTGGGGGGACTAAAACACGACTCAAGAGTGCTAGTGCTGATCGGGTGGCGAGCAAGCCCACGCAGCCCACCACCCCCAGGTCAAACCTCAGGGTGGCTGGAGGTCATCTCGCGCCCTCCGGCGAGTGCCGGTCAACCTGCCACATCCCTAACGAATCTGGTACGCTGCCCTAATTGTTCGCAGGCTCATTTTCTTAAAGGTGAGCGAGGATTGAGAGCGCCTTTTAGTAAAGTTCATAAAAACCAAAATGTACCCTCTAGTCTCAGCACAATATTACTAAGTAATCCCTTATCTTTAACCCCTCCAAATTCCCTTTTGGCAATATTTAGGACGCATGAAAAATTTCATTCCGATTTTAAAAAGAGTTCCTCAAGGCGCGAGACCTGCAGAGGCCCAAAACTTGGCTCACTGCATAGGTCTTGTTGTTCGAGACAACTCTAAAACAGCTTGGGAACATTTCATTACTTACCTTTCCCTTTAGGATTCTACATGTTAAAAAAGTTCAGAATACACAAGAATCATTAAGAACACTAATTAAAGATAATTGCAGTTTTAGATAAAACTATTTAGAACCAAAAGATCCACCTCCTACAATAGCAAATCATTGTACCAATATGTAGAATCCAAATTAAGGGAAGGTGACATTAGGGGTGCATCTAGGTCATTCTAGGTTATTGTTTAGTAGCGATGTGATGGCGCCTTGCTCTGCAGAAACACTTGTGGGTCTGCAAAGCAAGCATCCAGCGCCCACTGATGATCTCTCCTTCCCAGACGCACCTGATGCTGATATGGATTGTCTCAAGGTGACAGCCCAGGACTTATTTACAGCCGTTTGCTCCTTTCGAAGTGGATCTGCTGGCGGCCTCGATGTCTTGGCACCGCAACATTTAAAAGATCTTTTGTGTTCCAGCGCCGGGGAAGCTGGTGATGCACTTCTGAAGGAGCTGTCGGCTTTAACCAACTTAATGCTCTCCGGCGGTGTGGTGAATGACATCATCGATATTTTGTACGGGGCAAATTTATGCGCTCTACGTAAAAAAGATGGTGGCATTCGTCCCATTGCCGTGGGGTGTACCTATCGTCGTTTGGCAGCAAAGCTGTGTTGTAAATACTTCAGTGCTCCCCTCGCAGAGAAATTTCAACCAGTCCAGCTTGGTTTTGGTTCGAAGGGGGGCTGTGAGGCTGCGATCCACCCTCTCTCCACGGGCCTTGGCTGTGGCGAAGATGAAGTCATCTTAAAGGTTGACTTGAAGAACACCTTCAATTCTATCAACTGGGATACCTTGCTGACGCAAGCTAAATAGGAAACACCCAAATTTTTTTTTTGTGATTGTTTTTGACTCTCTTCAAAATTAATTTATAAAGACAATCATTTAGAATCTGCAGTTGGGTGTCAACAAGAGGTGACTCTCTTGGACCAGTCATTTTTAGCCTAGCCATTCACCCAATTATAGAAGATGCAAAATTTAAAACATTAAAAAAATAAATTTAATTCTATTAGTTTAGAACTAAATTCAAACAAATGTGAAACTTTTATTAACGATAAAATAGATAAATCTTTGGCTTTATCAAAATTCAATTATTTGGATCCAAACATCAAAATTATTGAAAAGATTATTTTCGCCTTCTTGGGTCTTCCGTATTCGAGGAGGCATTCGAGTCGTTTATAGATGAGAAAATCAAAAATTTTTGTGAAGTTTCAGGCCGACTACTCGAAATTAATATTCATTCTGCTTATACAATCATTCGTTATTGTCTCTTCGTTCCTAAATTCACACATGGCCCCCGATCATCTCAATTTTGGAAGCATTTAATACTTTGAAAAAAATTGTCGATACTGCTCGGCATACACTTAGCAACATTTTAAATTTGACCATGAACGACCGAGTGTGGCTCCAGGCAACCCTACCAGTTCGCTTGGGTGGCCTCGGCGTTTGCAAAATTATTGATGTCAGTTTAACGGCGATCCTGTCTTCGGTCCACTGCACTAAAGAATTGACCCGAAAAATTTTTGCTCCTACACTGGTTAATTCTGAAATGTTGTGCAAGTCCGACGCAGTGAACGCTTGCAAAATGATCTGTCCCAGCTCTGATTTGCCATCCGATCTATTCTCTCAGAGTCGGTGGGATGGGCCGCTCTGCAACATGGTGAGAGAACATCTCATGAATACATCTCCTAATGTTGCTCAATGTTGCATGACACTACATTCCGCATCGCTTCTTGCCTTCGTTTAGGTGCTCCATGTGTTTCTCCGCATCGATGTCACTGTGGTGAAGCCGTCGATCGCCTTGGCCACCATGGCCTATCATGTAGCAGGAGTGCCGGTCGTTTTTCACGGCACGCCAACCTTAATGACATTATCCGTCGTGCTCTTGTCACCGCCGGCGTGCCAGTTCATCTTGAACCTAATGGTTTAGCACGTGACGATGGAAAAGACCGGACGGTACGTCATTGATGCCTTGGAAGATGGGTAGGCCCTTGGTGTGGGGCGCAACGTGTGTCGACACCCTTGCGCCATCACATCTTCCTAGCACGGTGGGTTGTGCTGGCGCTGCTGCTGCATCCGCGGAGACTCTCAAACGGTCTAAATACAAAAATCTGGGCAGGAGATTATGTTTTTGAGCTGTTTGGGGTCGAAACGCTAGGGTCATGGGGTCCCAGTGCTCGTGCTCTCTATAATAATGTCCTCCAGACCGAATTTCAGTCACGGCAGCCAATCTTAACGAAGACTGGCGGCCATCTGCGCAGGAGATATTATAGTGTACAAGTGTGTGCGCAAACACAAGTGCACTCTCTGTTCTCTAACCCTCATAATTCATCCCACCGGATAATCCGACACGACCGGAGAGAGATCAGGCGCAGGACCAACGGCTTTACGTGCTTTCCGAGGCACGGGGGTGTCTAACACCGCCAACTTCCTAAGTCCGGGCTAGTATTGAGATTTCTTAACAGAAAAACCCAATACCATTTTGTTAGCCCGACCCGGGATTCGAACCCGCGACCTCATGCACAGCAGCATACACTACCGCTGCGCGACGGAGGCAGATAGATAGAGACATAGCAAAAAGGTTAATCGACGCTTCCCGTGACCAGAGGGCTGGCCTTTATTTTGCGGAAACAATAAGCATTGCCATTCAACATGGCAATGCTGGCAATCTTCTGGGCACTCTACCAGTCGACTGTGATGCGGAGGAATTTTATGACGCCTATTAGAGGGTTTCAGTTTCCTTTTTGTTTTATAATATTTTACATACCTACATTCAATTAAATTAAAGCAAAATAATTAGATAGATACACTAACCACTACGCCATCGAGGCCGACAAGATGTTATACAAATCTGAATGGTTGGTATAAAGGAACAACTAAAGAAATGACTTTTGGTACACCAATGGTATGGACGGAGCCAACGAATCATGCCGTGGATTGTTATTTTTGTCTACCCAATTAAAGGGGTTATCTGAAAAATCGAAAAACGCCACCTCTGCAGAGGTAGCAACGCGTACCTTTCTAGGTTCTAGCCATAGGCAGCGTTTGTTTCGCTAGTTCGGCAGTGATTTTCGGTCAGTGAAATTTAAAAATTTTAAGCCTGTACTCGGCTGTCAAGAGCTAAGGTCTTAAGTATAAAAAGTAAAACAGTAGTTATGAAATATGTAATGTAAAAGTTGCACCGAGATAGATTGTTACAGCATTTTAAGATGGAACAGTTGTAACTTACAGTAAGTTTGATAATAATTAACTTACAAATGACATTTTATGTAAATTATGCATAATTAGAGTAACCAGAGAGCATAAAAAAAATTATATTATTAGAGATATTTTAAGCTAAGTGCTATTGTTCTGTAAGTTTCCCAAAATATATAAATAAATAAAACATTTTGCAAGAAATATGTGGAATTAGAGAATGGTCAATCAGTTGTTTGACCATCCTCCATGCAGCTTAAATAAGTTAAAAGTCTGCAGATTTTTAGTTACCTAAATCATTCTTATGACTTCTACATCCATTATTAGTTAAATGTGATAAAAGAAAATAAAACACGATTCAGTGAATTAAGTTCATATTATTTATTTGTTATAATTTTGTTTTCATAATTTTTTATGCAAACATCAATCACTTCTTCCACAAGCAGTGCCCTCTCTCTGGCTATTTTCAGTGCCTTTTCTTGACAATCTTCTGTGAGGTTACTGCCACCAAATTTTTGTGAACTACACAGCAAAGTTTTGTTGTAGCATATTATTAAATTAGCACCATTTCCACCACACATTTCTTCCTCATATGATGACGGGTCTGCCAAAACTACAGTCCTGTAATTGTTAACATAAATTAAATTACAGTGTAAACTATATAACGACACTCAAGGGACTGGTCTGGGTCAGGATGACTGGACCAAGAGAGATTTTTGAAGTTTGAGCAATACCAAGTTTTAGTACCTATTTGGTACTATTTGGTACCAGACATCAAATAATTGGTACCTCGCTAAAGAGGGAAAACTATTACGAGGAAAGTGGTCAGCCATTCTGACTTCAGAATGGCTGGACCAAGTCGACTTCACCTAGTTGTAGGTGTTATAACTAGTTCATCTTTTCGTTAAAATTTTGTACCTCATTGGTACCTCAACATATGTTTTCCTTAAATTTTTTCGATAAGCCAAATAAAAGTTACACCTAGAAGAAATGTTGCATGTAATCTGGAGCACGTTGATTTCACCTAGTTGTAGGCGCTATAATTAGTTCATCTTTTCATTAAAATTTAGTTCCTCATTTGAACCTCCACATATGTTTTTCTTCGATTTTTTCGATAAGCCAAAAATAAGTTACACCTACAAGAAGTTTTGCATATACAGGGTTTTTCGTGATTACGATGTTGGTCCCATGGAGAAAACTGTTCAGTCTGATGGTCTGTACTACACCCTTAAATTTGGCTGGCTGATTTTTTTTGTTATATTTATAGATTCCCATTTATTTATTTTAAACATATTCAGTTGCGTTATAAAGCTGACTGAGAGACTGTGCATATTTTGATGTTATAGAGACTTGTCGTTAAATGGAGAGAAGAAAAACAACAATCTACACTTGCAAGCAATCTCAATTTGTAAACAAAAGAACGGATTTCTTAGAAAGTTCGGTATGTATGATGCCCCCAGTCGAGTTTATTACGGGCTAGAAAAAAACGTACTAACTACAAAAGAACATACACAGCTGTGCAGTTTTTACTAATTTTGGACTTTCTATTATTTAATTGTTGTCATTATTGTGAGAGGGTGTAATGCTATATAGAGTGTGGAAGACAAGCTACATCAACCAAAGCCAAGTGATTTAGATGCTTTAGGGTGTTTATTACTGCTGCTCTTCCCCTCGGATCGCGAAAGCGAGTAGACGCATCCACATATAAGTGTATTTAAAAAAATCCTAATTTATATTAATATATAATATATTTTACGCATTAAATAACAGTTAAAAATTCACCGAGTACTAGGCGCGCATAACGCAATCACAGTGTACGCGGAGTGCATGAGAAAGCGGGACAGCAACAACAGAGTCTACAGAAACTATCAAGACCGCTACGTTGCGCCTGCGCACGTCGCGTCATCGTGTGACGTCTACCTAGCCGCTTGCCACAACGAACGAGCGATAGAGATCAGCGGGTAATTTTTGATTGTTGTATATCTTCAAGATTAATTTCATTTTTGGATTATCTGATTGTTGCAAGCTAAAATGCCTAGACAACTACTTAGGACACCACCAAAACAAAATATACCCTCCAAATCTGAAACGGATATCCAAGAATTACATGCAGCCGAAACCTCAAATTTAAATGTTGCTCAGCGAGCAAAACGCAAATGCCTATCTTCTGAATCCTTACCGTGGAATCTGATAGTTTCAAAACCGAGATTAAACAGATGATCAAAGCCTTATGCCTTATGCCTTATGAGTAACCAAAACTCTCGACTCGATAAACTGGAAAACCACATTATTGAGATAAAATGTCACTACGTTGAAATTAAAGGATCTAATAACGAGCTAGAAAAATCAATCTCGTTTGTATCGGATCAACTATCTTCTCTAGAGGCTAAGATATCTGGTCTAGAAAAAACACGAAATGCAATGGCAACAAAGCTATCTATGTTGGAAGAACAAGTAGAAATGCACAATTGCAATATTATTAAAACTTCGGTGGAGCTGCGTAATATACCTAAGAGAGTAGCTGAAACAAAATCTATGTTATATGACACAATTACACACTTATCGAAACAATTAAACATAGATATTGAACCTACTCTTTTTATAATGCACACTGTACTCAAACAACATACTACTCTTGATTATAACCCGGAACTTACTAACACTAAACGACGGAAAGATATCGTTTGTACTACTCAGTCTCAATCTAAGTATATTTTTACCAATAGGTTTTTCTCATTTTTAGGTTCTTTTCTTTATAATAATATAAACAAAATAACTGCGATTTATGACAAAAATTATGCTAACACTAAGCAATTAGTTCAACAATATTTACAAACCTTGAACTACGATCAAACAGAAAATTTTGATGACTGTTGTTCAATAAGTGTTACGCAATAAAATAACTCTTTAAGTCGTCATAGTTTTCACTTAGTTTATAATATAATTCGTAAGTTTTTATATACAAAGAATAATGTTTTATAAGTATTGTTTTAGAATTTATATCTTTATTAGATAGTATGTGCCCTTAATGCCTGTGGCACAGGTTTACCCTAGTACAGGCACCCCTTATATATTACCTTTACAATGTAACCTAAGCTCTGTATCAATTTGTACCAATTTAAGTTGAATAAATGATTATTATTATTATTATTATTATTACTCACATTCGTGATGTAGCCAGACAACCCTCAAAGAAAGAAAAGTCGACCTCAAACGTAACTTTGGAGTTCTCGAACACATTATTAAAGGATAACTTCTTGAGTGCTATCAAACAATACAACAAACAAAACTCTAAAAATAAGATAAGCACATCTCACTTAGCTACATTACAGAACAATTAACTTCACACGCCAAAAAATTATTCTACCTCACAAGAATGTATGCCAAATCAAACCAATTTAGCTTTTGCTGGACTTCAAACAGACGCATTCTGCTGAAAAAAGATTCTAATAGCCAAACCATAATTATCAAAAATGAAGTACAACTGGGAAAACTGCCTCAGCCAAGTGAACCGAACAAAGCATGACAAACTGAACTAATACGAGCCTATTATATTGCCTATGTACGAGTCGCTTTAAGTAAGATTCTCATATTTCCTATTACATATTTAGATATAAGCACATACATACATAACACACACAACCACTATATTTCCACACCACCAACAAAGCATCATGACACAAAAATACACAATACAAGTATACATATATATTTCATTTTACACTCAAACAACAATCTCATAATATCAAGACAGCCTACACCAAGTAACCTCCATATTAACTTTTATAATTTTAATAAATGTATAAATCAAGTACACCACATGGGTTTGATATCTGGGAATTCTAAATTTCAACATACACATTGTTCAGCAGGTTTAATTTACTGCCTATATATAAACGCTGCTCGCTTAATTATTCTACCAACTTTTTGTTTAACGGTAATTATCCTCTATAAAAATGATTAATAACACTAATGACTTAATTGATAGTATCGACCAACTCTCCGTATCAGAAGTTTACACATGCGACCCAGAGCAAACTGCCACTTATCTAAAACACCCAGATCATTTCCTAAAAATATTTACCCAAAACATTAGGTCCATAAACTGCAACTTTTTAAATTTACAAACTTTCCTGCAACGTATTTCATTTGACAACGACTTGCTGATCCTAACTGAATGCTGGTTATCATGCTCTAGCAATGCTACAATACCTCATCTTCAAAATTATACTGTATTCAAGACCACTAAACACATTAATCAAAATGACGGTGTCGTAATATATATGAAGTCTGAATATTCACCCCTATGTGAAGGACTTGATCTACGTCAAACAGCCTCGGGCATCTTAATCAAAATTAATTCCAACGTAGCCGTAGTGTGCATCTATTGTTTACCATCATGTGACAATATCAACAATTTTTTATTAGTCCTCAATAATCTACTTCCATCGTTCGCTAGTTTCAAATCAGTAATTATAACAGGTGATCTAAATATAGACATAAAGCCTAGTACTCTTGATGCTCGGGCACATGAATACCTAAATTGTCTCGCCTTTCATGGTTACCTGCCTGCGCATACCCACCCAACAAGAGGTAGCAACTGCCAAGATCACGTTATTTTAAGAACGAAGTCTCCAACACTATGTTTTATATACGAATCTACAGATACTGACCACTACTCTACCTTGCTCTGTATAAGGTACCAGAGTATTCAGAAGACAGTTACTCGTACCATTACTAAAATTGACTACGACGCCCTTGATGAAACAATATCTCAAATAGATTTTAACTTACTTTTTTCCATAACTAACCCAGACACAGTAACGAACAAGCTAATAGATTTACTTAGATTAGCTATTACAAAACATACAATTATTATAAAAGTTCCATCTAAAAAAATAATACTTAAACCATGGATTACGCCCTTAGTTAAATGTATAAAACATAGGGACGCACTTCACAAAAAAGTTAAGCAGTCTCCAACAAACCAAATATTATTAATTACTTACAAACGATACAGAAACTTCTGTACAAGTATTTAAAAAAAAACAAAGAGGCTTTATGATGCACAACAAATAAATATAGTCAGTCACAATCCTAAATTACTATGGGATACTATAAAGCAAGTAACTAACACAACAAAAATTAAAAATCCTTCTACGCAATTACTTCAGTCATCACCCTCGTACACACAGTCTTGTAACAATACGAATTAATTCTTTGCTAACGTCGGCAAAAACCTAGCAGAAAACATATTAAAAAATCAATCTCCACATCAGAGCCCATCACAGCCTACACATAATGCCACACCATGTTCATCTTTTGCTTTAAATTATACGGACCCTGCCGAAGTTATTTCGATTATCAATTCATTACGTGCAAATGCGTCTACCGGGTGGAATGGCATTCCACCGTTCGTTCTAAAGAGATACCCTATCTGTCTGGCACCCATTTTAAGCCATTTATTCAATCTTTGCTTCGACACTGCTGTCTTTCCCAAAGCTTTTAAGAAGGCTATAATACATCCTATCTTCAAAGGGGGTGACGGGAGCCTGCCGAACAATTACCGTCCTATTGCAGTCTTGAGCGCCTTATCTAAAGTACTTGAACGCTTAATAAATAAAATGCTTGTACACTACTTGGATCATTATAATCTCATTACACCTCAGCAATTTGGATTTCGCTAAAAAAAAACCACCTGTGACGCTATCCATGAACTGACAAATTTTATCGTTCAAAACCTTAATCAATATAAGAAGGTGTTAACTATATTTTTAGACCTCGCAAAAGCCTTCGAAACGGTTCCCGTAGCCCCACTCTTACTCAAACTTGAAAAGGTGGGTGTCAGAGGAACACAATTGGACCTATTTCAGAGTTATCTCACAAATCGTTTGCAAATAGTTAAAATTGATAGTCATACCAGCGAGGAAATAGCTATCAACTACGGCGTGCCACAAGGTAGCATACTTGGTCCGACGTTGTTCCTTGTATTCATAAATTACCTCTGTTATCTGAAAATTCCCGAATCAAAGACCATATGTTATGCAGACGACCAGCACTAACATTTGTCGCAGACTCATGGTCAGAGTTGGAACGCAGGGCACAATATGGTTTTGACCTAGCATCAAGCTGGCTGTCTTCCCACACGCTAACATTAAATACAGAGAAAACTAAATATATTACCTTTTCCATTAGCTCAAAATCGCAACCTAGAACCCCACTTACCTTAAAAGCACACTCTTATGACACCTCAACTAAGCCTTCATGTAATTGCCCATCTCTATATTCAGTTGATAATATTAAATATTTAGGTGTAATTCTAGACAAATTTTTAAATTTTAAGACTCATGTAAATTCTTTGGTAGGCAGAGTCCGTAAACTTATTTATATTTTTAAAACCTTGCGCCATATTGCAAGTCACTCTATTATACGTAACGTATATCACGCCTTATGTTTGCCAATTGTAACATATTGTAATTCCTGCTGGGGGGGTGCAGCAAAAACGGTCCTTATGCCGCTGGAAATCGCACACAGGGCCATACTAAAGGTAGCAACATTTAGAACGATTATGTTCTCTACTAACTTATTGTACAAAATATGTAACGTCCTCAATGTACGACAGTTATTTATATTACACACAATCCTTTTACAACACAGAAACACTTCATACAAAAAGCTAACAAAACGTCGAAAAGACAAAATTTGCCTTGTTCCTAAATCGCGGACAACTTTTACTAAGCGTTTCTACAAATCCTATGATGAAACTGAGGCATTCCTGTCATAACCTTTAAAATGAGTAATGAGTATGAGTATTCTCATATTTACATCATTACACAAAACACAAACACACTCACGCACACGCACACACACACACACACAAACACACACACACACACACACAAACACACACACACACACACACGCACACGCACACGCACACTCACACGCACACGCACACGCACACGCACACGCACACGCACACGCACACGCACACACACTCCACATACTAATACACTTACTACGTTTTTTACTGCATGAGTTATTTAAAATGTTTTAACTTTTTACTATAGTTTGAATGCAATAAAAAACATTACATGGTTATACTTAAGAAAAAATTGTAATTGTAATTATAATACAAACCGGAGGGAAGAGGGCTGTTAATCCTTACTACAGGTTAATAAGTAACCTATCAAGGATAACAAAACTTCATCCATAGGATTGTACGTAAAATAGTTGTAAGAACTACCATGTATAATTCTCATTTTGTACTACAATCACTATTTCGTAAATAAAACATTATAAAACATTATTATATTTGTTAATGATTTAACTGCATATATAAAAAGTGTTTCACCAGATGCTAACCTTGTTCTTTTTGCGGATGATACCAGCGCTGTTATGAGTGCTAATAAACTTGACACTTTAGAAGAAAAATTTGATACTTTTCTTAAGGCATGTGAAAACTGGTTTTCACATGCCTTAAGCACTGGTTTCCTATAAATAACCTAACACTGAATGTAAAAAAACTAAATGTATGCTATGCAGAACTACAGTTAAAAAACAATACTTCTGTAAATGTACGGTCTTTAGGAAACAAAATCAGTATAGTTGAAAATATAAAATTCTTAGGGGTACAAATTGATTCTCTTTTAAACTGGAAATCTGAACTTACTTCAGTCACTAATGTAATAAGTAGTGCCTGCTATGCAATTAGAACACTTAGGGATTTTTTATCACTTACTCAACTTCGTACTGTCTACTTTGCCCTGGTTGAAACAAAAATTAGGTACAGCATCAAATTTTGGGGAGGTAGTTACAAATACAATATTAATGCTGTCTTTGTGATGCAAAAGAGAGCACTTAGAACTATGCTTGGCATTGACCAAACCGAATCATGAAAGGAGCATTTTAGACAACTAAAAATTTTACCTGTACCATGTCTATATATAATAGTACTATTTACTCACTTTAAAAAAAAATTGCACAAATTTGAGACTGATGATGAAAGGAAGTGTAGAATAGTGACATGGAGAAAAGATTTAAAGACAATCTTACAAGCAAAACTAAATATTGCTAAACACTCATCTTATGTGCAGTCCATAAATCTGTTTAACAAATTACCGTCAGAACTGAAAATCATTGAGTGTTAACATATTTAAAAATAAACTAAAGACATTATTACTTGAAAAGGCTTATTATTCTATTGACAAATTCTGTGATGATAAATAATATTGTAATGTAATTTAATGTATATAATATATTAAATTTAGTCCTTAATGTTCAATTTAAATTCTGACATGCTATTTAATTCAATTTAATGGAATATTGTGTAATTTTAATTATTTATATTTATGACATTTGCTAATGAACCGTTATTAACATGTGTATGGCTATTTAATTTAATAATGTTTAACCTTTTGAACGCCACGCCATAACGGCACCTCCATGTCCTGTACGCCAAGCCCGAAAATCGATATATTATATATTGTTTTTTATGATCAAATATTTCAATAACTACTAACAGTTTTGTTTGCTGTATACAATTAAGTAATAATTGGGGATTCAATTTTTAAGTTGTATCACTAAAACACAGAAAAGTAATGATTTAATATGTTTATTTTGTATTTTTCTGTGAACCGACAAAAAACAGTTTTGTCGAGTATAGACGACGTTGGCGCACAGGGCACGCTTGCGCATGTCGAGTATAGACGACGTTGGCGTTCAAATGGTTGTTTTTATTGTAAATTAACTATCTGATATACATTTCGACACAAAATATTTTTTGTTATGAAATTAAAATAAATAAAAAATTGTAGTTAAATCGAGTGACGTTACATGGAGTTTACACTGTAAATATAAAATTATGTAACATAAGCCTTATTTTTTATACACTGTAAGCTATGCAACAGATACAACAGTAAACTTAATGTTTATTTAACAGCATATGTCCTTACAGTGTTCAATTTAAACTACCACTACTGTATAAATATGTTAATTGAAAACTTACCTTTGAACATGTTTATAAAGTACAAAGCTTGTTGCTACAGGTAATCCATGTAATTTGAGTTTAGTCCTTACACTTGTGTCTACTTTGATCTCTTCTGTTTCAGGATCATAAGACACAGTTGGCAGTGTTACTGAAAATATATAATATTATTTTAGAAATTTACACTTATTTTATTGATTTGTACAACATATTACCATACCATATGTAAACTTACATGTTTTTAAGCTAGCCATTAATGTTATGATGCAAGCATCCACTAAGCTCCCACCATTGTCCATACATAGCAAATCACAGTACAGTACCCATGCCAACTTGTCTGGTACTATGCAAAGATCTTTTAGATCTACACATTTAGAGTTATTAATAATGTCAGATACAATATTGCTAGTAACTTGCGCACTATCAGAAGGTGGGCCCGGCTTATACTTAGAAGAGCATAATGGAGGAAGCTCTACATTTGTAATAATAAAACCATTCTCAGGTTCTTCTGCTTTTGGACTGGCCAATTCCTGAAACAAAGATATAATGTATTGCATATTGCATATAAAGCATATTAAATTATTTATTATTCAAATATTTTCAAGTTTTGGTTAACAGGTTAACATTTATATTTTCACTGTCACAACATAAAATAACTATGGTTAAACCTGTCAAGCTAGGTAATCAGTAAAATATTTATTAATTTTCGACATATTAGATGCCTAGCACATATTGTAAAAAAAATTTCTTCACCAAAAAAAACTAGCAAGAACATTTGTTCTGTTTGTGTCACAGTAAATGTGTGCTACAATTAACAACCAAAGGAGCAAGTTTAAAAATTTTGGTTCTGCAGGCAATGGTAATTTAGCCACTGGCTTTGTGTAGCTAGCTTTAACTGAGGAGGGTAGGGCAATACTCATTTACATTGGTTTTGTAAGCTTTAGATCAATAAAGACTAGGTTGGATGAGTGCATGTTTACCAATTTGATGCCACAAATGACTGAAGTATTTCCACATTTGAATAATGCTGAAGCCTCCGCTGTTTTGATAGCATCCACATTTAACTTAATGTCTCTGAGATCGCTAAATGCTCTTCCATCAGGACGAACATCTTTCGATATGTAATCATTAAAGAACTTTACTGGATGTATAAGCCTGAAATAAAATTAACATTGCACTACAAAATATTATTTTCACATAATATTATCGTAATAACGGAATGGTAAGGGACTAACTTGTATACTTCAGTCATAATTCTGCAGTTATTATACAAAAATTATACACCACGCTGCCTGTTTTCATAAAATTATGATTTTCTCTAGATTATAACTTATTAGAAAACTATTTTATAGAAATTTGAACATATTTATACAATAAGATCGTAATAAACGCATGCTTCTGTGTTGACACACTGACAACTTTGACATGTGACATTTGACAAGGACAGATCATTATCTGTCCTTGTAGGTATTTGCCGGCTAATGCAGTATGATTATCATATATGGTCCAGCTTCTATGCGTCTATGAGTATAAAGCATAATACAAATTATAATGTGAAAAAGCACAATGCTACATTTCAATGTTCTAGTTATGAAAATTGGGACAAGAATGTGAAAAAGACGTTTAAAGTATGCCATGAATTGGAATTAAATTTTGTTTTTATGTAAATTTATTGTGTATAGTATTTATTATGATTGTGTGAAAAGTAATGCAAAAATTTACTGGACAACGTGCTTAAAGCCCTACGTGACTACGGAAAACCTTTGCCATTTTAATTTAACGGTTTAAAATTCTTTATTTCTCTAAGATTACAAATCATTTACAAGGAGAAATAAATTATAAATCAAAGTACAAAATTATTTGAGGTTCATGAATGCGCATACTTTGATGGTATTCTTAAAAATATATTAAATATTGTATTTATGTAGAAGTTTATTTTTATTTATATACTGTTAATACTATATGACGCTGTATATCAAAAGGTTTTGGCAGTCCTACTCGTGAAAATCTCGTTTTCGTACAGGGGTTTTTGCCGGTAAACTATTGGCGGCTCTATGAATTGAATATTTGGTGGCGGCGAAATCTCCTGCAGCATGTTAGTTGAAAAACTGTAAAGCCCCTATATTTTCTAACATATTTGTATACGAACTATATTTTAATGAGAAAACTTTTAAGAGGATTTTCTACGGGGCGCTTGGTGTTTAACCTTTGAGTCGCAACGGCATATCGGCGGCAAGGCACAATACGTTTGATATATTTTGTATATTTATGTCTGGCATTCCAAGACATGACAGTTTAAACTATGTTGCTGTATTATAGTCAAAACTTAAATGACTTTGGCAAGAAGTCACAACCAGTAGTAAACAGTAAGTTCCTGGTTGGAGTACGTAAAGTATTTTCAGATAAGCCTTAGTAGTTTATTATCGTTATGCCTTTAGACTACGAAGGATAAGCTCTTTGTGATTCATCTTAGGAATACTATATCACATGCAAATATTTCGATTTTAAAGCGAAATAATAAATGTATGTGTAATAAAAACGCTTGAAGAACTACCGTTTAAGTGATAGCAATCTCTATCAATTATTGTATATGTGTCTTTGCTATCTTTAGTATTTAGTCTATAATGCAATTTGTTAACATGTTTGCAGTTTATCGTATGTACCTATAGATAACGCGACCAGAGTTTAAACGTTAGTTACTATGAATGTAACATATTTTGTGTATAATATCATTAAGTTCATTATCTACCAAACTACTGTTCCATGCGCGGTCATTTCGGTCTATAGGTTCTTTATCTAATAATTATAGTATGGTAACACTGGAGACGTCGACGTATTTCTATAATTGCTAACGTCAAAAAAAGGAATAGCCTTTGTCAAATTCGAATGACATAAGCTCTTGACTTTGACGTTTCTTTTTGAATTGGTTTTGGTGCAAGAAACTCCAAGGTGGGTGTTTTTATTAAATAATCCAAGATAATCACAGAAAGTTTGTGCCGGAAAGGCCATAATTTATTAGAATTAGTGTTATTAGAGTGTGTTTCTACGTCAAGGCAACTTATTTTGTAAAATAATTTCAGATACAATGGCAAAACCTAAGGGTGAGAGGAAAGGCAAATCTGCCATCAATGAAGTTGTAACTCGTGAATACACGGTGAACCTCCACAAACGGCTTCATGGAGTCGGCTTTAAGAAACGCGCTCCTCGTGCGATCAAGGAAATCCGTAAATTCGCCGAGAAACAAATGGGAACCCCTGATGTTCGTGTAGACACTCGCCTAAACAAATACCTTTGGTCAAAGGGAGTCAGGTAAATAACTTGTCTATAGCTTAATCAATTATGTTTAACACAACTTTGTGTGGGTTGCATATTGTCTTGCTTTTGGCATTTTATATACAATCGACCAAACAAAACATAGGTTATAAAGTTTGTAAGTGTCCATCGTACATCATCTTCTGAGTTTTACAATTACCTTTCAACTGACTTAGTTAAACCTTGTTTACAATATTTCATTTGATAAAGGTGAATAACATTTTCATTGACTAATTGAAATAAGTACCTGTTTGTCAATCTTGAAGGATGTGTTTTGTTAATGGTTGGTGAACGATCTGGTGTGTGTTTGCAGATAGTATATGCTTTTTTATTCTCTTTTTCAGAAATGTTCCCTTCCGTGTCCGTGTTAGGCTGTCCCGCAGACGTAATGATGATGAAGACTCTGCGCACAAACTGTTCACACTTGTGACCTATGTACCAGTAGCCTCCATCAAGGGCCTGCAGACAGAAAATGTTGACGCTAGCCAAGAATAAACACTAAGTTTAAGATAAATGGAGAAGTTTAATTTACAACCCTTACTGGCATTTAACTTTAGCATTTAGCTGTGGAAGCTTTAAATTATTGAGTGTGTCATAGTCAAAGTTAAAGTAATGTGTAACATGATGAAACAAACTATAATTTGTTATGTTATTTATTTATAGTGGTTTTAAAAACACCAACAATAGTAGAAATCTAGCAAATGGCCAAATGTTGTTGCAGCGTAAACTTGGATATCTTCACAGTTTAATGACACACAAATTGCATTTAGTGGACATTACACACCTTGGATGTCAATCTACGTCTGCATGTAGATGATGCACCCTTTGGCAGTGATAAGGATGCACTCCTTTCTTTAAAATGCGCCACGCTGATTTTTAAGATATTCCGTGACGAAGAACCAGTCGTCTAGTTCTTATGGATGGATCAGCAAACAAATCTCTCAATACTGCTTGTTCAATAGCCACATCAGTAAGTACTTGAGGCGGCTTGTGACGATCTCTATTTGATCAAGTCCAGTGATCGACAACCGTCTGTGAAGTGCCTGGAAGTTCCGAGCAGATGGCACTGGTTGCCTGTTAGGAAACGCAGCTATGTAAGCTGCGCGCGTAGCTCTGGCACTAACTCGTCCCACTTCATAGTAAAAATTAATGTCGGCAATGTGTGCCGGGGAGAATCCACTTAAACGTGGCATAATTAGCAGCGAACGGAAGTTACAAAACTTAGATAGCAGCGGACGAAAGTAACGAAATACATGTAGTAGTAATAATTCAGAGCGACTACCTGCCTGTCATAATTCAAGGTCCATTCGTACGTAATGAGGGCATCTTATTGAGAACTTTTACGATTATTGTAATAAATGATAAACAAAAAACAGATTTTTGCTAAAAAAAAAACATGTTCATTTTCAATTGAGGGTAGTTTTATATTCCCACAATTTTCATTTTCTGAGGACGCCTAATTACTTCCAATCATTATGGAGTTTGTCTCATCGCGATAGATCATTTAGTTTAAAATTTACACCATTTTGTTGACACTGGGGTCAAAGTGGAGAAAAATTTTTAAAAAATTACATAACAGAATATTCAGATTTTTTAAAATATTTTTGTCGTCTATAAAATTAAGCATAAATTCTCTCATTTCGATATGTGCACATTAAAAAGACTCGCACTGTATATTATCTGATCTACTCACCAAGTTCACAAAGTTACTTAATGTAGGTATAGTATGGTTTTACGTGACAATAATAATTAACCGATCCGTTTATCCTGCATATTGACAAACTTAGATCTGCAATAACTTCGTTTTATTTTAACTTTTACTATTACTTTCTTACGACAGCTGCCTGCTCATGTTAGTGAAGCTGAATCTGCGAACCCATGGATGAGTTAAGTAAAATGTATCGTCGGCAGCACAAATTTCATCTCACATATATGTGTAAAAGACCGTTGGGACAATTGTTCAGGTACAGTTTCAAAACTGCATACCAAAGCTGTTCCATTCTAGTTCTATAAATTGGACGCTTACCTACGTTACTGCTATACGATCTTCGCAACTTATTGTAGTCAGACGGAATATTGACGCGTTAGTTTTGTTTACTCAGGTACAAACATGCGATAGCGACATGCGACATTCTTCTCGCGGCAACCAAACATATAAATCATATTATGTAGTAGGTAGCTACTGCATATACCTACTTATTATTCGTACTTAACTTTTACTATTAAAGATATGGAAAGTAAAAGTATGGCCATATATCTATACATATAATAAATTAATGTAACTGGATCAGTTACAATTATATATCTGTACACAAGGGATATTTAAGATATTAATTTTTGTCTGTCTGTATGCTTGTACGCGCAACACGCAAATACTACTACACGAAATTGAATTTATAATAATAATAATCTTTATTAAAATTTACAGTTTTTACATACAATGTGCTAAAACAAACTTTATTCTTACAAATTGTAGGTTATTACAGTGTTGTAACCATCTGACACCCAAGCTAAGATTGAACTTGTGTTATGGGTGTCAGGGCTCTCAAAAATTGACTCCTTTACTACAATACGTAAGTACGTCGTGTGTGACGTGGTGTTTTACTTAATTACTTAATTACTTTAATTTAGTTTCCACAGTTGTGTTTAGGAAGTCTAACTTAAAATTTTGTTAAGTTTTTTTATGATATGCCTCCTACAATTAGAGGATTAATAATAAGAATTTGTTTTTCCGTTGCGCGTCGCTTAGAAGATGTAACAACAAGAAATAGTTGGAGGATGGGTGAGAGAAACATCAATTATTTTAACTTATTCCTTCCGAAAATTCAAATAAAGAAAACGTAGATACTTAGGTATCTATTTTGAAATACCACGCGTACGAAGTCGCGGGCAAAAGCTTGTATTGTCCTATATTTGGCTATCCAAAACAGGCAAATTTCATTGCGTCATATACGATTCCATTAGGCTCCGGGCTTTTGTATACCTATATTTATGTAGGTATGTGATGTTACTTAACGCATGTCACTATGGTGCAGGATGTGGCACTGGTCGGAGAGGTGTACACGACGACCGCAACGCTAAGCCTGCGGTTCACTTCCATTAGTACGGCTAAATCCATTACAGACACATCTTGTCTTAGGTAGACACTACTCGTATTTAGTGTGCGTGTTACGGGTTTCACTCAAACTTACGTTATGCACCTACGATGCTATTTGCAACTAGGTGAATGTCCGTAATCTATTCGTAACAGATTGGCTATAATTCGCTTAATGTAAGTTCAGATAGCAACTATACGATCATAAAACAAATAATAAAGGTTACTTTACTTTACTACCCTTATCTTTTTGACCTTTGCCGGCTTGTGGTTAGTTCTACGATTGGACCTGCTTATTGATAAACTTGTATAAGATACTGTGCAGTAACTTTACGACAATGGAATTATCAATACTTAGCGAAGTAAGCAAGGAACCGTTTGTGTCATGCCATGAATATTGAAGATATTGTTAGATTCAAGATAGAAAGGCGGAGTAGGCATGGCGCTGACCAAAAGCATGCAAATCTGTGGTTTTAAACAAGGTGATAAAAGACGATACGTTAGTAACGTTTGAAACTCTAAATACTCATAGTTGTCTAAATTCAGTTGGCATTCTTGTAAACATTAGGAAGAAAGGTTATGTTAATATTTTGTAAGTTAAAGTAAACATGACTTTAAAATAAAAACTCAGTGCAATACATACTTCCGCATAAATATATGGTGTAGATGTAGCACTGTAGTGAATTTATTATAATGTAGGTTAGACAGTAAAATGAAGTTTAAAACGAAGTGACAAGCGGCGAATGCAGACATAAATAAGAAACATTTTGCTAGAAGTGTATAGTAAGGAATAGCGTGACTTTCTCCCGTTTGTGTCACCAACTTTATTTACATCCGTGTGCCGACGCCTGATAAACTTAAAGTATTATGTGGACTTATGTATATGTTCACCAACTCGTGGCACAATGTGTGTGCCACCTACCGCCTACTGTGGTGTGAGTCTGTGAGGGTATAGTTATCGTAAGCTATTGATATGTTTTGGCAATAGGTTCAGATTTTGTATATAAATTTTAATAATATGACAATATATGTACTCACATAAATAGGTTCATTATTTGTACCTACGCTCTATAGCTGTCTATCGCAACTGAAGAAATTTTAGAAACAATTAAATAATTACGACATGTTTAGACCCATTATCAATATTTATGTAGATAATAACGAGTATAATAGATGTTTATGTAGATAATTGAATTGATTATATGTCTAATAGGCAGCTAAAGTATTTGTATGTGTGGGTGTGTTGAGTGCGTTTAAGGTTTAAGGATATTAAATTAAGCTAGGCAAGTTGATGAGTAGGTTCTTACGATATCATTTAGGTGTTGGTGACCGAAAGTGTACCTAACACAAAAACATTACTACTTAACTAAATCTCAAAATTTCGGATGTTATGTCAAATAATAATTTACTTAAAGTCGGTAATTAGCAACGATTAAATCGACTCTTGTTTTGAGTTAAAGCATGACATCCGAGTTCAAATCCTGCAAACCATAGTGAGTAGCCATTAGAGTAAAATATGCATATAACATTAAAAATATTGAAAAACGATGAAAGCCCACGTGCTCACGGTATGCATCACAGAGCAAACTGTGAAAGGCCGAGTAATGTAGGACTACATATGTATACATTATGTATGTATAGTGCACTGAACGTGTCAACATTTTGAATGGATCTTTATTGTTCGTGTTTCATCGTAATAACAATGCTGAATAAATTGTAGCACAATCAAACATACGCGATAAACGTAAATTCCATGTCGCTATTATATGTATATTTACGGCACTATGTTGTCTCTATCTTTGTTATTGCAAGTTTGTTATGAATATGTAACGATTGTGGTCATAGCTTGATTTTAGGTTTAGATTTTTTAGAGTTGATAGCTCACTGCAAGAATGGCTCAGTGTTTTAAATGGCTGCTTCGTCGCTGCCACTGCAAGTTGCCCCTATTGCGAATTTGAGTCCCACTCGGTACAAAATATAGTGTGATTCATAAATATTTGCAATAAGTCTTTGAGTTCGTTATTCGAATGTTTGTAAAGTCTATGGACATTACAAGCATTCAAATAACGAACGTAAAGAACACCAATAGAATAGATACAGATTATCGCCATATGTAATTTTTGAGAAAATCCTATGTGGTAGATATATTCATTATTTGAGAACTGAGAATAAGTAGACACGAGTTTAAGGTGTTATTAGCTAAAGCTAAGCTTTTTCTAAAGAAAAAGGTTCGTTATAATTTCATCAGCCCCGGCTTCGCACGCGTAGTACAAAACCTTAACAAATTATATACCTAAACCTTCTTCATGAATCACTTTGTCTATTGGTGAAAGTCAAATGAAAATCCGTTCAGTAGTTTTTGAGTTTAACGCGAACAGACAGATAGACGCGGCGGCGGCGCGCAGTATGATTTTGGTCACTTACTATAGTAAGCAGTCACTGTAAACTATTGAGGCGTACAGAAGTAACAGCAGTGGCAATGATCTTATTATGTGGATGCTTCTGCATCCATTGAACCTTAACCTTTCGAAAGAGGAATCGCTCTGCTTCAGCACAAGTGACGTCTTACCAGTAATAGTATTTAGAGTTTTAGACCAGTGATCTACAATGAGATTTATAAATAATATTTTAAACGAACGTTTTAATAGCTACCCACTATTACAAGGTATCGACTTTTTAACAAAATTTGAGTGTTGTTTATAAAGAAATATAGGTACATAAAATATTTCTGTGGTTTAGAAGAGTTTGGTTTAACTTTGTTCATGGATTGTGAAGCTGCAAAGAAGCAGGGGGTATGTATTTGAGTATTCAAAATGAATTAATCTGTTTTTTATTTACAAAACATACAATAAATCTAATTACATTTTACGTAATGGTTGCTTTTATTAAGCTATCCTAACTAATATGATAAATGCGAATGAGAGTTTCTTTGTTTGTTTATTACGCTTTGAAGACTTAATTACTCGAATGATCATGATGAAATTTCGCATACACGTTGTCAGGCGTACAGAAAAGGACATAGGGTATCCTTCATCAAAAAAATATACTTATCCCAGTAAACCAAATTAAAAATCATTTATTTATTGCTGTTGTGCAATCATATTTCTAATTGTATTCTCTATAATAATCGAAATGTGAAGCAAGATACTAGATTACATCACAAATAATCACAAGGCACCTCTACATTACTAAATTGACTTATAAATAATATAGAACTTTGAATCCGGTATAGAATAAGCAACTAGTGCCATGAGTTTTTGTCTTTAATAGTCGTTGACTGAATAATAATCTTTCCGACTTAGATGTATTTTAACGGCACTTTTACATAGAGTAATGGTAATGTAATGGTAATAATTAAACCGAGGGAATTAGTAACCTATTTTCGGAGTAAGTACTCCAAACGTTACCTATCGCGCGGACAGTTTTTATAAGCTTCATGTTATTATATATGTATATTTATGAACTTTCCTATGTAGGTTACATTGGTTACGTAAGGTGTGGGCACAAATCAGCAGTGTAGTAGGTGGCTATCAAATCTAAGCACTCTTGACCGCGAAGCTTTTGCTTTGTCCATTGACCAGCACCGCTTATTTAAATGTTACGTCATAAGTCCTTTTCTTTGATATTGGCTAAAACTGTCTTTATAAACAACTCTGCGCAATTTTATATCTTTAATATCGCTTTTTAAACACATCACCATTTCGTTTGAACAGTTTTCGTTGTATATTTCTCCTATTACCATATTGGAATAGATTTTCGAGATTTATATGAGTTCAAATGCATGATCTATATTTATAGCTTCTACATCATAGTTAAGAAGTGTCAACACTATCTACGATAAAATCAAAGGCATTTATCGTATATCTTTCAGTAACTTTAAGAGGAATAAGGGCAGCATTTAGTACCTACATACAAATATCCTTTGTTTCTGCCCTGTGTAATGACACTACAGCAAAAGACAGTTCAGATAATCTACATCTACGTCTACCATGTGCCTTTGTTTTTCTTTTTCTCATAATTTATTTATTATACCTACTTGGTAAGAAACTTCAGCAATTACATAATTATCTCGGTTATACTGTTTTTTAGACATCCTACATTATAATAAATAATAATAAATTAACAACACTAATAAAATAAATAAATACATACCTACAGGCATTCTCGTGTTGTTTATTGAACAAAAACATAAAGAATCGGTTTAGTTTTGATGAAGGAAATAGGGGATTACTAGATGATGATCTTATAGGTATAACGCCGAAATGCAGTATTCTCTTGTGCAGATTAACATTTAATTCGGGCCTAACGCGACAGCAATAGTTAGTTGAAAAATTTGTTTTATGTTTTTTTCCATTTCTTCCTATGTATTAGATAAGTTACTTAATACTGAAAGACCCTAAATCGCAGCTTACATTTTCTGATAATAAAACTGCTGGTCTCTTTGGCGAAAATTAAGCAAGCTTTTGGTATTCTACATCGTATTTACCATTCCTCCAAACTTTGATAATTCGACTATGACCCAGGGCAACTTGTCTATTGCGTTTTCCATTATGACTCTTTTATTCAGCCGTTATATGAAGAAAATTCGGTTGGTATGTGAGGTAATTCTGTTTAGAAATTCTACGTAACAGCACGAAGAATTCAGAAATGTGCCGTGTAGGCAGCAATAGGCTCACCCCGCATTTCGTAGTAGTGAAACATACTTGTAATAGATCTCTGCCGCTCCCTTTCATGATATCCATACATTTGTGATCAACGGTTTAAAGAACATCATTTACCGAAATCTAGTATATTTCATTCACCGAAATGATTGCAAACAATAATGTTAATTATTAGCGGATAATACCGTTCGCTGTCAAAGGCCTTAACACACTAGCACTTTGCCACCGATGCGATCGGTCAATGTGCTTGTAGCGGGCGTGCAGCGTGTTGCGCGCGGGTACTTTGCGAGGAAGCGACGTGCAGGTCTTAAGATTATTTATTTTTATTTTTTTATTTTTACATAATAGGTATAGTTACAGACACCAGATCAGTAATCACATAGTAATAAATTGAACATAGTAAAGCTTCAAATCTGTAGTTAATAATGTATTTTGGCAAGAAAACATGGCTTTATTACGGTTACATAGTAAAAAGCAAAGATGATTGATTTGGAGGGACAATTACAAAATAATCCCTTACGAAAATATACGCAAGACAATCTTTCGTTAATATGTGAAATAAGGCTAACTCTCTAATGTTGGCATCATAATGATATTTCCCTCGTCAATTACTAATTTAATTACTAAACTACTTTAATGTGTATAACGCCCATAAATTAAGCACCTGTTTTATACATTACGTAATCTTTGGGAGCTCCGATCCTTAAATATCGTTTTTATACAGTCTGAGGAAAATTGTGAGAACGAGGCGGCTGCTTTGCGGCATATAGCGACGACGACACTGGTAAGTAATAACACGATCACAAATTGTCAGTGTGGTAAAGGCTTAAGGGGACTTTACTATAAATTGCGTAAAATTATCGTATAATTGAATCGAACTTTTCTCATTAAAACGTCGCTGTAGAATAGGTAATGTTGAGTGAATAAAGTATAAATTTGTCCACTGGTACCTACTTAATTATGAATTCATAGAAAGGTGCGGCACCGAGAGTAATGATCTCAATCATTTGTTATAATCGGGTGCGTAATGTGAAAATAATCGAATCACATACATCTACATCGTATTCTACATATTTTTTACAAAATATATAGTCAATTTGATGGCACATCGATAAGTTGTCTCATTAGCGTTACCCCTTTCATATTGTCATGGCCAATTGTGAAGATATTTATTTGCTGTTACATACTAAAATCGAGTTGTCATTCGATTATACAATAGTTATAGTTTACGCTGAGTAGATAGTTAACTATTAATTAATCTTCACAGTTACTAAAAACCTGAAAATTTGTATAATTCGTATGAATTTGTGTATTCATTTTATATCCCTATTTCGTTATTTCGGGTTGAAGATTTATTTATTCTCATAAAGATCAGGTACATTTCACTTATATTGAGATTCTATATAATTTTAGTGTGTTCTATAAAATACAGTCCGAGTTACGTTAAGGTAAGATATGATCAAGGTGCGCTCCTCCGTGGCGTCGGCGTCATTTGTTACGCCGACGACACACTTGTCACGGCGAGGGGTAAGTCGCACCGGGCGGCGGCCATACTGGCGACCGCTGGGGTCGCACAAGTCGTTGGTCGTATCCGGCGGTTGGGCCTCGAGGTGGCCCTTTCTAAATCCGAGGCCGTTTGTTTTCACGGTCCTCGGAACCGGCCACCTCCAGGGGCCCATATAATGGTAGGAGGGGTCCGCATCGGCGTCGAGTCGACCCTGAAATATTTGGGTCTTTTGCTCGACAGCCGGTGGGACTTTACAACCCACTTTCGTCGTTTGGCTCCCATTCTTCGGGGCGCTGCGGGAGCGCTCTCGCGCCTGCTGCCCAACCTCGGGGGGCCAAACACCTCCTGCCGGAGGCTCTATGAGGGGGTCGTGCGGTCCATGGCCCTGTATGGGGCCCCAGTTTGGGCGGACAACCTGACGGCCCGTAACATTTCGGCGCTTCGTGCGCCACAGCGCGCCATGGCCGTCAGGTTGATACGAGGTTACCGCACGATCTCGTTCGAGGCTGCGAGCCTCCTCGCCGGATCGATGCCATGGGACCTGGAAGCGGCGCTCCTGGCGTCTCTCTATCGTTGGCGCCGGGAGGCGCTAGCTCGGGGCGAAGGACCGGCTCTTCCCGCTCTCGAGGCGGCGAGGTCCGAGCTCCGCCAGGTCCTAGTGGCGAATTGGAAGGAACGACTTGTGCACCCCAGTGCCGGGCACGCCACGATCGTGGCGGTAAGTCCCGTGTTTGAGGAGTGGCTGGAGAGGCGCCATGGCGCCCTCACCTTCCGGCTGACACAGGTAATGACTGGCCACGGTTGTTTTGGCCAGTTCCTGTGTCGTATACGCCGGCAAGAGACGCCCGGTTGTCACCACTGCGGCGACTGCCGCGACGTTGTTGAGGACACGGCGCTGCACACTTTGGCGGTTTGCCCCGCCTGGGCATCGCAGCGCCGTGAGTTGATCGCGGCAGTCGGATTGGTTGCCCTCTCGCTCCCGGCCGTAGTTCAGTCTATGGTCCGGAGTGAGAGGTCGTGGAACGCCGTCGCCTCCTTTTGTGAGAAAGTCATTTCCATCAAGGAGGCGGCGGAGCGGGAGAGGGAGCGTTTGAACCCTCTCCCCAACCGCAGAGCCGGGCGCCGGAGGGCGCGAGACGACCTCCAGCCACCCTGAGGATTGACCTGGGGGTGGCGGGCTTTGTGGGCCTGCCCGCCATCCGTTCAGCACCAGGTCCGAGAGGCGGCGTGCGTGTTCCCACGCGCGCCTCTGTGTCGAGTCCGTCTCCCCTCTAGGGGGGACAGTAGGGAGTTTTTAGATGTGCCTATAGGGTAGGTCTTTCGTGTAGTGGCCTGCCGTTTCATACGGCGGGCCGTAACCTCGGCGGGGTCGCGACCGCATGCGAAAGTGATTCGCGCGGCCCCGTCGATAGTGGTTTTGTTGAGGAACACCGTGGTAGGTTTAGTCGGTATTCCGGGAGGTACTTTAACATCTTTACCATCTTTCTTTTACCCCGGCGAGTCCGACATAACCCCTCCGCCCGCCCCCGCGGAGGGGTATGCGTGATGCATTCCCGCACGTAAAAAAAAAAAAAAAAAAAAAGGTAAGATATGATAAATTAATAATTTTTGTGACAAAATCTAGTAAACGTTTTTTATACAATGCTAGGGTTTTAGTGTTTCTTATTTCATCTGGTAATTTGTTGTACAGCTGTGCTCCTCCGTATAATATATTCTTTTTTCCATAGTTAGTTCTGGGTGTAGGTAGTTGTAGTTTGTGTCGTCGTCGTGTGGTGTGTGCGTGATTTTGTACTGAAATCTAGTTGTGAGTGTATTGTTTTTGTGATGATTTAGATGATTTATTGAGTATGCATATTTTGTAAGTGTATAATTGTTTAATATTTAGTATTTTTGTGTCTTTGGTTGTATAACACTTTAATTAGTTTATTTTGTATAACTTGTATTTCATTTCGATTTGTTTCGGCTGCACTTCCTCAAACCTTAACTATCTTTATTTAATTACGTTTCGAGAAAGATTATTTTTAACAATAGTTAAGATATTCGTTATCTCTCATGACTAAAAACAAATATACATATCACGACGAATTAAAATACAAACGATATAATTAATTAATATTGCACCGGCATTGCATAATGCAGATCATTTAAACGTGCTTTTATACTTAATTGCAAATAATGTTTTTACTGTAGATATTAGTTATTTTGTCTATCTTAGATTATAATCAAAATAAAGTAAATGAATACTAAAGACAGTTATCGTTGGTAATTGCATTTTGGCCACCTTTATGATATACTCGTAAGTTCGCCATTCAATAAACTGCAATCGTAAGTGGTTGCGATTTTTAGGACATTAGCGGTTTTAGTGATCATTCCACCACTACTAATGATGAGGATTTGATACCGTCTTTTCATAGAATAATACAACTACGGAGCCCTTTCATTTCTTAAGCTCAGAAAGTATATTGTAGTGTATATTGTGCGAAGTGTTCAGCTGTGCAGGTCCGTTAGTTTCCTACCTTATGAAACAAGATGGACTTTGATAACGTGTGTACTCCAAAGAACGTATACACATGGTTTGGCCGCTATATCTATGCGAAATAAATTAAATCAACCGAAATGAGAGTGTTGCCTTCAGCGGTGCTAGCAGCATCAAACCGATTGACCTGCAGAATAGTGTGTGATGGATAAATATATTATTAAAAACAATAACTGCTTGACCAACTTTAGTATTCAATGTTTCAAATTGTTTACTTAGAGAGGGACCCACAGGACTTAGGCACGATTGAAACACAACTAAACAACATTTCATATTAACGACACAGAAGTTATCTCCAGCCATTGTCAAATCGTGACATTTTAGTTAACACGGTTTTGTGACTCAGACCACGTGCGAAGAGTTACTACTATCGACTTTGGTACGATCCAACTTGCCACCACTTCGACACAGTTCGCACTTTGACAAGTAATTAATTCCAGAACTACGTGGTGCCAGTAGTAATGACAATTCATACTTTACATGCAACTATGTCAAATGTCAGTTATTAACATAGATATTCAGATCATGTGCAAATATTTATTGTTCACTAGATTTTGCCCGCAGCTTCGCTTGCGTAAGTGTAGGTTAGATTAAGTTAGTAACAGTACTGTTTTTCCGGATAAAAGTGCTTTTCTGAACCTTTGACAATGTGTACCTATGCCAAAATTTATGATGATTGGTTGAGTAGTAAGCAAACAAACTCACATTCGTAGTTATAATATAACTTAGAATTTAACTAGGGACTGAATGTTGCAACTTCTACAAAAACTAACAAACGCTATTTAAGATAGAAAGTTATCTTTAACCTGTTAATTTTTGAAATACTGGACATAGAAATCTATTGTGTCTAGCCGCAATAGGTTAAATGGAAATTAAATTGCTGCATACCTAAGTAAAGTTACCTTACCAACCCAAATGTGGTAATAATTAGTATGATCTACGATAATGTAAATTTACTTATTTATATTATTACGGCAGTTTAGTGCACAATCAGTAAGTCAGAATGTGCGTAACTGGCAGCAGCGTGAGGTAGGGCCGAGTTGGAACGCACGGCACGCACATTTATCTTGCCGAAGTGCTATGCGTATTAAATACTTAATTATATGGCTGCCGCTGCACTGCTTTATTGGTAAAGTGTAAAGTTTGCCTTCGTCCCAAGCAGACGTGCATGCTTAAAGATTACCATAGCGTTTTTAAAATGTATCTACTGCAAGTATTGTTTAAAGTAAGGGTGAAAGAAGAAGCAAGTTTTTGCGGTAGTTTTAAAGGGTTGTCTTTTTTAAACTGTCGTAAAATATTGCATTTTCTTTTATCTTTATGGCTTTTAGTACCTACTTAGGATAAAAATACATACAAACAAAATGTTATCTCTGTATAAGTAGAAACTTAAAAATAACAAAATGCTGACATCGACGTCAGTTTAGGTGTAAATAAGTTAGATCTAACACGCATACCCCTGACCTCACCATGCTTAGATTTTTACAAACTTATATGGCACTAATAATTACACTACTGTTGAAGAATTAGAGTTTACAGATCACAGCGCTACCATTGTACACATGAAATTAGATGAAGATAATAAAATAACAAATTGGTACACGAAATAGAAGATATTATTGATAAATAAGGACTACATCATCTAACGCATACTATGTCGTGCGTAGCAATTACTATAATTATTGCATACATGCACAAAACGGTAGTGAAGAAATTTTATGCAATGTAACTATTTCGGTTTCTACTGTGACGCTTTACTATTGTTAGTTTACTATCTGTGTCAGGGGTATGGTCTCGGAACACTGAAGCTTCCGTGGCGGAGGCCCGGATACATGGCTTGCCCCTTATCACACGGGGTTACTACCGTCCAAAGCGAATATCGAGCTACACTAGACTATCAAGCGTATCTATATTTATCCTCCTTAAAATAATCAATGAATAAAAGCTTCTACTTGTTTTATTCTTTAAAGCAATAACAATAATATGGCTTCTCATTCAATAAGTGGGCGCGAAAAAGAAAATTGAATATAGTAAGGTATGTATTATTTTATGTGATGAGAAGCACTCCAAGTGTCATTTGTGTAAGCCGCCCTCGCTTGCAGTACCATTGATAGCATTTTAAATATACAATTAAGTATTTATTAGCAAATACGTGGCTAATAATAGACAATGTTAGTTTTATTAAACACATTTCTTGTTTATTTATTGATATACGTAGGAAATAAAGCTGTTTAGTATGTGTCTAATATTTACATATATTCTCGGACAGATAAGTAGAGCTGTAACAGATCCACATTTTGCCAGTTGTATTTTAGATCCGTTATTATATTACCTTTCAGTGTGGATATTTCTGCCGTATTGCTACTGAGTATTTCCTAACAATAATAATTTGTTTGAACGGGCCTCGAAACCAGGACCCAATGATTAATTGTAAACATAGGCGCATATGAAGCATACAGCTAAAATAAAATAAACACCAAAAATAAAATTTTAAATAAAGTAAAAATAACTTATCTTCTTTTTTTTATGAAACTTTATAAAAGTCGCATTAACAAGTACTTCGCAGATATGTTTTACAACTTTTTCAAACGACAAAAGTAAATATAATAATGCTCCATTTGTGCTTTACTCAATCGCTGAATGGTTATTACGAGGAAGGGCAGCCGGAGGTATTATCTCTCGCGCTTGACCGAGCTTCGATCACCGCCTCGACGACTCCCAAAGCCTTGTTAAGGCCTAATGACACGAGAACAACCGAAATCTCCACTTATTTATACCTTTCAAGTCTAAGATAGCTCTCCAAGTGGTTCAGGTGTTAATCATGTGTTTTATTCATGTATAAAAATATTTAGAACACATAATTGTTTTGTTGCTTTAGTAAAGTAAGTTTACTGCGGTTCCTAGGGACGTATTTGCTTAGTTAATACTTAGATTTGATTTGTTACCGGGCTTTATATAAGGGTGTATAACAGCGAAAGTCTGGCAATATTGTGACTAGTAGACAGCGTAAATGGCGTCGTAGTTTAAGTGATTCTCTTGCCATTGCCTTTACGCTGAGTTTTGTGGGTTCGATCGCGACATAGGACAAACATTTTTGTCATCCACAATTAATTGTTCCGATTCTGGGGGTTCTGTGTGTCTAGTGTCTTTGTTTGAATGTTTGTAAAAACCCCCGCGACAGACGAGGTATTCCTAGAGTGGCTGTCTTTTCTTAAAGAAAATATTAAGAAAGAAAATACTCACTCTCTATTATACGAGATTTAAATTTATCTAGCTAGTTTAAAATACAAGTTTTATGTTGTGTGATTCTATGCTATGTTATGATTGTTATACTATATTAAATATATATGAAATTGGCAAAAGAAAATAATATATTCTTAATTGTTTTAATTAACTAATGTCAAAGGAGAATCTGCGTAATGATTTTAATGGCGGTTGAAATCTGTCAACACTTGTTGGTGGACACTTCATAATCTACCACGCTAGCCGTTCTACTCTTAGTAGATCGTTATGTAAGCATATTGTCAGTTAGAATGTTGACCATTATGACCATCCTAACTCTGCTCATACGGAGAGAGGCCCGTGCCTAGCAGTAAGACAGTATATCATCAGAGTTTATATTATATGTACTTGTAAAATAGTTTGAATTGATTTTATATTTTTGTATGTTGTCTTCTTATCGTAACTTTCTTATTTACGCTGTATAGGCATTATTATGACTAAGGTATACATAGTAAACACTTAGTTACGTTCTGTTTTGAACACTAGAGAGTTTGTATGGCAGCAATCAACCACAGATATCGCGTACCTACCTCGCCGTAGATCTAATAAATGTCCCGTGTGCGCGTGAACGGAGGCGTTGCTTCACTTAAATTATGGACTATTTGGTATTCTATGCTTCACGAATACTTTCACCTAACAAGTTATACTTTTTAAAGTTTCAACCTACATGTAGACGATTAAGTATGCAAAAAATATACAAGGATGTTATGACTTTTTGACGTGATATTACTAATCCAACAGAGGCCATGATTCTAAACCCGTCACGTGAGCTTTTGAGACTAGTCGAAATCGAAGTGATAGACATGTTAATATGCATAATATTCTCTTCTGTTTACGCGAATATTATTCATTGAAATTAAACTACTGTATACGGATTTTAAACAAATAAACAACGCGATAAAATCCGTATATAGTAGTTTAATTTCAATGTTAATGTGCCTTATTGTCTTTAACATTATCAGCACTTTAATCTTTTGATTGGCAATGGCATTCCGGCGACTAGACACAATAGCTTTTCAATTATGTCTGGCATGCCAACAACTGACAGGATACGTAACCTTTTTATAGCATTTGTAATTTTTGTGTACATCTATGTGACTGCTTATGTCTTAATAATTGCGGGTAATATATATTTCCTGTGTGTTTGTTAGAAAGGATGAATTATTTTTAATCACTGAATTAAAAGACTAGGCTAGTAGGCTTTGTCTCAGGCTTTAAAACATTTTTTAGAGTTAAATCTGGTAAAGATAATTATGATTATACTAATTCATAAACGTGCGATTCACAAACGTTTGTAGGTGTTGAGCTATTCTGATGTTGTAATGTTTTGATTGTTACATTACTTTTTTAAATATTTCTTGCAATTTTGGTTACAAATTTAATATTCTTGTCAGACCTTCCAGCTACGCTAGGATGCTTGTATTGTAAAATATGAGCAGCGTGTAATCAAAAGCTCAAAAAGCTGCGTAACGATCACACGTAATATTCGCAATATATTTTTAAGTTTATTTATTAAACCAATACCGAAAACATTTAACTGAGAGACGACCATTGATTGCTATGATTGTATTAAGTATTTAAAACGAGTACAATACAATAATGATGCTGTCTTTGTTATTACAAAAGCAGCGCCAGGATTGTTCTGAATTTTATCAAGGTAAACAGTGTGTAACCGCCCATTACTCCTATTATAGACTTTGACTCATTAAGATTTCAATATACTAGGTATCCTGAGTATATGTTTAAGTTATTGTTCTGAGGACTATATAGACCATGGAATTAAGCAGTACGTACAGCAGGTGAGGTCACTGTTACCTAAATAATCTTTAATTTTCTATAGTTTGTTAATAATATGCACTGCTTCCTTTGTATAGTAGGTTAGTAACAGTACTTTTTACTGAAACAAAAGTACTCTTTATCTTTTTCTGTACCCCTGACAACGTGTATGCGAAATTTCATGATAATCAGTTGAGTAGTTAAGACATGAAAGTGTAACAAACACATTTGCATTTATAATATTAAATAAGGATAATTAGCGATCATTATTAAAAATCACAACTTCTATGTTGTCTTGAAGATTGCTCTATTATACTAAGTAAGGTAATCGCTCTCCTGAGGACAACTAAAGAAGTCATTATTTTATCTATTATTATATACAACTTTGAATTGTACGATCAACAGTTTTGGTTCCATTGTAGGGGCATTTTGTATAATTTTTTATGTTTGTAAAGCTAATTAAGGTACAAATATTATTCTCTAGCCTGGTATTGTTATTTTCGAGGTGCAAGATAATATTTAATTAGATATTTCATTCGGCTTATTTATTGCCGGTTAGGGATTTTAATTTAAAGACATTTTTCTCATATACGATATATATCAACTTCGTGTGTAACTTCGGGTTATAAAATATAATAATAGTTGACGTCACAAAATAACAATAGATTAAACAATCAAAGTAGGTAATACATAAACATAAACCCGTACAACCCAATTACTTATATTAGATATAATACAATAATTATGGTTTGTGAGTGATCATAAGTTAAGGAAGTCACCTTTTTAATGCCTTGAAAGAGCTTACATTTTTGAGTCCGCGCGTATTTTGTTGCTATGATAAAGATGTATCCGGGTTAGTATTACTGTATTAAGATTGGTTTGCATTTAATTATTATCAATACTATGTAAATAATATATAATTTACACTAAAACAGTGTGGCCATTTATATGCGGACGATTCGATAATATAGACGAATATTTGTAGTCACCCGGTTTTAAAAAAATGCCGCACCTGCGTAGTTCGCGTTCGTAGTACAAATTCGGCAGTATTATGTGTGGCGACTTGTTAACTTTCAATGTATAATTCAAATTATAAATAAAAGCGATCCATGCCATACATGCACGTTGGCAAAATAACTAATTTTGCAAATGTACATGTATTTCAAATGTAATACGTCCTTTTTTTTAACGCATTTATTAAAAGTGATATTTTATTTATAGAGATCTGGCATATAAAATATCCTCTAATTCAGTTTAGCCATGAATACGTCACGCCGTGTGGGTGAAAATACTGCTTATAAACGGGCTTAAGATAGCCACCCAAATAATATATACCTATACATTTTGGGCTTACAAATATTATATACATACAGAAACTTCATTCAATTCTAATTATTAGAGATTTTCACTTCTCAACTTTTGGAGATGACCTAGTGACCTACTTTAATTTTGTAAAAGACTGTAAAAAGTATACTTTCCTTTGAGTCCTTTTTTGGAAATATAAGCATATTTAGGTTTTGACCTACTAAAATGTTTGGTATAAGTAGGTCATATTGTTCTGCTCAATTCAAATTTTAACAGCATTATATAGTAGTTGCTGTGATAAGCATCTATGACAGACAAACGGACAGACAAAGTAACGCTTTATTGGACTGTATTTATTGTATATTATCTCGTCAACTGTATGCCCGATAACATGCTATAAAGAGTAAATTAAATCTCCATAAAAGTATTTAGATGATGAAATTAATAATTTTGTAAATCCATCCAAAACAACCCCTTAAAATTGACTCAATTATTATTTTTTGGGACATTTATTAACTATTGATGTATAATTTCGTAACATTTTCTTAAGGTATTTTTTTTTGCCCAATATTATGACGATCGGTTATGATGGTTTGAGTATGAAACGTAAAATACAGACAGAATTACTTTCGCATTTAAACAAATAAAAATCAATTGCCACATGTATGACCACAGAGTACTTTATATACAATTGGAATGTATGACGGAGCATCACTTAAGAACGGCTCGACCGATTTGGCTGTTTTTTTTTTGTTGTGTTTGTATTGTCAGGACAATGTTTGTATGAAAGAAAATTTGCGATAAAAATCCGCGGGAAATGTCGAAAATTTTAATGGTGTTTTTATATAAAAATAATTGGTTTCCGTTTTGATAATAAATTTAATTACGTTAAATGTATTTTTGTATAAATTGACAGGACAACGACAGGTCAGCTATTTAATAATAATAATAATATTATACCAATATTCCGTTCTAATTTCTATCTCTATGACGTAAAACATTGGAAAGGTTATATGTATTTTAGCCGTAATTTATATTAGCTGACTCGTTGCTTCGGAATGGACGTGTAGCGTCTGAGAATGATATGAGTACCTATGATCGATTAATATAATTTAATCGTCGTTAGAGAGTGTATTTGTGTATGCCTGATATGTTTGACACTTACGGTGTAAAATTGTACATAACGTTGGGGGTTATAGACAAGTAAGGTGTTAACGTTTTTATATAACTATAATAATATTGTCTTACGTTTACGCGAATGTTATACATTGAAATTAAACAAATTAGTACGGATTTTATCGCGCTGTTTTTTTTTTATTAAACATTATTATTACATAATTTTGAAACTTTAAACTACTATTGATAAACACTTTTACTAGTAACAATAGTAGTTTAAAGTTTCAAACAACGCGATAAAATCGGTATAAATTTGTCTAATTCAATAACTATAAGAATTTAATCTAAATTTAATTATATTTTAAAATGAATACTTTAGTTCATCATTATCATCTCAGTCGAAATATGTCCACTGTTGGCTGGATATAGGGCTTCTCCAAGACTTTTTATTGGTATTTTAGTAACTACAAAATTTGTATATTTAATTTTTACGTATGATTAAGTAATAAATGTAAATATCCAAACATGAAAGCGTTTCTACAAACTCTCACTTTATAATTTAATAATTATTAATTAATAATATTAATAAGATAAGCAATTCATGTCATTTGCTTATTCTGTCATCCACTTAATCACACGTTTTAAATACTATATTTCATGTGGTAATAATATTTTTTTATAACAAATGTCTATATTACATGTCTTGTTCTTTATGTGGTTATCGCAATTTATATAACTTACTAATACACTTAATGTTACACGCTTAAGATATTACGCTTTCGATAATGAGTCTATTTAGTTTTCTTTGTATCTATTATAATATTCCAGCTATAAATCAAGAGTCATTATCAATGAACTCGTAACTGATAGAATTCTATCTATTATTTTATGTATGCAATTATTACCAAATAATTTTAATCGGATCTACGTAGAACTTGCTTTTCCGTAAGCTCTACATGATGCTACGCAGTATATAATATCTGTGCGCGGTGTAGCGGTTACACCATTCTACGAAAGCGCTACGTGGTCCTTCCTAGAACATAGCGCTACGAGCATAGGCTACGAGCGTTACTGGACCGTAAAGCTTAATGCAATTTGTGTTATCAGTTAGAAGAAGCGACAGCCTGATGATTGCATTATTGTTTATGCGAATAAATAATTACAGGTTGATATTCCGGTTAAACATCCTAGTATTATAGTCATATTACAAAAACAAACTTACCAAGCGATATATTTTTACGCGTGGAAACTGACAAATTATGACAAGGTTGCGAGTAAAAGCTACAATAACGATAGTAAAACGTTTTCGATGCTGATGGTAAAACATTCGGTGTTAAGCTCACAACAAACAGTCCAAAAATAGGAGGAATGGAGATTTGAAACTCATTTTGTGTCTCCGTAGCAAATATAAGTTACATATTCTGACACGGGCGCGACCTATATAAAAGTTTTGGATTAAGTTGAACGCAACTCAGCCGGCTGGCAAAACGTACGAATAGATAATTTACTGTTAGGTGACCTTCAGCGGATTTCAGTGGGAGATATGAGAAGGGGCGTTGTGCCGGGAAGACAATGTCGTACATATTTTAAGCGGGCACGCCCCGTTCGCACAAAGGCGTAATTTATAGGGCCGCGCGGAGACGGGTGCCTGAGTTATGTCCCGACGATAGCGACGAGCTTTTAACTGCCTAATGGAGCGATTTACTCAGACCACCTTGCGCCCGCTCACTGTTTACATTGAACCACGCCGAATTAGACAGATAACGACGACCCAATTAATTCGTGCTTTGCACCTTCCAATAAAAAACGTGTTCTCACAAATTTTAATGAGTTATGAATATTGGATGGAATGACGGCGAAGTACGTGCTGGAGCAGATACGTCGATAGTCCAGCGACAGCGTGTCGGTTGGCGAGTAGCGAGAGCTCGGAGTATTGAAGAGCAAAGCGAAAAGTTTTTCAATAAAACATAGCCCTCTGAGACAACATTTCAATGGAGCGGCCGTGCGATGTTTACGGCCTGAGCGTCACCGCTGCGCTGCTCGGTTCTCTACACTCTGCAGAACAATCCAATCCGAAGGTATTGATCAAATTGTGTAGATACACGCTCGTGTGTTGTATAAAACAATTGAAATAAATAAATGTTATTTCACCCTCAGGCCAGCGCTTAGCACATAATGCTGTCTTTTATAACATTACTATATTCTCTGGTTTAATACTATGGTATTCTTGATAAAATAAGGTATTACTTTTTCTGACATATATCACATTTCAGAAACCATTCTAACGCTATTCCTATTGTTCTCTTTATACAGCTCGTTATCTTTAAGCCTTAGTTGGTAACCATTAAAGTTGAAGATATCGACAATGAGGAGGGAGCAGATATGATTTATGATTTCTTACTTTATTGTCATTTCTAGGCATATTGACTGAGCGTTACATAAATTATTGAAAAGTTAAACAATGTTTTTTTGAGAAGTATTTGTAGTGATTTAGCTTTGCTAATATTCTCACATTGACCCAAAACATAAGTGTGCAATGACCCAGATGCTTGTTGCATTTTTATCTGCCAGCGTTTTCTTAGTACACTTACAAACATGCATAAGTTATGATATGTACAATATTTGTATACGTGAGGGTGAAACTTGTTTCTTTAGACCAAAAAGACCTGTGTTGTTTTGTGCGAGCGTTGGCGTCAGGGGTGCCGCCTTTTGTTGCACGTTTTGCATTGCAGGTCAAGTGCAATCCTCAGAGATTGCCGCCGGCGCAACGGGGAATAAAGTAAACCATTTGAGAGCTTAACTATCACATACATGTTTCAAATACGTACAACTTTATGATTTCCTTCTAGTTCTTCCTTATCTACGTTTAATTGAATAAGAAGTTTAATCGAGTAAAGTAACGGCACAGCAACTTGTAATGGATTGAAGTGATTCGCTACAATTGTCATTAGAAGAAACAATTAGGTCGATAGTGGATTACTGAGGGTGATTACGTCGCAGAACGAGGTATTTGTGTCACATCGAGCGATCGATTCGCCCACTCCCAGCCAATTACTGGCGATACACGACCGAATATTGTTCTCGATACACCCGATACAGCGAGTACTGGGGGTTATACTACATCGGGTAGTATATATAGACGCGAGTTCCCGATCCCTATATGAACAGGACGCTGTAGGCGCGCGGCGGCGGCGTGAAGCGACGGCACGCCGCGCCGCGCGCCGCCGCGATACGATCGCCCGCTCTATCTAGTTGTGCCTTTGTCACGGATATCTGCACTCCAATGTTTTGACGATAACCCAATTGAATGTTCGTGATCTGATCACAAAACGTCTACCCTACGTTTTTTATTTCCTTTTGGCGTGAGATTCTGTCGGAATACGATACGTGTCCACGGTTTTGAATCGCACGGCAATGATCACACTTTTACACAATAAAAGTTCTGGTATAGCATAACTGTAGGTTAAAAGCGTGTCGAAACTCGGTAGCTAGCTGTAAATTTTCCTCTTTTTTTTCTTTTCTTCATGTTAGCTACTCATAAAATATCTATACGTTGAAACTTTAAAGTTTTGATATTAGGTACACTTCGGCATCGGCTTGCCGTAACTTTCCATAAATGTTTACGAAGAACGTTATATAACCATAAACTACAAAATGTGTGGTTGTAACAAGTGGGTTCCAATAAATAATTTATTAATGAAAGTTAATATGTAATTTAACTACTCTTTATTTCATTCTGCAACGAATGGATGGTAAAATAATTGTGGAACATTAGTGGGGCAATGTAATTTAATTGCACACGGGCACAATTGATATTTATTGCTGCAGCATATTTTACCTACACACAATACTTGTGCCCGTTTGCAAAATTTAAGTGTTCCTGTTCTAAATCTCTACAAATTTATAGCGGGATTTGTTGTTCACTGTCTGTTGCTTTGGCATGGCATCAATGCACATATTTAGCCAATATTATTTAGTTTTAGGTAGTTTAACAATAAGCGACATAAAGTCAAGCTAAATACTATATTGTTTAGATTTTTTATTTTTATCAAACTTGGTATACGTAACCTAGTTTGGCAAATCAAAAATGTGTAACAATATATGTAGTTTGCTACATATATTGTTACACTAACGTAACACGTTACGTTATATAACCACGAAAGTTTAGACAAAGGTTTACCAACTGCACCCATCTCTTGCGAGCGGGTCGTCATAATAAAGCGTGTTTTCCGTCTGCCGGACTTAACACCAGAATTCTTGCTGCTACTGAGATTTTTCTAATAGAAAACAAATAATACTTCGCCCGTCCCGGTAATCGAAGTCTCAGCTCAGATAGCTAGTTGTGCAATTGGCACTTAGGTCACTAGAAGAGTAATAACAAATGTATATGTATAATATACGTAGTATTTGTTCGATCAAATTTCGACATTAGATATAGAAGTTGTGCGTAACGTCTTGTGGAGTATTGTTTGGCGTGGCTGATAATAATCGATGAATTATTAATGTTTCAATTGTAAATAATTCAATACCCACAATCTTCATATAAACTATATATTTGTCTTATAAACTCATATTTGTTGTTTGCCCTACTTGCGATACCTTAATACTGTGTTTGTTAAACGGTGCCAAATATTTCTTAGTACATTTCGTGATTTGACGCTCATCTCATCAGCTACACTGTACATACATATCTGCATCTGCTTACCGTGCATTTAGTATGGAATATTTAATCCAGGAGCGAGAATATTATCATAAATATCGTTTTGCTGCGACTTTAAGTTCAGCAGTAATTATGTGTATGTCCGCTCTTAATTTCGTTAGCGAACTATTGAAAATACACAGGCCAAATCGAATATACGCACAACACAATGTTAACATTCCAAATTCAATATTTAAAATTTGTTCGGATACACCGAAAATTTTACACTCGAGTATCGAATTTTAAACCGATGAATATTCAGAAGAGTAAGTAATGCGTTTTTTTCTGCGTTTCAAGTTGCTTCGGTAAATATTACTGTGCCGGACAGCAATGGAATGTTAGACATCTGGAAAATGAATTTACGAATGTACCTATGCCTTTTATTTCTATGAGTTCTAGTCTTTTGTCACACAAAGGTCAACTTAACTTATAGTTTTCGTATATTGGATACAATACACAAAACAGGAAGTAGAAATAAGTACGAATACAAATACTTCTTGTCTTGCACTGGCTTTGTCAAAACAATCTGGTGAAAGGCACTTATATAAACAAAGCAAAAACCTTTTATCGAGAGAAAAACCTGTGTAATGAGAGTAGTTTTGAGTAAATTAAACAGTGATGAAAAGGAATTGGGGCGATGAGGCCAGCTATTCGGATTTTCCGGGTTCCTATGTTAATGCTACGAATTCTAATTAATGTATTCAGTTTGTACGTTTGTGAGGGTACTTTATTTGTGTTACAAGACATTGGATTATTCAGATGGGATTATTTTTATCAATACTCGATTAGAATATACCAGTAGAAATGCGACAATATATAGGCCACACACTGTAAGATACGTTATATAATATAATTAAGCAAATAATAAAAGCAGAACATCGGGTTCGTTGATTCATCGAGTAGATATATGTATGTATATATGTATTTTCTAAATGAAGGCTTCATATATTTTTGAGGCTTTCATATTTTTCGCCAGGGCACATCAGACGCTCGTTTGCATATATTTTATCCCATAAAGATGCTTTTACGTATAATCTCGTATTTGCAAATTCATGGTAGGCTCGACATCTCATATTATTATATATATACTTTCGATGATATAATATTTACTAGAGAATAAAATGAAATATTAGGTTAAGAGATTTTGCAAACAGGTTTTGTTTTGAATGATTTTGAGAATAAGTATTTGCGTTTCTTCATGATCTATTATAATATATAAATATTTAAAACGAAATACTTATTTAATATAAAAAATACGGATAACGTTGTCTGTTCAGACGTACATATATAGCATTATGTTTCTGTCTCACAATGTTGAGGCAGATATATTTCTTCTTAAATTAGATACCTTTTTATAGGCTCAGTAAATTTTACTGTGAGGACGCAGTAAAAACGCTCGCAAGTATTTTTTTAATTCCGGTCCAGGAGATTTGAGCGAGAATGCCATTAGTCAACTGTCATTAAAATGGCAAATATGTTCCGATAGCATTGGTAGCAAATTAGCAATAAGAGTAAACATTTTATTTTGAGACAGAAGATTGAAATTACTGATGATAATTAGATAGTTTACGAACTTATTAAATGAGGCTCAAGTTCTTTTATGTAGCATTAGATAAGCTATTAGTCAGATGGATATAGCCAGTTTTTTATTACATTAAGAGATTGTAATTAACTGTAGATGCTTAATGATTTCGGAACACATCAGACATGCGATCACCATCCGTCGGCATGTCCAAATATAATTAGGAAACAACGCTTTTTCAAATCTCTTAAAATTTTGATTATTTTACGTTAGTCATAGTCTTCACTCTACGACCTTTAAATATGACCACACCTCATCATTATGTATATAGGTATATATTTTCAATTATCAGTTTCATTCCGATTAAGCACTCACAAACAATCATGGTCAAAGGAGCCGACTAATCGGCTTACTACGTTAAACGACAATGATATGTACAGCTTAATGAAAAACGGATTAGGTCAAACAACAGTTCATCCTTATTAATAGTTAAGTGAAATTGATCATTAAAATATTATAAAGGATTAATAATGTGATGTACATTAAATTCTGATATTAATACCATTAAATAAATACGGCGTGTTTGAGTTTGCATTATGCCTAGGTACCTATTTAAAACGATAAAATGATGTGGTTTAAAGTGTAATATTTTATATTAAGCTAGTTAGTTTAGCTTAGTTTAAAGCAGTCTAGTTTAAAATAAAATATTGAAGTCAAATTTTCTCACTTACAAATCAAGGTGTACCATGATTGATTTGTAAATCTGAGATGTCGATATCGTTGATCTGAAAATCTGATGATTCGGTAATCTGTTTATGCAACAAATAAATAGCATTTCTGACAATATCTTCACTCGTACGGTCGGCCAAGAAAGTGGTATACCACCCTAAGGTTGTATGCCGCATAAAAACATTACAAATATTACCATTACAAATGTTGTTTAATAAACATTAACATGTGTAGAAAACATCTGTAGATTTCGATGACAAAATTGTATCTACAAATTTGTCATTGTAAAGTTCTGATACAAGGCTAGTCCACCTGTCGGAATTGACAAATTATGTAAACTTGTAATTACAATATGCGTTCAATAAAACAGTTTATTTCAGGATTAGTTTTTATTATATTGTCAGAAAGATATTGCTAAAAATAGATGTATCCTTTTATTAAATTGTCACAATCACTATTAAAATACTTAATACGTAAAATCAAAAACATAGTCATATGGCCAAATTTAGAAGAGGTCGGAAATATTAAAAATTTTGAAACTGGTGTAACGCCATTGGCTTCTATGACCTCTAAAAGTCGAGACATCATTGAACCAACAAGCCGTGAGCAAATATCAGGAAATCCTCTCAGATTGAATTACAGTGACTAATAAGAGCTTGTTTGGTTCTTTCATTTTGATGCGACCATCTTTGGACCATAAGGCCCCAAAGATTTTCTATCGGGTTTAGGTCCGGTGATCTTGAGGGCCACGGCATTACCCTTACTTAAGTGTGTGAACGAAACCAGGTTTCTTACAATCCTCGAATTATGAATTGAACAATTATCTTGACCAAAATCAAGTTGTGGCACTGGCATATACGGAAATTCGACCTGATTCTCTATTTCGGATTACATGATCATCTCTGTACCTTGTTGAATTATATCGCCAAGGTGGTCTACACCAAAAGGTGTAGATGTCCATGTTGACTTGAGTTAAACGTTTTTCCATCACAAAATACTGTATTAGACCAATCAGACTCTAAGTACTCTCTGGCGAAGTTCAGACGAGCAAGTCTGTGAGCGTCCATCAAATATATTTTCTTGGCGTAATGCCTGTGGTGCATCCCCGTGTAATGTAGATGATTCCTTATTGTTTGGGCACTCGCATCAAACATCTCCGCAAAATTATTTGTCGGTTTAAAACCATTGATTTCATATTCCCGTCTCATAAATTCTCTGTCGTTATTGGAGAGAGCAGGCCGGCGACCACTTCTTCTGTGATCTAACAAACTTCCTTCCTCTCCTTCACGACGAATTCAAAACCGGACACTACGTCTCGATATATTTAAATTCCTCAATATGGCACTAATACTGCATCCCTCATTAAATTGGGCAATTGTTTGTAGCCTTTCAGCAATGGTCAAGTTGGCAGGCAGTGAAGATGATATTTTTATGCAGTTGAGTAAAAAATAACACGGAGATTATATCGATTTTCTGAGAAAAATAATAAAAATTACTAAAATATATTTGACAAAATGTCAATTGTTAGTTTACTTTATCAAATAGAATTTGGTTGTCTATTTAAATAGTTTTTATTACTTTTCTTAGAAACATTTAAAATATCTTTGTAGAAATTAATGTCTTATCCATTTATAATAAAGGTTAAAATGTCATGCACTTATAAGTGACCTATGACGTATGAATACTTATCAATTAGGTTAACGTCATTATTATGCATCTCTTTCAGTGATATCCTTTTAGTATGAACCTTGTTGTAATTTTCGATGACTAGGAAACTAAATCAAAACTGGTACACCACTTTCTGGGCCGCCCGTACCTAAATGTCATATTTAAGTTACTAAAACACTATTTAGCATTATGCCAATCAATCACAACCTATTGCGTAACATCGTGGGGTGGAGCATCAAAAACAATATTATTGTGCGCAAAGAGCCATCTTAAAGGTAGCCACATTCCGCCCTTTCATATTCCCTACCTATGAAATATAACCAATCCACTAACATTTTAACAGTCCGTCAACTATTTATCCTGCACACTGTCCTTAAACAACATACGCTACTACCTTTTTTACCTACGAACAAAAGAAGGAAAGACTTAGTTTGTAAAAGTTTCCAAACTAAGCATGCTTACATGGAGAGATTTTTCTTTTTCATAGGGCCTTTTTTGTACAATAAACAATGATGATTATAAGATATAATATATAGCATTAATCATAATCAATGTCACATAGTTTTAACAAAGTACCTAAAATCGCTTACGTAATCGGATACAGAGAAATTGCTAGTAGTTGTAAAATAATTACTTATTGTTAAGCAATTTTTCATTTATATATGTATGTTATTGTTTAAAAGCGAATGAAGCCAGAGAAGTGTGTCAGGATCGTAGCAAATGGAAATCCGTAATCTCTGCCTACCCCTCTGGGAAACAGGCGTGAATCGATATGTATGTTTAAAACTGTTTTAATTGTATACTTAACTATATTTGTTTGCAGTACATGTATAAATGTTTTTTTGAAGACACTTATTTGATGTACAGTAGAATAAAAATTTAATATTAGAAACAGCCTGAAACATAGGTCTATGACCTAGTTCAGCTAATACAATATAAAAACAGACTTCATAAACAAGTCTCTTGTGTCCAATATTTAAATTGTAAATGTTTTCCTTTAGATTATATATAGTTTTAATGTGAATTTAATACAATAAGTAGCCTGTAATGTGTTTTGTAATGACTATTATTTATAGAATAAAAAAAATATTATTGAATAATAATAATAAAAATAATAATATTCTACCACATACACACAACACCATCTAGCCCAAACTAAGCAGAGCTTGTACTATGGCTACTGGACAATGGATAAACATACATAAATACTTTTTTTGTAATAAAAATTTATTATAAAATTTATTATTATTATTATATTTTAAATAACCAAATATATTTGAATAAATGAAAATCTAACGTTAACTTTTGAAAAACATAAATTATTATAAGTATTTAAAAAAAATGCTTTTGCTTTTCTTTGAATATCTAATTTTGAAATTAAAAAAAATCTCATGACTGTTAAAAAAATTTTCTTTGAGATAAAGAACAAAACTGAAAACAAAAAACATTCTAAATCAAAAATAAAATTTAATAAAATGTCACCAAGGTGGAGGGAGGAGTCCAAATTAAAAGAAAAACAGCTCACGTAATTAATGGACGAAACAAAAATCTAATCTTTTTCTTTATAATATTAGTATAGATAACCTACACGTCGATAGCAGGCGAAAAGCGGTTGGCCTATTAAGGTCTGGTATCCATTTTATCGGAGATAAGAGGAAGAAAAAGAAGTAAAAAAAAAAAAAAAAATCAAAATCTCTCTTCAGTGTGCTTCAGTGGAAGTCAAGTTAGCAGAGATAGGAAGAATTGTTTAGCACTAATCGGAATAGACAGAAAATCTTGAAGCGAAGCGGAGTGAGGTGGTCGCGTCGCAAGTACCGATAACATGACGCATAAAAACTAAGACTTAACGCGCTTAGTAATAGGTGTTTTAGTAATAGGTGATGTGATACAGTCGCTTGTTTAGTCAGCGACATAAGGTGATAAGTATTCCTGAGATATTAAAGCGCTTTATCATGCACAATAATGATAATTCCTCTTTTACTGCAGTAACGGTTAAAGGATAGCAATTTAAATCATAATTAATTAATAATAAAATACTAATAATATCAGCTCTGTATTAAACTGTCCCACTGCTGGGCACGGGTCTCTTCTCACTGTGAGAAGGGTTAGGTCATAGTCCACCACGCTGGCCCATTGCGGGTTGGCAGTCTTCACATATCTTCGATAACATTATGGAGAACAAATACTATAATTAATTAATATACAATATTAATAATTAAATTTTATTCATAAAATACTGTTACAAATTTGTTTAATGTTCAGCTGCTTATGTCGCTGACTGTACCTACTCCACTTTTGCCTGCTTCGCTTAGCTCCGTTCCAGATCTCATCAGCGGCATAACCCACCTCCCTTTACAGAAGGGCTCTTCTCCTTTCTGCCTGTTTCTGAATCAGAGGCCTCGCAAGCACACACCCTAAGAGCTGGTTCATTCACCAAAAACGCTGAATGCCTAATTAAAGAACATTCGCTGATTACCAGCGCGTTTACACTCATGTTTCAGCTTGCTGATTCAGTGGCGTATTAACTTATGAGAGTATTCATACTAAGTCACAACCGAATGAAGTACGCTTCTGTTTTTCCGTATAAGGCTGAACCATATCAGCAAACTGATTCTAAAAACGGTTAAAATGTGAATACGCTTCTATTGTCAAGTATTTAGCTGTGGTTTTGTTCCTGTCTACGTTTAAATATAATAAAGAAAATTACTTTTACAATTCCACGATTGACTTGTAGCCATTTGTTTGATAATCGTCTCAATTACATAGTATCAGTTGCGATTGCTATAAAAATATACAAAATAAGGAATTAAGTCTCCAAACATCCATTCACAATTTGGTATATGAACGTTTCTACCCAGTATAACCTAAATTTCATATAAATATAAAGGCGCCTAATGCCAATGACCACGTATACGTTGTCGACATTGTCAGCCTCGATGGTGTAGTGGTTAGTGTAACCGACTGCCACGCCTGAGGTCGCGGGTTCGATTCCCGCACAAGTCAAACATTTGTGTGCATGAACATGGATGTTTGTCTTGGTCTGGGTGTTTCTATGTATAATATGTATGTATTTACAAAACAAATTATATATGTATTTTTATCCATTGTCTAGTACCCATAGTACAAGCTCTGCTTAGTTTGGGCTAGATGGTGTTGTGTGTATGTGATAGAATATTATTATAAAGTCACTGTTTCTGCGCGTAATAGTAAAAAAAGAATTAAAAAACACATGTTCCTTATTGTCACCTATATTTTTATAGTGATTGTTTATAAGTATTAAGTTAATTTAAAGGTATGTATAGCTCAACAAAATACCTCTAAAATTGTCCATATGTATGTCAGGGGCAATATAATATCTCTCAAAAAATAGTAGGTATGAGCAAGTGGCACGAGAGTTATTATCAAAAAGTTGCACCAGTTCTAACAAAAAATGGGCAAAAATTGTAAAAATGTGTTGGGGCAATGATGAATTTGTTAAACCTGAAATAAAAAAGTTATAATCCACTAACTAGATCACTCATACTGCCAATCTGACAAAAAAACCATAATGTATATAGTACACATTACTGGCGTCCGGCAATTTTTAACAAACCACTATATTTTTATGAAATAAAAATGTAGTTTAAAATACTTCAAAGTGTGATTTTGCTAAAAAAATGTGTTATACATATTTATTATTAAGTTCATAAAATGTCTAGTAATTATTGTTCAATATTCTTTGTAAACAAATGTGCAGTCATCTTGATTTGACTGTGATTTAATGATAATAAATTACAATGATGTTAAATGTTGAAACCAGTAAATTTTTAAATATGTATGTTAAGGAGAAAGGTTTTTTGTTATGCATTTGCCATAATATTTTTATACAAGTTATTTTTTTATAACGTACCTAAATGATTTTAATCCTGCACTACGCCCTATACATACAAAAATAATCGTACAAAGACGATTGTACAATGTATATTTGAATAAATGAGTTTCAAATAGTAAGTAGTGGCTTCTCTTTAATTTAATAGTATTTAACAGCACTTTACCAAAAGTCTGTCAAATCTTTAATTGTTCTTGTATAGTAAAATAATCTAGAAATTAACTCATACATAATCACTCTTTAAAAAATATAATTATAAAATAACTTAAAATATTGACCTACTTAAAATATTTTTATTGCAATTAAATATTTACAGAATGAAAATATTAATCAAGATGTTAGTTAAGTACTCAGAGAATTATATTTCACTTTCCTGGTACGCTCTGTGTTTTACATGACTGCTTTAGTGTTTTGAGTCGGATACTTTTGTAGACAATGTTCTAACGCCCGAAGGCAAAACAAAGGTTTATATTTAAACTTATCCGGTAATTACTCAGCCAGGCCTCACTGAAATATAATCTTGCACTACCATTGTCCAACTTTGTAAGTTATCGAACAAATTACATGGCGTTCATAATTAATTTTGAAAGAATAACATTGAAGAGAGCGTCGCGGGAAGAAGTCTCATTAAGGTTTAGTGAAAAGATGCTTAACTAAATAATCGTGGTAGGAGGTGCAGCGCACATGCAGTGCGGCTTCTAACGACCCTACAGCACTCGAGGGCACTCCTAGCTTTAGCTGCTTCGCGCTCATGCACTTTTCAAGTACGCACTGTTTATGCTCTAGTTCGGTTCAGAGACTTACATTTAGCTGCAGACATCGCTTGTTTGCATTACAATACCGACATTGCGTTATTTTAAGTAATTTTTCATAGAAAAGCTTTTTGTTATTTCGGTGTTACAAATGTTTAAGGGGTTTATTATAGGAATATTATAGGATATGAATGTCTGGTCTGCTTGTGACATTCGTCGCTCGAGCACAGTATTTTCTTTCTGGATAAAAGGTACCCTATGTCCTTTTCTGCACACCTCACAACGTGTATGATTATGATGTTTCTAGAAGTTCGGTTAAATAGTTAAGGCGTTAAAGTGTAAAACAGGCAAACTCACATTCGCATTTATAATATTAGTTAAAATTTATATAATTATATATTCACTATCTTTGTACTAGAAGGCTACAGCAAGTAAATTGTTTAATTCTTTATCTCAAAATAGGTCTTTAACTATGGCGACTGTTGTATATTCCGTAACGCTGAATCTAATATTAATTAATCAATCCATCAATTATGTCTTGCTATGTTGGCTAGTTCTAACTGTCTACTGCATTGTGCGGGTTCCGTATTTAGTTGCTTATGACGATAAGTACGACCCATAGCAGAATCTATCAGACATTAAATGGAATATGATCGATTAGAGGCTACTCTAATCATTAGAGTCTATTAATACAATGCGAGTATAATACAATAACCTTAGTAACGTGATTCATATCCGTTAAGACCTGAGACCGTTGTGCATTCAGTTCCAATACATTAGACTGTGAGTGTTGGTGAGTGTGTGTAACACAGACGGGCCGTATGCAGCAAGCTAAGTGGAGGCATGCTCAAGATATGAAGAGCTCTTGCTCATCGTAGCCTTCTGCAGTGCAACCGAGGTGCGATGTTTATGCATTATGTATCGCCAGGAGACTGATACTCCGCGGTGAGTTTTGCATACAGCTTTTGAACAAATTCTTTAACATATTTCGTGTAAGGTAAAACGGGGACGTACATCATATGAATTGATGCCACTTTCGGAAAACATCTATAATTTAAAAGTATCGTGAAAGAGGAGGAAGATAATATATTTTCGTTTTGTGTAATCTAGTTTCGTAAACGTGATTATGGAAAAGAATTATCAAATTACATGTCAAGAGATGATTGAGCTATGAACAGAAATTCAGTTAGAATTCACATTGGATAAGATTAATGGCTTGTCTCTGTTGCTGAATGAAAGCGAGTTGCCTTTGGTCGGCGGACCTACGGTTGATGCTAATTCTGCTTGCCGTTATGTTGGACGGGTGACACCTAGTTTCCTATCCGCAATGTTAACGTTATGACCTTTCTGTGTAATTAATAATTGCCCATGATATTGTTGCTTAAAGGGAAGCTGAATTTTAAAGTTCTACATGTATGTATTTGATGTATAAAGTTCAGTGTAATACTAATGGAAACTTGAATACTTTATGAATAAGGAAAGTTTACATTATAAAAATAATGTATGTTCCTCGAAAATATATATACTAAAGTAATGAAAAACTAAAGAACTAAATAATTTATTAAAAAACGTTATATAGAAAAGTCTGTCTGCTTAACGCTCAAGGGCGCTGTATGTGCGTATGGGATTACAGACGATTAATACAGTACTACGAGATTACCTCACACCACTATAGACCGTATTCTTGTATTAATAACTATTAAATTAGCTTGCCACTTATCAAAAGTTCGTTTTCATTGTATGAAGTTGTTACTGTGTACTTTTTTAATAGCTGTCTGCAGATTGTTTTGGTCTATGCATCTAATGAACCCGCTAATCTTATAAATCAATTTGGATGAGGCTTTCAGCGTTGCGAGATAGGCTTCAGTTAACATTTAATGTCGTTTAATTAAATCGGTTGACATATAAATATTGATCAAGTTAGAGTTCGAATCACACACCAAAGGTTTGGTACATTAGAAGAGATGGAATAGAAAGTTATTTAGTAAAATTAATCATTTCGTTACCAACCTCATAACTAAGTTTGTGTGTAATGCACTCAAAAACTTCTTACATAATATAGTGAGACGAAGGCATACATGTATTTTACGCATAACTAAATGGCAAATTACATCACCTACGTGTTGAAATGTGGAAAAATCACATATTTTGAGATGTCGGCAAACTCTTTGAAACGCAGGTTAAATTATATAATTTAAATTGTATATAATGAAAAAATATATAAGATAAATCATTTTATTTTTTTAAATTTCCTTTGGTGCAGATAGCAAATGGCCCACCTGATGGAAAGTGGTAAGCGCTGCTCATGGACTTCAGCAATGTCAAGACACAGCAAAGCCGCTGCCTACTGTGAAAGAAGAACTCTCTTTAAGCCTCGTTTGAAGAAGGACATATCATAGCGCTCGGGAAACACCGAAGCAGGCAGTTCGTTCTAGAGATATAATACCACAATAACGCACATAATTTCGAAACGTTTCGGGTGCGTGCCGTGGAATTGAGCGCGCGCACTCTGCATAGCATCAGTTCGGTTCTTTATTGTGTTGCCTTTATTATGCATAATCTAAAGTGCCATAATTTTTTTTGTCCTAATCATCATTTGTCCTTAATGTCACATAATATCTCATCTCATCAAATTGAAATCCCTAAATACAATATGCCCTAAATTTGTTTGTCATAAATATTACAATCAATAATATACAAAAGACTTAAAACCGTTTTCAATAAAGTTATAAGTCCTAAATTAAAATTATTTAATGTTTATTTATCCTAATAAAGTTTTTAAAACAAATTTGTATTATAAAGCTAGATGCAAATGTAATATAGTTTTTGTCACGCCTCTGGTGCTGCGGGTCTCCGGCGGTCCCACGCGTGCTAATCGTCGCAGACGGCTTTTGCTCACAACCGCAGCTTCGGTTGCCGGCCAGCCTCAGTTGCGGGGACTCGCTCGCAGCCTTCTGCTCCTCAGCCCGCGTGCCGCCTCGCCTCTACGCGCCTACGCGATTCTATATTACACTCTAGGGGTAGGGCAGACAAGACTGCGTGGAGTCGGATTTACAGCGATTCGATACTATCACTAAAACCAAATTTTTAACTAATGTTTTACAACTGACAATTTTATTATATATGAACATTCGTAATAATACACTTTATTTCATACAAAATTAGGAGATTCAATTATATTATGACAGAATAGTTTTAGAAATAAAGTTAATTAAGTAAAACAAAATTTAGAATTTTTGAACATTATGGGTACTGAAATTTATAGAAAACGTGTTATGGGTTATGATCTTCGGACAAACAATTTTAGGAGTAGTAAGGGAGTATCCACCAAGTCACCACTACTATATTTTTAATAAATATTACTAACTAATAGATACTTATTTCAGTGTCTAGAGAAATGCGAGATATGCATGAACGTATATCGCATTCACGAGTACAGACAAGTTGACGGGGTGATATTTGCTCCTACTTCTTACTGTCGCATGTCGGTACAATTCACAATATTCGAGGGTAACGTTATTGTCGAGTGCGAATCAGCATTAAAGTTCACTCACACTACTTACATTTTTATAAATATTAAAATAAAAGTTTTTTTATTACGTTTTCGATCGTTGAATAGATTAATTAATATTTATTTTACTACTATGATTAAAGATATAATTTACTCTTGTTGAGTTATTTATGAACTGTAATAATTTATGGCATCTAACGCGAAACACGCAATTACACTATACTATAATATTTGTTTTGTTGTGTCCACTGGCTTCTTGTATAAAGTCTATACTCATCTCTCTAGTGAATCTAACCGATACTAACTGAAGACGCATACGTAGTTATGCGTGACAATCTTCAAGTGGATTAGCTCTCTCACTGACACACTCAATTGATTCAATACATTCAATACCACGACGCGGATGTTGCTGCGATTATTACATAATGGAATTTACGAGTGTGCACTAAGAACATCTTACACAACACCCGGTTTAGTTATTTTAATAATAATAATTTATTTCATAAAAAGCAGAAGTACATTATAAAACAAGTTTACATTTTCAATTTTATCCATAATCTCAGATATCTTTATGGCATCTGTGTCTGAACTAGAAGAACTTTGTATATATACATTAATAACCAATAAATATAATTGTATGCTTTACTTATAATTACAAAATTAAATACATTTAAGTAGGTTTGTTGCTTTGTCCTTTTTACGCGCCGCAACGGGACAAGAGATCGACGTTATTGTTTGTATAAAGTTAGTACATGCACTGGAGAATGATATGTTGATTTTTATCTCGTAAAAATGCACAGCTCCTATGGACAGATCTTTAGTATCTGGAAAACTAAACTAAAATCTAAGCTGCGGGTTAAAGCTAAAATTATATAATTATGTCTGAGAATGTTCTGTTCTGTCAAATCCGGTTAGACTAGAAAAACCGACCCCAAGTGACTTGGGAATAATAAAGGCTAAGGGAGAAGAAGAAGAAGAATGGTCTGTTCTCTGTTGAATACAGAGCTAGCCCGTAAATCTTCAAAAGAAACAGGCCAGTATTGTCATAATTGCTTGCCTAGCGGGTGGTTTGCCAATGGTAGTATGATATTGTTAGGCACACAGGTGGAGGCTGTTGCAAAACATACTAAGCCTTTTTCCTATCCCAAGAAGTATTTGGTTATCTATTCGCTACTAGAAATATATGAAACGTATTACGTACTCGTATGTTTGAAAATTCACTGTAAACATGATTTAATTAATTTTGGTAGTTAGCTGGGTTCGGGTTGTCATAACTAACTTATTCTGTAATATTGGATTACATGATTCCTAACATTTCTCATTGTATACAAAAAATGTACCTTACAAGTATTTATACCGTAATACGAATGTAATTTGGAGAAGAGTTCCATGCCAGTGAAACAGAATTGTATGTTAAGAAAGCACAAATGAAGAGATGTTGTTACGTCAAATTGTGCGGCAAAAGGAAACGTTGGTATTATTACATGTTAATGATATATGAATGCGGTAGCTATGGAAAAGTGTACGTGTGTGTATCGCCATTGAAATTTATTGCTGATTCACGTCCGACGTACTGTGTTGTTATTTCAGTTGAGTGACTGGGGTGAAGTGAAATAAATGAAACTATGTTACACAAACGATTGAACAAATATTTCATCAACTTGTTGCCCCAAAGGACATGGAAAATCATTGTAGTGCGCCCGATAACGTACTTCAGTGTATCTTTAATGGAGGTTGGTTTTAGATTGAGTTCTTTGTTCGGTCGTTGAGGAGTTAGTAATGCGCATTATTGGTAAGTATCCTGTGCATTGCTTTTGATAAAAATTGACGTCGTTGACTAGTTTTGTGTGTGTGTAAGTGTGTAAGCGTGTGTTGCACGTGTGTGCGTGACCGCGGCCGCGGGCGCGGGCTAATCGCGGCGTCCACGAATATTTACCGTCCTCGGGGAAGCGTCATCTGATAATGTTATGTTCGGCCCGGCTGTAAAAATCGTTGTTCGTTTCAATGACGGGGCATGGCGTGACGAAAATGACTCTATATTCATTTAAATCCTGAACATTTGTAATGTAAATACGGCAGTTAGGATGGTTACTTGGAAACGGCTGTTAATGATAATAATCCGTAGCGGTAGAACGACCCTTACGAAAAAAGAGGTTTTATTCAAATGTTTTTGTACTAGGCAAGTGCTGTTATACTATTGTTACGCTATTCTAAGATCAAAAGTAATTATTTGTGTATCTACTCTGAAATATCTTAGGGCTATCAATTCATGTGTAGACACTGGTAGTCTTTTCCAGGAACTCAGTTGTGTGTACTATAGGGTAATACTCAACTGAATCCCTAAGGGGGCTATATGTTAGTATAGATTACAATCGTATATATATTGTAGGTACATGAGCTTGTATGTGTAGGTACGTAACATACATATACAGATTGGAGCGCCGCCGTGCGTATCGTTTGTTAGGCGTGGTGAGTAAACATTATAGTAATGCATATATCCGTGTTGATTACGTTGTACGAACGTGGAGGCTCGCTGAGTGATTGGGCTTCAACTTTCCAATCGATACGCGTGAACAAACTGGGCTAGCGTGTACAATTCAACTGTTGTTTGCTTTGTAAAGGCTAATGAAAGTATAGAAAACTGAATGTGTTCGTTCGGGCTCTTTGTGACTGTTCATTTTGCGACCAACATACCCCTTACAGACCCAAAGAATAACCAAACGAAGTTTATAGAAATAAAGTAGTAATTGGAGCTATTTGAGACCCTAAGTAGGCAGTTATTTTAATATTTCAGTAATTTCAGGCCGCCATCTTGCTTTTTCAGGTGGCGTACAATTGTATTAACTTGGGCCTATTTGATCCACCGTCATAATTGTGATACTCACAATCGTGTTGAGCTGGCCTATATTACATGGGTGGCAAAATAGTCACGGACGTGGGTCTTGATTATTTATTTATAACAATAGTGCTATTTAAAATAGGTAATTTCAATAAATTAAAGTCACCAAAAGTATGCAATAATCTTTATAAAAATATTATCAAAAATCAAGTAATCATAAACTACAAATTCTATAAAACATCAGTCTGTTAGTTACCGAGCCTCTTTTTCTAGCTAATCTTAATACAATTGAAGGCCCTAATTCGATATACCTGTCCAGTAAATCTGTTGTTGCACCCTGGTAGATCCCGAAGTCCAGCACCAATCCTTGTGGAGTCGTCACAAGAAAGTTTTTAAACCTACTGGTCGAGGTTTGTTGGGTACGTCTGCTTTTCAGATGTTATGCCCGTAAAAGGAATAATTCTTTTCATCGATAGTGGATCTGTAGATTGTGCTTGGCAGCTGAAGGCAACGGTTTCTTACAGCATCTATAACTGGCTGTATTTTGCAAAGCTTGTAAGCTTTTTTCTGTTCGTCATTTACGTTGTTGTAATGTGCAACGTGCAGATTTACTCGCAATAGAAAAAGACGCTTGCAAGACATGGCCATTAGCTATCGGATCATTCTTAAATTTTTGATTGCAGTACATCTTCATAATGCTCATCATACCATGTACATCTTCATAATGCTCATCATACCATGGAACTCTAAATAACTTTTCTTATAACGCTTGGAGTACAATGTTGCCGCATAGGCTGTTGTCATAGGTTGTCTTTTTTCGGCTTTGTAATATTGAGAAGTAGCATTAGCAAATCGCTCAAAGAGATCTGTAAAGTAAGCTTCAAAGTATTCAGCTGGTGATTTAGGATCTGGTAACTCTTCAGGCAATTCTTCAGGCAATTCTTTGCTGCGGAACCTTTTCTATAGCCATTCGCTTGAAATTTGGGGCTGGAGATCTGGCATTGCCTGTTCGTTCTCTTGATCTGATTTGGAGTCATTGGAAGAATACTAGTCTTCAAAGGGACAAAATAGCTCGTCATTCTCGTCATCAATGTCTTTTTAATCGGATTACTCCAACAATTCCTCAATCTCGTCCTCATTGATCACATTCCACCGACTGGTTATTCTGCCGACTTTATATGCTTTGGCCCGGTACGATACAATTGTGACGGTTTTTTTTAGACATTGATTTTAATCAGAAATACCTAAAACAATACAGATTTTTACTCGTATTTAGATAATGATATTCACTATTTAATATATTTAACAATAACATTTAATGGAATAATTATCTACGTGATAAAATGTATACTCACACGCCGGCTGGACGTTGCTTGCGTCGAGACGAAAATTATCGAGTTCAAACTTGAATCACGCGAGGTAAGCTACTTATCTCGCTCACTCTAATGAAAGAGCATACGCGTCACAATCGTACGGTGTTAGGCCCGTTTAGATATTCATAAAATCACTATGATTTTTTTTGCTCAAAACAAACATCACGATCGTGTTCGCCGGGTCTGAAAGGGATACATAATATATTTAAGATACATGTTAGCTATGTAAATGTTTATGAACAGGTAAGGTGTGCTCATATTTTAAAGCGCGTGGGTGATAAATAGTATTAAAACAAAATAGGCTTTTAATTGCTGTAATTTCAACTCAACATATCAATAATAGTACACACATACGTTGAAAAGAATGTATAAAAAATATCATATGCAATAAAGTCCATTAATATCATAACCCATTCCAGCTCATAAACTCACAACATTTTTAAGAACAATTATTGCTTCCTGTGCAATGAACAATCCTAACTATCCACTATATAATATTATTAATGCAGATGTGAGTATGTTTGTTTGTTTGTTTGTTACGCTTCCACGCTTTAACATCATCATCTTAAAATTAAGTATACACATTGGTAGGGATACAAAAAATTACATATATCTTTGATCCAGAAGAAAGTTCTGTTCCCGAGCAAAACCTAGTAAATATATGTATGTCGTAGAATCAACACAGAGACTTATTAGAATCGCTATTGATTATCGTTAATTTAAAATAACGCCATCTATCATCCTTTGTCGGAAACGTCAAGCAGTATGCTTAGGTGAGGTCGATACAGGGCGTGGCAGGTCTTGTTTGATAGCTGTCAGTTGACATTGTTGGACATTAGACGCATTTAACTGGAGAGACTTCACTTTTTGGTGAGACACGAGCTCGAGAGGTCGTTCCACCAACCTGTATCGAACTTACCACGTTTCCGTACTTTAATGAAAGTTTAATCCATTGCCATCGACTTGATCATTTGTGATTTTGTTGTCTGTGAATAAATAAACGGTTGTAATGCGTGTGGAGACTATTATTTCGTACTTGCACCATGTCGAACTCGGACTCTGATAACGAGGTACCCCAAATGGTGAACTAACTCCGACATGTATAATATTAAAGCAATAAAGTTGGACAAGCGTTGTTTATAATCATTCCAATAGTATGAATAGTTGCCGACAAAACTGCCGTAAGAGGCAGGCAGGCGGACGGACAGACAGACAAAGTAGTCCAACATAAAACCAATTTTGGTACAAAACTCTAGAATATATATATTTTTGAAAATAATAATAATTATAATAATAATATTCTATCACATAAACACAACATAAAAAAATAATAGTTATTGGTTGGACACCAATAACTTTTATTTTAATCTGTCATGCTTTATAATAACAGATATAACTATATATACCAGATATAACTAAAATCTATTGTGTCTGGCCACCGGTGTGCCGCTGCGACTCAATAGGTTAATAATTACTTTCTTAAGAAGAAACTCAATTGTAACACAGTCTACTATATTTTTATGTCTATATCAATACGTTAACTTCTTAATTTATTTACTCGGATATGTCCTGACAAATTCAGAGATGCCATCAAATATATATCATATATTCAAGAATCATTATGTTTTGGTTATTTTAAAATTTAATTTCATCTGATAAGAAATTCGCTGTATCCGGCTTTGTTTTTAGGTCAGATTGTATGACTTTCATTAAATATTTAGATTTCAGCACACCTTATTGCTACTTGTTGTATAGACACTGCAATCTGAAATCATTAATTTTAAAGGAAGTCCATGAGAGATTATGATGACATCATCCTTGATCACTATGGCAGAAGATTGGCAATATTGTCACTAGCAAATTGTTGCGCATGATGGTTTAAGAGCATTCACGATTCTAACGAGGGCAACATTGTCATGCAAGCAAATTGCAGGGCAGGGTCTTCATTTTTGGATATCAATAAATATTTAAAAATAACGTGTTATCATTTAGGTTTCATTACTAACATGTTTTTAATGTATTCTAAAGACTAAGGTAAAAAGCGTATCATGGATAATGAATAGACATGTTTATTGTTTTTACTATGCTTAAATACGCGTATTACAATTCAGTTTCATTATTTACATAGTAAAAGGACTACAAATATATTTATCTGTTATCTATGATGTACTTATGCAACAAGTCTGTCTTTAGATTGGTTTTTGAATAAAACTCTAATTAATTAATTACATTTAAAAACCTCAATATATGTCTTTTATTTGCTACGTTGCCACTCGGAATAGATAACATGGCGTCAAAAACGTCTTAAACCTAACTTTTGCTTCTAAATCGCCAATAAAATAACAAGTCAATTTTCGACTAAATTCATAAATAAAACATTACAAAATAATGATCACTAGACAAAGTTTGGCAAAGCCGGCCGAATGTATGATTTAATCATGTATTCTAAACTATGATATCGTTACGGTCCCGGGGTTGGCCACACCCATCGGGCGTTAAATGATGATCACGTAAAAGGCACAACATTAGGACAATAAAGAAGGCCTTTTGCCTATAACAATCATAATATACGAACCCTTTCGGCTTAACAACTCGGGCCCGACTAGTCGTTACCGCGCTGTGTGCTTGCTAAGTGTCAACATGATAATGTATAATTTAAAATGTTTGAGGAATCCACTACTGCCATTTATATACGTTTATATTCGGATTATAGTTTTTATCTACTTATGGTAGACTACCTTTTGTCTCTGGGTACGTGATCGGAAACACTCGCTTTTTTCAGAATGAATGGGTACCCTACGTCCTTTTGCACCTCTGATATCGTGTGTGCAAAATTTCATGATGATCGCTCAAGAAGTTAAGGCGTGAATGCGTAACAAACCGACAAACAAACAAACGAACTCATAATCGCATTTATAAAATTAGTTAGCATAAAGATACTTGGACATGACTCTAGCAGTTAGTGTGGGTACATGCGTGAATCAATCATGCAAGTTATTTGCGCAATTGATTGGGATCGGTCAAGATGCATCGCAATTCAACTTGCGCATGTTACGTGCGATGTGTAAAGAAACCGAAAACCTTTTTAAGTTAATGTGATTAAGTGGACGTTTTTAATAGGTTTCAACGTTCGAGATTATAGCGTATATAGCATCACTATAAGAGTTAGCGAGTACTTAAAAAAACTGGAATATCTACAAGACCTCTGGCTTAATATTCCAATGGTCTCGCTGCTTGGTTGGTTGGTGTAGTCTCACGTAATATGGGTCGAGCTTATTCCCTTCTACCAAGGACGTTTCCAGACGCCGTGCTGCTACTGAGAATTGCTTTAGACTCAAACAACAAGATGTTCGACCAAGGGATCACATCGGAGACCTTTCGATCACACACCAATAAAGGTCACGACACTATCGTGGTAGTTACGTCAGCCCACAAATATATAATAATAAAGAATAATATAAGCCCTGTACTAAACTGTCTTACTGCTGGGTACGGGCCTCTTCCCAGTGTGAGAAGGGTTAGGCCATCACAAAAATTAAGCATAAACATTGAGCGTAAATAATAAAAGTCACTTTTGCAACAACGTTTAACGTGTACTATAATTTTTAATTAAAATTTACCTCATCAACGTAATTATCTGAATCGGCTTAGGTATATTAAATTCAGTCGGCGCGAAGGAAAGGTACCGTCGTGTACACGTTTACTGTTACTCATTACAGTTCATAGCCTGTTGTAATCGCGTCTAGCATTGCTATAGTATCTTCAATGTTTTAGCCTTGTTACAGCTCGGTTTCGATATCATTTACGCGAATCCCACTATGTACCACGTAATCATATGGAAGCTTTGACATCACAGTACTATTTCCAAGGAAGTATATTTTATAGAAGTCTATTTCGTAGTGGTTACCTCGCTGCTGCCTCAACGCAGAGTGCTGTGATTTCGACAGTTCAAAAAGTTGTGTGATCAATAAATAGGTGGCCCGAGTTTTCAACTGCGACACATTAACATAAACATTCAACTGATACGATTGATTCCCCGGTACAGCTTTCACGTTGAATCCAGAAAGGCTCTGTTTCTAGTGGCACAGGTTTCAAGTTTAATCGCAATCTACCAAACAGTGACGCATCAAAATCCGTTTAGCAATCCCTCCGTGATGCTAGAACAAACAAACAACGTGCAAAAATACTAAAATCAAGCGGCATTCAAACTTTTTTACTATAACATATCTGCACAATAGACATTGTACAGATATGTACGTGCGTGCATCAAGCAGATCAGACGAACTGCTTGATATACGCTCCTTCGAAAATCGTTATCGTTGTATAGGAATTGTTAAAATATTTACAAATTCCCAATAAATTTTATCTAAAACAACGATTTTCACGTTAGTCTGAAGCCCACTTTAAGACCTTAAAATATGACGGCACCGTACTATAACACGCTGTATATAGGAGCTCCTAGTTCTTTGCTTACTGGTAATACGCAAAAGTCTAAGACACTAACATTACCTAGACAAATAAAAACAACATCACATGAAGAAAAAGTTAGCGTATCTTTAGGACTGCTAAGTCTTCCAAATCATTAGACAATTCGCAGACATTGAGCGTCGATAGCTTGATAAATCCGTTACGAATAGTACGACAAAAAGCAAGAATTCCTTTGGCTCAGTAATCTCATCGAGTGTTTTTTCGGAATCCACGATCCCGACAAGCGGTGTCAAATATTTTACGGCACAAAATTACAATGGTGGAATTTTTGGGGAAGTTTGCCGTCTTAAACGACGCGAGTTGTTCGCTCGTTTGACGTTCAAAATGATGGCACATACATATGTATACAGATATACCACATATGTACGTTAATAAGCCGCGCTAACTGCCATTGTTAATAGTGTCATGTCATGTCACTGCTTGATGTAACCTCCTTTTTATTATATGATGGAAACAATTCGTCCGGAAATTAATTGTTAGTACAAATACATTAATTATATAACGGTAGGTAGTTAATGATGCTTAACCGCCGGTTTAAATTGGAAGTACGGTCTGTTATTCCTGGTGCGTAATTAGGACTGTTGTAAGCAATAAAGTTAAAAGTTGTGGAATTGTTCCCTGCGGCTTTTATCACGATGTGCTAAAGTATGCTCCAGGTGCAAAAATGTATTATATAATTTTATATATTCATTTATTTTAATATCATACATTTTTAATTTATATTCATGAATAATTGGACTTTCCTTATTGTTTAATTACGAAAGCTGAAGATAAAAAATAAACAGTGCAATTTTTTAAATGTCTGCTCGATAAAATATGTTTATAGAGGTAAATATCGATACATTTTATGCTGTGCTGGAAATATATATCGACGGCTTACATTGTTAAAAAACGTTGGAGGTAAGCATTATGTGCTTCAATGCTTTGAAATGAGATTGAAAGTCTAGACGTGAATAATTGGTTTAATGTCAAAGTATCAAGGTCGGGGTAACTTAATGACTGCGGCTTAGGACCGGTCTACGTTATTTAAACTGTGCATACATTATGTCTACTACCAAAGCTTATTATAGGAAATCACATGGCGCCGGCTTACCGGCACACTACAGTCGAAATTATGAACTACATTATTATTTAGACTAAGAACTACCAATGTCGAACGGTATAAACGTAATTACAATGTTTCAATAAGAACAGGTAAAATCTTTATTTAAATAGGCGAAACAGGTCAGTATCTTTTTCACCTGTATATGTCAACCGATTTACTTTTTGTTAAGTAGCTATTGATGAGGTTTAGAGATTTTAATAATATTTCTTGGCAATCGTTTGTATTTTATATTGGTAGGTAAAGATCTTATTGTGAAGAGAGTACTTTGTAAATACCTTTCTAAGCATATTACATGCACGGAGGAGTGTGGGAGTTGCCATAGATAAAGTTCATAAGAGGAAGAAGTAGTTTAGAAATATAAAATATAAAAAAATAAGTTGTTTAATTATATGAACTAGCGGTCGCCGAGTGCTCGAAATTCGACCAAAGTTTGCCTGTAAGATATTGCTTATATATTATGTCATTATATATTGATGTATGTAACCATATTTATGCGCTTCGACTGCGTGTGTCAAATGCATGGTTGTGTGCGTGTAGTATTTTATCATTAATTTAATGTATTTCTAATGCATATTTTATATAAATATTAGGATTCGCCCCTCCTTCTCCATATAAACTTTAACTGTGCCAAATTTCATACTCCTCCGTCCATGCAATTTTCGTAAAATGGGGTACAAAGTTTTTGCTTCACGTATTAATATATAGATTATGGTCGAATTTCCAACGCTGCCAACGCGTATTACGTTGTCTAATAGTAAATACTAGTAAGAGTAGTAGTCGTACTAGTATTTACTATAAGACAATAGTAAGTCAAGTCAGTTGTAATATAGCAACCTCATATTGATTGACACTATAAATTATACCTTTGCAAGCAATAATTGGTGAGAATCACACCCACTCTAGAACCTTCGAAAATGTATACTTGTCAGCCATCACTATCTTTACTTGTTAATTTGTCATTGTATTTATACTATGACTGCCTCGGTGCAGAGGTACTGAAAGCGACTTGCTTATTAGGTCTGGGGTTTGATTCCCGGACGCAGTGACGTCGTGTAACTAAATATATAATTTAAAAAAAACAGTATATAATATAATTATTGATAGTTTATTAAATCTAAATTTCCTAACCATATACTCTTTTAAATCCTAAGTTTGTTTGCTACGCTTTTATGCCTTAACTACTTGACCAATTCACCAAATGTCGCAAACATGTTGTGGGTTTGGAGTAGGTACCTTTCCGGGAAAACTACTGTTTCCGAGTGATATAAATTTATGACAATATCTAAATTAACGCGAGTGAAGTTGTGGGCAGGATCTAGAAAATTAATAATTATCATTGGCCTTAATGGTGAAAAATAATATTGTGAGGTAACGATACAGTTGTAAATAATGATTTAAAGGTGTGTGAAGTCTGCCAAAAGGCACTTGTCCTGTACGGGGTATTGCTTCTGCGAGTAGGTCCGTGCCTGTACGTATCTATACCCATAAACAAAACTGGCATTCATTAGGCTTTTTTAAGGCTTTAAATATAATATAACATAATATTAACTTATGCTTGCATGTCGCCGGAGGACAAGGCAGAGATGTATTACATCCTCATTTTGCTATTTATGTTTTTGAGGTGTCAACTAAGAGGCAGCGAGTCTATTGCCGTCTGTTTATCACACTAGGTGCTGCTATTAAGTATGTTCTAACCGAAGAACTCAATAACACCATGACCGATCTTGGATTTGAATCCGATACCAAATTATCGCGCACAAATCTAAGCGCAGCTTATGCCAAGAAGCCAACGAGGTCGTCAGAAGACTATTTTGAGCAATCGTTAAACAAAATAAAATCTGTGTTTCATATTATGCTTACTATAGAATAAAATTTATTGTGGAGTCCCACATGTACTTCCTCACACACATGCTCTATTAATAATTAAATATAGTAGTGAGATACTTTAGTATACTGAAATATCTACATCAAGAGTAGAGAAGTCCTGTCTAAATAACACCTTAATCGAACTAGTACTTACATTTACCTTTGTAGATATTCTGTTCGGTTTGCCTCTCACCACAAAGGATCGACGCTAGTATATCTTAAGTAGTCTTTTCAGGACGCATTCATATTTTAAAATGTTTGTCTGTTCCCATTTGCCCTTATGCCTGCGGCCGTTTATAAGGTCACAGGTCCGAATGCCGGAGGTCTTAGATCAGGCAATTCTTAGTAACAGCGCGTAGACCGGCGGTAACGCGCGCTGTATATGGCGATAGGTTGCCCCCTATTACTTGGGATCTAAATATAGACCTGACGAAATGTGGGTGTAATACAGTTCAGACTACGCCTTCGAGAATATACAGTCGTAAGATACACAGGTAACATTTATCGGTAGGAAAGTAAAGAATAACTAAATCGTAATACAATTTTCGGGACCGTTACACTGTTCATCTTATAGTAGACGTGGAATTGTCAAACCTCCATTCATATTTAAATTACTCCGCAGTAAGTCATAATAATATAGAGGGGGCTATAAAAATATCAAATACAGAGGTCGGTCCTCCCCCTGGTAGGGCCGTGCGGTGGCTGTGCGCGTCCTGCCAACGGCGAATATTAAACATATTGTGTGATATTGTATCAAGTCCGTACCGCGCCCCAGGTGTACGTCCAATACGCGATCGGGAAATTTTGATACTCGTTACATGTTTTGTGCGTTCTACCGTCCAGTTCCGTCAGCACGTCAATTATATTGATACCTTATTGAAGTGCTTTTTTGTAATAGCTCAGCAACCATAAAATAGAACACGTAAATGTAATACAGATAATAAAATCTCATTATATTTAAGTATTTTTTATTGATGTTATGTGCGTAACTGCTTTAGTGTATTTTCGCATAAGTTTGCACTTATATTTGCATACGATCATGAGGTCATCGCTGTAACCATTCGGGTTGAACAGAGGCCTATTGTATTTTCCTGTTAGGAAATTTTTAGTGGCAGGGCTAATGGTGTTTTTACAGGGTCGGCAACGTGCAGGTGATTCGTCTGGTGTTGCAGGCGTCCATAGGCTGCGGTGACCACTTACCATCAGGTGGGCCGTATGCTTGTTTGCCATTTTAGTAGTATAAAACAAAGTATCGTAATTAGCCCAGTAAAGTTTATAGAGAGGGTACATAGTTGGCGAAATGTGATTTATTTACAACAATGCGTATGTTTACATAAACACAGTCTAAAACTTTGTTGAAGCATTTCGATTTAAAAATGTAAATAACATTACGTATAGGACAACACAGCGGGCAAGCGGGCGCGGGGGCGGTGCGTCGCGGGTATCGCCTGTGTCGGATGACCGTCGTAATTACTCTTCCACGCTCCGAGCCTCATCATCGTCTATTAAAATTCATCCATGTACACGACCTTTTCCTCTATGAATAAAATTATTACATTAAATAGATGTATTATATGTTAAAGCCCCTATATTACTTTAAAATTCCTTTGTAAGGAAAATGTAACATTATAAATTAGAAACTGACCAAAGATTTATTACAATATATGTACTACACAGCGCAAAATGTTCACATGGATATTTGCTAAGAACATCACAAAGAATTACTGATGTTAATTGATTACGAGATAAAAGGTTCGCAAAGCGATATACAATTTTAGGAGTTCTTGTTCTAAAAATATATAAGTACCTCAAATATTGTCGGTAATCTTAAAGTCAAATCTTTGAAGACTATTTTATATTTAGGAGGGTACATACCTAATATACAGTAACGACACATTAAGTAAAACCGCTCTTTTGAAATTTGAATTTGAGCGGCACATTACTCTGTAAATGACTGGCTATAAAGACTTCAAACGCAGGCTAATCGTGGCTTCCGACCTTTTGGGGCAGTGAAGGAGGGCCCCAAGTACCTGACAAAACGTTTCCTTACTATTGAACAACCGTATTTTAACTATGTGTAAGGTCAAGTGTAAAAAGACCTTTTTCATAAGTCAGAAAAAATTCAATGATCGAGGGAATTTATCGAGTTATCTCAGGTAAATAGATATTTTACGTAAATTTTATACAAGCAGTCTTCTAGCCAGAGGCCTTTAGGTGTAATGAACTTTGAAACTGTTAACTCAGATTTATGATTTTAGACTTTCGCTATTTGTATCATTTATGGTCACGGGTTGACCGTTGACCGGTATGAACTTCATAAAGTGCGCGTTTCGTCGACCACCCTCACTTGGTCATTTTATGAACATTTGCACTGTCGGTACTTCGACACAACACTAAAGACGACTACGCACTGATGAACTAAGTCACTACGTTTACAATTGCTGATCCCAACATATAGACAAACGGTATCCATCCTCCCAGTTGAAATCAAAATGTTTTTAATTTCAACTGCTTCAATATCTATTCTGGAGTAATAGTGACGATCGATGGATAAGATCTGTGGTTGCCGTTATTCTATCGAGTGTTTTAGTTTAGATTGCCAGCAAATGCTTCGCTATAGCAGACTAATTTATTTGATGTTTTTTACTGCTGTGTTCGTTCGGTCTATCTGCATCGTCGATAGTGTTGTATATTGATGTAAAGATAGTGCAAATGTTCATAAAAATTACCAAGTGAGGGTTGTTGTCGAAGCCCACACTTCGCGAAGGCGCCGCTGAGCTCATGCCAGTCGATCCGTGACCAAGATTGACACAAGTCGGCCGAAACGTCGGGATATAAATAGTTATTTATACTTTAAAATATTTACCAACGCGATTAAGAATTGAATATTGTATTGAAGCACATTTAGTTAGTAAGTTGTTCACATCGAGTAGGTTTAAATTTTCCAGCAGTTAAATGTCAAGTTTTATTTTTGAATACGTTAAATCATTGACGTAACAAGCAATCGATTTCAAATTACATTAATTATGAATTTGTCTGTTAGTAAAGTGGGTACCAGTGACAAGTTTTGATATTTCTTGTAATATTGTATTAATAATATATACAGTAACCGTGTAAACTAATGACTAACGAATGTATGGGATAGTTCTAATTTTATATGCTTATTATATAATCTATTCTAATCAGCATGAAAAAGATATAAGAAATTGTCGTCATCATCATCATCATCAGGCTATAATAGTCCACTGCTGGATATAGAAATTGTCATACCAGCCTGCAAATACAAAATGTGTTTTATTTCGATTTTAGAATCGAACCCGTCACTCATTTGCCCTGGAAAAGGGTATTTCTAGACCTGAATATAACAAGTTAAATATTGTTAAAAATCAATATAAATGTAAAAAGATTAAATTAACTGTTCAATAAATATTAATTACATTGCTAAAATCAAAATCATTTATCTTTTAAAAATACTTTTAATAATAATCCTCTCCTAAATCTTCATAATTTCCAGAAACAATATCTTATCTAATATTATAAATGCGAGTGTGAATTTATTTGTCTGGTACACTTTCGCGCCTTAGCTACTCAACCGTTCATCATGAATATTCGCATACACGTTGTCAGGGGTAAAGAAAAGCACATAATATATAGTATACGTTTCATCCAGAAACATATTGGTAGGAAGCTAGTGGAACAATATAAGCTATCAATGGTGTATTATGTATATTGATACTTTCACATCTTTACATTCAGGGTCCCGAACATAATATGTACCATATTCATCACCTTTGCGTTTATACTTATAGCCATATGATTCGATTCCCAGGCAATGTTAATTATTCTCCGTTAGGATATACTCCGTAGCAGAACAAAGATTGGTAATGTGGCAGTAACCGGTTTGTCTGTGCTACTTGGGATTTAAAACATAGCTGGCAAATTGTTGCCACCTGTGGTAAACCTTTCTGAAAAATAAAGACGTGAGTTTAGTATATTTCTTTATTCCAGCTAATTATAATGATTATTCATTGAAATTAAACTACTATATACGGATTATATCGCGTTGTTTATTTGACACTTTACTACAAAAATTTTAAAATTGAGACCGCTACCATCTTAGTCTCCCCGTGACCATGGCTGCTGAAAAGCAACCGAAACGTCGGGGAAAGTGTAAAATTAAATTAAATCTAAATAGTTTTAATAATAATTTAATTAGCTTAAAAATTAGTAAAGTTTAATAGTAGTAGTAGTGTAACAATTTTCAAAATTATGTAATAAAGTGTCATATAAACAACGCGATAAAATCCGTATATAGTAGTTTAATTTCAATGAATAATATTCGCGTAAACAGAAGACAATATTATTATGATTATTTTTACTTTCTATCGATATCTTGGACTTTCTTTGCTTGATATAGTTAATTTAAGGTATTGTTTATATTCCATAAATACTACTTTTCGCTTGTTTACTTCGTCTATATATGAGGCAAAGGAAATATGCGGTTACACAAATATCACATTAGATTACATAACTGGTAACTGGATAACTGGAACACGATTGATCATGGCATAGCGCACAGAAGTTACCTAAGCTTAATGTGCAAGCACTTGTATGCGTTAACATGAAACGCTGTTCACATTCAGTTACCAACTATTACACAGCTATAGAGAAGTAGCGAACCGAAGTTCAGTGTAGCAAGTTGATCATATTTCTTAGTAACGCGCCAGCTCTCGGTAGACGTTTTGTTTTCATTATAGCACCGATTGGTGGGCGCCGCGAGTGACACACGGCTCTGTGGACACCGTCCGGCTTGTTATAAACGTGGACACCGCGTCATATTATTGAAGCTTCAGGACTTAAATAAATACAAGTGGAACTAAACAAACAGGCAATAGAGCGCACATAAAACTGTTACAGCGGCTCTCGGCGCCGCTCCCCGGGTAATGTTTCATTGTGCGAAATGCTATAAAAATCGTCGTAAAAATTTATAAAGCTACTCAATAAAATGTACACTTGGAATTTTGTGAGCTCGAATATTACTTCAGGTTAGCATCGAATAAAATACGTTCGAATTGTAAAAGTGGAACAGTTTTTATGATTCAAGTGAAAGCATTAGATACTGCATAATATAATATTCAATTGTACTTACCTGATTGTGCCGAGTTTTGATCGTGATTCCGGGTTTTGTTTGTGAACTAACAGGCAGCGCGTGGCACTATACGGAATACACTTGGTGGGCTTCGTAGTAAGCTACATACACCTCGTTAGGTGTGGATAAAGTGAATTTCCATGTATCCAAATATTTAATAAAGTTTAAATTCTGCAAAACATACCGGAATTAGACCGACGAAATAGCAAGCAGATTAAACGTAGCCGTGTTGTTACTATTATATTTTAAATTGGATATCTATAGTATATATAATGCCTATTTGTTCTCTATTAAGAGTCGCTTCGCTTTAGCACTGAGCATTTTGTTCCATCAAACACCTGGTGTCTGAAATTCTAATTATCGATGTTACAACATCAATTTCATGTCAAATGATTGGATTGGTTGTTGCCAATTAAGTCAGCAAATATCAGCAGTAAAACATGCGTTTAACCAATTTTTGACTTTGAGAAGCCGGAGTAATAGTCTAGAAATCTAGTGATGACTTATTATGGAAAGAGGAGTCGAAAAAAGAGAGTTAAGCGGGCATTCAAATATAAATATTTTCTCTAATAATTTACAAATGTACTCACAACACTTTAGTATTCTGTTCTATAATAAGTAGACCACAATGTTGTAATAATTAATCACCTGGCCTGGGTGGCTTTGTTTCCGATTTTACAAATTATTTATTGGTTTTAATTACCCAAATACTAATTTGTAATTCTAAAATGTATGTTATTATTATCATTATAGTATGGCTCCATGCGTACAAACGTAATAAGATAGCTTATAATCCACCAAATAAATGTATTATTTGTATAATTGAAGTCCAAGCTCGTGTGTAGTGTGCTACGTGTCGGCCTAGTTAACTCTCTTCCGATATCTCACTATAGTACTGTGTATAATTGTGAATGTGTAACATCAATAATTGTTTTGTATCGAAACACTGGCTCATTCTATAGTTTATGGCAAATTATGTAGTAGTACTAAGTACGCGAATATTTGGCATAAACGATGTTATCTCAAACAGATTTTCTCAAGCATACAAAATGTTGAGGTAACTGCAGAAATTGCGATTTTAACTAAACTTATAAGGCTAATATAAAGAATAAATGACAACATACGAAATTATGTATCTATTACATACGACGATGTATTACATGACGTGCGTAACAGCCAATCAGTGCTCATAACGTGAGCGGTTATTCGTGATTTCATCAAGATAAGCTGGCTTTTTGCAATGATCCTGATAAAAGCTTGCTAATTGCGTAAATCTGTCGTAGATTAAAAAAATCCGGTTCTTTGTAATCGTCGGATTTTGGGCCTTGAACATATAACATAATTATTATAAAAAGATCTATCCACATTATTATAAATCAGTCACATATCTGTAAATTGGATATATTTTTGAAAATGTATTAGAATTGACCATACGGCGCGTATTAATTGTACTATTCTTAGGTATTTTGTCTATCTGCCTGTTTGAATTGCGCAAAAAGCACTAAACGGATTTTGATGCGGGTTTTATAATTTACTGGCTTGGTGTTCACATAAGTTGACAGTGACAATGAATGCAGATGCCTAAGCGAATCTTTTGTGAACCTGTCTAAAACCAAAGAAACAGTGAAATAATATTAAACTTTAATAAATAATTCATTAAACGGTATTAAATATTATGTCTATAATAGACTATTTCGATTTTTATATTATATATAAGATAAATTATGCCAAGATTTAAAAATAGACAGATTTGTTTTAAATCAACTTAAAAGCAAATACGTAATAGCGTTTTTTTGAAATCTAGTGTAAATTCAAATTATAGAAAACTACGCACGTTGTGATGTAATTGCAGGCGCGCAAGGCAGATATGCCCCACTAACATCCACTATTTCTCATAGCCAAATTTAAAATATTATTTGCACCTTCATTTTTAAACCAATGTTGATGCTGTTTTCACTAAATATATATTCTATTCTACCACATACACACAACACCATCTAGAGCTTATACTAGACAATGTATAAACATACATATATATTTTTTTGTAAATACATACATATTATACATAGAAACACCCAGACCAAGACAAACACCCATGTTCATGTACACAAATGTTTGACTTGAGCGGGGATCGAACCCGCGACCTCAGGCGTGGCAGTCGGTTACACTAACCACTTCGCCATCTAGGCCGATAAATGATGATTTCTTTTGATTGCTGTTTGCCTTTAAGTATAAAGAACGTCAAATATTAAACATTGGCAGCTACCCTATTTTAAGGGACAACTCATTACAGATATATAGTGACTAATATCCTAACAAATATTATAAATGAGAATGTGAGTTTGTTTGTTACACTTTCATCCCTTAACTACTCGATTGATCATCATAAAATTTCGTATACGCTTTGTCAGCGGTACAAAAAAGGGCATAGAGTAGCTTTCATGCTGAAAAAGTACTGTTCCCGAGGGATGGAAATGTGACATTAACTACATTTATGCGAGCAAAACTGCGGGTAAGAACTAGTATATTATAGTTTGACAGGCTACTCATATCTCCCTTCTAACACGCAAGTGCTACTAGTTAATGTTTTAGCACAGTAGGCCACTCAGGCGTATTATAATTCAAATAGTATTTAATATGTAAGTATAATTTTTAAGAAGCTTACATGTATTTTATTTCCTCCTGTTTTAGCTGATTTTGAACTAAAATACGTAAAGAACAGAGGTGGCAGACCTAAAGTCGAGATTGGTATTGAGACTAGTATATAAGGGTAGACAATAACTGTTCCTTTCCAGGTCCATAGATATTTTTAAGACGTTGTCAACAAATGCTTAGTGAAAAAATATTTGATTACATGACTTATTGACCGAAAAAATATTTGTTTACATGACCGACCTTAGTAATGCAATGTTTTGAATTTTGGAAGGTTAACGTAGATTTTTATAGGAATTTGGTACTTTATCGGAAAAACAAGAAGTAAATACGATATGTATATTCCGATGGTTTTATTAATGATTATTGCAATTATAACCATATAACATCAATTCTATTATTTCATCGTGGACATCTTAACTTTTCTTTACACATCGTTTCGATGATTATGTATGCAACGTAGCTAGCCGATAGGCATCAAATGTTTAATTATTTTATGTTTAGCGGAATTACCTTATATATAGTATTAGCAGAGAACAGTTTTTGAGAGCAATTTATCACGTGGTCTGTTAGTGTATTAGTGTAAGTTAAAGTCGAATATTCCTGCATGTTACTTGTTTTAAATGAATCTACATGTTTACTCTACAATGCGTTGGGATGCCTAGACTACTCTGTAAAGGTCTGGTATTTAAAGTAACCTCAGAGCCTCTAGTTTTTAATATTTATGTGAATATTTAATCATTTTAATTGCTCGATTTGACGTTAAAGTTAAAAATAGAGAATTGAGAGATTTTATTTTAGAAAGTTAACTTTTCAGTCTTTTATTAATTTATTTATCACGGAGGACTTCAAACACAACATAAAAGACACCGGACAGAGTAACGATTTGTAAATCACCCACAATTTGAGTTTCAGTCTATATGCCGCCGCGTCGTGCACTGAGTACTATTTTCGATACATCACCTGGCACTCGTTAGCTTATAATTTGTATTCTTTTATCAGTTTGGTCATTTGCCCCTTGATTGCAATTTATATAACCAATTCCTTTTTGAAGAATATTTCAGGCCATTTACAATTTCATTGTATGAACATATACATAGGTATATAATATAGGTAGGTAGGTAAATAGGTACATATAATATAAAGAATATACAAGGCCGATCTCTGTACTTGGGCAATATATAAAAAAAATGAGTAAGAGCTCATTATAAGTGCCAGAGCATATTGAAGCCAAAACAATTATATTTGATTTTTTCTGTCTCTATGTTTAGGAGGAGCTGGCAGATTTAAATCTAGTGCATTTCCAATAAAATAAATATTTTAATGGGTACGTATTTCCAAATTCCCTGCGTACGAAGTTGCAGGCAGGATTTAGTATATTAAATGAATCTTCCACGTCTGCTTTTAGATATAATACAACGAGTTTTTACTCAACAAGGAGACGTATAGAAGTTTCATGCTCTAAATTAGCTGCCAGTAAATCTGCAGACGTTTCGTAACGCACGCATCTATGCGAGACAGGTATCGCGTGTGACGTGTCCGTCTACGCGCCGCGCCGGTCGTGCACTTCGAGTACTACTTACGATTCAATTTTATTTGTCTGTTCGTCGATCTAGGTCAACGCCCGTTGACGACGACGCTTAATTATAACATGTATGCGTTCTCATTGATATTAGTATTAGTTTAGTTTCTTGCAGGGATCTTCATTTCGGTTCCATTTTAGCCTGAATCTACCTTCTAATGTAAATTGAAATTCAGTATTTTCAATAAACTCATTATCTACCGAATTTTGACATCAACTAGTGTTCTTTGTGACCTAATGAAATAGTTTTTGGCTTGACATGACCTTAGAGACTAATGGGATATCGCTGTGTATCGGGTAAATATTAAGGATAATATTTATATATTATCCTTAATATTTAAAGCATGTTCAAGTCAACTGTCCTCAAGATATTATTATCTTGAGGACAGTTGACTTGAACATGCTTTTTGGCAGTAATATCTTATGAAGCATTGTGTGACATCATAGTATAGATAGGACATATCATCTTATTTCATATATCAATCTCTACATGCTTTTATAATACATAGTATACATGATGGGTCACCATTGTAGTGTTGCGTAGGTTAATATGGAAACAATTATGACGCAAAAAATGGATACAGTTTTCTAAATTACTTCATTGTATTATTATAAATATAGTTATAATTTAGTAAAATACGAAACCAGTTTAAAAAAAATTAAAACAATGGCTTGGTAAAATATTACGTTTTAAAGCCAGGCGTGCGAAGGTGTGCCGCGCACTATGGGCGGTCTTTCTAAACGCGATGCATATACATACTCTTACAAAAGTTCTTTGTTCAGTTTTCATTAGATAAAAATAAAAAGAGTATTGTGAAAAATATAATTTGTACCTCATGAAACTTAAATAAAATGTTTTATATGAAGGAATTGCATTACTTTTCGTATTATAGATTTGTAATTCTTTTAGTTGTATTTTTAAATACTGTTTGGTACCTCCTCAAATGTATTGCTTAATATTAAATACACGTCTATATAATCTATAAATCTAATAAAATAAAACAACTCGGCCAGAAGGAAAACTATGTCTACGATCAGATCAGAAATTGAACATTCTGAGTAAAGGTCAGCTTTGTTTATCTGACGTTTTAGTAATAGAGCTGTATGAAGAATGTATTGAGAGTGATTGACACCAAAAAGATATGCCAGGATTGTAGCAACCCTAATGTGCCTGACGGTTGCTAGTCCTTTCTACACTTCTCGTGGATGGGAACAGCAGACGTTAGGCCGGTTGGGCAACCGCCATTCCGGCGCAGTGCCGCGCGAAATATTCGGCACCGAAGCTTCCGCAGGGTGAGATTCTGACTCTGCGATGAGCGTTGCCTTGGGCTTTTTAGAGTTTACCGCGGCGCCGACACCCAAGGTGGGAACTTCCCGAAGGGGCAGAACTCGACCCCGCACACCAGGTCCTTATGGCCCAGCGAAGGCGTCTGAGGTGGCCGCAGTGAAGCGCGCAGCTGCAGAGCTGTGCGCTGAGGACGAGGTGGCGCATCTGGCGCTGAAACTCCGCCCGCCGACAAAAAAGGTGGTGGAGGCGGTACAGCGTGCCCTTGATGGTGCCGAGATCGTCACTAAGTTTGCGACAAAATCACACAACCGAAAGGGCACATTCCAGCGACACCTCAAAGTTCATCGCCGGACAGGTGGCGAGGCTCCAGGCCGAGATGCCAGAGCTGCGCACTGAAGTGGCGCAGCTCATGGCCGAATCCCGGACAAAGCAGACGCCGAGCTCCAGGCAGCAGAGTGCGATCGACGAACGGGCGTCAATAATTAATTACGTCGACACTCGCTTCGCGGGAGTGAAAGACCGACTCCTCCCAGAGGCCAGCTACCGGTCGCGGCTTGGAGCCGCGCCGCCCACGACTGTCGCTGCCGCCGTCCCTGCGGCCGCTATGACGCTGCCGCCCCTTCCCGCTCCTCGGAGCCCTGTACCAGGAAAGGGAGGTGCGCAGAATCGCCGGGCCTTTTCGCCGCTCCCAACTTCCAGGGCACCTCCACCCCAGAGTCTGCGGCCGAGCCCTGCGCTCATCAGAGCTACACCACCGGCGCCTTCTGCCCCTGCCCAAACTACACACATCAAAAGAGTCTAGGGATCAAATACGTTTTAGAGGCTTACCGCAATTGATAATTATTATTTTAACTTTTTTATTGTAATTGGTGTAACTTTTTTTAGTGATTTTCACTACTTGAAAAAGATTTTTCTTTAAATTTCGATAAAAAATAGAAAATCTACTGTCAATCAGGATTTCTATAAAAGTGTGTAATAGCGTTTTTATAAAACCATTACAATTTCTGCTTTGGAACTGAAAAAACTGCATCAATATGGAGCGAAGACATCATTTAACACGAGAAGAGATGATGAGAGCCGTCGGAATGTTGCAAGCTGGTTCTAGGCAACGTACTGTGGCTGTCGCTCTTGGCACTACACAGACCATTATAAGTCGTCTCTGGACACGTTATCGTAACACAGGCAGCGTGGCCGAGCGACATGGAGGACGATCTCGCATCACCACTCGCAGACAGGACTGGTACATCTAAAATACTGCTCGACGGAATCGTAACATGACCGCCATGATGTTAGCTACGAGGCTCCACAGCTCGTCAGGCTTGATGATAAGCGACCAAACCATCTGAAATCGTTTACGTGACGAGGGTCTGCATTCCCGCCGCTGAGGGTTCCACCTATAGCACCTTGCAATCGTAGGTCCCGTTTGCAATGGGCTCGTGAACACAGAAATTGGGAGGAAGAAGACTGGCGTAGTGTTTGCTTTTCCGATGAATCTCATTTCGGTGTGAGACCAGATACAAGACGTACTCGGATTTGGAGGTCTTCTGGGCGTCAAGAACGTTTGAAATTTTGTCAGGAACTTCATTCATATGGAGGTGGAACAATAGTGGTTTGGGCCGGTATTTGGATCGGTGGAAGAACCGATCTCACTTAGATCAGGGGCAACCTTAATGCTCAGATTTATGCGGAGAGGAATATTTCAGGCGTGATCATCCCTTTGCGAAACGCGTTGGATAATTCATTTCGGCTAATGCATGACAATGCACGTCCACACATGGCTAGAGTCGTAACACGTACTCTTGCCGCTGCTCGTATCAACGTCCTGCCGTGGCCTGCTCAATCTCCAGACCTCAACCCAATTGAACACGTATGGGATATACTCCAAAGAAGAGCTTTGGCGAGTATGGATGCCGTACATAGCCCACAACAATTTTTTGACTTGTTAGAAAGAACGTGGGCGGCTATTCCTCAAAGTGATTTTGATAAACTGATTTAAGCATGCCAAATTGCTGTGATTGTGTTATTCGTGTGGACTCAGATGGACACAGACCATATTTTAATCTTTAAAATAAAAATTATAAAAGATCATTTTTGCCTATTTTTCCTATTTAATTGAAGACATTAACAGGGATCAATTTTTCACAATATGCAAAAATTTAAAATTTTCTTGTTTATTACAAAATATAGGGATACTTTGCATTCGCATTTATAATATTAAAGTTAGTATAAGGATGAATATTCTGTGTTTTTTTATGTAAGCAACTTATGTCCGCGCTCTTGTCACGTGGATTATAGATCGCCAACGCCTTTATGTATGTGGATCATTCTATACACAATATCGCTTGCTCTACTGAACGAAGTTAGACCGAAAGAATCTTAGATTTTAGGCTAAGCTTTATTGTGCAACATCAAAATCCGTTTAACGTTTTTTGTGTGATATCATAGCAAACGATAAGTTTTATAATTATAAAACATGTTCTTTGGTTTCCTCTAGCCGCTCTAAATAGTTGATCCCAATTTGTTTTTATGCATTTCACGCCTTGTGAATTATTTTGTAACAATAATTATTGGATTTCACTTGAGCAGTTATGACGGTACACTAATCAAAAAATTGAAAGTCTCTTCGCTAACTATATTTGTAATTCATATTCGCTTTGTTTGTTCCGTAATAATGTTTGTAAGAGACAACCGGTTACACATAATTTTAATATCTTTTGTAAATTTTTGGTACACATAACATCAGTGTAAGTAGCTCTGGGAATTCTCGTGTCTTCATGTAGATAAGAAAAATAGTAAGGAGATATGCATTTCGTTTGCATATCAAGAGCCGTTCGTGAAAAGTTACTGGCTTTATGTAGGCTTAAAGCGGGGTGCAACTTCATTTGCGTCGGGTATGCTAATAAGATGTTCAGCGGTGGAACAGGGAGTAGTCAGCAGTTTCCTTGTAAGTTGCAGTCATCTCAGAGGTGCGGGCGCGAAGGACCCGCGGTGGTGCACACTTAAGGGATGCTAGGGACGGGGTGCGCGGGGCGCGCGGGCGGCGCGCCAGTGCTGGTCGCTACTCCGCCGCGAGCGAACGTCGCGCGCCGCCGCACTCGCCGCGGTCGCCTCCATCGCTGCCGCCGCAGCTCGCTACCCGTGCCCTGCACGCTCGTTAATTTAATTAAGTGTCGCATAAACTGAGAGCTCACGTGGATATTGTCATATAAGTTTCGTGAATGCCGAAATGACACAAGCTGAGCCAGTAGCGCGACACTAAACTGGTATGCGATTATTTTGACGTAAGAGAAGCCTAATTTTAAAAGTTTTTTCATTAAATATGAACTTTTCATGAGTTTTTCGTGGTCTAAGAACTTTATTGCAAATTAAAATGGCCGCTTTTTAAGTATTCGCTCATTTGTAATACAGCTTATTAGTACATTTCAGAAAGTTTACTAATTTGTTGCGTCGGTTTTGTTTGGTGTTTTCATAATTGTTTAGATAGCAACTGCAATATAGATACTGTCAACATCTATTTGATGAAATAGGTAATCAAGACATACTTGAAACGAATCGAATATGTAGCTTATTTAGTAGAGCTACTTTGTTTCAATACAATACTGCATACTACTATATCGGTTTGTGTAAAAGCTTTTGTAGAAGTGTTTGTCATTGATTGGTCACGTCACCAATTATGAATGGATAAGACACATTGTATGATAAATAGTGCATTTGTAATTATGAAACAGCTGTCATGAAATCTCATCACGTTCGTTATTATAAAACAGGTGGAATAGTAGGAACATATATTATGAAATTATTCCACATACATATACGCATACAATATTATTACAGAAAAGATTTTTATTATACATATATGTAAGTATTCGATTTAATATTTTATGCAGAGGCAATACAATACCGTTATACAATTCGTATACCATTATCGACAGTAAAATACATTTATGTATGATCACAGCGCGTGAGGTATACATAACTGTGATTTATTTCATATGTATTTACGGTACGTATAGACAACGGCCTTCAGGGCTAAGCTCACGCAGCACTCGTAAACATATCACTGTAGCAAGGCGACCCCAAACCCCATTGAGCTTTACTCGTATTTTCAATGTTACTATGTTGGGAACAATGGATATCCATTGTTCATCTGCAATGCTCTACGACCTGTCTAACGACCGAATAAAACACATTAAGTTATGGAAACACTCTTCACCACCAATGTTGTTTTTTGTTTAGCTTGCTAACTTTACTTGTATGTAGCTGCTTAACTATTTTTATAGGACTCATTGTGGGTACCAGCTGTCTCCAAGCGCCTTTGTTTTAATTTGATTTTACTTCTAACGCTTATACTGCGCCCCTGAATGTATACTTAGATGGGTGTAGCTGTTTGGGACATCTCAACTCCAGAAACCACTTGAAGCGTGAACGACATTGACGCTAATCTCAAGCGTTTAATTTGCGTCGTCGCCTGCAACTATATTGAATAGTTCTATAGCTTATTCAACGTGGAATAATATGGGGTTATGTTAATGCAGTTCTTTTGTTTATCTTCAAATGAAAATTGACATTTGTATTTGGATGTTAATAGTATACAAAAGTAATGTTATTATAAGTCATTGTGCTTTTTACTTGGGTTTTCCTAAGTTACTGTTGCCGTGTTTTGGTATATATATGTATATCTTTTGTTTGTAATAGCAAAATAATCAGAAATAAATATTTTCATAGTATTTATTTTATTTTCGAATGACAACAAACTTAATAAGGAAATTATTGATTTGATTGTTTAGAATTGCTCTAATATTATGGGTACGTGCTAGAAATACTTACAGGAAATAATGTCGCATACATAAAGAATATGATCGGGAAATAGCGCGTTTTCGATCAAGCTAACGTTATGATTGCAGGTTGTTTCGTGATATCTGATTCTCTATTTATTATCACGTGTGAACATTTTTGCAACCGACCGTTGTACGTGCATGCAGCGAAGACATTAAGATTGGTTACGCTTTTCCATTTGACTTTCCATGTGGAAATTGCGTCTTGTCATGAAAGGAGTTCACTCGGAACCTTTAGAGGTTATTAGGTTATCATAACAGCCCTTTCTCTCGTAAAGAATTTTGACTTTTATGGCCTTTAAACTGAGCCGGAAACAAGGGCAAAGGGTACAACTTTTATGCTCTTTAAATAAAAAATATTGACATTTAACCAAATTGTAAGTATTTCCGGTTTAGTATACTTTTAATGTTGATTACATTAAAGACAAGGGAAACACGAATTTTAGCATACTCGAAACTTTTTCCTGATTTGTCGTCTACAATTGTTAATTAACGGTGATAAGGGTTAATGGAAAAGACACGCTTTATTTATTTTCTTTAATAATAAGCAAGCGATACGTTTATGCAAATGCAAACAAAAAGAATTGAAGGAATGAATGAGGAAGTTTATTATAGGATGCATTGCGGAAGTAGCAGTTCGAGCTTATTGAAGTCAACTGCTTCTGGAGTAAAGTAAACTATGGATAAGGGCGAATGCTCGGCAATTTCAAACAAGTAGGTAGATTTAGTAATAACTTGCACAACTCTACACATATAAGGCAAAACTATGTAATGCAATACATACGCGAGGCTTCTACTTACTTATTCCAGAATAACTTGTTGTTTATTTTAACTTTGAGCTGTCGTTGTTGGTTAAAATACTATTTGAATAAAACATACAGTAGACGTTAGAGACTTGACATTTTTAACGAGGACTATCCATTCAAAGCTATAAACCAACATACAAGAATTCACATACATATATATGTAAATTGATGCATGTCTATTTCCTGGTTGATAGGCCACTGTCATAACCCTGCAATGATTCTGGAAATCTCTTGCTCATTTTCGTCACATTCTTCATGCAGACTCGATGATAGATGCAGAGAATGTTCGCCAAGGACTTTCTCTTTCTACTGTACCATCCACATTTGCTTTATGTAATTTTATAGTAGATCTTTCGTCAGCTATTGAAGATTTTGCCTAGCAGTAATCTTAGATCTATTACGGATATTCAAGGTTTTCCTTTTGTTAGTAGAATTTCTACAGGGTGGGCTTTCGGCCGGCCTATTGAATATTAGGCCTTATCCGCCACTAGGGCTGTCAGGCTTGCAAAATAGACTTGATATTTGTATTTCTTTGAATGTAACCATCTCAAATGAAACTGAAATATTAAATGATGCATTTTTAAAAGAGGACAAAGTATGTATATATACAGATGTTTTGCTGCTTTGAAAGAACAGCGGTGCTGTATCGATTCTTTTGTTTTTTTATTTATTCTTTCTCGACAATACGTATCACCAGGTAAATGTGAAAGTGTTTGTGCTATTTGTTTGGTCTTGCTTTAAAAAGTATCAATACAGCGACTTCAGAGAAGACAGTCAAAGGCAGTAATACTAAAAATAAAAGCTACTTATTGTAAAGAAAACTAACTTATTGTTGCGTTTCTTAAAATTGACAATTGAAATGTTGCGACTGCTATATTAACAGCATATTTATTTAATTTAATCAATAGTCTGTCAGCCCTGTTTGTAAGAAGTGAGACACTCACGTCCTCGCCAACTATTCTTTTGGGTTTGACAACTTCCAAAACTCGATTGCGTTTATATTCGAGGACTCGTTTTAAATTACTATTCTCAGTATTATAATAAATGAAAGTTTTACTTTTGCGTAAGATCCAATAAGAACTTGCAATTTTTAAAGCTTAAGTATGGGTTAGTTCTATTTAAACTTCAGTCGAATCGCGGATGCGAGCTATATACCTACATCGATGCTTGAATCGATTGTAAAAACATGGAATAAAATTATATTATTGCTAGTATAATACCAACGACTATGTTAGCATTTTATTTTAGTCAATGTCCTGTCCCTGTACTTAAACTGTACCAGATTTCACCATAATGGCTTCAGAGGCTTTCCAGAAAAATTTAAAGAATAGCGTTATAGTAACAGTTTATTATAAAGCAGAGATTTTTGTCAATTTCGCTGTGTAAATGTTAGATAATACTATAAGTAAATTAGTTGTATAAAAAATGCAAAAAAAACATATTATTCACTTGATTGCGGTTTTATTATGTAAAGATTTTTATATTATTTACATTATTAGAATTGTAGGTAATATCATGTCAGAGTATTTAAATATAATACGTTAATACTTTGTACTCCTTTTTAAGCATGTTGCGAGCGCGCAGGAGTATTAGCAGATCGGCAAAATTAGTTTGTATGGAAAAGGAGGGCAGATAGATAACATTTATATACAAAAGAAGTGAATTAATTGCCATCATATTTGATCACTGGGCGATGACAAGTTCTTGTAAATTACTAACAAAATATTTTTTTATGCAAGATGTAGATTCGTGTCTCCTTTCATACAATTTTAATTTAAACTGTAGCCTTTCCATAGTAATGATATAAGTATTGCGCCACCACAGCATTTTTATTTGATATAGCGATGCTATGGTGGCAATGGTAGTGGTAGTGCAGGTCGTAGGTCCTAGGTCGCGCAAATTCCTTGTCAGAAAAACCACTGGGGTTTTTTAACAATAAATTTTCAAGAGCAACACGGTATCTGGTACTATGCCCGGTAGACGTCAATAGACGCCTATGACGTAGGATTAAAAATCATTGTAGGTATGCAAAATATACTCAGTATTATACTTATACCTCTGCCTCTCTCTTTTGGATGTAGGCGTGAGACTGTCTAACAGAGGAGTAACTAATCCGTGTGTACAACATAGCTGGACTAAAACTGTTTAGTTTTGTTGCTCGGTCTACTTTATTACCATGACCTTACAGCGGTTTAAACAGTTTTAACGATTCAATGAGGTGGCTAAACGGGTGTATCTTTAACGTCTAGCTTTTGTATTCATAGCAACAATTTCACGTATGTCAGGATAATTGTATGAATTCGGATATGTTATATTCTTCGAGAATAGTAGGAGAAAGGTACCCGATGTCCTTTTTTGTACCCCTGACAACGCGTATGCAAAATTTCATGATGATCGACCGAGCAGTTAAGGCATGAAAGCGTAACAAGCAAACAAACAAAGTCACGTTCGCATTTATAATACTACTAGTAAGGAAAACGAAACTTATTCTTAGCTAGATTATTTATGACAATGTGTAGGCTTTTATTGACTTTCATTGAATCCTTTATAAATAAAAGATTAATAAGACTCTATAAGGTGATTGGAAAAACGTCCCGTTCGGAAACGGCGACATTTTCACTTCCGTGTAGTGAAACCGGAGAAGTGGAAGAGAGAGCGTTGTCATTTCCGAGTGAGTTGTCGCTTCCGTTACTTTTTGTTATGAGCCCACTGCCAGCCGCCGGGGGACCGGCGCGGCGGCCCACCGTTAGCGGAGTTAAGCATTAGTAATTATGGTGCCAGGGAATTATTCGGGCAAAGTATTATTGATTAGTTGATATAAGTAGTTTATTTAATCGACCTAATTTACAGTAACGTGCCTGGCTAGATATAGACAATTGCTTTTAACGTCCATAACATACCTAGCTTCAGTCAATTTGCCATTTTTATTTACTTAAATATAATTTCGCCATGTTTATACACAAATACACCACAGGGTAGCTGTAGCTTTTGCATTTTAATCTTGGAGAGAATATAACACCTCCATTTCGGTAGCTTTATTTTAAATCCCATGCAATAAAGGTATTTAATAGAAACAAGCATGCGTTGAGCTTTTCGCAGACCACGCGATCGTAAATCAAATCATTTATTCACTTAGGTCTTTAAGCAACACTTATTAGTCGAAGTGCAGTGGTAAGTGAGTTTACTAAAGTTGCTGAATTTATAACTGAAATTACTTCTGATCTATGACTTCACTATCTGCCATAAGTGAAAACATGCTGTGGGACTAAAGTGCTTTCAAAATTATGATTCAACAATATTTCCGTGTATACATTCGTGTGTACCTACATAAACATGAATTAACATAAGACTAATTTGATTCAGTACTTTAAGCTATTTAAGTTTGTGGAATATAATAAACCTTTGTGAAACATAATAAACTTTTGTGAAACATAAAAAATAATAATATAAAATGTACCTATACAATTAATTTACGTATAAGAAAGTGTCCTGAATTGAGTTCTGATCAGTTCTAACGTTTGCTACCTTGTGATGTTTCTATTGCCATGATCATAATTAAAATAATTCGTACACGCTTAGTTAATAATATTACTAGAAATACATACAAATATAAGCTGTTTTATCCGATAACAACAAGATAGGCTTGATGTGGCTGCTTTTAAAATTGCCTGATTATTGTCTCTTAAGAGCTCTATTATAACTAACAACTTTTTTGTTTGGCTACTTATTAGGTGCGCCTAAATACCTAGTGTACTTGCACCGGTAAAATTACTAATAAGTCATCTTTTGAAAGACATTAAGTGAGATTTTCTCTTAAATAAAATTATGCTATAATTTCCTATAGAACTTTAAAGAGAATTGGAACACTGCTAATAAAATCAGCTATAGTCAATTCTTGTTATTTAATTTGTACAACCTATTTCTGAAGAAACTCAATGAACATATTATTTACCAACTTCAATAATTTGTTAATAGTTCATGTGAATTATGTATTTATTATATTTTTATGTATAAAGTACTATATAGTACCTTTTAATAAGCAGACGATTCAGACTTCCTAGAAAAAAACAACAGAACCTTTTTTAATCTCACGCATGTCTGAGTGTAAGAGGCAGATGAAAATTAATATAAGGATTGTTAATCAAAGAATCAAAGGTTCTGGTATGTTATTATAAGTAGTATACAAATATTATATTAGCTAATCAGATTCAGAGCCAGCTTTTACTATTATTATAAATTCAAATGTAAGTTTATTTGTTTTTATACTTTTACACCTTAACTACTCGATCGATAAAATTTCACATACACGTTTTAAATGCCCTTTGTCCTTTTCTGTTTTCCTAACAAGGAGAACAGAATAGACATAGGATGTCTTTTATCCAGAAAAAAAGTGCTCTTACTAAACCTACATTTATGCGAGCAAAGCCGCGGGCAAAATCTAGTATCAAATAAAGTAAGGATGTACTTTGTGGTGTAAAAAGAATGAGATAGCACGATTTCACGATCTTTCTGTCCAATAAGACATTGTAACCTTACAGGCATTGAAAGTGTGTCTTAGATTTAGAGGCATGGTATAGTGTCTTCTAAACGCTAAATCGGATTATGCTTATAGCAGTTTTAAAGCTAGTAAATTTTACAACTAATATCTAATTAATAAAATCAGCTCCGTTTATAAACTGCTTCACTGCTGGGACTGAGTTTCTTCTCGGTTTGAGAAAGTTAGGGCCATAAGGCCATATATAACACAAGGCTAGCGCAGTTTGTCAGACTTCGCACATTTCCGAAAACATTGTGGTGAACTCTGAGATAAGCAAGTATTCTTAGCAAATTATCTTTGCCACCTAAAACAAGCGAATATTAAGTGTTTTATGAGTAAAATAGATAGATACTATATAGAGGTTCAACAGTTTTAGGTTTGTTTTCATTTTAGGTCGCCAGTCGGTCGATGTTGAAAATAATATAGTTGTAAAGTTGTCAACTGTTATATATATTCTTCAAAGGAAGAAGAATTTTTCTCATGACGATTGGTAACTATAAAAGTTGTGCTTCGAGTCCAACTTTACAACGTCTCACATCCCCCGCTCTGTAACAAGTATAAAGTTCGAGTATAATTTATTTTCTTTTGATATTTTCTATTCGATGTTCAATTTTATAACCTTAAGATTATTACACAGACCTACTAAAATTATAGATGTGAAATTATAAAGATTTTCATTTGTATAGTAATCCTGGCACCAGATCTTTAAAGGATTTTCATCGATAAAGATCTGAGAAGAGGCCTGTGCCCAGCAGTGGGTTAGTTTAAATACAGGGCTTATGTTATTTAAGGTTAGTTGTAAAATATCGATCGGTATGTTCTCGTAGTCACTTAATCTAAAACCAAAACTTACTATTGCAATACAAATAATCTATGGTGGTTAGGTTTCGTAGAATCAGATATTTGGTGATGGGTAACTATTGATATATAACAGGGTAACTGTAGCCTTTTCGTTCAAACTAGTCACACAGATTGCTCATAAGCTGGCCAGGCGGATCGATGTTATAAATACAAGACAAAAAATGTGGTAAGCACAAAACCCATGATAACAAGTTTGACACAACAACATTTCAAAAAAGAGAATTGTCCTAGCCCTAGCAAAACTTTATTGATCAGAAGATTGTACACCACGATATTTGAGAATTTCAAAAGTTGTTCATTATCGTGGGAAGATACTTACCCTGTTTGCGCTTGGTACCTCTTCTTTGAATAAGCTCATAGAATTAAAATCACAATACAAAGTATAGAAATCGGTATCTGGTTGAATTTCGAGCTCTCAATGTAATCCAAGGTCATAAAATACGCCAAACTCAATGCGGAAATGATCCCGAATCCGTAATAATCAGCATGTTATGAATTAGTTATGTGTTCCTGTGGATGGTCGTTCATCCCAAGAGATAATCTTGTGTTACATAATGCTCGAATAGTTATACTTATATGATATGCTAGCTTTCCCTTGGGAACAATACTTTGAAGAGATGATTAGTCGGTTAGTTAAGGCGGAAAGTCGTAAGAAACAAACAAATTCACATTCTCATTAATTACATTAGTTAGGAAGTAAGGATTACGCTAGCAGATTATTAAGCTAGCATCGATAGATCGGCTAGCAGTAAAATGTTATGAAAGTTTGATTTGGCCGTCCATCTGCGATTCCATCTTATGTGTGATGGTTTTTATGGCTCGCTCATATATTTATTTTTACATAAATAACCAGTAATCATAAACTTTGTAGTTCAAACATTGAATGGATCTATTTCACCAATATTCAAATCTCAATCCTAACTCCTATAAATGCGAATGTGAGTTTCTTTGTTACGTATCATGACATGATCATGCAATTTGGGAAAGATGTTGTCAGGGGTACAGAATAGGAAATAAAGTACCTTCCATCCAGAAAAAAGGACTGTTGCCGAGGATTAGAAAATTGATATAACTTATATACATTTACGCGGGCGAAGCCGCGGGCAAATCTAGCTGTCACATATTTCTAAAGAAATGTTTTTTGAAACCTGAAGTCCCTGTGAAAGTACCTACATATATAAGTCAAATACCCCTATGATGTATTCCTGCTTGAGTAGTATTAATAGAACTTTTTAGGAGCTGCTGTGTTCTTAGTGGTGTACGCTATCTTCATTCCTTGAGTAAGCCGCGGACTGGGAATAAGAAATACTGTTTAAGCAGATTATACGATCTGCTTATCTATATATAGATAGACAACGCACAGCCAAAACCACTGACCGCAAGAAGCTGAAATTTGGCATGTATGTTCCTTGGAGAGTGTAGGGGAGTACTAAGAGAGGATTTTTGGAAATTCCACCCCGAAGGGGGTGAAAGGGGTGAAACCCGATATTCACACGGGAACGGGACTTACGCGGATAAACTACTAGTCAGTCTATATAATATGTAATAGTTTTCTTGAAAGTATTTTGAATTCATACGTATTACCTCTATGATTACGAAACAATTCCAATTTTGCCTATTACTCCAAGGAACAATGGTTATTTTACACAAATCACTTATGCGATGAGCTCAAGCTAGCACACATGAATATTTATATGTACCTATAAACGTTTTTAGACATTCGCGATTTGTACAAAATAATTTGTATTTATAGTAAAGAACATTTTATGATTTAATAATAATTATAAAGCCTAGTGCAATATTATGATAAGCTTATCAGCTACGTTGTAATCTGCTCCTTCTAATATTAAATTTAGACAAAACCCAAAAGGTAAAAGAAATATGCCAACGTTATATAAACTCCACAATACTCCTTTCCATGATGTTATGGCGAGCACACTGCTGTGATCTCAGATTTAAATCTAAGGCGTCAGACCGGCACATCAGTGACTACGCGTCAAACTACCTGACCTGCATACTAAATGCGGCGAATCTTGAGTTTCGCATCAGATTTTTATGAATATATGTAACTATATAAAAGCAGCAATATTGGTATGGCAGAATAAAGGTTAACCTTAAAAGGTATGGATTGTGTGTGTGCGTGTGCGATAGAAAGGTGCAGAATTTATGTAATCTAATGAGTAAGTAAGTATAAATTGGTAATAAGTGTCCTGCAAGGAAATTTACATGTTGGTAGATAGACATCAACGAACATGTACATTTACTACATTATACATAATAATCGTTAAACTAATATGTATAATATTAAAATAAACGAAGCTAGAAATAAATTTAAAAATGTTTCTAAATTATGTAAAAATATAACATTACTAGATGTGCCCGCGGTTTCACCCGCGTTTGTCGTTACTGCGCCTCCCCGTGGGTCGTAACGTGATGTTATATAGCCTATAGCCTTCCTCGATAAATAGGCTATCCAACACTAAAATAATTTTTCAATTAGAACCCTACTGGTTCTGAGATTAGCGCGTTCAACCAAACAAACAAACAAACTCTTCAGCTTTATAATATTAGTATAGACTGTGTGAGGAATATTAAGGTGCTCTGCTAGGGCGATACAAAATTGTTTACAAAGCGAGGAGCTCTCTCTTCTCGCTTTTAACAACTTCTAGAGGCATGCACAGGCAGGGCAGGATTTACCTTCAATTTCCATTTCCAATTTTATTATGTTTTGATGTACGTATATCGAGTATTTAGCATCTTCCCTTCTGTGTAAATGCTTTGTTTTCTACCGAACTTGCAGATTTCTAGAATATAGATCTCAGGGAAGGCTAGAACGTTAAGTTCTTAGAAGCGGGGCTGCAGCTTTCTGTGTCTACTATATTTCTTAGTATTCTTATCACTTGTTTTAGTCCTACCTCTCTCCACGCGGATGGGTTTTCATCGTTATACATTTGCTATGATTCTTTTATCAGGCACATTTTTATAGTAATATGGTAAATCTTTAGTAAGTATGCTATTTGAATTTATCTCATCTGTATATTATACTAGATCTGGCTAGGATGACGATATTTATTATTAAATGAATTTTTGTGTATTTATCTCATTAATTACTAGGTATCTGTAGTTTTAAAGCCTTTCCGTTAAGCTTAATATTTGTTTTAGAGTTGGGTTTACGTTATTAGTGTAATATCCACCATAACCTTGCCATGCCTGGCTAAGGCCGCTTCATTGACTATTCATTGATAACTAAGTATTTCGATTTTGTAATGAAAGTCAGTTTAGTTTGTAATCAAATCGATTACACAAAAGCTTTGGTAGCTTAAGGGCCATCGTGCAGTCTTGTAGGTTTTAATTTACATTTGAAATTATTTCCAAAAAACAAATTAACTACAGGAAGTTCCTTGCGATTCATGCATTATCTGTATTCATATAAAGTCTAATTTTTATTAGACTTCATCCTAGACTAATAAAAAGTAGACTTTATTTTGTAGTCTATACAAAAATAGCACTTCATACTTTTCAAGAAGCTTTTTGTTAACCGATACGTACACACCGACGTGTATGTAATTATGTAATTGACTTCATGTAGGTACATATATTCTTCAGTGGTCTCTGTCAATAAATGAATATATATAATATTATTATATAGCAGCGATAGCTCAGTGGGGAGACCAACAGACTGCAATGCAGAGGGTCGGGTTCGAACCCACGTCGCGCACCACTGACTTTCGGAAGTTATATGACTTTTCGAAATTATGTGCGTATTGATTGACAATTATCGCCTGCTCCGTGCCTCGGAGAGCACGTTAAGCCGTCGGTCCCGGCTGTCATGAACATCTATGGCAGTCGTTATTGGGAAAGTCAGTACCCTCTAATATCCTGACACTGGTCTAGTCTTAGGGTATCGTTAGCCTTCGGGTTGCGGAGGTCAGGTGGCAGCCGCTCCGTGTAAAAACTGATATTCAGTCAAATCCGGTTAGACTAGAAAAGCCGACCCCAAGTGACTTGGGAATAATAAAAGCTAAGGGAGATGATTATTATATGGATAATTTTTAGTTGTACCAAATACGTTTTCTTCGTCAAAATAGAATATAAAATTACATATTAACTCCTGAGTTTATGTACAAAATAAGAATATGAAGACGTGATGACAAGGCGCTATGTAATAAATGGTTTCTTAGCTATTTTGATCACGCTGCTACTAAAGACATAAAGTCTTTTTAATAAGACGTTTCTTGCTCTGGCATTTAATTGTTATCTATTTATTTTAGTTTTGTGGTAGTGTAATTGCATGGCGGTAGAAACATTGAATCAATGTACTTAAAGGCCCGATTCCTATATTTAAGAAATTAGTCGTTTTACCTACGGACGGTTATTTTTGACACATCTTTCACAGAAATATGTCAGTATTTGACTATACGAGTACGTAGCTAGGTCGACTCGATTCTTGACATAGGAACCACACCAAAGAGTATTTGGATGTGGTTATGGAACGCACAATTTTTTGTTCTATGTGTGGGTTGAACCCACTTTGCAGATAGGCATTGGTAAAGCGACCATCTACACAATAGAATTTCTTCTATTATAAAACCTTTGCGCATTAAAAAAACACATTAATAACTCCATGTATTGTGCTCATTGAATATTAATGAAACTGAACTTAGTAGTAATGGAATTTTAATGGTTATGATATTATGAATAAATAACTACAGATGGTCAAATTAAGTCGAAATCGGCTAGTAGCGCCGCAATGGTTACATTTGGTTCGATAATTTTCCATGTCTTCCTTACTTCAGTTACTTTCCTGGACAAGAATCATCCTTACAGGAATCCGGCGCAAGTTTAGTAACACTTACTGCGTTTCGCCCAGTCAGTAAGAGTTCCAAAAGATGGGATGGGAGAGATTCCTATATACCTAATATCTGTATCATTCCTTTCCTTTTATCTTTAAATATTTTTCTTGGGTTGAAAGTGCAAGATTAAAGCCAGTATATATTGTAAGCCGTACGTTTTTATAACACCTTAGTGGTTGTACAGAATCGTGAAAAAATACAATTATCTTTAACAGGCAAATATGGCTAACTTATGCGACGTATATATTCGTATACATTCGTTATTATTTATTAACAGTTAATTCACGTAGGTTAGGTATCCAGTCTTTTCGGTAAATATATTCCCAGTGTCGGCAGTTATTGAGTTCATAATAGCAGTAAGTAGTAGAATTTATTTAAAAAAGTAACTGGCTTCGCAATAATTGTCTATGCCATAATGCAATAACACAACCTACTACTATTTAGTTACAAGATGTGCCTACTTATTAATGCAAAGGACGTACGAAGTACGAGTCTAATTTGGACCTACCGTGAAATATCTATTACAGGATGATATTTTATTTCTCAGCTAGACGCAATATACTTAAATAAATTAAAGCAGAAAGCCGCGGGCAGGTGGATCAAAACAAATAAACCAGTAAACCAAGCTAATAAACAAATCGTAAAAATGAAGCCGAAGAATAGGTTTGCTTGAAATATAATTTAGCTCACCACTCCGCTGATTAAAATTTATATTATTTACTAGACACCGGACAACTGCTTAACGAACACCGTCACATGTTCATTATATTAAAAGTGTGTTGAAGCATCTATCATTGTCTGCTCGGCTGTTTGTCAAGATTCAGGTGATAAAGCCGCGAGACACGGTTACCCAATTCGTGTTTTCTTCGCTAAAGATTTCCGTAGACAGTAAAAATGTCCAAACTTTTGCCAACAGCATAACGTAGTGGTTGTAACTTGTTTTGGGACATGTTTAACGGAATTATCTTATTGTTTGCTTTCGTGAAGGAAACACAAAAGAGAACAGTTGTTGCTTTCTTATTAGTGTTTGCATTTCAGATTCTTATTTTTGATAAACATTTCACAAATGTTTATTTTTACTAGGTCAAAAGATTTTAAGATTAAACTTAAATCGTAATACAATGTGTACATAATTGTGCTCGATTCGCACGCATGTTTTAACGTGGTTTTTCTTGGTTTGGATTGTATGTAAACAAATTGAGGTAATAACAGAATTGCAAATATGCATGCCCACCCCAACTATTGCAATACTTTTTAAGGTTCGAATATCTATACCCAATTGCTGTGATGATGGAATTAAGACAACTTGCAGTATTCTCATCGAACACAAAATATGCGTCGATACGTGTTTCACCCCTGTGCGAGGCATTTTCAGCACAGTTTGGCAACGAATGAGCAATGAGTTACCGTGCGTGCCTATTTTTGTATACCTCCACTATTCTCACTATCCTTCAAATGACAAAGTTAGTTATTTCGTGGGTAGGCAACTAAATTAAGTAGGTAATGGTGGAGTTGAAGTTTGTTTGTTCGTTCAGCAATGTATTTTTATACCGTTTTCTATTCTCGAATTTGGGAAGGCGATTTTATTCCTTTTTTACTATCATTCAGACGTAACACATTGAAAATCTCGGCAGCAAATAATGTTAAGGATGACACAATCGAGGTGACAACATTGAAGATGGATAATTGTAAAATCTTTCATTTCTGTATACTACTCTAGCACTATAGATAATCCCATTGTAACGAAGCTCTTAATAAACACTGATATAAAGAACACCTGGACTTGAACGAACTATTCGTATCACATTTTATCGACACTTGCGTAGGCCGAACGCGCAATTTGACGAATGAGTAGAAAAGAACAACCTGACTTCTTAACTAATATTATAAATGCGAACGTGAGTTTGTTTGTTGCGCTTTCACGCCTTAACTACTCGACCCATCGTCATAATATTTCACATACACGTTGTCAAGTGTACAGAAAAGGACTTAGTTAGTTAGTTGGACGTGTGTTATCCGCACTTAGCCCTACAATTGGGCCATTGTGCGTAAGTAGCCGACGCGAAGTATTGTTCGGTTACTCATACCACCTCAGCTCCGTCCAGAATGATAATAGGGGACCGATGTCGCGCAGTACCTCTTTCATCGTTTCTGGACTGTTTAGGAGTTTCGCCCGTTGGTTGCTCACGCTTTTGCAATGTAGGAGCACGTGAGCCGATGTCTCCTCGGTTTCCATGCAGCCTCTACATAAAGGACTGTCAGTGATGCCGATGTTGAACAGGTGTTTGTTAAGTGAGCAGTGGCCCGTTATTATACCCACTAGGTGGCGTAGGTTTTTCCTTGTGGAACGTAGCAGTCTGCGTGACAGATGCCTGTCCAAGGATGGAAGGGCTTCCTTCGTCTGTCTACATTCTTTTGTTTCTGTCCACTGTTTTTCGTGTAGTTTCGTGGTTCTATCGCATAACCATGTTTTGAGTTGGCAGAAGGGTATCGGGACAATCGGTTCGGGTCCTACCATTTTGATGTTCGATCCTCTCTTTGCCAGTTGGTCTGCAGCATCATTGCCATAAGAGTTGCTGTGACCACGTATCCACTGCAACGTTACCCGATTTTTTGTTGCAATACTTTGGAGCTCACGGTGACACTCCAGGATGAGTCCACTGTTGAAGCAGTTGCTCTTAAGAGCTTGTAGTACTGCAGCGCTATCCGAGATAATGCGTATTGACTTATCGCTTATACCTCTTGATGTAACCGCTGTTGCGGCCCGGGTAATCCCAACACATTCTGCCTGGAAGATAGTGTTGAGGTTTCCCAGGGTCGTTGAGTAATTGATATTTAGGTCGTGGGAGAAGACTCCGACTCCTGTTCCTGATTTTGTTTTGGATCCATCCGTGTATATTCTCATTTCATGTGTGCCAGAGCTATCTTTAGGTTCTTCATGAAGTTGGATGTGGTATTTTTTGTCAAAGACAAAGGTTTTTGGGATGATACCACATGTCGCCTCTATCATTGGAATTTCGTGGTATACTAACTCCTTTAGGCGCGCATGAGTTATTCTATTGTCCCGTTTCCAGAGCCCTACCTTTTCAAGCCGTATGGCAGCTGTGACAGCTTCCTGCTGTATGATGAGGTGTAGGGGTCTGAGATTTAGTATGGCCTCCAGCGCTGCTGTAGGCGTTGTTCTCATACAGCCTGTCGTTGCCAGGCAGGCGAGTCGTTGTAGGCTTTGTAGTTTGTGTATGACTGTGCTTAGAAGAGTGCGGGGCCACCAAACTATGGCGCCATATATTATCATGGGGCGTATTATGGTCGTGTAGAGCCATAAGGTTGTAGATGGTTTGAGACCCCATTTTCTACCTATTAATCTTCTGCATTGCCAGAATGTTGTGCATGCTTTGGTTATTTTTGTGTTTAGGTGCTTACTCCAGTTCAGCTTATGGTCGAGTACTACGCCCAAATACTTGACGTCTTGTGCTAGGGTAAGCTCCGTTCCAAATAATTTTGGCATATTACTTAACTGAATTTTCCTTTTATGAGTAAAAAGAACCAGTTCTGTCTTAGTTGGGTTCACCGTCAGTTCATGATGGTTACACCATTGTTCCATGATTTTGAGGGCTGATCGCATACGATTACAGATTATGTTTTCTGAGTCGCCTTTGATCAGAATGGTTATGTCGTCCGCATAGCCAACGGTGTAGTAGCATTTGTTGTTAAGGCGTTCCAACAGATCATTCACCACGATGTTCCACAGTAACGGAGAGAGTACTCCTCCTTGGGGGCAGCCCTTCGCCACTATGCCTCTCGTCGTAGAGTTCACCGTGAATTGTATCACCCGCATCTTTAGAAGTTGATCGATCCAGCCACTAGTGGTTCTATCAACGCCAAACGTGCTAAGTGACTGGCTGATGCTGTTGAATTTTGTCTTGTCAAAAGCTCCTTCTATGTCAATGAAGGCTCCTAGTGTCATTAGTTTGTCTGATAGTGCTGTTTCTATTGTTCCTACAACAGAATGCAGCGCTGATTCCGTTGATCTGCCTTTCCTATAGGCATGTTGCTGGCGGTGCAATGGCTTAGATGTTAGAGCACCTTCCCTTAGATACCGATCAACGAGTCTCTCTAGAGTCTTCAGCATGAACGAGGTTAGGCTGATCGGTCTGTATGATTTCGCCTGTGTGTAGTCTGATTTACCCGGTTTGGGTAGGAAGATTACCTTGACTTCTCTCCACTGGCGAGGTATATAGTTATGCGCTATCGATGCTCTGTATATGTTAAGCAGGTGTGGCACAACTGTTGTTTGTCCCCATTTCAAAAGAGCTGGGAATATCTCGTCCAGGCAGATTTAAAGGGCTGGAAGGTATCTATCGCCCATGATATTCGGTCGACAGTGACCATAGATTTGGCCACTGTCCAGTCAATCTGGGTTGGTTGATTGTAAGACGTGTCTTCCCAGCTTGGGTTTTCTGTCACTTCGCATCCAGGGAAGTGTGTTTCGAGTAGTACCTGACTTATTTCACTGTCTGAAGTCGCATAGGTACCATCCTGTTTTCTTATGGCGCCTAGGGTTCTGTTGTTGTCTTGCGATAGGACTTTCTTAACCCTGACTGCTTCATTAGTTGTGTCGATGTTGCTACAGAAACGCCGCCAAGATTCAACTCTGCGGTATCTTATGCGTTTCTTGTAGTGGTATTGAGCTTGTTTGTATCGCTCCCAATCTTCATCAGTCCTGGTGTTTTTAGCTCGGTTGAACAGTTTCCTCAGATTGAGTCTAAGTTTCTCCAGCTCCGGTCCCCACCATTGGGATTTACCTGCCGCTGGTGGTTGTGTAGGTGGACAGGCTTGTTGGTAATTCTGTTGGATGCATTTGGTAAGTATGTTAGTGTTGTGGTCTATGTTGTCAGTGCTGGTAGTCATGTCTTTAAAACAGATTTTATCTACCTCGTGTTTGAGAAGGGCCCTGTACCTTGCTACGTTCGTCTTGCTGGGCTTGCGTTTCGGCAGTTGATTCTTCTCTGGCACTCGTATAGTATAGCAGATACGCCTGTGATCTGCAAAGGAGGGTTCGGCTGAAACGTGCCAATTTGACACTAGTTCTGCCGCACCGTCCGTTGCAAGGGTGATATCCACTATGGTTTGATATCTAGAACTGACAAAAGTGGGCTCGCAGCCATTGTTCATTATAGATAGGTTAGTTGAGAATATATATTCTGTTAAGGACTCACCTCTTTTGTTCGGTGTGTGGCTTCCCCACAGTGGATGGTGAGCGTTTGCGTCGGCTGAGATGATTATGTGCCAACCGTGGTCTTCACAGTGTTGTACCAGTTCAGCTAACTCCTTAGATGGGATTTTCTCATCGCCGGGCATGTAGACTGAAGCTAGTACTAACGTTTGGTTGTTTGGCCCTGTTTGGAGTCCTACCGCGATAAGGTCTCTAGAACAGAAGTTTGTTAATAGCAGAGCTGATATTGATCTAGGGATATAGATGCAAGTTCTTGGCTTATGAACCAAAGTATTATGCATCAACTTACCCCCGATGCTTTTCAGACCGCATATGTTGTCGCCTCTAATCCACGGCTCCTGGATCAGGGCTATGGTCCTTTGGTCAACCTCCAGCAGTCTGCGTAAGGTAGCCGTCGCAATTTGTTTGTGCTGGAGGTTGGTTTGTACCACACTAATCTGACGAGGAGCCGAGAACATCGCTGTCCACGAACTCCCCATCTGAAGACGTGTGGTGGTCGCTGGTTTCCATGGTAGGTATGGGAGTAGTATCGTCTACCATGGATACCTGTTGAGGGCAGGCTGTGCCTGATGTGCTTGGGCCAGTAGGTGGCAGTGCCCGTTTTGGTGCCTCCTCTTTGCCGGTATTGGGCACCTCTCGAATCCCTGTAGTCACCGAGTCGTCTCCGCCACCGGCAGTGTGAAACTTAACGTAGACACTGCCGGATACGAAGGAGACCCGACGTCCTCTCTCCAAAATCTTGGCCACTTCTGATTTTGGGATGCCCAGGGTCAAGAAGATGCCCTTCTCTTGCATAGCCGCACCGTACAGCTGCCAGGTTTTGACGCTGTACCATGGGTTCTGCGCAATTAGGAGGCGATGGGTCCTCGTCAGGTCCAAACCGATTGACTTCGGCAGCCATAACGAAGCGCGAATTCGCTTCACTATGTCTGACTGCCGAATGACGGTCAGTTTGGTCCCTGGTATGGGGGACTGCAGCGTGGCTACAGTGTTTTTGAGCCAGGTCAGAGTACTGTCGTTCTCGCACCACATCTTCAGTACTCCCTCTGTGGACAGAGGTTTCCCTCGGAATGCTGGTGCAAGTGCTGGCTCGTTGTCTGGCAGTGGAGCAAGCGCTGCCTCAATAATCTTCTCCTCTAAGGAGAGTTCGAGCTGCTGTGCCTGTTCCACCGTCAGGTCCGTAGGAGGCATGGCAGTGACAGCTATCAGCAGGTGCGATTGAGTCGCATCTGCATAGCTTGTCGTTGCCCTCCTTGGCGTCTGGTCCAGCTTCGCGCGCTTCGGCCCATCTCTCGGCGACAGTGTATCATTTGGGCGCTCTCTCTTTGCCTTTTCAGGCAGAGTGGGCGCATCCACTGTCTCCGGACGTGACGGGCGGTTCGCGTCGATGCGTGGTCCGCGTTTCCGAGGCCCGCGTTTACGACGCGGTCCTGTTTTAGTGGCGGTTGAGTGAGTCAGCTCTGCCTCGTCACCGGCCATGACCGGATCTTCACGATGGGCTGCCCCCGACGTCGTTCCAATCTTTGCGTCGCGTTTTCCAGTCAGAGGTGCGGTATCCGTCATCATAGGGTCGCTGCTCTCTGACTGAATGGTTCCCGCGTGCCTGTTTTGGCATCCGCGTTCCCCTTGCGTGTCGCATTCGGTTGGAGGTTCCGTCCGAGTCAAGCTCATAGCGTCACCGGTCCTAGTCGGGTCGACTGACTGAGCGATCCCCTCGGTTGCGTTGGTCCTACTCGTTAGGTGCGCATCCAGCGGTGCGGGCGCCGACGTAGTCGGTTCGCTTCCTTCTGGTTGCGCAGCAGGGGCTTTCGCACGCCGATTGCGTCGGTTGCGCCGGCTGCGGTTACCACCTTGTTTATTTACTCCTGTGCTTGCGTGTTTCGCGGAGTCGATGTTCGCATTTCTGCGTACGTCGCCTCGACGCGGTGCAATGCTCCAGGAGGCGTTTGAAATGATTTCTGCGCTGGGCATGGCGTTGGCCAGCTCGCGCAGATGTATTGGCGTCTGTGATCCATTGCTCCCCCCAGAATACGTGGAGCAGCCTGATCCCTTAGGGTCAGGGAGGGATTCTCCAGCGTCGCGGACACTGGTACCCTCCTGGGGTAGTTTCTTCGTGTGGGTCACTTTTTCCATATTAATTTTTTTTTTTTGGGATCTAAAATCCTGCTGTGTGGTATGTGTGTGTAAGTGTGTGTGTTTTTGTATGAGTGTGTGTTGTGTGTCTATGTGTGTGCGAGCGTGTGTGCGTGTGTGTGTATGTGTGTGTATGTGTGTGTATGTGTGTGTTTGTGTGTGTGTGTGTGTGTGTATGTGTGCGTGTGTGAGTGTGTGTGTGTGTATGTGTGTATGTGTGTGTATGTGTGTATATGTGTGTGTGTGTGTGTGTGTGTGTGTGTGTGTGTGTGTGTGTGTGTGTGTGTGTGTGTGCGTGTGTGTGCGTGTATGTGTGGGTGTGTGTGTGTGTGTGTCACGGCTGGAGGTTTTGGTTTCGTCTGTTTCTTATGGAACCAGACCAATAACAGGCGGCAACCTCGGGAAGGATAGTCCACCAGCCTTGTCTTAGGGATCTACACGACTTGCGCTCTCCCCTAAAACCATTTGCCAGACTCTGCACCTGATTACGGTGCAGAGAATGGAAGTATGCCTAAGTCACTTAATTAAATTAAACAGAACAGAGTGGTGAGTTGGACCTACTTCCGCCTCAGAAAAGGACTTAATGTACCTTTCATCCAGAAAAAGTACTGTTACTTATTTAACCGACATTTACGCGAACAAAGCTGCGGCCAAAATCTAGTAGTATATAAATTACGATATCATCTGTGACGTCATAACTATTCATTGCACTGAGGGCCCCAAAGCGACACCTCTTCTGCAAGAAAACTACTTGCTTTTATATGACATGTCCGTATGATATGCGTTTCTACACCATTCATCCGATTACGATAAAACTTCGGTGATTTGCTGCGCGCACGATGGCGAAGGTTTCCGAAAAGTACGTTTGCCCATGAATGTTTGTTGGACCACGCATAGTAAAGGGTTATGTGTTCCTAAGAATTTACGATCTTAATCCCTATACTATTCATTCGATTGTGATGAAACTTTTCTGAATTGTGAGCACAACGGAGACAGTACTAATATGAAAAATATCGCCCAACTATGTGTGTATGTATATTAGATAGTCTTAAGGAATTTTTAAGAAGGCAGTTTTGGGCATATGCATACAAAGTCTACATTAATAAAAATTGCTGCGGTATACTTTAATTAAATCATTCATTTAGTAATGAACAAAAGTCAGGTACACATGAGTAAATTTTTAATTAAAGAATTTTAACTACTAGAAGTCCGGATATGATGAATGAGATTCTTTATTAAAGCCATAAACCATAAATAATTTTATTCAAAATTATATACCATTAAAACAATTATATTTATATTCTGTTATTATTTTTGGATAAATCATTTTAATGAAATAATGCAAATTTGTATCTTTCTGGACGGACAGAATTCATACATTATATAACTAGCTGTTCTCCGCGTTTTTATTTGCGTTGATTTTGATATAATAATTATGGGAACAACGACCGAAATGGGTTGAATCAAAACGTATGTAAGGCATATTCTCTAATCTACGACGACATGGCAATAAACGGTCACACGTTCCTTTGTGGTTTACCAATATTGTAAATGAGTAAGATAATAAATAGTACAACGCCAACTCTCAGCTGATATTACGTTTTTCCTTGGTGGCCCGTTGAATCCCTATAAAAGTTAAATTTAAATCTCTGTGAGACAGTTATCTAGTTATTTGTTTTAATATCTACACAAAGATTGAGGCTAATACACAAAAAAAATTACTCATATAACAGGATTTACCTTTTCTTCGTCTTATAAAGTGCTTACGTCATGAAAGTAACCTATTTATAGTATTCAAATTAATGTATTTAGACATTAGCCAGAATATGTAATTGTATACACATATTAACATCGCTGGAAAAATCAGTGAAATTATTGCAGTAAATTGCAGCAAAATTAAGTGCTTGCACAAGTACCTTCATGTTATTATTCGTTTATCACCTTGTATCTTAGGCATGCAGTGATACACATTTCTACGGATCTAATTTACGCGGAATTCCATCAAATTATATGTAGGTTGATGAATCTGGAACGTAGAAGCTTCCAAGTAAGTTGATTGACAAGGGTGAGCCTGTGCCACCACGGTGATAGCGGCAAGCGGTCACGTGCGCGCACCAAAAGCCTGCCGAATTTGTTGACTTATATTCTAACAAATACGGCAGTTATATCATAGGTTTTCATCTGTGAATAAAGTAAGTGGAACGGCTCTTTTAAATCCTAAAAATATTTAATACATATTGAGTAAAAGAATATTGTATTTACCTAAAATGAAGAAATTTTATTAAAACTTTTATAAAAAATATCTTATTCTGTCATCATATTTGCTTAAATCTTGTAACACATACTTCTTGATACAAATATGCCATGTAATTTTTTTATAAAAATAAACAACGCGGTTAAATCCGTATTAAGTTGTTAACTTCTCAGTCTTCTTCGAAGAGGTTAATGAAAACACTTTGTGTCTGTCTGTGGCAGTTTGTTAGTAACAGGCATAGCTCCGGAACCACTGGACCGATTGACTTGTAACTTGGTGTGCAGAACCCTTGGGGTCATCCCTCGGTCGAGTTTGAATATAGGCCCTATGAGTCTTTTGCCCAGTAGTGGGACATTACAAAAAGCTAATGGAAAAAAAGAAAAGACCACATAAAGGCGAAGAGGTTGAATCCTGGGTTTTTACACCCTTCTCGTTAATTTCAATGCATAACATTCGCGTAAATCTAAGGCAATATTATGTAACATATACTACGTTCCAGTATCAAGAGTAGTGCATTAGGGTTATGATTTTTGTATAAAGAAACGTATCCTTACCACAACCACAACTATAGAGGAACTGTTACTTCTATGGTTACCACCATAGAGAATAGAGTCCTCTATGGTAAAATAATTTTATCCATTTTACAATTATTTAGATACCTGTATATCAGGAATTTGCATCTTCTTGCTACAGAAATGCAACGGCTCTCAAAAGTGTGCAAGAAAACATATATACATTTCCTTGCACACTTTACATCGACACTCGATAGATGGTATTGTACTTGTTTCTGAATTGCGATTTGGATTTGTTATGCGGCTCAACATTATAAAATTCTTCAGCCATATTGCCAAGATAACTAATTTGAAAGATTTGTCAAAAGTTTAGAATCCTTTGCTATAACTACACATAATTCCGTAAGTTTATTTGAGATTTCACTACTCTATTTTGCTTTTGAATTATTAGATAATACATTTCGAATACTTATTAGTATATCAATTGCTTTTTATTCTTATCATTTCATTTTAGATTTACTGGTCATTTAATTTAGCGTAATGTGTGGTATATAGGTATTTATTATTACTAGTATCTAACTAGTGATTGATATTTCACAATAAACAATTTTAAAAATTGAGAATGTACATATTATATGAATTTATCAATCTATATTAAAAGCAACTGTTTCCAATTTTTTTTATTGATAACGCTATAGCACGTCACTAGTAGTTTAAAAAAAGGAGGTTTGAATATCGAATAACAAACAAAGTAGAACATGGTACTGAAATGTTTTGTCTTTGCTTATTTATAATTTTTTAATGCATTTTCTATTACTGAGAATTAATAAGAACAAACGGGTGAATAGGTGACCGTTTAAGGATATTTGTGTTCAACCGTCGTAGATAAGAGGATATGTTTAAAAAACGTTTTGTCCAACCCACTTACATTACGTTATTATTAAGTGAAACTTAGTGCTCTGGTCATAAGATTATTATTTATTTATTAAATCGTTATCAACGCCAGCGATGCCACGGACAACAGCCATTAAGGTATAGAAAACATATACAAATATCTAACAGCTTAAGATGTGTTATTAGAAATTATTAATGATGTTTACAAAACTATTATTGCCGCCTTCAGTTACAAGAACAGAGGCACTATCAGTTGCTTACAACGAGTGACATTTTGTATAATAACATTTTTAGATACTTTTAAAAATAATCGGGGTCTATAAATTATGCGTTGTAAAATTTATAATTTTTGTTTTTTGCTGTTTATATAATACATATTTACATGGTCAAATTATACAAACTATTTTTTTATGTCCTTTATTTTCAAATGTTTCGATTAGACATTGTCTTCTAATAAAGACTTGGCGTGGCGGGCACGAAAACAATTGTCTTCTATACAAGACCGTGGCGCTCAATAGGTTAATATGATAGTAGAATGCACGCAATTACATATCCTTATAAGTTTTTTATTATATAAGATATAATATATTATCTATTAAGTATATATACCATTTTCTATGGATATTTATTATTCACTTTGCTTTCTTTCCTTCCTGCATAAAACACGCTACGTCTCGCTTGCCTTGTAAATTCTTTTACTTTAATCTCAAGTACGCCAATTTAATTTCTTGTATACTTTTAATGTCTATGCTTGTAAGTAATATATCGTAATACATGGAAAAGTCGCGTTGCTAAAGGAAAAGCAGTTTTTTAATAGAGTTTGATGTTTGGCTTTTATAAGATTAGGGATTTTATATCTAAGAAGTATATCATTACTGGCAAGCGACAGGACTACAAACGGTGAAAATCCTTTAAAAATGTTGTCAAGCTTAAGTAAAATCTTTGTTCAATAGGCGGCATATTTTAGTGTCCGCATGAATATTGGCTCTAGCTTATATAAAGTGCCTCGGTGGCACAATGGTAGTGAATGCGACTGCTGTGCATGAGGTCTTGGGTTCATATCCTGGTTTGAGCCAACAAAATGTTATTGAGTTTTTCTGTTAAGACTTTCTCAATAGTAGCCCGTTACAAATATTGCGCTATCAAACACGTGCGTCAGAAAGAACGTAATGCTGTTGGTTCTGCGAATGATCTCTCTACAGTCGTGTCAGATTGCAGTCCCATTGGATTATGAGAATTAGAGAATGGGGAGTGCACTTATGTTTGTTGCACACACACTTGTGCGCTATAATATCACCTGTGCAGATAGTCAGTCTCCGATAAGATTGGCCACCCTGACCGAAATTCAGCCTGGAGGATATTTCATATACTATCTAAGGATAGATCTAAAAGTTCGTTAATATGTAAAACCCATAATGTCCTCCTATATACTTTTGTTCTATACCAAATTTCGTAATTATTACTTGAAGACCGGTCTACTAATGTATGTTAAGATAAAATGATGTCTATATGGACTAAAATAATAACTTACAGTTTTATTTTCATGTTGCTGTTATTGTCTTGAAATTGCTGAAGCACACTGTAATTTAAGTAGAATTTTTGATTATATGTGTATTTTATGACTCTTGTATGAAGGTCAAGTTTTAGTATCTTTTGCTTCTAATGTCGATATTTTGTCTGTACTAAACCTTAGCATATGGTTATGTATGCTGATGTTTCGTCGTTGTACGGACGTATAACAAAACATGGATTTGATACGTAAATATTTTCGGCTGTTCGGCTATGACATGATAGGATATATAAATAGTTTGCCTGATATAGCTTTATAAATCTATTTTATAATTATAATAATATCTTCAGAAAACAATTAGAAATCACATTTGTTATCTATTTGAAGCTATTTGTTGCTGACTAAAACCATTGACATACCATCAATTTAAATATGTCTGCTAAACAATTTTCTGAGCCAAATAAATCCTGCTTCCTGTTCAAGTTGGTCACAAATTAGTACTTATAAATGAAAAGAGATTTGAACGCACGTTCTCATCATCGACGCTGATTCGAGCATGATTTTACAACCAGGACCAAAAAGTAAATGAATTTTAACTATTAAGTAGCTTTCTTAAGATCATTCAACTCGTATGAAAAGAAAGTTGGCTGTCTGTCATTGTTTCTGTTAGCGCAGTAACTTCATTGTTACAAGCTTTAAATTTTTGAAAGAACAGCAAGTGATCAAAGACAAAACCTTTCCAAAGCTCCTATTCTACTCTATTATCAAAAAGTTTCATTAAGGAAAAGTTGACGGATGTTTGCCGGTTTATTGTCCAATTCATTTGTGTGGAAGTGAGCGCAAACCGCTGCGGTAAATAATGGAAATGCTGGGGACTAGCGCGTCGCGTTGTGTTCACGCCACCAGATTATTGTGCACTAAGTTTATCTTAGTTCTCGTTATGTTCTAACAGAATACGAAGAACAAACTTTGTTATTGCTGCACTGATAACACGCATTAAACAACTACGCTACACATAATAATATATTAGCGCTCAGCTACTTTCTGAATAAATGACTCGATTCGCCTCATGATTTTCATATGATCATTATTTCATTCCCTCGTAAATGTATAATTATGTTATGCGGTACAGATTTTTGCGCACAAATATTGAATTAAGTCCTATTTCCTTTTCTGATTGACAAATAATATAGTCTTCGCGGTGGCAAACGTTTAACATGGGTTATGAATGCTTGCGCAACTAGGGGTTTACACCGCACGTTGCAACATTATTTGAGCAAGCACTTAGGTCAAAGGGAACTGGTCTACCTTGAGACCAGATTCAAGGCAAACCAGTTTACCTTTGTCATGTGACATAGCAATGCAGGCTTTATTTCTACGAATGACTAGTTTTGCTACGTAAGCTATAAGTACGTTAACTATTGGATAGCGGACCGTCAATTCTGAATGAGCTTTGTATGAAATGTTCATTGTAGTTACGTGTCTTCTGGAGAGTAACAACGCCAAAATGTGACGTAACACGCAAATGCCCAACATTTGCCGCTAGTTCATCAAATTTAATTACTCTTTCGAGAATAGACGGCAAGTATCGTGTATAGTTTGTGGTGAAGTAGTTGTCTGTACGAAACTTTGGTACGTAGGGAGACTTGTCCTCGCTTAAATTATATATTAGCTGACACGTTTTTTTACAATCCGCTGTCCTATATAGCTACATGTTTTGAAATGGTATCTTTTTTGTTATTGATTTTCTCATTGACGTTTCGTTGTTTCGGTAGGCAAGTAAATGCTTCTGCCTGTACTAAATGTGCGGCTCTGAGTTCATTTTCCAACGGTTAGGCGTAATTTCTTTTGATTTGGAAAAGTAGCACTGAGCAGGCTAATATTAAAAATCGCTTTCGAAATGAGGGTGTGTGATACAATAAGTTTAGTTTTTCAAAAATTTGCGGATGTGTTGTAATGTTTTTGGATAATTTGTAGGCTTTTTATACATTAAAGTTGGCAAACCTTTAATATATGAAAAGCATACAATTGTCCAGAAATAATATCACACCCAGGTTTAATTTAATAATAATATAATATTATAATGAAATTTAACGTATAAAGTCGCAGCCTCACACCTCAGCCAGATACAATTGGTTTTTAATTATGTCTGGCATTCCAACAATTGATAGGTTAATAAAGCTCCAGAGAAGCACAGTTATAGAGGATTGCTACAAAAATTGGTCATGACATGTAAATATTTCTGTCAATATATGAGTGTAACAACCTCCTTCAAACTGTTTCTGACTGGTTATTTTCAAAGTAGCGATCAGTGAATAGTGTTGTTCATGAAGTTACCTGTGAAATTATAAATAAAGATATTTTCGAGAAATATTACTTCGTTAGCATAGCTAAGGATGTTATTATATGATTTTACCCGCGTCTTCGCTCACGTTAATGTAGATTTTGTCAATAAATTTATATCCTTTGGGAACTACTTTTTTCTGGAGGAAAGGTAACCTATGGCTTTTCTGTAGCCGTAAAACGAGTGTGGAACATTTTATTATGATCTGTTGAGTCGTTACGGCGTGAAAGCCTAATAAACCAATAAACTCACATTCATATTTATAATATTAGTTAGGATAACTAGCGTAATGGGCTGCATGTTATAAATATATTTATAAGCTCTACAAATTGGGGTTAATCTACTGACTGCCTCTTTGGTCTAATGGCAAGTGTATAAGGCTGATAAGGATTATAAGGTTCGGGATTCAGATCAAGGTCGGTTTTACAAAAAGTTTTTAAGTTTCTTAGTAATAGTTCGCGTCTAATATGTTATAATATCATTAAAGCCACTCATATATAATATGTTCTCTCGTATGCGTGTATCCCTAAAATGAGTAATATGGAAGCCACGATGCTCATGGACTGCCATGAATGAATGCAAATTATCAGATGCGTATATGTATGCTGCTACGTAAGCCCGCTTTAATAAATGATTTCTTTTAAAGTGCCGTATCATTAACTCAAATATGCAAATAACCTGACAAAATTAGATAAATGAATAAGAAGTGCAGTCAAACATCTTAACGGGCGGCAAAAAAGCTAAACTTGTTCGGATAAATCAGAACTCTGTGAATACCTAATTGTATTAAAGTAAGTCCACTTATTTCGGTAATTAATGAAAAAAGACAAGCACATATAAGAATTATATTAATTTATTTAGGAATAGCTGCGTCTGCCATTTCTTCTCTTAACCTTTAAATTTTTTATTAGTACTTAAATACTCCTGAAATGATCGTTCTTACTTTGTCATTTCTTAACATTTCCTCATCTTTGTGTACCTGGCGGATCTTTAAAGAAAATGTTGTAAAAAGTATATCGGTTTAACTTCAATAGACATAATTATACTAATAGAAGAGCAGTTTATACGAAATGTTATAAAATCCATTTAGCCGTTTTCTGCGATGTTTTATCTCGGACAAGCCGATAATACAAAATATTTGAAATTTTTACTTTGGTACATGATCGGAGTAGCTACGTAGTAATATTTTAATGTTAGAATATTCTGAACAATTTTTATTTTTACTTGTTGTTTCCTTAAGCTGTAGGCAAGAACTATAGATATTCCTTCGATTAGAGCCTGAACCAGTTTTTAACGTTATTCAATTTCTTTATATTCTACTTAAGATACTTAAATCTCCAGAATTTCTGCAATGCCATAGCACATTTTTTTGACAAGATTCTCCCCATTTAACTTCATTAACTTACCCTATGGATTGCGTCAATCTTTTTTACATCCCCAAACTACCATTTATATCCATTGATATACCTATAGATATACATAAAACTGATGTTTCATGTTGTTAAGTATTCTCGTACGGTAAGAATAATTCAGTATTCAATTGTTTCAGGGAAACCATGGTTCGCGTTGCGATCAAGTGAATAACAAGAGACGTGACATTTGCGTGACACTGGCCTACAATCATCGTAATAGCTAAAATATTAACTGATAGTCAATCACAAAATATAAACTAATTCGTGAGTGTTACTTGTTAAGCTGCCGCTATATAAAATGCTTTTACATGTGTTATTTGTTGTCTCAATTAGCCTGTAATCGTTTAGCTAATAAAAACGTAGGTGTGCCATTCTTTCTAACTGTGCAAAGTGTTTTTGTGTGTAAAATAGTCAATTAAGTCCTTGGCGTGGTAATTGAATTCGAGGTAAGTTAGTGTTTGTTTATATCTCTACTTATATTATGTATATTCAACGAGGATATAGTCGATTCTAATCTATGTAAAGTATATATTCTAATTTACCTGTTTCAGTTTTAGACCACATAGGTTACAATCGACAAAGATTTTTGCAAACTATACTTTAGGTAAAGCTAATGATTGCAGACAGTTGAAGTCCCGGCTAATGAAATGATTACCCGGTATACTCCTCATTAATCTTGCATTGCACCCTAGCTCTAGTGCAATAGTTACATGCTGTCTGAATTAGCTTTAGCTAGACTGTGGTTTTTACTAGCATTTGTGTCACCTTTTACCCGAGTTGTGAGAATATCGTATTATTGCCACTGCGCGTTCAGGTAATAGATTTAGTTATGGATTAAAAAAATACAGGACGTTGGATATAACTGTTAATAAAATGTGGTACGGTAAATATTTGCAATTTGAAGCGGGTCCCTTTTTATCAAAATCTTAAAACAAATATACCATTTTACAACTAAAACACGTACTGAAACTGTATGCCTTTCTTCTTTCTTTAGCTATAGCAGTAGACAAATTTTTTTTGTGGCCGGTAAAGTAGGAATTGCAACTGGCAATAATTCAATTATTCAATCATTATGGATTTTATATAATAATTATAATTAATTTTGGTGAACATAACAAAATTCTGTCGAAACTTTTATTTCATAACAGTAAAGCATCAACGCAAGTGGCTTTTCAAAGATGGAATTAATAACACTAACAGACTAAGATCTTCCATAGCCATTGCATTCATAGCGACTGTATTACAGCGCGGCACCCGTGCACTCAATTCTAGTTACTAACAAGCACAAAACTAACGAGAAGTACATAGAAGTTATGTTCATAAGTGATTCTGTGTACATATCTAAAAGCGCTTCTAAATAAGACGTATGCAAGTTTTCATCTTATTGCCTACGTTGTGCTGAGCATGTACATAGGTGTGCGTGATATTCATTGTCGGAAATTATAAATATTGTTCTTTGTAAACGAGTAAACAAACTTTGTCAGGTTTAGTTTCGTGAACGCTTGTCCCTACGAGGCACCGCGCTATAGCTACGCTATAACTCTTTAAAAATCAACATACATACTTCCTCTGCTAACATAGCTCCAGTTCAGTGAGTGACTGATGCATAATATAAAATCTGGAGCTCGCCTAGCATTACCACCTCCATTTATATTCCACTGCAAATGTTGCTTATTTTTTGCTCCTGTAGTCAGCAAATTTTATTCAACAAATAAATCTTGATCAACGCGAAGTTTCCTTCTGAGAAATTATACAGCTTTGTAAAAATATTAATTTTCTCACCTCAATTGCTAAGTTTCTTAATCATATAACTTACGATTTTTTAAAAGATAAGGATGAATTAGTTTTAAGGAATTAGAACAAATTAAGAAAATCCTAATCCTAACTTAATAATATAAACGCGAACATGAGTTTGTTTATTATTTTGTTTGGTACATTTTCACGCCTGAGCTACTCAATGAAATTTTGCACATATGTTGTCAGGGGTACAGAAAGGTACCTTTTATCAAGAAGAATGTACATTTTTTGAGGGATAAATTTATTCTTGCAGGGAAATCCCAAAGAGAGTAATAGAATATTAAAATGTTTGTGACTCTTAATAAATCCTATTAATGAGATGTGCTCCAGTTGCTTTTAACTATTCACAGATAATACTATCTTTTATAAAAATGACGGCCTCGTTTCCTCGCAGCGGTAGTAAATGCGACTGTTGCGCATGAGCTCTCGGGTATATTGTCCGGGTCTGGCAAGGTTACATAATTTTCTATGAAAAATATCTAAATAGCAACAAGATACCTGGAGCTGCGTTTGGTAGGGGGTAGTTTCGTCTTCTATTACGCTTACGTTATAAACGTAATAAAAGGCGAATCCCCCCTGTACCAAACCCAAAAGCCATAGTAAGCGAAATGTGGATGTGATACTCCTCTTCCTGTATTTATAAACTGTATATAAAACTATCCTGATAAGATGATTAAATTATTAAGTGTTTCTGAATTCTGAAACAACGTTTTCTGCTACAGGTCGATTTGTTTGTTTGTTTGAGGTTAACGCAGAAATCAATATACGAATTTTGGAGTGGTTTTCACAGTTTCGTATTTTGGAGATCAACTTAAAATCTTAACTACGTTTCATTTAATTCATCCAATTGTGTTTACATGATCCGCATAAATTTAATTGCGGGCGAACTAGTCCACGTAGGTAGTAGATAGATGTCCTAGGCATAATACTAGTATACCTATTACATCAGTAATATACTCGTAGTATTTACTGTTATTTTAATATCTTTATGTCATGAATATACTTTTTATAAACTCAATATTACAGTGGAACTGAGTAACAAGTAGATATATATTTATATACAGATTACTACGATCTGCGGATGTGAAAATAGTAACGCAGAAAACCATTGATATGAACAAATTAGATATAATAAACTTAAAAAAGATTATTGAATGGTTCGTAAATTAAATGAATGATCTGATTTTTTATAAATATTATATACGTAAATGTAAGGAGCTTTGTTAGGCATTATATAAAAGAAAAGACAAGCTTGAACATTTTAATTTTTTAGGTCGACAATGACTTGGTACGTAATAATCCTACAATAAAATGAGTACATATTTCGTGTACATATTGTATTTGTACAGTCAAATATGTAATTAGAGTAACTGTGTACTGTGTGTACTACTGTGTGTACTGATAGTAATGTAATGAGCGGCTTCGAATTACTCACAGCAGGTTTATTTATTCCAGCACGGAACTGGTCCTCGCAAAATATAATTTGCACCAGCTCAAAATTATCTCTACGTTTTATGACACGAACGAGAAAAAGTTATGCGCCATCCGCTCCTCATTGCCTCATTTTACACTACGTTTTTACTTAAATCTCAAATTGATATCATGTCCTTGTAATATCTAACAACCTCCATAATTTCATTTAAATTTCTTTGTATTACATTTCGCTTTAATTAGTTCTATGAGTATAATAAATTTTCCCTGGTTATTGTTAAGGATTCAAAGGTGGTCGAGCTAGTGTTCTAATTAATACTGTGTAAGATATAGCTTTATTTTTACTGTAGAATTAATTATAATATTCTCGAGTATATATTAAATGACAGCTATCTTATTAAACTTTAAACGAGAGCATCGCTGTTAGTTATTCTACTGGGTAGTTACATTAAAATCCGTATTTCTGTAATTTATATCTATACTTTATACAATGGTAATTTTAGTAACAATATTTTTATATTGAGGAAATATTATTTATTTCTATATGTATAAATTATGTAGCAAATAACCTGCAGAGTAGAATGCAGTTCGTTGGGTCAGTCTTATTTTTAAACGAGGAATAAGTTAAACTGAAGCTACTTGTCTACGTTTTATAATAATATTGACAATTGGCTTAAATTTAGGACTAAAACGACACTTGATATTTTCACGTCACGTTATTGGTATAACCTATTATTACGTATATAGACTCCTATAATACTATAACGAGGGTGGGTCTTAGTCATTGGTGATATTTTTTAAAACTAATTTGTTTGGCATATTTAGAGGAGTGATACCGTAAACCTGTTTTATTTATATTTTTGCCTCTATGTCCCTTTGTCTGTCTGTCTGTCTGAGCGAGACTAGAACAGACGCATTGATTTTCATGGTTTGTTCTAATAGCTTTAAGTTCAAATTAATAAAGCCTCGTTTAATTTGGCTCCGTTCAGAAGAACCATACGGTGCATAGTGTGATCCTCGTACGCGAAGTTACTTAGTCGTAGTCTTAATCTTTTAAACCCACAGGATGCTTCTTTGAAATTGCAATGTTATGTTTGGAATAAATAGATTAGTTTAACAGCTAAGAAAAGTATTGAGTAGCAACTTGCTAGCACATATGGATAAAATTGTTTTTCTCTTTGTTGAAATTAAGAGGCTGAAAATCTGAACAAGATAAGGCCAAAGTTTTTCTATAGCTTCATTTATATAAAACAAGACTACGAATAAGACTAACTATAATAATTACAGTTTAGTCAGGGTTTTCATATTATATTAGAAACGTAAATATGTGGCCGTAAAATCGTTAGTTGCTAAAGGAGTTTAAATTTCTATCAACGCATATTTAATCAGTACATCTAAATACTATTATATAATAAACATAATCAGCTTTGTAGTGTAAATATTTTAGAGCTTAAACCATTATAGTTCGATTTTTTTATCACCACATAAACCATTACAAAGGAATAGATATTATGTCAAAGTATTATGAAACTTGTATAAATTTTGTTTATGCATTATCTCAGATTTATTCCTCAGATAAGCTAGCTGACAATCGAAAAATAAGCGATGATGTAACTCTCTTTTAGCCAAAAAGAAGTTTAACGTGTGATATAGCTTATATTTAAACGGCAAAAGGAACTTCTCTTCAGGCTAGCAAGTGAGATTTAAAAAAAACCTCACGAAATTAGGGTGTAATACATCACTGCCCACCCCTTCAGTATACAGTTGTAATACTATATATATATATATCTGTAGCATGTAGCATTAGCTATATGAAACATAATTATATGTTATGAAAAAAATATTGTAATGTATCAGACATAGAATTGTTAACGTATAATTACTTTACAGAAACAAGTTATCTAAGAGAAACAAATCAAACATTAGCATCTAATCACTTTTATAGAGCTATATTTTATACCCTTGGCGAGCTGCAGAGGGTAATAATATAGTGTAGCAATTGGTGGTTATTTTGACGAGTAACACTACACAAACATACCTGAGAAGCTTTGTCCCTGTTTACGGTGCCGAGAGGTTATTTAGCCAAGGAGACACGCTCACTATCTGCCTTTTCACAAGGGGACTCCATCACAAAACTCATTTGGCATTCAGCCACCTACAATGGCTCGTGTGGATGCGAAGCGGTTTAAAATACCTGCTTTTTGTCGACGCAAGTTGGCACGTTCTACTTCGAATACGAAGCTTAAATAAAAATAAAGTGAATTACTAAATCCTTATAAACAAACGTTTAACAAAGTGTCAACTTCATTAGTTTTTGTCATCGTCTGCTTAAATAACTGAAAATGTAATAAGTTGGTAAAACGTGATTGTGTTCCTTAACTGTTTTTTTCAGAGATATTTAGACAGGGAAAAATGACTGTTATTAATGTCTAACGAATATTTTACTGAACGGCGAAAAACTTATAAATGGTCGGTATTAAAATTTTCCTGTTTCGGCAAGAAGAATTTATTTCTTGTCAAAGGACGTTCTGAAAAACTTTGATGACGCTTTTCCATGACGTTTGATAATAAAATTTATTTGCACATTTGCATTTGATTGACAGAGAGAACTTATAATAACTTATAATTTTGGAGTTTTCTATTTGTACATCCATCCATCCCTTATTTTTCGAAAGCCGGTGTGAACTAAGTCATAAAGTTAAATTAATTATTTAGTTTAGAGTTGTTTTAATGTAATTTGGCAGTGCCCAGTATTAGGCATAACAACTATATGTATATGCTATGATTGTCATACCAAATATTGGGCACGGCCAGTGCAGCAAAGTATTACCAATGATAACATTAGTGGTTAGTGCTCTTTGTTCTATTGAATATTTACAAATGAAATTAAAAGTATTTATTTTATTTATTTAGGAAAATATTAAATCATAAAGTAATAAGTTGTATTAGTTTTTATTATAATCATTTACAATTTAAATATTACGTATCATGTGCGTGACTAGTTTTATTAAGTATCATCTTTTTATTTACTAATACGTAATTATATGTACGTATATTACATTTAAAAAAATATATACATGAATAAGAAGCAGCTTTATAAACAATTGTTCATGTAATATTTCTTCGTCAGAATCAGCAGGTTTCATTTCTGCGAAATTAATGTTTTGGTATATTAATTATCTTCTGTGTCATACTATACATATTTTGAGTATCATAAATTCAGTACCGATTCACGAGGGAAGTTATAGATGGATTTCTAGGAAGAGGAACATTATGTTACCTAATATAGCTGTGGTAAAATGTCCTCCTGTTACATTCCAAATAACACCAGCTCAGTGGTCGGCTAGGCAACTAATATATGTATGTCTTTTAAATATAATTTTATAAAACAATATTCATTGCACTATCCAAGGCAAATAATATTCACTTTAGTTTAAATCTCAGACGGATATTAAAACTTCTGTGATATGTTAGTAGTCCTTGTTTATTGCATTTTTAATGGAGGGGTGTGTCACAGACACATGATGCACTGCTTTCTCTTATTTAAATTTATATACTGAGAGATCGCAGGTAAACTGTGATTAAAATAAAATAGGGCAAAGTTAAACAAATCATTGGGATAAATATTTCGGTTGGATGATTCGCTAGCGAATGGTTCGTTAGTTCGCCGGCAATGTTGAGCGGCGAGGTGCATCCGGCTGGCGGAAAAACTGACGACAGCAAATACAAATCGCGCTTCCTTTGCGCCTCTGTCGAACGTTCCACGCTTTCAGGAATACCCTGCCACGCTCGTGACTCTCATAAACCTACATGGTACCATTATTTGGGTTATACGCAAGTTAAGTTTTTTTCTTTATGTATGCTTGTGAGCGTGAATTTTCGAAATCGACATATTGTATGCCTAATTTTCTCTGAGAAAATTTTCAAAGTTTTCCACGAGGAAGTACAGGCGTAAGACTGTATGTCGAATGTCCATTGTTATAAATTATAAGTTTTCGTTAACTAGTCACACTTATCAATACGCGTACACACCAATAACACATTTCTCAATGTATATTTCTATATCACTTCGTGATACAGAACAATTGTGGTGATTAGTTTTTAAATTCTGATTCTCTTTTTTACAATTTAAGACCTTATTTGACGCCGGGTAGCTGTAGTTATTATTTATTTAAAAGAACAATTCGTGTTATTTTCTTGAAATCAAGTGTTGAATTGGCAATGAAGGTATTTTCGGCGTAGAGCCAATTGTAAATTGTATCATTAAAAGGAATATACGCGTTAGTACATATTATTGCCTAATATTGCTTATCTAATAAAGTACTTGTCTTTGAAATTAAACTATACGGTACTATACTACTATACTTTATACGGACTTTAAAGCAATTATATAGTTTGTTTAATTATTAAAATAAACAACGCGATAAAATATGTATAAGGTAGTTTAATTTCAGTGTACAACATTCGCGTAAATATAAGACAATATCATAACATAGCATTTGTCTTTTACGATGTATAGGTAATATGTATGTATGTTTGCACCTACGAACAAGCGTATGATTGAAAAACAAATAAAAAGCGTGCGTGAGATTTCATTATGGTTTCTAAATGGAAAAACTGTGTACGGTTTGTGTCATCGCATATTCATGGGGCATTTTCGGGAGTCGACCTCTCAAGATTTGCGCACCGACTAAGTAAACAACGTCTAATGGAGGGATTTCAGAAGGTTACGTGACGTTTATAAACATTCAATCCTTTGTAATTTATGTATTAATTTATTACTTACCTGCGACAAGCCGGTGCTCGTATAATGGCCTTCCACGTTTACGATAGCTATATTTTGTACCGAACATGCGCCGTTACAGCACTTCGGGGAAAAACCGCATAAAGTAAATAAATCTTTGACAATAGAAAACACAGCAAAATAGAAGTTTAATTGCAGTAGCATTAAGTATAACTTATAAATGAAATGTTCAATGTTTAATTTTGCCAGAGTAGTATTTATTACATTTTAAATTATATTTGCCGATTATAAATATGACTTTATATTTTTAGGGTTCCATATATATTATAATGGGTCTGTTACATTATATATTACAAATGAGGTAGAAAGAAGGCAAACAAATTAAAATATGGGTTATTAGGTACAGTACACTTTATAAAATACATTTTCATTTAGTATTCCGACGCATATTTCTCGACTTCAGCAAAAATTATTTGTGATGATTTTCATATCTCCGAACGTTACAAAGCAAAAAAATTTTAACAATTAGGTCTGGTAGAGGTTTATAAAAGATAGCAACAAAATGATAGCTAAAGTTGGCACAGATATTCAAGAACTTTGCAAATATTTATAAGATATAAACTTAGTTATCTCGCCTTATTCACACAGTCCCGTTTTGTGTATACATTGACTCTTCTGGTGTTTGACAATTCTACGCAGATAAAATTAATCGAAATTTAATTACTTAAACATTAAACAATTTGCCATGTGTTTCTTTTCTACATTTGTTTTGGCGTGGGAGAACGACTTGGGCTAAACTTAACCAGTTTTTATCGTTAACTAGATTTTGCCCGCGGCTTCGCTAACGGTCATATAAATTTTGGTATTTAATTTTTAACCATCGGAAACAGTACTTTTTCTGGTTAAATTTACCCTATGTCTTTTTCTGCACACCTCATAACGTGTATGCAAAATTTCATAATGATCAGTCGAGTAGTTAAGGCGTGAAAGCGTAACAAACAAACTCACATTCGCATTTAGAATAGTAGTTAGGATATAGTACCGAGATTACTCAAACGTGACGTGCAGATAAATCTTTTGTACCCCTTTTGTACACCCTCTTAAGCATATTTTGTGATTTGGCATAGTTAAAGTTTCTATTAAGACGAAGTACCTATAGAAAACTAACGATTAAAATAATAATGTTATTAAGGTTTCAATTTAATGAGTCATGGTCGAATGTCGACAAAATGCAAACAAACTAAAAATACATTCTTATAGATTACTCTTTCTGTCTGGTTTTTACTACACACTGTTGTTCATAAATACATGTCAACATACAAAATGTAGCTATGGCAAAATGTAACACTACTGAATTAAGGCATATATTTAAAGCATGGAAATGTCTTTTCGTATTATGTCGGGTTAAAGACGCCAATTTTTTTTATTTTACATTTAGTATTAAGCCTATTTGAATATAATTTAGTAATAATTAATCTTACTGCGCTTTCGATTAGTTCTAGAATTAAATGTTTATTTCAGTTTATAACTTGAAAGAGGTTTTTTTGGAGTAAAACATTATGTATTACATTACATTACTTGATCAAAAATACTATATTTTTATTTTGTTCTATGTTCATGTATCTTAAAACATTAAGTCAGCTGAACATAAAATTTCAGACCCCAGGTCACGACATTATGCGTGCCGCGTACCATGCGTCGCACAACAGCGAGAGAGCGTACTACGTGGTTAAATGAAATAAGGATTATAAAGCCTAATATGTTTTAAGTGGAGTTACAAATATAAAGACACGATCTGTCTCTAGAGCTTAAAATCTTGAGCTCTCTTTATCGATAATATTTATGCATTTTTTTATTGCTTTTAATTTGAACAAGATAGGCTGAGAAAAATGTTGCTCGTAAGAAAAAAAAATATATACAATAATCTTAATCAGCGACAAAGTAATTTAATAACAGCATCTGCAAACACTATCAACTGTGAAATTATACAAAACGTAAAAAAATCGGTTGTGATAGTATCCAATTTGTACATTACGCACTAATTAACCTTAACTTTTCTATTCAATGTGTTTTTCAGTGATGCTTCGATGTTTTACTTGATTAGAATTACAACTACAAGTGAAAACCTTGTTGTTGTGTAAAAATAAATACATTTTCACGGTCTTGTAAACGCCTACGGATTTATTATTAGTATAGATACTGTACCTATCAGATACGTAATTATTCTCAGTTTACATCCAATTTATTAAATTGTACTGGACAAGTGGACTGGGCAGTAATCTGCAGGCGAAAATAATTGAAAAGAGAACGCAAAGTCTGACGTGAAGGGGCATGGGAGGGGTGGGCCGCTGCCAGGAAGCCGCTTTAATTACTATGATTTATTCTTCTTGCTGTTTATTTGTTATCCATTTATACCCAAGTGCTTATGTAATTACGAAATTAATATGAAACAGACACGAACACATTTGCAATGTATTATTTATACTGCAATGTGTTCTTAGTATTATTAATATTTCTGCAGTTCTTTGAATTGATAGTCATGTCATGATAGTAAACATACTATTATTGTAAATGAAATGAGGAAAGCCATAGGGTGCTTTTATAGAAGGAAACGAGGTTCTGAGTATCAGCTTGTTTAATATATATTTACTGCATGAATATGTTGTATTTATTGACATTTGTCTGTTTATTCTAGAGAACATACATTCTCGTACAATATCATAATCCCATGTTGAGTCAACATTATGAACATTTTATAAACGTGTTTATATTTATCCACCTGAATATACGTCATATATTTGAAGTGAGTTTGCAAATAATTGTTTAAGAATATTACAAACTAAAATCAAAATCAAATGATGAACAGGATATTATTTTTGAGCGGAGACGCTTGTTAAAGTTTTATCAGAAGAGAAGTTCAACGGCGCGTCTCACGTTAACATTCGAAAGTCACGGTTTATTGCGAACTTCCAGTTGTGCTCAGGTAGCGGCGAAGCACGAAGCTATTTGTACAGTATACATATATACGTAGCATTGGGGGAGTTCAGTATCACTGGCTGTTTGCGTAGCCCGGTCAACGACATTCAATTCAACACCATTGCTACTTGACATGAAAGAAACCAAACGATAACATAGCTGTTTTAGAGCCCGCCATATTTTATCCAGGATATTTCTATCTTGCAGCTTAGAAATGACTACGGAAGCGATCTAGCCACTAGACTGTAATATATTGAGATATCGATGGAGCAAAACACTTCCCTGTGTAATACTTGATATGTGGAAAATTTCGTCCTCCCTGAAAGGAAATGTTTGTGTGTTTTGTCAGGTATTCAGAAGAAAGGAATGTACTGGCAACAACACATTTGCAATATTTTTACTACAAAGACTTTTTATAAAACAAGAATTGCAATTCTAGTTAATAATAATAATAATTTTATTTATTTCTCTCTCACATAGAATGGTTACAAAAAATGAGAACTTTAAACTAAGTTTTACATGATCGAGTAAGTGAGTTTGTGTGAAAGACCGGTATCTGCACTAGGATAGCTGATAGTAATCTGTCATACAGGTCCGTATGACAGATTACTATCAGCTAAATTTTATATTAGTCGATACTAATTTATTTTTAAATTTCCTATCGGCTTAAACAATTATTAATTATTCATTTAATCTTGTTCTCTACTTTTGTATGTATTGTTTTATTACTATAAAGATATGTTTTATTAAACAGTCTTGTAAAAATACATATATGAGGCCGCGTTTACGTATTACCGAGGCTTCGTTTGCGGTTGTCTAGATTTTGTCAATAATGCTATCCTTATTTTTTTTACGTGTTATGTGCTTTGACGCATACCCCTCCGCGGGGGCGGGTGGAGGGGTTATGTCGGACTCACCGGGTTAAAAGAAAGATGGTAATGATGATAATGGACCTCCCAGTAATATCTACTAAACCTACCACGGTATTCCTCGACAAAACCGCAATCGGCGGGGCTGTGCGAATCACTTTCACATGTAGTTGCGACCCCGCCGAGGTTTCGGCCCGCCCGCCGTATGAAAAGGCTGGCATGAAACAGACAAGACTACCCTTTGGGCACCACTACAGTTAAGCCCTACTGTCCCTCGTTAAGAGGGGAACGGACACACAATACAGAGGCGCGCGTGTGAACACGCACGCCGCCTCTCGGAACTGGTGCTGATCGGATGGCGAGCAGGCCCACGAAGCCCACTACCCCTAGGTCAAACCTCAGGGTGGCTGGAGGTCATATTGCGCTCTCCGGCGCCAGGTTCTGCGGTTGGGGAGAGGGTTTAAGCACTCCCTCTCACGCTCCGCCGCCTCCTTGATAGAAATGACTTTCTCACAGAAGAAGGCGACGGCGTTCCACGACCTTTCGCTTCGGATCATAAATTGAACCACGGCCGGGAGCGAGAGGGCAACCATACCGACTGCCACGATCAACTCACGGCGCTGCGATGCTCAGGCGGGGCAATCCGCCAAAGTGTGCAGCGCCATGTATATGCAACTACGTCGCGGCAGTCGCCGCAGTGGTAACAACTGAGCGTCTCTTGCCGGCCTATGCGACAAAGGAACTGGCCAAAGCAACCGTGGCCAGTCTTTACCTGTGTCAGCCTTGAGTTGACGTTGCCTGGATGCGTAGGGGCGTCATGCCGCCTCTTCAGCCACTCCTCAAAAACGGGACTTATCGCCACGATCGTGGCGTGCTCGGCACTGGTATGCTCAAGTCGTTCCTTCTATTTCTCCATTAGAACCTGGTGGAGCTCGGACATTGTCGCCTCGAGAGCGGGAAGAGTAGGTACTTCGTCCCGAGCTAGCGCCTCCTGGCGCCAATGATAGAGCGACACCAGAAGCGCCGCTTCCAGGTCCCATGGTATCGATCTGGCTCACAGCCTCGAATGAGATCGTGCGGTAACCTCTAATAAACCTGACGGCAATGGCGCGTTGTAGCGCACGAAGCGCCAAAATGTTATGGGCCGTCAGGTTTGCCGCCTAAACTGGGGCCCCCTAGAGGGCCATGGACCGCACGACCCCCTCGTAGAGCCTCCGGCAGGAAGTGTTTGGCCTCCCAAGATTTGGCAGCAGGCGCGCACCTGCAGCGCCCCGAAGAATGGGGGCCAATCGATCAATAATGCTATCTCTGGGGAACTGTTACTTTTTTAAATTTGCCCTATATCCTTTTCTGTACCCCTTACAACGTTTATGCGAAGTTTATGATGATCGGTCGAATAGGTTAGGCGTGAGAGAGAAAAAAACAAAAAATCTCATTGAAATTAAACTATATACGGATTTTATCGCGTTGTTTATTTGACACTTTATTACAAAATTTTGAAAATTGTTACCCTACTGCTACTATTAAACTTTACTAATTTTTAAGCTTATTAAATTATTATTAAACTATTTAGATTTAATTTATTTTTACACTTTCCCCGACGTTTCGGTTGCTTTTCAGCAGCCATGGTCACGGGGAGAGGACGGGGAGAGAGGGAGAGGTCTCCCCGTGACCATGTTCATGATCACATTTATAGTATTTATTATTGATTATTGACTTTTCCTTTCAATTGCTCTAACGAAATAGCCAGAGAAGGCGTTTTAAAATAAGACGGCACGAGATGTTAAATAGTTATTACGTCTATTATCTTTAATATAATTTACTTTCCGCTGTGAATTTAGTACGACGATATTACGATACATAATGTGCAATATACTCGGTCTGTAGTATTACTTTTCAAATAGCATTTTGTAGTAGTGGAAGAAAAGTGCCGTGGATTTATTTAAATAGAAAATAGCATTAAATGTTTAAAAATGTCAGCTTAGATGGCACTACAATGTGGAATCACTCGATTGGAATTCCCGATAAGATAAATCTCAATACTATCGGATAGCAGTAAAAGTGGATAAACCAGAACTATTGAATACAACGCCCGGACAATACGACCTGGATAGAAAGATACGGAAAAGCTGACTTTGCCGGAAATACAAAAGTTAGGTTGATTTATATTGGGCGTTGACAATAGTGGTATCAGTCATTCCGGCAAGCCAGGAACAAAGCCCCGAGCGGAGTATGTGAACATGTCATCGCGCAAAGTTTGCGAAATTGTTATCCGTTAATAACAGCCTGTCACAATTAATATATACTGTAACAGTAAGGAGTGATCATATTTTAAGGTCGTATAGTGGAATTCTGTGACTAAAGAAAACTACATTTTATGAATCAGCTAAAAAAAGAAGCTAAAATAAGTTGATTCAACGAATTTCTCTTTAGTTACATGAGCTGATTGACGTTAACTGAAGGCGCAGTTCTTGCAACTCACGAAGGCGAGAGGGCTTTACTTGTAGTTGAACGTGTACATGCACATAGTGTGGTAGTGTGCGTGTTTGACAGAGCGGTCAATTACGAGCGACTCTTACACACACACATACATATACGCGTTTACCACAAATAAAGCCCGCTCGCCTTCGTGAGTTGCAAGAACTGTAACTCTAAAAAAAATTCTGTCTGAATCTGTCAGAAAATGTGTGAGTAAAAACATTATAAAACTTAATTACGGATATTGACAAGGAAACATAAACTGTGGAATCGAAGAAAATTTAAATTTGGATGATATCGTTTTCTGAATGATGAAAATTTAGAAAACGGTTTTCCGGATTTGCAAAGCATTTATTTTTTGTTAAGATTCTATTTATCATCAACATATCATTCCACATTCAATTTAATTTACCAGTAATCAAAATTCTGTTTCATAAAATTTTGAGAGTTAACAATTATGTTTAATAGTATTATTGATAAAATTAATTAATTATTCATTTTATTTATTAAAAGGGAGAATTTCCACTCCAGGTATAAAGCCTGTGTCGCAGATGATTTTATAAATATACAAAATTAAAACAATTGACACACGGAACAACTATTTGGGGATTAATGGATCCTGGATGGCGTAGTGGTTAGTGTAATCGACTGCCACGCCTGAGGTTGCGGGTTAGATTCCCGCACAAGTCAAACAATTGGTGTGCATGAACATGGATGTTTGACTTGGTCTGGGTGTTTCTATGTATAATATGTATGTATTTACAATAAAAAATTGTATAAATGTATGTTTTTCCATTGTCTAGTACCCATAGTACAAGCTCTCCTTAGTTTGGGCTAGATAGTGTTGTGTGTATGTGTAGAATATTATTATATTATTATTATTATTATTATCAAACAATTCTTACCGTGTGGGAAATCGAAATCGGAACTCTCGCCGCAGTGGCAGTGACAATGCGGTGTCTTAACTCACTACACCATTCGTGCAGTCTAAAGCAAACGCTAAATACAAATAAGAAAATCATTGTGTTTAAACAATGTATTATGTTAGTACTACTACTAAGTACAATAAGCAGATATCTCCTAATTAATACACTAGACTATTACTTATATTGAGTACAATTAAGCTACGGTAAGCTCTTTGTGTAGTTGTACTGTTTACAGCATAATATCTCCTCATAGAGTGGTTCTATTTACTACTTAAACAGTACATAATGTTATCCGGTGGAGGTCATTCGATTTTCAATTATAATTTGTAGTAATACAAAGATAATAGATAACCCCTGCTTATAAAACTGTTCCACTATTGGGTAAAGGTTGTTCTCAGAGTGAGAAGGGTTCGGCCATAGCCCAGTGTGAGTTGCGAGACTTCACATATCTTCGAGAACATTATGGAGGACTCTCTGATATGCAGGTTTCCTAATAATAATATGATGCTTCATCATTAAACCGAGCGATATTTCACAATAACTTACCTAAATATAATTATTTGGAAATATTGAAACGACTAGATTAGACTATGCTTCGGAAACAGTCCTTTTTTACTGGCTTAAATTATTTTGTACGCCAACGGACGTGTATACGAAATTTCATGACGATCAGTCGAGTTAGGTGTAAAAGCGTAATAAATAAACAGACTCATATTCGTAGTTATAATACTAGTTGGGAAGTTAGAGTTATTCAAAATGCATTAAATATTATTCTTCTTCTCGAGCAGCGATAGCTCAGTGGGGAGACCAACAGACTGCAATGCAGAGGGTCTCGGGTTCGAACCCACGTCGCGCTCCTCTGACTTTCGGAAGTTATATGACTTTTCGAAATTATGTGCGTATTGATTGACAATTATCGCCCGCTCCGTGCCTCGGAGAGCACGTTAAGCCGTCGGTCCCGGCTGCCATGAACATCTTTGGCAGTCGTTATGGTTGGTAGTGCAGAGACAGTAAAGTAAATACATTTGAAGTCTGTCTAACTTTAGTGTATAGTTAATAATTATTAATATAATAAGTACATCATCTTTTTATTTTACAATAAAGTTGGATAAGGATTATTTATAGCTATTGCATTATTCACGTAAATAAATATGATATTCAGTTGCGTAGATAAGAACTGAGACAACTAACAAACGGACCCAGCCCACAGACGGACAAATAAAGGCACACATCAAGGTTCCGATTTTACCATTTTGCTACGGAACCGCTGAAAAGTATCCTTTAAAACTCATGTTCATAATAAAACCGTTACGTGCTCTATTAACAGCCATATAGCTACATAATTGAGAATAGCTCTAGACGTTTAGGTTTCTAACAAATGTAATTTATTTAGGTCATACTCTTAGTATTAGCCCTTGTGAATATTAATATTAATGTTTATAAGAACAACGCCAGTAAAACAACTCATGGCTACTCTGTACAACTGTTTACGAAAGTCTGAAAGTTTTAGTGTTAGGGTATTTTATAGAAAGTATCTAAAAATAAGGTGTTATACATACAATTAGGAGGTCTCTGGTTCAATTTACTTAGATATAGCGAACGGGAATGCGACCTTTTTTCTGTTGTGAGGCAGTGTTTGACGAAGAACCATAGTTGCACGGTATGTGACAGAGGTGCGGCCATAACGTAAGGGCGGAGGTTTATGAAAAGTGATAAGTGGTGGACGAACGCGACTCGTTTCTTTATAAACCATGCTTTATTGCACCGAATAGAAGTCAGCCATTACACTTTGGGCAATAAAATTACAACTAAAACCGAAGTAAGTATATCTTTGTGTCCACTAACCGGGTAATAAACAGCCTAACGACAGTTGTTGTGCTCTCAATTACTGTAACAGACCTCTTACCAGTAACAAATGAACGGTGCTGCTGATACCGACATTGTTACGTCATCAAAAGTAAACCCACCTAACATCGATTTACTCTTGATTATTTTCATATAAGTAGCTCCGTTTCAGACTTTTACGACTATCTACGTCTTTTGAGAGCGATAACTTAGTCATTTTATGCTCACCCCTTCTTGCTTCAGTGTACTTACGTTGGGAAGTTCAACGTGTGAGTCCCCGTGGAGCGTCATAAACACGCATATCCTTTTCCATCTTCCATTTGAATATGTTTTCTTATGCCGATTCATATAAGTAAGTTTATTTTGACCTACATTCTTCTTTAATTAACAAATTTTTCAATAACGGTTTACAAGCATAATAAAAATCAAAGTACTAAATAAAACGTAGATTAAACGAAAGGTGAAAAACAAAGTTAGGTCGGGTCGTGCGCGTCGCGCCACCGAGTCGCAAGGGGTCATGGAATCGGTGGCGCGCGGCACTTTATAGTTTTAATATCGTGCGGTCTGAGGTCGTCCGAGTAATGGCGGGTACACGCTTTTACTACAAATGCGTGCCTTCGCTTTGGTTTCACCAGAACGTTTGTACAGAACAAACGGAAGTTGTACGAGTTAATATACTAGCCATTTGATTTCTGCTCCTTGTTCGCATCGGAACTACTCATTCCCAACGTTTAGTTGCGTAAGTCGACCGCTATCCTGCTTCTAACAGTTATTTCAAACGAGATAGCGTGATCACGTTCAGCATTACGAGCACCGTTTGTAATACGAAGATATCTTGTGTTGTGGTTTCAATATCGGTGCTCGCCGGGCGACGCGGCGGCGCATTGTCTGTCGCTGCGGAATAATTAATACTTGTGCAAAAACAAAAAGCAACTTAGTAAATTACATCCATGTCGCGTTTGTGCAAACAGACAACGGAACAACTTCACGTAGGGAATACCAGAGTAAACGTTTATTTAAAATAAACATTTTATTTGCGGCCTTTCCGTGTTAATGTAAAAAAACTCCTGCACAAGGCTTGGGTAGGCGCAAGTTATTTTCGTTTTATATTTTCCTCGAGTCGCTCGGGGCGCCCTCTCCCGGGGCAGATAATTTCGTATAGGCTACGTGCTGCGTCCCTCCTGTCCCGGCCAGTTGACCTGCGCCGCCTGCGAAACCTCAAAGCAAGAAAAGCGAATTAGTCGTACGTAGTAAATCCATTCTAGCTGCCTCTGTGTGTATTCTCATTACTTAACTAGATTACATTATTTTCGAATGAAAATACAATTGTTGTGCATATAATGCGTAAAGTATGTAAACGTCTTTCGTCTAATGTTACAAGAAAATAGATCAGTGTGTGGTCCTAATATTAAGTTGTATAGGTTGTATAGGTATCAATTTAAAGTAAATTAGTATCGAAGATTTGAATTATAGATGGGCTCTCATCTTACTTAGATGCCACGGCAAAGTATCCACACTAATAAGAGTGTGATCACACATTACATTTATATGAAAGATATAAGTGAGTGCGAAAATATACTAAATTTTTAATACAAATGCCATGTAGGCATCGTGTGGCAGATGACACTTTAAAGTCTAGAAAGGTTATATAAATATTTGATTAGCACTTTTATAATACCTATAATACTAATTATTATATCGTATTATATAACTAGTTCTATATAATCATGCTCTACAGTAGGTAAGGTTTAAACCCACTCCTTTCTGCATAAAATATTTGTTTGTTCTCTATATGAATTATCAATTATATATGTAAGCTAGGGACTAGTATAATCGTGTAAAATCTGTGATTAGGTCGGCTACCGACGATCTTCTTAGGGAGCAGCTTTCATGTTAACGTATAGTTTTACCTGCTCTGTTTTGAAAGTAAACGAATTATGCAAATACCTGTGTATTATATGAACCTTTATACAAATAATTGTTGTAAAGAAACAAGGTAGGGGATTTTAACACAGAGATAATATTATTTTGATCTTTCTTTACGGAACATTTTATACATTAGAATATTTGAAAATTTGTGTATGACATTAATTTTTAATTATTTGTAACGAAGACTGTCTTATTGCTCCAGTGGTTTATTCTGTTTATGATTTAGTAGAGAGTGAATGACTCGTTGCTCGAGAAGTCTCAATTAGTAGGTTTGTTTCTCTGTAGTATGTGACTTGAAACTACAATATTATAGCTGGCGAATATATTACAATAATTAATATCAAGGATTAAACAGAGGACCCCATGAAATATAAACCTAATGTAAATTGCTATAAATGGTTCACAATATACATACATAATATATCTTTTTTCAAACGGCCTTCTATCTGATGTGTGTGCTAGAGCTCACATTGTTTCAAACCCAACACTATTAACAATAAATTTGTAGAGGGTAATTAATGTAAGTGGTAATTTAGACGGGGCGAGAATAAATTGCGGTTTGGGAGACAGGAGTGTATAAAGTAGGACGGAAGGTGACGGGACTCGAGTACCTACTACCCACACTGTGGGCTCGTGTCCCACATCCAGCCTTTTTTATGGCAGCGCACTATCGGCCCTCTCATCTATTCGAGACCTTAGATAGTGGATCACGCACGCATGAGCGGCTCCTACACAAAAACTTGACCTATTTTAGTGACATAAAATGCAACTACCAATTGAAGAATGTGATTCTGTGTTTTATATAGGTCAAGTGGTTCATGTGATGTGAGTGCGATCAAATGTTCACCTGAGTGCTTTGCGGAATATATGTCCCTTGGAATATAGGGATTGACGAGTAGAGGAGCTTAAAGCATGTTCATCCGGATGCTAAAGTGGTAAGCCTAGCAAGAAGTCACGTAACTCTTTTGTTAGCGAAGACAGAGTAGTATTTAACAATTATTTACAGAAGAGAACAATTGTGGACTGATACAAAGGTTTATCATTAAACAAACGAAACATGACTTAATAAGTGACCACGACCAAATTAAAAAGTGTATTTATTTAATTTAAATTATTGAGTTCATATTAAGTACTAATAGGTTAATTATTCGTTCAATACGATTCCAAAAAGCGTCGTGCGATGCAAGAGCATTAATGGCTTATTTATTTTTAAATACTTCTTATACATGACACAATCGCTATATAGGCAGACTTAATATAATGCCTGGAGGTTTCTCTGCTAGTCTTGGGTTGACGTAAAGGTAAATGTAGTTAACCTTACCCTGTTTAACATAACGCACGTATGACAAAGTAGGTGCAAGCTGAAATTACATGAATATTTACCTCTCACAATTCTCAATAGCAACACATAGTCTGGAGTTGTGCCTGGAGGATGGCAAATTGTTCGTCCCCTATTTCGTGGGTCCTAAAACTTAGTTAGCTTTCCTACTCCTTTAAAATAGTATAGCATAGTTAAAAAATAAGGTTGCTACTACACAATAAAACAATTGAGATCAAATGTTCAGAGCGGTTTGAACACAGAACAAGGGTTTTCAAATTTCGTGTTTGTCTCTATTTTTGAAGGTATTCTGATTTAGTTTTTATGGTTCAGTAGCTTAGAGTTTCATTTAAAATCTAAGCATTTCATCTTGTTTAGTAGAATCGAAAAAAACATGATACACTTTAGCCTACGTGAATAAAGTCGCATGGAATCGAAGTCACGGGTCTCTACCCGTGACTTCGATTCGACTATGTAACATATGAGCAATTGTAGCATGTATATGTTACCTTATGGCAATTGTCTTTCACCCTTTCTATCGTCATGTTGTGTCGTAGCTTTTTACTACCATTTTGCTATCAGCCAATTTTATCATAAGGACAACTTAGGTAGAATGAGAAGCTATGACAGTTGGCAGCCTTGTGTGTCTATGATTATTTTTATATAAGTCGGTAAACATCAAAAATGAGTATTGCAGCCTCGGTTGACAGTTACGAACTTTATGTGGTTATTGAAATCGACACTTAGCTTGCCAATATGTCTGACACATGTATTGTGGTATAAGGTGACGTGCTGTTATTGCCAATACCGAACTCGTACTGTTATTTATTAATCTTATGAATGAAAACTTATTTTATAATCTGCTATACAGCTGGCTATAAGTTGATAGTCTTTTTATTTTAAAGGAGATGTCTCCCGCACTTGGAATTAATCCACTGTCGCGGGGACTGTACAATCATTCAATAAACGGACAGAAAGAACATCCCGACTAGGACAGAACATTTCGATTCGGAATAATTATTTATGGATCACACTAATTTTAGTCCCGTGTGAGATTCAAACCGCAGTAGCAGCGACGAGGCGACGACTAAACCATTACCACACCATCCGTACAGTTGCTTTTATAATATGCCAGCTCATGCTCGCGGCTTCGCTCGCATAAAAGTAGGTTATGTTAGTAAAAGGTACTTTTCTTAAATAATGTAGCCTATGTTACTCGGTAATATAGCTTTCTATAGGTGAAATAATTTTAAAATCGGTCGAGTAGGTATGAGTTAAATCCTTACAAACAAATAAACAAAACGTCAAATCTTTCCTCTTTATAATATTAGTATATATATGGTATCAGCCCTGTTTATAAATATTCTCACAAACGATAAATAAATATACGATATATTTATGTCAATAAAATAAACATGAGTATCATAACACATTATTGGCAATGATGCTTGTGTTTAAGCTTACATTGCTTGACAAATTGGTCTATTTAAGACTGTCTAATCTATTTTAGTTATATTATTCTATTTCACATTTGAAATATGTCTAAGCTACTAACTTGTATAATATAAAATATTAACTAATTAAAATTAGGAGCGGTTTCGCGTTCGATCCCAAGACGCGCATCTCTGATTTGGCCGAGTTATGTGCATATTACATAGTTAATTATAACTTGCTTTAACGGTGCAGGAAAAACATCGTGAGGAAACCTGCATCTCCGAGAATTCTCCATAATGTTCTCGAAGACAAGTGAAGTCTGCCAATCCGCACTGGGCCAATGTGGTGGACTATTGCCTAACCCTTCTCACACTGAGAAGAGGTCCGTGCCAAGCAGTGGGACAGTTTAATACAGAGCAGATATTATACTAATTAAAATTATAAAAAGGTAGTTTGTTCTTTTGTGAATATTCTGGTTAACTTACTCTTAACTTAACTAACTTTACCAGGAACGCTTTGTAACGAGAAAATAGCCAATGTTTAAATATGTGTATGACAGTAGTAACCTACTCATAGTTGTTATAAGTATATCTGAATAACAAAGAGTTATATATTACAAGCAAACCGAGGTTTCAATACTTTGTTTGTCTGCTTTGACAACTGAACATCTATACGTGCTCTTATGTGTTCAAGTTATATCCAGCTTCGTAAACTACTTTATATACGAATTGAAACTATGATTTAATATTGTTTAAAGCAGTAGCAAGACAATAAGAAGGAAACTTTTCAATGATAATTATTTTTACAATATCGTTGCCTAGACGAGTGAAATTGTATTTACCTTTTTTTAATCACTCTTTTAACAATAATGTGATATGCGAGATTTAAACCTTGCTATAAAACAATAATAAAATGAACAATTTGCAGATTATCGTGTATTATAGGTAAGTATATGTAAAAGTCAATCATATTGATTGAAATTTGAAATGGTTTCTAATAGATATATGGGCCGGCACATCTACGATTAGTAGTTTTATCAAATGTCATACGAACAATAGAGTTGTAACCATCATCAGTTTGTAGGCGCCTTGTCGATACAAACCAATTTAATCGATAAACTCCGGGACTCTCGATATATTTTCGGGCATATTGCTAACGTTTTCAAACGCTCCACCTCGTAACGAATAATGTATGTTGCAATGTTTCCTATACATATGTACATACTTGGATACATCAAAACCGATATCTTTGTTTGCGGGTAATGCAAACAAAACAAATAAGTATTTGGGAGGCAGTTGGGAATCTATAACTCAATGCCAAGTTTTCCAAAGTTAGCCAACTCTTAGGGAAGTTCTACCCAGAGCAAACAGGCTACATAGAATCCTCCGTTTGCTGGACTTACCTGTAAACAAAAACAATTCTCTGTATAAAAATATACTCTATGATAATATTACAAACTCTGTTAAGTGAAGAAAATTTTTACAGCTTAACTTTTTGTTTGAAAGCAAAGAAATGATTAGAGATATTTAATATTTTTGCCTCTTACATAGTTGTTACGCAGCAACAACGGCTCTAAAGGGAGTGGTCTCATTGTGATATAAAGTGGTCAGCACGCCGCAGAGACTATCTCGAGGGAAAACCACGCATACGAGTATCGTACAAGCTTTACACTGACTTTTATTAAATAAAATATTTAGGAACGCGCTGAAATATTTGTATACTGTGTTTTTATTATGAGAGTATATTTTGTAACTTAGGTGGATTTAAAGTTATAATTAAACGCAGAATTGCCTGATAGCTAATCTTTGAAATATATACGAGTATTTGTTACTATCCACAGCAAATACAAAACACAATATAAATACAAAATACAAAACTAAAACAGTCCTATAATATGCAGTAGCGGTACTATTGCCTATTCATAATGTATGCCTCTATTTTGCCCAATAACCGTTACTATCTCAATTTAGACGTAACTACAAGTAAAGTTAAGATGTTAGGATGATTGTTCCTCAATCACGCGTAAACTGCTAAACGTGTAGAAACTAGATTTTAATATCACTATTCCATATACTTCGAAAAGGTTGCATCTGTATGATGCATCTAATCTACATTCTGCTAGTATGTTTTTGTCGGACTCGGGAACCGAACTCGGGACCTCTAAATCAGCAGCTGTGCATATTTTAAAGACTGGCTTATTGGTCTTGTGAAAATTGTGTTTATAAATACACAATTTCACAGGACCAATAAGGCAGTCTTTAAAATAAGGACATAATAAAACAACCTAATTGTTATTTTCGTTCTTGAATTAATAATAGTAGATTTCGGCATAGCTCGAAAGCTACTAATTAATTCCTTTCAAGAAGGTTTTATTCGTAAATTTTAATGAAGTCCTATGTATCTAAAACTATTTTGGTTTTATTGTTCTGGATATCGTGTACGAATACCCTAATGAGTATTTCAACACGATTCGATACTCTTTACTTCATCATATATAGTTTGACGCGCAAATCTCGTGTAGCGTACCGCAGTACGTTTTGTGCGCGTGCGTGCTTATAAATATCAGCTTAAGATGTTAAAATAAACTTTCGTTGACAATAGTTTATAAGTATCTTGGTACATTCCATTTATTATTGAAGAGCAAAGAAAATTTTTATTATAGAAATTTCTCGTTGACCTATAATTTGGTTGGCAAAATGTAGAACTATAGTTTTATTAAAAATCTACCACTTTCTCCGCAGATTAGCTGCCTAAAGTTTGTTATATATAATTCTTAAGTAGTAGCGATGTTAGTATTCTAGATCACTATTCATATACACATAAATTCAACTGTAAGCAAAGCTTATTACGAGAAATTTTACTATTCCAAAGATTATCTCGCGTGGTCAGACAGACATAAATAGAAAAGTAGCCGCCTAAATCTTTATAGGATCTTAGTATTACTACCAAAATTAATTACAGTTATTTATCTAGAATTCATGATTTTATTATATTTGTAGTCACATATATATTTATAATCAAAGAACACAAAAGAGGTTCTGGAGATAATTAGTCGTTCAATTTCAAATAACTTGTAATACCGTCAGGTAGACAGCGTGCAGACAGCCTTACGTAATCTTCTCAGTTTGTTATTCTATATGCGAATAAGTAAATACATAACAACGCTATTGAAATGTATATTTCGAACGATATCAGTACTTTGCGTGTTGCTCGAAAGTAAAGTCTAGGCCGCCTATGCAAAAAGTGGGTCCTCGACGTCGCGGCTGTTTGAAATAGAAATGTCACGCATTTCGTATTCAGATCATAACTTTACGAGATTATGTTACACGAAATTATAGTGTAAACATTTTTCAATAGTACAAAAAAAGATTATGGGTGAACGACTAGAGCTGTTTCCAATTTGGACGCGGCGAACTTTTATGTCGACAGCTTTACGTGAGCTGAAACGTGAGCAATAAGATTAAAAATAAATTATGTTTCGTGCAAGGGTAGTCATAAAAACCTGGCAGAGTCACATACTATGTACATAAAGAAACAAATAAGAAATTTGGAATATCATCCACCGCTCCACTGCGTTAATTTTAAAATTGGGTTAAACCGGTAACTCGGTTTTCATTGTTTTATCCGAGCTGTACCTGGCTTACCAATTACTTTCCTGAGGTATCCAACAAATATCGCGAGGAAGCGGTCGCCAACGCGACGCTTAGTAAAAGTTATACTTAAGATTTTAAGAATCGAATGCCGCACGAACAAAAGTGTTAAGCGCAGGCGTACAAACTTGCGTCACGGTTTAATGTTCGGTGTACAGTAATTGTCTGTTTAATGGTACCTACTACCATTACTACGGCAAAAGGGTTAATAGATTTAAAATACCTTCTGTGGTAAGTAAGCTTTTATTGTATTAACATTGACTTGATCCTGTTAAAGTATCGAATTATTAAATATGTATGAGCTCGCAATTTTGTATATTTTATCTGATGGTTAGCGGTCGTTTATTTAGATTTTTATTCATCTTATTTGCAACTTTTTCCCTTTCAAGTAATACGTGATAAAAATGTTTTTGTTTATCATACATATAATCAAATAACATCGACCCGCTCCCGTATATATTGAAGCTATACCTTAACACTGAGATTTATGTACTGCAGACGACTTGTGTAAAGATATAGTGCAGTCACGGATAGATAGAGTACGCAGTTATATTACACAACTGATATGTGACAGCAATATGCACACATTTCTATGAGAAGCCGTAAATCGTACCCCGTTTATCTTTAGTTGTTTCATTTATGATTGCAGTAGCTAATTAGTATATAGCTGCAATTATATATAGGTATGTTAGAGACTCAAGTCAACTTATTCAAACTTACAGAATAATACCATACAATGAAGAGGTTTCGTAACTTTAAACTTTTTTCATTATATATTTGTTTGATAAGCCAGAACTATATTTATTTTAAGAATATTTTTTACCGGTACTAAAGTAATATATACCATAGTAAAGTTTTGTACTATTACTAAAGCGTTATAACATAAAACAAGATAACTAAAGGTCTTTTGTATGGTTAAGAATAATATGTAACATATTTAGCAACATCATCGATTTGACTGATTACATTTGTTGATCTACTCGTCGTAATGCTTAAAGCAACAACAATTACGCTTTAGGTATAATTGTTTCTATGAATGTGGCTGAAATACTTATGTTGTGGTATTCTGTACATTAGCTACCTGATTGTAACACATATATCATGCATAGAGTAATTCTATTCCGCAAGAGACCATACGATAATAATACAACGATAACGGCGAATATGTATGTTTTCCTCATTTTCCATACGAAGCCGGCACAAAAGAGCGCCATCAGATGAGTAAAAAGTAATTTCATAGGAAATAAAAATAAATCATTTTTGCCTTACGAGCGCGCATACATAATAATTTTATGAAGTTATTCGACTTTATTGAGTAAAATATTAACTTTTTAATGGAAAGAGGATCAGAGGGAAGTTTAACCTTTTTCTACTAACAAAAGTTTAAGTTTGAGCTGTGAACAACTGAGCGACTGCGGTTGCGTCGACCTGAATAGTTTAGTGAAATTCAACGAACACCACGCTGGCCTCGTGCCGAATGTTGCACTTAAATAATTTTTGATAAGCGCTTTCATTTATTCAACTTTCGGTCGAGATTTCCATGAGTAATTTGTCAGTTTCAGTTTTAAGCATAAAATGCTATTATTAAAACGGTGTATATACGTGTAGATGAAAACGAATGTTTTAATTGTGTTCAGACAGAGAGGTGCCGGCAAGACGTTTATTGTGCGAACTTTTTACAACTCGCAGCTGCCTCCCTTCGCAATTTACCATCGGCCGCACTAAAAAAATGTAACTATGTTTACGACTCGTAATTGTTCGCTGGCGCGATAGTTTATATTTCAATAGTACCGTAGTTACGAGCACTATCATGTTGTTATCGGAATGATCATTTGTGGATAATGTTTTGTTGTGACATTCAGTGAGTTTAGTAAATATTAACTTATTATTTATTGAATGTTTATGATGAAAGGCAGATTGAAATAGAGCCCGATATAATATTAGATATCCAACATTAAGACCTCTTCTTATTGCGACAGGTATTTTTTTAGATCGGTGTGCCCAATAATCAATCTCTTGACGTGATAGATTCACGTCTGGTGGCGGTCGACGTGTATTAATGGAGTGTGAATAAATTTGTAGACAACCTAGGCAGCTCAGAGCGTCTGCTATTCCCGACAGCTGTACCGATCTTATCTGATCGGAGTACATTGAACATATGTATATATTATATTAAGATTTCTACAGAGCGTGCAATGTTTAAGTTGTTTCTCATGAAATATTAGACCGTGAAAGTAACAAAGAGTTTTCAGGTTTCATTATCTGCATATATTAGAACATAAAGTGTATATGAGCATGTCATAAAAAATATACAGTACTGGATTTAGCCCGCGGCTTTGCTTGCCTAAATGTTATGTTAAGGTAAGGTTATATTCATTTTCAATCTCTTAGAAATGGTCATTTTCTTTATCCCTGCCAACGTGTATACTAAATTTCATGATGATTTGTATAGTATTTAAGGTGTGATAGCAAAACAAACAAACAAACTCACTGTTGCATTTATAATATTAGTTGGGATTGAAAAGCCGAAGACAAAATTGTCTTCATTTTGTCTACGGCTTATGAATAATGTGTTAACTTAAGCAGAGAGTAAACCAAAACATCATACACGTTGTCATATTATTAGCCATCCTATTAGCGACAGATTTTTCGCCGTGCGTGCTTGCTTACAAAAAAACAACAAAACATATTTGAGCGCTACTGCGTACATCAACGCCTGGTATCAAAGTGATTGTTTGGGCTTGCGCTCTATTTTACAAGTGTAAAGTTTGTCACGACCATGTTTACGTCACTGTGGTACTGATCCAGCAAAGCTTTTGTTTGACGACGATCAAAGATTAATTTAACCTTTTTCATAAAGGTTTATTTTTGTTCTCGTTTTAAATTCACTTTAATATTTCATATGAAATTATGGCAGTGAACTCTTTACTACTATCCCCAGCCACGTAATGCATAAATTCATGCAAGGGTGAATCACTACGAGTCCTATCCAAGAGTGATTTTAAAAGCGTTAACATGATCACAGGTCTGTACTTGTGTTCTGTTACAATTATGAGGCTTTCAACTTTCTCAGTAAAGACTGCGAAATTCATTACTTACGTAGAAAGCCCACGCTTTTATCTCAAAAGATGTGCTTTTGTAATCACATTACGCAAATGAGAGCTCTGAAATTCATGGTTGGTTCGAGATAGGGTCGTGATCCCAACAAATGTCTCTTACACTGCTTGACAACTAAATCTCCATCGAAACATTTATCCGTAGCTATTAAGCAGTTATTCGCCCAAACGAAACTGTAATAATATTTCAGTAACTAAATGTGTTATACATTTCGTACTATACAAAAATAGCACATCTTTGAACGCTCCTATTAATTGGTTGCATAACATATATATACATATGTATATTTTTAACTTGGGGGAATGCATGTCGCATACCCCTCCGCGGGTGCGGGCAGAGGGGTTATGTCGGACTCGCCGGAGTAAAAGAAAGATGGTAAAGATGATAATGGACCTCCCGGAATACCGACTAAACCTACCACGGTGTTCCTCGACAAAACCACTATCGACGGGGCCGCGCGAATCACTTGCACATACGGTCGCGACCTCGCCGAGGTTTCGGCCCGCCTTATGAAACGGCAGGCCCCTACACGAAGAGGCCTACCTTTTAAGCAACCCCCCCCCCCCCAAACCCTACAGTTCCCCCCTAGAGGGGAGACGGACTTGACACAGAGGCGCGCGTGGGAAAACGCACGCCGCCTCTGGGACCTGGTGCTGAACGGATGGCGGACAGGCCCACAAAGCCCACCACCCCCAGGTCAAACCTCAGGGTGGCTGGAGGTCATCTCGCGCCCTCTATAACATATAGATTGCGCGAATGAAATTTACCTTATTTTTGTTCATGGAAGTTACCTTATTTTGGTGGGAATGCTTTTTGAAGGTTTTAATTGTTTAAATATTTTCGGTTGATTGTGGCAGATTTTGTAGTACTACTGTCCTATTAATTAACAGTTACAGTAAAAAAAGCAATACTAAGTTAAAAAGTGAAATAAATTGCAGTCATTCTCATTACCATTTAGCGAGTTTGGCAGAAGTCCTGCGCCCGCCAGGAGAGTAACTCCATTTCCTGGTACGTGCTACGGGTGCTACGTCGTAGCTCGTAGCAATAGCTATCGTAGTTTCGAGTGCCGTTGTGAATAATTGTTCATTTACTTTTTTCTGGTATAGCTGCATAGGTAAGTAGGTCGCATTCGTATTAGAATATTTTTCCGTTTTGCTGAAAAATATGATTTATGTGCGAAAGTGTTTGTTCGGCGGAATGAAAATAAAAGAAAACTTGTCCAAATTACTTATTTTCCTCGAGGAACCTGAGTGTACTTTTAGAAATAGTGTTATGATAGGTTTCCATTATTTTTGGTGATAAAGTAGTGTAGTGTTAGTAAAATATTGTATAATATAGAGCTGACCCCTTCTGCTAACATATTTATAACTATGAATAAAACAACCGGCTTTTTGAATGTAATACTTTTTTAAAACTACAGCTATAAAATACAAAACTATATACTGATTATTAGCTGACCCGACGACGCCGTTTTGCCATTTGCGGCATGATTTAATTTAGTTGATAATGTTGAGAAATAGAGCCTTGCTGGTTTCAGCATAAATGGGGTGGCTCGACCGGGGAAGTACTACACTCTCACTGAATATTAATGTAACGTACTAGTGCTGTTGTGTTTCGTTCGTTCATTATGAGCTCCAAAAGACCAACCAGCCCCTCGGTCCCTTTCTTTCATTCCTTTTCCTGTCCCGAAGCCTTTTGTTCCCTTCTCATAGCCTAGGAATTAGTTACCATCAGGCAGATCTTGTTTTTCTTTGCTGCCTATGTGGTTTATGATAGTCAGCGCCATGGCTGTTTCCGTGAAATTGTTTTTATTCTGCCAATAAAGTATTTTCCTTTGTGGCACTAAACTGACATAGATAATGTATAAGAGTAATTTTGGTACAGGTACAGGTACATACAGCATTAATAAATAACTTGACCAGAGCAACACATGCCAATCCTAGGAGTAATGAGCTATCGTATCAAGAAAACAAAAATAATGGTGGTGTAAATATTTGCTTACTATATACTAACCAGATAAGTATTAATTATATTTTATTAATTTATTTATTAAATTAAGTTAAGAAACCTTGCCTCTATTAAGTTTTTTTTTGTTCTCTATTTAGATGGACGACTAAGTAGTTGACTGTATAAGAACTAATTTATCTATCACCTCAGATATTTAATCATTTAGTTGCAAATAATCGGTTCAGAAACAAGGAACTAAAGGGGTGCCACCGCAATACGTTCCGCAGCGCGTGTAAGTGTAGCCTCTTGACATACACTCGCAGGCGTATATCTGCCATAAGTCATTCCTTGGTTAGATTGACGACCGACCGTCACGACATCTTATAAAGCAATGAGTACGAGTCGGATTCGCACACCGAGGGTTGTATACAAAATAATAGTGTAATCTCGGCTAATATATACTTGGTTGGTATAATATAGTTGGTTATTTAAATAAGCACATAATACTTATGTTACGAGCCGATAGCTTTTGATGGTTTTCGTATCGTCAAAATCTAATTATTTGCGTCTTCAAGCATAACTAAATATTCGAATACGGAAACTTTGATATTGATTGATTAGTCAAATACCTAGAACCTCAACACAAAACCGAATATCAATACTACGATTTAGTTACGCAGGTGGTATAATGATATGGCTTCAAAACATCGTTAAGCACGACATTGATCGACCACGACGCATATATCAATCGAATTTCTTATATTAGATTATGATTCGAAATATAGTCAATGACAATGAATCAATCAACATTCGAATGCGTACCAAATTCGTGTACTTTCGAATTTTCTTTTTGATAGCAATTGCATATCGTTACCTCAAAGCTAACTGCTGATAGTGACCTATTAAAATTATAATAATTAAATTAAAATTATGTTACGTAGAATGTCATCTCATTTCAAATATTACGACTAAAATGATGTATCCTATAATTTTGATTATATGATTAAGCAAAGCCTATTGTTATAATGAAATACTTTGTAATATCGTCTTACGTTTACGCGAATGTTATACATTGAAATTAAACAACTTTATTCGGATTTAAAATAAACAACGCGATAAAATCTGTATACAGTTGTTTAATTTCAATGAAATACTTTGTCTAAAGATGACATTAAGGCCCGGTTCTAATATTTAAAAAACGAATCGTTTAACCTACGGTCAGTTCATTTTGACACATATGCTATGTAAAATATGTCAAAATATAAAATCGACTTATTTCTTGATATAGAGCTTAGGGAAATTTTAATTCTAACTATATTTATTAAGTAGCCTTATTTTGGAATTGAGTATTTATTTTCTTCAATTTCGGTCTTTATAATGCAAACGAGCCGTGTTTATATACAGGCCGATTTTTATTCTTACTTTTCTGACTTTACACTATAATTGCTCCAAGTATAAAGCTTGTATTTATTACCGTTTTACGATAGAGTTGAAATAAAAATCCCTAAAAGTTTCATGTTTCTTGTAGAAAGACCTCTCCTATATTAGCTTCTTTTATTATTCATGTAATCTGTGATAATCCCACATTTTAGACCACCGAAGATTTAAGCTCTTGGCTACCTATTACCGTTCACAAGATAGAGCCCTTTGAAGGTCAGACAGACGATTGAACCTTAGTTATAGAATCCCATTGGCACATTAAAACGACAATCATAATAGACTTAGTTAAATAACGAGCATAGCCTCTATCAGCGTCCATACTACATTTGTTTTCGCATAGAACCAATAAGGCGAGAGCATAGATGTTTTCTTTTATATCTTCTCAAATATTTTAGTAGTGCTCATCAGTGGCTTCCTTGGTTATTTTATTCTTGTTTACCATAGCACCATTACACCCCATAAGTTTTTAAAGGGTATCTGTATTTATTTTTTGGTAGGACGTCGATGGCGAAGACCCAAAGACTGCAACGCATTTCTTTATTCCGTACGGTATGTCATATAATTGGGCGAAATTAATAATATATTCTATCACATACACACAACACCATCTAGCCCAAACTAAGCAGAGCTTGTACTATGGGTACTAGACAATGGATAAACATACATACATACTTTTTTTTTTTTGTAAATACATACATATTATACATAGAAACACCCAGACCAAGACAAACATCCATGTTCATGCACACAAATGTTTGACTTGTGCGAGAATCGAACCCGCGACCTCAGGCGTGGCAGTCGGTTACACTAACCACTACGCCATCGAGTCGTCATATATATAATAGGTACATAACATTTTCTTCATATTGATCCCTTATAAAATTTTGTTCATCTGTAAAAGAGAAAAAGACAGAGTAATACAGAACAGCGGCGTCAAAAATTGGTATACTATACGCTCATCCAATGATATTATATCACAAAACTTAAAACAAAATCGACAAATTTCTCGAATAATAGCCATCTCTTTTACATAAACTCTGTCCATATACATATAATCCGTTACTTATTAATTCAAATTTTTAACACACATGCGCTAATGCACAAAAGTATTATTTGTATGGCATCCATTATATATAATAAATTGCCAAAACATCTTAAACAGTTAAATATTACTGATTTGAAACGACAACTAAAAGTGTATTTAGTCAGAAAATGATACTATAGCATAACAGAATACCTAACTGATAGCAACCTAAGCATATAATATCTTATGCCATTATAATTGATATTTTATTTCAATATATTGATATCTATAAATACAAATTTTTATATTATTGATTCTAATTTTTTATTAATTGCGTTAAAATGTGATGTAATGTCGAAATTGTGAATTTGACTTGTTTTTTATAATTATAATCTTGACATAATCCTAATCTTGACATAATCCTAATCTTGACATAATCCTAATTATTAATGATTTAAAAATATTTGTTTACGTGTTACTTAATTATTAAATTTTATTGTAGTAATATAAATTTAGATGCATATTTTTCGAAACAAATTTATTTTCGTACATATTCGTATTGGTAACACATGCAGAACAAATCACTTATGTACCATCTTCATGCAATGTAAAACTTGTAATGTATTACTCATGTTTTTACGAAAAAAACAAATTATCATCAGATTTTCGACTTCCCATTACTATGAAAGTAATATATTTTATATAGTATTATATATTTATTAGTGGGGAGAAGAACAAACTGGAATGCAGAGGGTCTCGGGTTCGAACCCACGTCGCGCAAGTCTGACTTTCGGAAATTATATGACTTTTCGAAATTATGTGAGTATTGATTGACAATTACCGCCTGCTCCGTGCCTCGGAGAGCACGTTAAGCCTTCGGTCTTAACCCTCTTGCTTTGTACTACATGAGACCTAAAACCATATCTGATAAAATGTTAGTTAGATAGGCTTGATACTTATACGTTTTCAGTCAAGGTATCAAACCCACAGTAAGGAGACCGGCTCGCCCATGATCTATATTTTCTTTTATATAATGTGTGAATACACATATAGATTTACAAAGTTGATACTATTATTTTACTTAGTTCTTTAATCTATTAGATAATAACATTTTCTTACGGGATATCCTAATAACACTGACCGTTCTAGTATTCGAACCCAGGGCTTAACGTTCGGACACAAACGAAAGCGCATATGATATATACCTCGTGATATTATTTGGTTTACATCACAAAGTTCAGGCAATGTTTAAAAATTCTATGTACTCTATCCTCCGAAATTGCATTCGTCTCATGGTTAGGAAACACCTATCCCAGAGGAGTTCCGGATATGAAAACCAACTAGTGAATAAAGTCTTAAAAAGAATTCATAAGGAAGAACATTTATTAATTTGTTATAACAAGCACAACCTTGTTATCCTTGACATTATGATTGTGTATAAGATATATCGAATTTTTGTATTCCCTTCTCTATAGAGCTAAATTGTCTACACAACACACTCCACCTATATTCAATTCGTGATATGGGTCGCATGTGAAATGAAATATCAAACAGATTACCCCTATCAATAATAATAGACACGCTCAAGCTCAGTAATAGAGTAGGTTGCTCGAGAAATATATACTCGTCATCGAAATAAAAGATAAACGATGCGAAACATTTGGTGCTATTATGTAATGAAAGGAGTCGTGGCGCGGAGGCGGGCGCGGGCGTGGCGGCGTGGCGGCTCCGGCTCGTCCGAGGCACAAAAATGACGATATCAATTAAAAGCAGGGACGCAGCGGCCGCGGCGGCCGGCTGTCATCCATCACGCGGGCCCCGCGCCTGACGCGGACAAATGAAGTGCGATTTGATCCGACACTCGCACCACCCGCGACTCCCGTCGATCCCACATTCATTCACAACTTATGCAGTCTCTAAGAAAAACAAAGGACTCCACCTCATTAGAACGGCTAAGTCTTATGTTTTATTCAGACTATGCTCGGGCAAACGACTAACCCAACTAATTTAACTTTTAAAACGAGTGACAATTTGTTCAATTCAGAAATTTTTAATAATAGGGCCTTTCGACTTCGGAAGCAATTACGTTGAGACTTGAAGGTATTTAATAGCTTTGTAACTGCTCGGATTGCCGTTGTTGCACGTTATACTAGTTTCATGTTGTGTAGTACAAACGACATTCTCGTATTTTTCCTAAACCTCTTTACAGCATTTTAATTTGATAGCTGTTTATAAAAAGGTACGGAATATCGGATTTGCACGAAGGCCATATTATATATGGTTCCTTTCGTGTATATCAAATATCAACGTACATAACTTATCAGGGGTTATGACAAAAAATGTTTTATGCTATGTAACATATATTTTTTTGTATAATAGATTGATCGCATCTGATAATCCTTTTAACGTTTAAAATATGATTGATAGTAGATATATACTCTAAACGTACCATATACACAGCTAGCATATTTTTTGGGTCGCATTTTTTAGTTTTGACTTTATTTGTGTTCATTGTGAGGGCTTTAGAGATTTCTGCGCTTTCCAAGTGTCGCCATCGTTCATTCCGAGGCTTGTAACGATTTAATAGTATTGATATATCTATAGCCTTGCTGATTTAGTCGGAACAACACGAATGACTGGAAACGATAACTATTCTGCGAATAAACGTCAGTGATAGCAATTTTCTTTTCTTTTTAAATGTTGTTTTTTCCTAACACTGGCTACATATAGACGCAGACCTTTCTCTATAAACATTTTTACAAAATTTTGTGTGTCGAAATGTACAGTGTTGTAGCCGTGAAAAATAGCAACACAAGCACAGAGTTCATTATCATCTCGCCTTAATATGATGAGAGTTGGCAGAGTTCCCGAACTACTACAGCGGATAATTCTGTTTTCGGCTACGTGCTGTGAATTATTAGTGGCTACTCCCGTACCTCAACTAATCTTCCCTCTTTCGGTTAGCAGTATCCAGATCATATTATGAATTAGATGCTTTCACTTCATACATATTTCAAAATTAGTTTCTAGGTGCGATTTAGGAAGGTAACAACGTGTTATGAAACTATTAATTTCCTAAATACTGTAAGCGAGCGGCGATTCAACATTCTAAGAAAGTAGGCAAAATCGATCCGTCTAGACTTTTTAATAATTTTATTCAAATGGTTTTAGTAAAGACAGTTTATAAATACTAGATATCTATTTGGTTAGGGATCGTTGATCTATAATCAGAACATTGACTCTAGCTGGCTGGTAAAAATATCTAACCGTTCCATCGAGAGTTATTACAGTGAAAGTTTTGTCTGAAATTCTTTTACCTCGTATAACTTGAAAGTCAATGCTTTCTTTAAATTAAAGACAATTTTTCAGAAATATAAAAGTTTGATCCTCTCCATTTGAAAGATTCGTACTTAATCTCACTAAACTTATAGATTAGGAAACAAATTTTACCCGCCTTGGGTAATGGGTCTGTCCCAATTAATTGAACGTCACGAGAATTGGGTGACGCAAATTTAATTGTAAGTGTATAAAGGTGACCTTAAAGAATGAACGCGTCAGTATCCTTGTGGGGTTGCCGAGCGAGTAATAAATACATCATGCGAGGTACACGTCACCGCAAACGTTTCCATCTAATATATTACCAAGAGGGAGAGTGAAATACTTAGCACACAACGATATTTATGTTCCTACGACTGAATTATAAATACGATATGATGTATGGACCAACGTTTTATCGGTGATAATATTCTGTATAGGGATAAGAACCTTACTTTAATATACATTTATCTTCGAAATAATATTTGATATAGAAGGTATTCATTTATCTTCGAGATAAATCGAAATTAAGTTTTTATTGTTTGTGCTGCTAGACAAGCCAGTGGCCTATTGTTGGTAAGCGCTGTTCATGGATGTGCAGGGCAGAATTAATACCAAGAAATCCTAGCCAGCCTAACGTAAATGAGAGTTACAGGAACGGCAACGTTGCTCTTCAGACAGCCTGAAAATTGTTACACTTCAGTATGGTGGTTCCAGTGTGTTCTGGGCCTATATTAAACGCGGACTTACAATTAATGCAGTTCTGGAGAAGCCAGGTAGGAAAAGGAGATCGATATCAAGGATAGGACAGAGTGTGTAGGATCGATAGCTAGTCGTATTACTAATTCACATGCATTGCAGCTGGACACGTCATAATCAAGTTAACGAATATGAAATAGAGTACATTGGGTGAACAATAGTTGAGATCTATCAGGTTAGCTTCGCCTTTGAACATTGATTAGATAACGGCTCTTTATGGCGTTGGTTAGTATTAAGAGGTCTCTATCTGCTTCGGCCGCGCAGTGGGTATATATACACATATCAATAGAATCTAGGGATATCTTAATCCTCAATTATTTATGACTTTATAGTTTAAAATCTGTATAGATGCTATAAAAAGTTTTTGTACAAAATTAAACCGCTTTTATTCTATTTTCAAAATTTAAAAGTGTAAATTATAAAAGCAAAAGAATAATCAAAATACGGCGGCAAAATTGTTAGTAATTCGTTACGACAAGGAAAATTAAAATTGTTTCATTGATATTAATTAATGAAAAGGGATTAAATTGTTTTTCTTTTTTAATTTAACGTGCCGTGTGAGCTTTAAGAGTTATGTCACGTCGACATTTGAGTCGAGATGAAATGTTACGAGCCGTGGGCATGTTAGAAAAAGGTGCTATTCAACGGGTCCTTGTTGAGACCCTTCACACCAGCCAAAACGTGATATCAAGGTTGTGGTCACGTTATCGCAGTACTGGCGATGTGGCTGAATGTCCCACGGGTAGATGTCGTGTTACTACGCAGAGACATGATCGATTTCTCCAAATGACTGCCAGAAGACAACGTGTGCAACAGTGATGCAACTAGTACAAAGGCTCCAAAGGGACCAAACCGTGCGAAGGAGGTTGCATGAAGTCTTCATGCTTGAAGACGCTACGTGTTCCAAAATTGCGACGTGGCAATCGTGGTCGGTGGCTTTCGTGGGCACGGGAGCATTCACCATTGAGTGAAGAACAATTGTCTTTGGTGCTGTTCACCGATGAGTCCCGCTTTGGGTTTCATCCGGGTCACGAAGAACACGCGTTTAGAGAACTCTAGGCAGAGTAAGCCGTCTACGGCACCCTCAGGAGGTCCACTCATAGCAAGGCGGGACAATCCCATGATTGTCCCGCCTTGGTATGAGTGGACCGTCCGCCAAGACAAATTCCTGCCCACACCATTGTGGGCAGGAATTTGTCTTGGCGGACGAACCCAGCTCTTTTGGATCCAAGGCAGCATGACTGCTCAAAAGTACAACGAGGAGATAGTAGAGCCTGTTATTGTCCCACACAGAATTCAAATGGGCCAGGAATTTCTACTCAATAGCGCATAACGCAGGCTCAGCAGTTGGCGCCGGCGATAAAACCACTGACGCATAATAAGTTTAAAATTTATAAAAATAGATCTTTTTAGAGAAACAATGCTCCAATTCTTTTAAAATAGCCACAGAGAAATCTATCGAAAAAACCCTAAACCATATTAGTCATTTATAAAATCATGTAACAAGGATAATAGAATACCCTGCGTTTTAAAATATCAAAATACTGTAGTATATAATGGAAATGATAAATGCAACGAGTTCTCCTCCTACTTTCTGTCCACGTTTGTAAAACCCGATACAGCCAAAGATACATCAAGCAGTTTTGAGACCGTGTCACCAGGCACATCCGATATTTCGAATCTGGAAAAAGGAAAAAAGAAAGAAGAAATTATTGCAGAAGTCACTAAGATGGATTCATATAAGTCCTGGACCTGGACCTGATAAAATACATTCCCGTCTACTTATACGATGCGCTAGGTCTATCGCCATCCCTATATCTCTCCTATTATTAAGAAGTCTCTTGTGACATGCACTTACCCTCACATATAGAAGTTGGCATATATCACTCCAGTCCATAAAAAAGGACCTAGGACTGAAGTCACGAATTATAGGCCGATCTCTAAACTATGTGTTATATTAAAGATATTTGAGAGATTTTTTTTATAATCAGGTGTATTCTGCAATAAAAAACTGCTTCAGTCAAACGCAACATGGCTTTCGCAGAGGTCGTTCGACAGTCTCAAATCTTATTTTATTTAACGGTTATTTGACGGTAAATATGGATGCTGGTAAATAAGTGGATGTTATATACCGATTATAGCAAAGCGTTCGATCGGATTAATCATAATATCCTGTTAAAAAAACTTCAGTGCATAGGGATAAGGGGTGATTTTCCTAGGTGGTTTTCATCATACATTAACAAGAAAAGTCAGGCTGTAGTTATAAATAATTATATCTCTAGTTGGATCTCTATTCCTTTAGGGATCTTTAATTGCACGTTTACTATTCAACATATTAGTAAACGATATTGAAACCTGTTTTCATAGCTCTGAACTGCTATGTTTTGCAGATGACATGAAAATTTGTGCAGCAATAACTTCACTATTCGACGCACAGTTACTGCAGTCGGACCTTATGCGCCTTGATCATTACTGCCACGTTAACAAACTCGACCTTAACCCCGCTAAATGCTCCGTCGTAACATACAGTCGAAAAAAAGATAACTTAGCATTTCAATACATAATAAAAGGACACCATATCCCTAGAAATTAATCTGTTCCTGACCTGGTTGTTATTCATGATTCAAAATTGCTCAATGACAAGCTCATTGAAGGCATGGTAACAAAGGCCTATAAGGCTCTTAGGTTTATTATGTGATCGTCTAAAACATTTGTCTATTGCACTTTCGTCAGAAGCATATTGGAATACGCATCACAGATATGGAATCCGTGTTACGATACGTACGTTATGACAATTGAGGGGATTCAAATAAATTTAATATATGTGTTAGCGCCTACAAATTCCATTTAAAACAAGTCAATATCTAAACATTTGTAAGAAGTTTTACCAGTTAACCCTTTCTGATAGAATAAATATTGCCGACGTCTGTTATATAAGGAATCATCTACATTACATGTGGTTGCACCACAGGTATTATGCCAAGAAAATATATTTGACGGTTGCTCACAGACTTGCTTGTCTGAACTTCGCCAGAGAGCACTTAGTGTTTGATTGGTCTAATACAGTGGTTATGTGATGAAAAAATGTTTAAATCAAGTCAGCATGGACGTCTACACCTTTGGCGATATAATTCAACACGGTATAGAGATGATCATGTAATCCCAAATAGAGAATCAGGTCGAATTTCCGTTAAATTTGGGGCTGGATGAGTGTGGATGGTGTAGGAGAATTGTACTCTCTACCTCCTCGAGCGACGGCTGTAAATTATATCGACGTGCTTCAAAATGCAATGCTATCGACAGTCCGTAATGTTTACCCGGAGAACGAAGTGCCACAATTTGATTTTACTCAAGATAATTGTTCAATTTATAGTGCGAGGATCGTAAGAGCCTGGTTTCGATCACACACTGACGTAAGGGTAATTCCGTGGCCCTCAAGATCACCGGACCTAAACCCGATAGAAAATCTTTGGGGCCTTATGGTCCAAAGATGGTCGCATCAAAATGAAAGAACCAAACAAGCTTTTATTAGTCACTGTAATTCAATCTGAGAGGATTTCCTCATCGGTAACAACCGATATTTACTCACGGCTTATTGGATCAATGAGGTCTCATCTTTTAGAGGTCTTACAAGACAATGGCGGTTAAACCCGATTATAAATTTTTAATTTTTCCAAACTCTTCTTAATTTGACCATATGATTATGTTTATGTTTTTTCATATTAAGTATTTTAATAGTGATTGTGACAAGTTAATAAAAGGATACATCTATTTTTAGCTTTTCTTTCTGACAATATAATAAAAACTAATCTCGAAATAAACTGTTTTATTGAACGCATATTGTTATTACACGTTTACATAATTTGTCAATTCCGAAAGGTGGACTCACCTTGTCAGAACTTTACAATTACAAATTTGCAGATACAATTTTGTCAACGAAATTTACAGCAGTTTTCTACAATAACGTTTATTAAACAGCATTTGTAATGGTAATATTTGTAATGTTTTTACTTGTAAAATTCTTACATGATTGTAAGGTTTATTAAACAGCATTTTTTGTAAAACTTAACAAATATGTCACGTATTTACAAAATTGTCGGATGGTAATGTTTATTATCCAGTGCTTTGAGGAAAATAATTTAATTACATATCATCCCCTCGCCCTTGATTTTACGACGTCATTGATTCCATCAAGTTTAAACTAAGAACAGCTGTCACGTAACATACAGTAATCATCATTATCAATAATCAGATAAAGATGGCAATAGAAGTTGTCAGATCGATCTGCAAGCGAAACTAATCTTTATCACCTATGAATCTGCAAGCGGCATTTAACCTTAGGGTGGTACACCATTTCTTGGCCGACCGTACTATGGGTACTAGACAATGGATAAACATATTATATACGTGCATAGATTCACGCCTGTTTCCCAGAGGGGTAGGCAGAGACCACGGATTTTCATTTGTGAAAGTGAATGAAGCCAGAGAAGTGTGTCAGGATCGTAGGATCCTGACACACTTCTCTGGCTTCATTCACTTTTATCACATTCCTCATAAAATACATTTTTTTTTGTAAACATTTACATATTATACATATAAACACCCACACCAAGACAAACATCCATATTCATGCACACAAATGTTTGACTTGTGCGGGAATCGAACCCGCGATCTCAGGCGTGGCAGTCCGTTACACTAACCACTACGCACTCGAGGCCGACATTCTATTTTATATTATAAATGTGAAAGTTCGTGATAATGTTTCGTCGCTATTATAGCCAATTATATGGTGAAGGAGTCTTTATCTTATCCCTGGACTGGAATGTTGCACTTTGATTTTTAGCTATATGCGTTAAGTTCGTTGCGATAAACAACTATAGTTGCTTTGGCACAAGCGGTTGTTTTCGTGCGCCACGTAAAATGTCCGTCGCCTGCTCAGCGCATAATACGCGTCATTTTAACCAGACTAAACCATTGTATGATTCGTAGTTTCAGTGTATGTATTTAGTAGTCCTCGGCAAACATCAAATCATACAGCTATACATAGTATACGCATAAATAGAATTACATAAAGCTTAGCAATACTATAGATATGTGTAATCCAAAAATGATATCAAATTGGCATAAAGCCTTGCAATCTTGCTAATTGTGTAGCATAACAATATACTCTGTAGCTATTTACTAGGGATTACTATCGAAAACACTAAATGATGTATTAAACTTCCTAATTATAAATTGTTAAAATTACTGCATTAATTTCTATGCTTTATATCGAACCTGACATAGGACCGTCACACGTAACATTGGTAATGTACTTAATAATATTGTGTATCACATTGGGGTCACTAGTGAAAAGCTCTATGCGTTAGTGTATGGTGTATTGTTTGAGTCACTGAATAGAGATCAAAAAAAATTCTAGAATGTTTGAATTCACTGTATATTGGTCAACATTTCTCCGAATGATAAGCTTTTCAATTGAACCAGTGCGCAGTAACTGCCTGTCTATCTGCTTTGCATATATTCAGTTCACACGTACAAAATAGCTTACTTTGCAGACTATCTTACATACCTACACCTCTCCTTATACTAGTTATTACTTCCTTCTTGGTGCTATTGAGATTTTCCTGATATGAAAACCTAATAAAAATTTGCCCGACCCGAATATCAAAATCTCATGCACAGTATTCGCTTTTACCGCTGCGCCGCTGAGGCAAGGTTGGAGTTCGTTTTGTAAGACATATAAATAGCTGGCAATACTTTTAGTTGGATAAACAGCAATCGTGTTCCACCAGGGTGTGTAACGTCTCAGTCATTAGGTGTTTGGGTCGCGTTCTTACCCTTTTCAAAGTAGCTGTGGGCGCGCTTGTCGGCGAAAACTTGAATTATTTAGTGAACACCCGCCACTGGCCTTCTTGCATGACGTTTATACCGCGTTGCATTAATTATCATAAGTAACTATATCATGCTTTGATAATTATTGTTACAATATTACATAAACTTTAAACTCTATGTATTGAAAAGCAAGACTGATTTTGAAAATACGCAATACTATCCTATTTACCCGAGTGTTCGGTTAATCTTTAATGAAACAATTTATTTGGCATAATTGAATCCCATATCTACTTAGTTGCAAGTACATGATTACGCAAAGCGCATTGCTTTGCATAACATTGGTTTATTGATCTTCAAAATAATACAGTCAGTAAATAATTTGTTCTATCATCTAAGTAGAAACTAGAATTATGAATAAAACCTGCTGATATATCGTAATTTCAATATGCAACTATTGCTCGAAATAAATAATATTTAAAAAATGAGTCGCTGGAGACGAAAAACAACAATTAATTTGGTAGCAACCATCTTTTTTACTGTATTGGAAATAAAAATGCAGTGACGCAAAACCATAAAGCAACACAGTAAATTACCTATCTCATAAAAAGTCCAATATAACTATGTAACACATTGCAATAATCAATCATGCTCGATCACACAGTAAAAGTTGTAAATAAAGATATGCCATTTTGTTGAATTTTCATCCGAATATTCAGCAAACTCAAATATTCGGTAAATAATGAATATGCCAAATATCAAATATGAAACGGAATTTTCAATATTAAATAGCATCCCTAATATAAAGGACACCTAAATTTGTATCTTTACGACCCCAAGCCATTACTTTTGGCTTATGTTTGCGTACGATTGTGAGGTCAGTGATGCGATTTCTACGTGCGGCAAACTGTTACTGGAGGTTCCTGTTATTCAATTATTAGTACTAGTAGTACCAGCACGAAGTCTAGCAATGTACCGGGTAGATGAGGGCAATAGGCTTGCCCCCTATTACATAGGTGCTATTATTATGCATCTTGTAAAGGTAATTGGCACTTGAAGGATGGAAAAATGGCTGCTGTAAAGCAACCGAAACATCGGGGCAAAGTGTAAACTTAAATATAAATAGATTTAATTAAATTAAATAGTTTAAATAGTAGAAAAGTTCAATAATAGTAGTGTTAGTTTTTCAAAATTATGTAATAAAAGTGTTTTAGAGTAAAATAAACAACGCGATAAAATCCGTATAGTGTTTAATTTCAATGAACAAGCCAGTTCTATTTTTTTATCGCTTTATTAATTATTTGTATATTAAGTACCATAGACGGGTGAGGACATCCAAAAAGAGAAAAGCCTGCAACCACTAATCATATACGTCGTACTAAACAAGCGTACTTGAACTTAATCTATACTAATAGTATAAAGAGCAAAGATTTGATTTTATGTTTGTTTGTTGTTTGTAAGGATTTAAAAAACTACTCAGACTATTTAAAAAATTATTTCACTATTTAAAATTTATAGGTATTATCATTGAGCAACAGGCTATATTTTAACAGGCTATATTTAAAGTACTGTTACTTACGTAACTTAACCTACTTTTACGCGAGCAAAGCCGCGGGTTGAAAAACCTATACAGGATTTCATAAAAAATATATACATTTTTTTTTCTTGTAACATTTGAATTATTTATTTAGAATAGGTAGTGCTTATTGTTCTTCTGTAGATTTTTATGTCGATTACTTTAATTAAATGTTTTATAATTTGCATGCTGTGTTTTTCTATAATTAACGATGCACGATGTCCACAAACGAGTGTAATTTACTTTTATTTATTTTAGGTGGATATCCATATAAAACAAATAAAAAAACCGCGTATGAAAGAAACAACCGAGGTACGTAATACCGAAGGAAAATCCGTAATAGCCCTCCGGGTAACAGTTGTGAATGTAATGCAGAAGACCCATAAACAGTATACCTAATAATAACATCACGCAGTAATTAGCCATCCGCGTGCCAAACACAGTGATTTCAGCTATATCTCACCCCCAGAGTGCTTGTTGCGGTTTAAGACCGTTTAATTTTCTAAGTGGCTCATTATGCCTTAATATTAACATGACGAATTTATTCAATGTTGCCAGGCTGCGGCCAGGCCAATTTGCATTTTGTACTATGGTGACGAAGTGTTAGCGTCTTATACCTAAATAGACAAACTTTTGACCTGGATATTTTTAAAACCATGTTCTGCTAGTCAAAGTCGGGTAGTAACATTGTATACCGAGTAAAGAAGAGAAAAATATATTACTTATCTTTTGCACGTTGAACAAAATACAAGTACAAATATTTACCACAGTACAAACTTTAAAATTATAATATACAAACTTTTGCTCGCAGCTTTGCTTGCATAATAGTAAGTTATGTAAGTAACAGTACTTTTAAAACCTATAATGTGGCCTATGTTACTCGTTCATAATATAGCTATCTAATGGTAAAGAATTTTTAAAATCGGTTTAGTAGTTTTTGAGTTAAATCCTTATAAACAAACAAACAGAAAATCAATTATTTTCTATTCATAATACATCTATACGTAATAGCAGTATATAACTCGATATTGCATGTAAAAAGGTCATCAAGTTATAAGCAATAAAACAAATTTAACACTATATGATGTATTTATTTATTAAAGCACAACCAGCCATTCCAATTTATCGCTACGCAAGTGTAAATAGTGTGTGGTCGGGCTTATATGACAATAACTGCGTACTGCGTCACGCTACGTTATTCTGCGATATATTGGCTAAGTTGTTGAGATTGCTTTGAAGAGCAAAACATCCGAAATAAGGAGCACAGTACTCAAATATTCTGATAACTGGTCTAATTTTAGTAACCCTCTGGGTTAAGGAGGTCAGATGGCAATCAGTCCGCGGAATGGCCATCGAATCTGGGTAGACTTGAGATGGGCCGCAATACGCGTGTATGTGAAATCTGCTGACTTGAACTTGCTTAGCTTTCGAGTGCATTACTCTAGTTCTAATAGTCTTGTGCTTAATAAAGGGACAACTTTGTCATTACGAACGTGTTTATGGACGCCTCTGTTACGGTTTATAAACTATGTCAATTATATTTGTAAATATAATGTTTAATAAATGCATTGCTTTCAGAGCGAAAGATTTAAAGAAGTAGTGTGCAGAATTTATTAAAACAATTTCATCTTATATATTAAAAATTGTTTCCCACGAAGCTATCTTATTCAGCGCAAAGCTTTAAGATTACCAGACCGCGAAAAGGCAACGAACTAGGTAACATGCGAAGCTTTTATCTTCAAAGGTGTGCCGTTACAATGCCGCGATGGTGGTATTACGCAAACGAGAGCTCAAGAATTTACTGTAGACTGCACGGTGAACACTGTAGTCTAGGCGATATAATGAGATGAGAAAATACACAGATATTTGGTAAATTAAACCAAACCATTAACGCAAATTGTTTTGACTATGTTTTCAAGTTTTATTTCGAGCGTAGCGAAAATATTCTAAGTCTATGGATTTATTACATATAGGCTATAAGTTTAGAAATGACACCATGTTTTAAGCATATATGTATAATATGTTGCAAGAATATTTGATTAGTGTTATCTTTGTCAGCGTACATGTTCCACATTTAACGGAAGTAAATTTGTAGCACAATTTCCAAAGGTATCAACTTTCTGGATGAGCAACATAATCATATCAACGCCATGTCTAATAGACGGTGCAATAAGTAGGCTAGAATATCATCAAAGTAATTTTCTAATTCCATTGCCTGTCCAAGCCAAGGTGAGAAAGATGAGATCCGAGATTAAGGTACAAGTTTGCAAATTATGTGATCTCAAGGGGAGTTTTGCAGTAAAAATTTTTGGCATATTGTAAAGAATCTTAAAGTAATTCACAAAGCTCACGCGATTAAAATTGAATCAGCAGGCCGTTGAGTATTCAAATTGTAGTCAGTTTAAATAGCATCACTATTTGCGGGTTAGATTACCCGCAAACGTTTGAAACTGCCATGAAACCTGACATCAATATTACAAATAACATTTTGAGCAATTCAGTAGCAACCAACAAAAGGAATTTACTGCCAGCTCAAATCCCGACGTACCTTGCCGTTACTTGGAAATTTTGAACGTTTTGGGACTAATTGACTAGTACAGGCGACCCGATGGATTACGGGAAGCCCAAAGTAATTTTTAGACGGTTTCGTCAATTAACTTTGAATCTTGATTTGACTTAAAATAATATAATTAGCACGCGTTAGTTGTCGAAGCAATTATTAGTATTACATTTAGGTCAATGATAAACATTGAAAATAACTATTAATGCATGACTGCACGAAATGCATAATAGTTTAAGTGGTCATCTCACCATTACTCCACTCTGAGTAATTTGGGTTTGACCACGATATAAACCTCGGCATCATCCTTCGGCAGTAAGTAGTCTCCAAAAAATAATCGTTTTTAGCACGGTTTTTTTGTCTATGCAATTTTTTTATCTATTCACTTTAAATATTGAATAATCTTTATTTGGGTCACAAATGGCTATTATTCCATTCCGTTTAAAGAAAAAAATCCTTAGTACTGGCTAGATAAAACGAGTTGGGTACTGTATAATTCAGACGAGGACTTACGAAATAATACTGTATATCTGTATGTATAAGGTGTTACCGAAAACGGGCATTTTAGAGGCGTACCTACTCGTAGCTGTGTGCGTCACAGGTTTGTGGGGAAGTCGTCGCGTCTCCGCAATAATTCAGCTATTGCGGGTACAATGACGGCTGTGCCCACATTCACCGTTCGTGTTCGGTTTACATTTGCCCACTACTAGAGATACAATTTGACACAATTTTTGAGTAAGTATTTTTAAGTAAAAATAGGAAATATCTTATTTGAGTAGTTTTAGATATGTATGTATAGCGCATTGGAAAGTGTGTTTTTTTATTATCACATAAACAAGGCGTGATGCTAATAAAAATGCAATATCTTTTCTAGTTCTAAGAATATTTTGGGTACCAACTATATTGCTGGTCTCATGTTTGCGGCTGATTGTGAAGTCTCGGGTTCGATTCTCGGGATACTCGTTTTACAGACGGGTTTTAGCAATGCACGCTATAGGCGGCTTCCCTTTATAATTTTAGGTTCCAGATAATAAAGTATATATAAAGCTTGCTTTAACGGTGAAAGAAAACATCGTAAGGAAACCTGCATGTCTAAGAGTTCTCAATAATGTTCTCAAAGATATGTGAAGTCTGCCAACCCGCACTGGGCCAGCGTGGTGGACTGTGGCCTAACCCTTCTCATACTGAGAAGAGGCCCGTGCCCAGCAGTGGGACAGTTTAATACAGGGCTGATATTATTATTATTATTATATATAATAAAGTGGGATCTGAATAGTAGCTAGCGAAATGTGGTAACGCTATAATACATTTTTCTAACTATAACTATACACATATACGTAAGATATATTTTAAACGAAGTGATACGTTTTTCGACAAGATAATAATTACGTCTAGTATTCACAACTATATTCCCACATGTAACAATAAAAAACGCTAATGCTTTTTGACCCGTATGAGTCGTAAAAATAAACGATGTTCCTGTTTTACGGGTAAATACGCAACAGCCTGGTTATAAACATACATATTTTAACTCGCTCTGTTTGTGCGAAATTCGGTTATAGATAGTGCGTGGGTATTGTTCCTGATATAGCTAATTAACAGCTATGAACATTATTATCTTTAAATTTCTGCGCCTTCAACATTACTTTTAGTTATGAGTTTAAATATATGACACTGAAATATATGTATTTTACCCTAAAAATAAACTATTTTATAGGTAATATTTATAGATATATTAGGAGGTTTCTTAAATAAAATAAAAAAACGCCTGTCATTTTATTTCTTGCATAACATACTAAAAAAAAAAGGGAAAAAACTAAATAGTTAGTAAATTTCTGCATTTAATCCTATTTTAGTTAAAAGTTAATATAAATTCGCTGCAGGAAGCCCGTTTATAAAGGCCGAATTCTAACTAATATTATAAATGTGAATGTGAGTTTGTTTGTTACGATTTTATGCCTTAACTACTCGACCGATCATCATAAAATTTTGCATACACGTCAGGAGTACAAAAAAGGTCATAGGGTACCTATCATCCAGAAAAACAGTAGGTACTGTTCCTAAGGGATAGAAATTTATTGGCAAAATCTACACTAACGCGACCGAAATTGCAGGCTAAATCCAGTTAATAATATATAATTACTACGTACCACAGAAAAGTTCACTGTTACCGATAACGCGTTCCAGAGTCGAGTTCTAAAGCTCAGTGTATGCTTTTGCAAAAGGGTGACTATACTGTGGTCAGTAGATCATGTTGGACTGAACAGAAAGGATGACAACTAATCTGTATGACAGGTACCAAGCTAATGTGAGACTTCCATGTTACCACTTTTTGTTTATCTATGACTTAAGACATGGTACGACGAACATTCATTTTATTTTATTTACAATGAAATTAACATTATGGTTTAACATAATTGGTCTATGGCAATCTTTAATTGTTAAGATGACGGTTTGAAGCATCTGGCACATATTTTCTAAAATATTGGGAACAAAATAATGTTCAGTCCAGTCGTCAGTCCAGTCCATTCAAAGGACTAAGTGTAAGCATTTTGTCATTTAGATGGTCTGGAGTGACATTCATTGTAATTCTTTTTCTTATTTGTTTAGTGTCAAAGCTTAGCTGCTCTTAGTAGTCTCATTCTATTTTATTTGGCTACTAATTTGGGCTTACTACTATCATTATCATTATCATTAGCATTATCCATAATTTATACATTTTCTACACATTCATAAAATATATTTGAGAACTAATATTATCGTTGTATCCACTATAAATTGTTAAAACGATAATATCTAAATGTATAGTTGATATATATATTGATTTTATGAAAACAATTTTTATGGCGAATTGCGATTTATGCTAAGGTACCGCCGATTACGTCAGACGATAGGCTTTTTTTATTGGGCACCTTCTACCCTTATCCGATAAAGGTTCCTCCTTATTATTAGTCCAATAAATTAGGAATGTAAAAGATTTAAAGCTTTTTATGTTCTAGTCCATTTTTGAAATAGATTGATGTAATTCTAATTCGATTCATTCTAAAATTTGCTTAAATTGTATAATATAAGATAGGTAGTAGGTAGGTAGGTAGTAAAGTTTTTGTAAAGTCACACTTAAATAGGATATCCTGTTTACCTCATTAAAACATTAATTACTTTATTTAGTGGACTATGGTAATTGTGCGTGATGATTTCAATGTCCACGTTTGTAGATATAAAAATACACGATATTCTCATAAGTAAAACGAAAACAAGATCAGAATGTTGGACGATGTCTTGTTAGAATTACTTCAAATTTGACTACAATAGTGCAGAGTAAATAATACGACATTAGTGTAATATGACATTAGTAAGTTGTGTTACAAATCATTTGGCAGTTTGCAGCAGCGGCACAAGAAGAAGTCTGTTAGCTCGCTTCGTTTATCCGTTAGTATTTAGTTTGTTTTGCGGGCATCGCCACGCAGTACCTTCTCTCTGCAACTTACAAACTCTAAATAACAAAGTGGGGTGAACCATCCTTCGCTGAAAACAAATAGCCGACCTTTTGCCTTCTTTATGAGACCCTTGTTAACTTGTCCTTAATAAATTATTTATTTTGCGCCGCGGCGGTGTAACTGCTACATTTTTGTTAATTTTATTTATTATTTTCGAATAACTTTTTACGGAGTAGCCGATTAATGAACAGAATTTATTATACTTGCTAACTTTCTTGGAACGAGCCAAAAGATCTTAAAGCTATTTTGGTGTCCCTGGGGTTGAGGTAACAGGCAATTATGTAGGATATTTATGAAGTCAAACGGATTATTTTTCTCGAGACACGGCATCCGTATGTTTTTATTATACGTTTTCACTGATATATATGAACTGATTTACGAACGCGGTAGTAATGCCGCCGCAATTGGGTTACAAATATATTTTATATTGTTTCTTTACGAATAGAAAAAAGTATAGCGCTGGATTGGTTTGGGTTTAACCTACTAACAGACTAGCAGTTTTAGCCTTCACCAAAACGGTATAAACCGATCGCTTATAGTGTGTTAACTATCTGTCCATCAGTCTTTCTGACAGACAGACATAATATGTTCATCTGAGCGACTACTGACAATATTGATATGCATATGGCAGAGAAAAGTTTATTTAGTTAAAAAGGATAAAAAATAATGAATGTTAATTTTACCTTAAGTGCTCGATGTAGTTAGGCTCTACCGAATAAACTGAAATAGATCGTAGATTCAAAATCCGTTAATAAGGTTAGCGTAAAATTGTGTGTGGTAAAATCAAAGATTCGGATTCAAATACTTTCAATTGAACTTGAGTTCGTTTTTCAGTGAATTTACATACTAACATAGATTAGTTATAAAATGTTATTATTTATGTATTCTCTATTCGTTATATGTTAACTGGCCAAGTGTTGTAAGATTATTCTATAAAAGAAATTGTAAATTAGTATTGTGCTCGATGGACGGCTATAGGTTCGCCTACATATATTTTAAAACCAAAGCTGACGACATAACGGTGCATAAGTAAATACAAGTCTGCGTACATTTCTTGGGATACAGGTGTGTGTGACTTGGTGTTCAACCCACACCTACTTATATATACGAGTAATCGATACATCTTTTAAAAAAATAAGGTACATATAAACACAAGCGAATTCAAAATTGTATCAATTTTATTTAATCAATTTTATTTGTTTACAATTTGACAGTTAAAAGAACTTCAAGGAAGTCCACATCCTATTTGATTACCTTAGATAATAAAACGTATAAATAGCTACATATTATTCTTATTGTAAATAGGATGTCTGTTCAACACACAGAAATCTTAATAATAAGGCAATATTATTAAGATTTCTGTGGTTCAACACCAAATTATACAATACATATAAAAGATACACGAGTACAGAAAATAGGCTTAGAACATGAACGTTTTTACTTAATCGAATGCGAAATGCGAAAATGTCGTATTTTTACTATCGCAGTGAGGGTAATATATAGATGGAAAACAATGTATGACAGGGCCGCGTGTGAGTCGTAGGTATTATAAAAGAAGGTAAATAGCGACGACGCTTGCTATATTTGCTGGAAAGATTTCCCGTTTCAGTCACACGAAGAAAATATGTTTGATTTATCAGCACTTGAGGCCGGACCTTCCGTTCGCTATAAATTTTATTGTGTTATGATTTAGGGACGCGTATGCGATTTTATGGTAAACACTTTGCTCTTTGTGTTTGTTGTGTGATTTATGTCGAGCGGCTTAGGCCCAATGTGAGATGCTGTCGATGCGCACCAATCTAAACAACAAAACTCTGAATTATGACTTTCTACTTACAACTTACATCGCTTATTATAAATGATGTGAGTACGCAGGTCTGATGTTATAAACACGTAAGTGTGTGGCATTTCTGACGCGTGTAATGGTATTCTATATAGCGCGGTGTCGTAAAAGTGGTATTCATTTTACGTTCAGTTTAAACACGTTTGTAATGGGCTGAACCACATATATCTTATTACTGTGCGTTTCTTTTTGGTAGATGGTTTATACATAATATGTAGAGATGTGACTATTTTTTATATAAATGTCAGTTTTGATAACGGTGACAATGGTTATAATCTCTTTTTTAATTAATTTTATATAGTCTACTCCCGCTGTAGGAATAATCCTGTGCTGCGGGGGACTTAAACATTTAACAACGGACACAAAGAACACTCAGACTCGGAATAACTATTTACTATTTATATTACCACACAAATTTTGTGGGAATCGAACCCACAACACGGCGTGGCGGCAGTGGCGAGGCGAACACTTAAGCCACTAGCGTTGCATTAAAATTTTATAAATTTCTAATTATATAAATGTAATTCGTAAATGGAATTTACACGTTCATGCAAATATTGTTTATCCTTAAGTGATTTACGTTTTGATCACGCAACCCGGACATAAGCTAACAGGTTCGCGCGATGTCATAGCTTCGTTTGTGGAACAGTAGAATCTTCATTCAACCTCAGATTATGGACATTTTTGTTTATTAATATACAGTCACACGCTATCTGACGATCACTTATTCCAAATAATTGCCAATGTGACCATATATTGCGATTTATCCGACTGCGTCAATAAGCAATGTTGTGTAATAAAACGGATTTTATGTCGAGAATGATTTAAAATCACCTTGCCTATCGAAAATATGTTTTTTAAATTCAACACACGACTTTTGAGCAAAAATGGGGCTAATTATTTATATTATATCACCTCTTTTTATAAACTTTACTGGATATTTAGGTCATATAATATTATGACATTGATTTCTATGTGCCCGAAGCTACATAAAAATCACATAAACTAAAAACCTCAAAACCCGAAATAACTACCAGTAGATTGAAACAATTATCGTTGGTCAAATTGTATCCATGTAATCAATTGTTAGAGCCATACTTAACGAATTCACTTCCACATGAAATATCCAATAAGTTGGACCTTTTGTGCTGGAGCCCCTTTGTACCTACAAATGCCTCTTATAACGAGTATTCCTCGATGCAGGTAAGTTATTATGCAGCCTTCTCGATGAGCCTTTCAGAAATAATGATCACGATCAATCTGATGAAGAATGGATTATATAAGTTATTATTATATGCTTGTACTTCAAATAGATAGAAGAGCTGTGTGTGGCCTCTTTATATCATCGTTGTTGTTAAAGTAACCGATAATTCAATACAATCGATAATATAAATAATGCCTGTAAACAAAACTAATATTGCAAGAATTGAAAAGCGCACACCGCAGGATAGCTTGTGACAAGCTGAATGCGAATGCATTCCTGAATATCTCAGTGATTGTTAGGGCTCCGTGCATGTTCATTTCCTGAGGTGGTACTTAAAGAGCATATTTCAGCTTGCCTTGGACAGCCGGTCAAGGACGAGAAAAGAGAAAAACCTGTGTCGGATCTCCGTATTCACGAATGCCGTGATGATGATACCAGCGCTACATCTTTTAAACTTCCTTACAGTAATTATGCCTTTCGCGGCTATTCAGAGAAACCCTCTAGTGAGATGGTGAGTTACTATCTGCCATTTCGAAAGAATACGGTGCAGATATTTTTTACCATAGTTTACATTGCCCCAGCCTATGCAACCAGTGCGTCGGTAGATATCCCGTCCTACTTTAGATTAAACTCTCGAAGAGTCGTTGGACGTCATATAAAGGGTCTGTCTTTTTACTAACATAACACCTAAGAATATAATTTTGAATTGAATTTAATAATATCAGTATTATTATAGTTCTCTTAAGAGAAAATGAGTACAGGTTTCCCATTCGTGTAAAAGCGCTGAAGCCGTAGTTATATGTCGCTTATAACTAGGAAACACTAGTCAGAAGAAGGTTAACAAATTTGTAATTTTAAGAAGTCTTTATTTGACTGTCTTGTCTTTCCATTATTAAAAACGATATAATGTCTCTGTATATACAGCTATGCCGTTTATTCTGAGAATTCTATAGGCCCATGGCATAGGTTTGAGCTCATCATGGCGACCTACCGTTAGCGGTTTTAACACCCGGGTCGGGCTAAGTGATGTTTGAGTATTTCTGATCAAAATTCTTAGTAACAGCACGAAAGCAGACTGGAAATTTACTCAATAGATGTTAATTGGCCCATTCCCTGCCTACCACGTTGCACCTAAAATCATAGTTCGCGAAATGTGGATGTATCATGTAATAAGCCTTTGCTTTCCCTTCTAAGATATATAGGTATAAGTCTATGATGATGACAATGAATTTAGTTATAAGTTTGAAATCGCCCTAAATATAAAAGACATTGCAAGACACCAATCCCTGGAGGGCGAAACTCGGTTAATGTGGTTTCATTACACCAAGTTTAAAAGCATCCCCGAAACTATAGCTGTTTTGAACAAGTTGGTTAGTATCGACCGTAATATTCAGGCGTTGTGTGGCCAAAATAGCAGGGACCGGTTCGACCGGTGTCACCTGTCAGAATGTCCATCGCTTAACATGTACACAATAAAATTTGATGAGAAGTAAATTGATTAATATTTGATGAATTTTCAATAAAGTTAGACTGAAATTGAAAGTTATATACCGTCCTGTTTTGTGTTAAACATAACATAACATTACGCCTGTATACCCTTGCTAGCTTAAACAGAAGTTGACTTAGACAAAAGGTGTATTACATGTGATTGTGATCGCTGATTAATAATGAAAGTGTGCTTCTATTAAGAATGTTATCGATACGTGGAACTAAACAACAAATAAAAAAATCTTATTGATTATTTGACTCATGATCAACTGTTGGGCAACGCGCTTACTTTGCTACAGTGAGCTAACGAAACAGATGTTACCTACGCTTATTGTTATAATCAATGTATGTGTATAAAAAGACTGACCTGACTCTCACACTGACTAACTCATTAACGACCAGCCGTAGAAAGTTGATAATTGCTCATAGTTTGTGTTTACGATGTTTACAAAGAACAAGGCGGGCTTTTTCGGAATTCCTAGTACATTATAAATTAATTGAATTTATGCTTTATAATTATTTTTAAACTACATAGTTAAAAATTATTTTAGAAACTTTTCGCAATTCGTTCTGTTTTTTTTAGGATAAAAAGAAACTTAACAAATAATGTGTATGCGGACGGATTTGCGGGCCAAAACTAGTAATAAATATCGGTATTACTTAATAGCTTAAACTTGGCAGTCTAATGACCCTCGAACTTGGTAGTCTGATCATGCACTAGCGTACCACCGTCGTCAAATTAATCGATCTTATATGACGTCATATAATATAGCAAACATCTTCGCATATAGCAAACATCTTCGCATATAGCAAACATTTTGGTTACAAGATTGTCAAACTCAAAGTCAAAATCATAAAAACATTTATTCATTCACTTCATAAAGTAACACTTATAAACGTCAGAGGGATTAGTGAGTTTATTAAATTTACTGAATTGTTAGTTGTTAGATTCAGGTAAAAGGTTAAGCTTATAGGAAGACACCTGCAAGAAACTTACGGCCACACTTTTAAATTGCCGTATTGTATATGAAATAAGAATAAAGTGTATAAATGTGTATTTTATTATAATCATATATAATTCTAATAAAACATATCTTATAAATGTTAAATTCACTTCATGCGTTATTTAATTATTTTAATAGTTAAGCTAATAATATAAAATCGTTGCTAAAAGCTAATAATATAATTTATTATTCAAACTATAGAAAAAGTATCTAAGTACCTACTTACTACTTAAATGCGTTACTCTGTCTAATTGTTAAATGTAGTAAATATCATTGATAATTGTAGAATAGTAAACTTTTAACAAATAATGAAAACAACTTCAGCGTCGCTAGAAAGCAAGAAATAAAAATTGTCTTTCTAGTTTTAATCTCTCAATCGAATCTATCCAATTTGGGGTCTGTGCCAAACAAACAATAAAGCCTTACACTGTTTTTGAAGATTGTTTTATTTTTATCGCTAGTTTGCCTTTTACTCATTATATTACCGACGTGAACTAACTCGTAATTGAAGTATTTAGTAGCTTAGCTGAAGAGGATAAAAGGCATATTAGTAATTTATATTTGCCCCAATTTCTAGTAATCTATAAAAACACCTCGAGTTTGCCTTAGGAAAATCCGTTAAATTTTTAATGTATTAAGATTTCTTTATATAATATGTATTTACAAAAAAAAAAGAGTCATATATGTATATTTATTCATTGTCTAGTACTACCCATAGTACAAGCTCTGCTCAGTTTGGGCTAGATGGTGTTGTGTGTATGTGGTAGAATGTTTATTTATTTATTTGATGTATGTACAAAAAGAAACGTATATAATATTCATATATCTAATAATTTTGACTATGATCACAACTTTCATAATACAACGATTTAGAGACCTTACGTTTTACAAATAATTACTAAATGTAAATTGACACATAATCCTGTGTTCCCATATCAATAGATAATTACTGCCTCTGTGGCGCAGCGGTAGTGAATACGACTACTATGCATGAGGCACTATTTGTTGGCCCGATCCATGATTCCAACCCGAGGGTTCGAATCCCGGGTCAGGCCAACAAATAGTTATTGGGTTTTTCTGTTGATCATTCCAGAACGTATGATAGTTTATTGCCCTCAATCTGGCAATATGATACGTATAGTGCACAAGAATAAATTAATTCTCAACACTTAAGTAAAAAGAGCGAACAAGATGGATTTTACTTTTTTTTTGCTAGAAAGCATTTGTATATTGGGTTTGACTTATTTTGAAATACTAAGCACGCTATCACCAGGCACCTGTTATTCAGCTTGTTGTTGAATGACGTCAGTAACCTAGACTAAGAATTTGAAAATTATACTAATAATTGGTTATCGTTTAGAATGTCTCTTGAAAAGCTAAACGCCTAATACGTAGCTCACAAAACGTGGATAAGTAAGTCACACTATCTATCCCTCATGCTTCGAGTATTAGTAGGCTTTGTTATTTATATAACTAAGTACTAGATTTTATAAATCTTTTAATTTATTTAAGTTCATAATTGGGTATTTTGTTATCTATAGGTAATTTAAGAAGTTGTAACTAGATTACGTAAATTTCTTAAATTACTTTTAGTCTCAAATTACCTATTGAAAGTGAGTAAGTTTATAATGAGTGAAATTCAAATCAGCAGCTTAACAAATGAAAACTTTATAAAGCTGCTGATTTTAATTGACAGTTACTAAAGCAGCAATAGCCTACTGGGAGGCCGGTGGATCGTTGGATAGAATATAATTAAAAATACTATTCAATAGAAGATTTTCAGGCAATTAAACCTAAAAAAATATTAGTAGTGATACTGTTTTCGGTAAACGGTCTATAAATATTTTTGATTAATTATATGGATACAATAATTTTGACGTTATACTAAGGTCATACTTTAAAAAAATAGCTGGTACAACGTTGATATTCATAAGTGTTAGATTGTGATTAAGGCTATCCCTGTTTTTGTCGTCAAATAAAACGAAGACAGCTTAAGGACTTTAAATTAAATTATCTCTTGAATGGTTACTTGAATTTTACTATTTTAATACAACTTGAATATACAACATACATACAACATTAAACATTATTTCTATCACATATAAGCATTGAATGTAACACAGAGTATCTTAAACCACGATCAATATTCTGTGGATCACACAACTTTTTGTTCTGATACGAACAGTAAGCAGTGCATTATCGTGCTCAATCCTACACAAATAAAACATATTTCATCGAAAGCTTAATGGCGAGACAGAGACAAATTAACTTCTAGTCACCGTATAAATTTCCACGTGGGATTTGCAAACCATTTAAGTCTGTAGAGCATTGTAAGAATTAAGCTGGCACCGAGTATTAATGGCTTAGAGCTTGTTAATCTGATAGCACCCGCGCGGCGATGCGCTTACACTCTCTTACTATTTACATCTTAAAACCATTACAAATTTTATAGTCTACATTTCAACTACATGCTTTTTACCCTTTCAAGACAATAGAGCTTAAAACGACACTAAAACACAAACATTCGGTACGATTATGCGTAGGCTCTAAACGTATAAAGGATATAAAATGTAACATTAACACGAACGTACAAAGTAATAAGTCCTTACTTTAATATCCTCAAAAATAAACCTTTTAGTTACGCATATAACACAAGTTACCTTTTACAAGCGATGACAGTGCCAAATAAAGTGAATTCATTACTTTGTATAATTTTAAGGCGTGGGCCCTTTGTACGACTGCAATGCTACGAAACGCTTGATGTGGAATTATTAGATTGCTTTATCCGTTTGGCTGAGCAATTCCGGCCGTCGGATAATGCGTACTGGGCTTTTGTCGCCCAGCGCCTCAGGGCATCGAGTGTCTTAGAGAGCACGTTGTTATTTTAGTTAGTAGCAGTTAGTAATTACCTGCTTGCTTGTTTGCTGCTGACAGATCCAATTACATTAAAGGGATCGAACCCTATTCCATTAGACAGCACACATTGTTACTTCAACAAACGCATTATATTCAGCCTATGATTGTATTACGATTATCTACGAGTATTCAATGTAGAATGCTTTTAATGGTTAGTGGGTTCTATTTATTTTATTACAGCTATACGTAATATGTATATTTAAACGTGTAACCGTAGGTCTCAAGAAGTTAAACGAAAATGTATTTACGGTGCCCGAACAAAACAGTAAAATAATTATTTTACAAGTGTTAAAATACAAGCTTTTGCCTGCGGCTTCGCTCGCGTAAAAATAGGTAAAGTTAGCTCATGTACTTTTTAAAAATAGAATGTAGCCTATGTTACTCGTTTATAATATACCTTTGTAATGGCGAAGAATATTAAAAACGGTCGAGTAGTTTTTGAGTTATATCCATACAAACAAACAAACGAACAAAAAATTAAATCTTTCCTCTTTAAAATATTAGTATATATACATATCTATACTAATATAGATTAGAGAGTAAAACTAGAAATATATATATTTAATTATTAAAACAGTGTAAATCGTGATTAATTATTAGGAATTCAGACTGTTTTGGCTAATTCATATCTTTTGAGGCATGACGTTAATTTCGAAGGATTGGATTGGGTTTAGTTCTCTACTAATCTTCTCACACTTAATATTGACAACTCAAAGTAAGGTATAGTCTTTTTTCTTATAAAATGTGTCCAGCAACAAATTTGTTTCTTACGTAAAAATCATAAGTCAATTCGTTTTTAAATGCTTATCCTTTCTTGGTATACGCAACATAAAAATCCAAGGACTAGAGCTCATCTCTCGTGGGAAAAGCGCATCAGAAAACTTAGCTCACGTAGAAGGAAATTAATATAAATCTTCCGAAAACTTCGATCTATCGCTGGTTTTGCTATATTTAAAGCTAGCTTATTTATTTTTGATCCTATCTATCATAGCCTATTTTATTCCAATATAGAAATGCGTACCCGTTTGTTACATTATCAAATTGAAAGGAGCACAGGAGGCTGTTATCGAAGTTTCAATCATCCTATACCATAATATTCTATTATGGTATGCTGTATATGCTGTACTCACAGCAACCTAGCGCATGAATGATAAAACTAACAAAAGCGGATACGTAAAATCTTTTTAAATCTGGCACCATAACTTAATAGCAGAAAATCAAAGAATTGTTAAGAGCGATTATCAAAATTATTATTAAAATTAAAACAACAAACACAGTGTAAATTACTGATATAATATATGTATGTACTTGTAATTATAAACATCACTTAAAAGGGAGACACTGCCTCCCAATATGTACGTGAAAACCCAACTCGTAATATAGAGCTTCACAAAATTGAACAAACATTGTTTTAATCATAATATATATTTTATTTATTATAATTATTTTAAATGACTGCTGCTTGCTTTTTGCTGACTTTAAATAATCAAAGTCAGCAGAAAGCCAGTAGGTACACACTACTTAGTTATGCGGTCTCATTGTAGTTCAAGGTTTTGTGTATAATCACATCGATGCGTTTCGTCGTCGTATTCGCCTTTTTTTCAAATGGATAATATTAACAAAATAGCTATTCACATATTATGTTTTCTTCTATGGTATAAAGCTATAAGTGTCTGAGTCAAATAACCCGCACTTAACCAGATTTTAAATAGGCCATACTGTCATTTTTAGTTCATGGAAGTCCTTCACGATTGTATTTCCTATTTTACAATTTTATAGGCTTACTATTACTTAAAATGTAAATGCATCTGTGTTTCTCTATATAACGATCATGTTATTAATTTATATGTATATCTACTTGTGACTTAAAAATATATCAGTATCAGTAGTACCTCTAAAGGCAGTTCACATCTTTTCGATTTACTGCTATACGGTTTGTCATAAAATGATAAACAAAAATTACTGCATACGACCTCATTTGAATATGTTTACATACGTCACTCACAATCATACCAGCAAACACATTCATGGTACCATCATATGTGTGAACGAAGGGTAAATCTGTTTTCCCTTCTACAGTTGTAAAGTACGCGTAGGATTAGGATTAAACATTATACTGCTGAAGATACATTACTTAAGTCCGCAAGTAAGCATTTATACAGGTCATATTAGTATATATACGAAGTAAAGGGGTACCGGGTGTTAGACTCGGCTTATCATTAGTATACCAATAGCAACAATAACCGCAACGGACTGATGGCAGCTATGTTGTAGTTACTGCATAATTGATGTGGTTATAGAAGCACTATTAATAGAACTTGCGGTTGTGTTGTCAATCGTAGTATTGTGTACACAGCTTAATATATATACTGTGGCCAAAATTCTGATTGTCCCACTGATTTACAGTTTGTTGGTGTATATTAGCCTATTAGTTAATTGTAATAGAACACATTGTGTGCTGTATAACGATTATCCTCTCAGGTTGTTCTTAAGGTTTTTGCGTTGACAGGTATCAGTCTACAGAATATGAGTTCAAGACCAAACCAAATACAAGTAGGTACTGTCAAGAGTCGTCTTATATCAATTCAGCGTCTTCTGGCGACTGCCTACTACCATCTGCTAATGTTATAAAGACAATTCTATTTCTAGTAATCCAAGACTCCCCTGCAGATAACAGTCGCTTTAGTAAGTGTACTATGAACACCTAGGTTGGTAGGCCGCTTGATAAGACTCTCGGAAGCGAGGGCCTTAGACCGCATTTTCGGATCTGTGTATAAATAAAAATATTGCGTTGTTCTGAACTCAATGCTAGCTTATGCATCTAGATAGCTTGGGAGTGTAAGAAATAGTACTGATAATCCTTAGATATTTTTTAAAATATACAGCAAAAAAGCGAGAGATTTAAATACCAGTATAATTTTAAGAAGTAATTAGCTTCTACTACTTAAAATAGCTATTATCAAACAATGTGCGACCTTGGTTGCAAAAATCTATTCCACAGGAGATGATATCATGCTATGGTTTACTATCTTTATGCAAAAAATCACTTTGATCTGGTGCTCTGTTGCTGCATGAATGAAAGACAAACCTCATTCCTTCATTTTTGTAATATTAATAGGGATAGCGATTATAAATCATTTTTCTGTTAATGTTCAAATTATAGGTGGTACTCGATTATTTGTCATGCCAATTTTTCATATTAATTATTGGGATTATTAAGATATTAATACTTGATGACTTTTTCAGAACAATATAATAAATAAAATAAACATTTAGGAGCTTTAAAAACATTAATATAAACAACGGATGGATGTGTAAATGATACCTAGACAATCTGCATAGTAAATCAGAAGGCCCATTCTCTTAATAAAACTATTCAAAATAGAGTTCCGACCTAGTGTAGTAGACCTAGAATATTTTAGGAGGATACTAACTGTGAATGGTATTCGCCAAAATTAAAATGAATGCCAAATATAAACATAAATTGTATTTCGGTTCACATTAGACGTTTATTAGACAAAATTGTATTTCTATTTCGAACAATTTTTTACGAGAATTGGTGCTCAGAATGCTGGTAATCTTCGACACTCGCACACTAACAATAACTTTATATCTGATTAATGGCGTATACAAAAAATATTGCCTGTAGTTCTGTAATTGTCATCAAATACATACCTACTCGTTTATATACTTATTGTCTTTTGCGGATCTTTTAAGAATAGAAAAGGTGTTAAGCTGGTTTAGGCATGTAGAAAAATGGACGAGAAAAGACTGACTAAGAGAGTTTATAAGGCTAGTGTTAATGGAACAGTTGCAAGGGCAAGACTTAGGCGAACGTTTCTCGATTAAATCAGACACGTTCTGGCCAAAAGCAAGGTTAGGAGCACTTTAAACCGGCGAGCGTATATGAGGAATGTGATGAAAGTGAATGTAGCCAGAGAAGTGTGTCAGGATCGTAGCAAATGGAAATCCGTAGTCTCTGCCTACCACTCTGGGAAACAGGGGTGAATCTATTAATGTATGATTGTCAGGTCTCGAATTCAATAGGGTTTGGTACCTATCCGGTTGCATAAAGTAGCATTAGGTATTTTGTGAGTCGTTACTTAAAATAGCCAGATTTCGTAGGATTTATTTGGCGTTTGCACATGTTGCCCAGTAGCGGCAATGGGCTCGCTCTCTATTAGGTAGGGCTTGAAAAATACGTTGCAAATAAAATAAATTCGTATGCATGGTGACATAACAGTTAAAATAATAAAACTCTATTTGCTTTAAACAACTTTAAGGCAAATAGAATTTCATTATTTTTGCTGTTAAGGCAATTTAATGTATTGAAGCATTTATAATAATAATAATAATATCAGTCCTTTATTAAACTGTCCCACTGCTGGGTAGTATAAATATAGCAGCAATAGCCTAGTGGGAGACCGTTGGACTGCATGTCTGAGAGGTCTCCATAATATTCTCGAAGATATGTGAAGTCTGCCAAGCCGCAATGGGCCAGCGCAGCGTGGTCGACTATGGCCTAACCTTTCTCACATTAAGAAGAGGCCCGTGCCTTACAGTATTTATAAAAAATTGAAAAGCTATGCCTAAATTGTAGAATTAATTTAAAGTTTTGATTAGCGTAAAAAACCCAGGCTTGTTTATTTGATTTTATAAGTCAAACTAATTAATCGGTCGGTCGCAAACACAGGTGTTACCTTGTGCCGCTGTACCAATGAGGCACAGTTATAGATAATTCATAAAAATGGATATCTGGATGGATCGATGAATGAAGAGAGAAAGTGAGTGTTATTGAAGCAGTCAGATAGAATTCATAAGCATGCAGATAGTGGGAGAGAGATATATGCATGCATTTCGTACAAAAGTGTTCTTTTTATACTTTTAGTACAATATCATATCTCATAGTTATTGTAAATTTCACTTCCTGTGCGTGTTTTAACTGATATTATATGTACCAGTTAATGCGTTTTTCATAGTTATTATCAGAATATAAGACTAAACTATTATACATATATATACCTATATATAGAGATGATGATAATCGCATTGTCATAGTCTTTCTTGTACATTTTCCTGCACAACGGTGGTAGTATTAGTAGACGTTGAACGAAATATCAAAAAAATGTATATCAATTATTTTCAAGTATCTGTCAAGCTGTAAAAAGCTAGTATTTATGTTGTTACTTACCTGTGGCATAACCGCAGTTGACAAAGTAGAACTAATGTGGCACACTGTTATCTCACAAAGAGCAATTCTCTCATTTACCTCAACGCAGGTGTTGGCTTACTGAAGATTTGAACTCGTTTTACTGAATGTTATAACAAAATAATTTATCTACTGGTTGTTGGTTTTAATATTGGTAGAATAGTATGTATTTGATCATTAATATAAGGAAACTGCCACAAACTATCAACATGATAGCACGATTTATTTGTTTCATTTATGTGAACAATAAATCACCAATAATTCCTGAAAGTTGAATTATGAAAAATGTGTCTTAGTAGACACCGAAGTTATATATAGAATAGATTAAGTTTTAAGAACTTACAGGTGATCTGTGCATTGATACGTCGGTAAAACTTTACCGATTATCTAGTTATTCATTCATCGAGCACAACCCAAATTATAATACGGTAAGTTGCTATATACACAGAAATCTTTGAATTGTACAATATTTTAAATAATTCAGTTCAATGCATGATTACCGCGGTTTTACTATAGATGAAATAGTAAAATTGATAAAGAACATGGTTAAACAAATTTGTTTGCTAGACAAATCAACAGATAAAGAGATTTATAAGATAAGAAAATTAGAGAAACAGTTGTTCATCTGAAAATTAAGGATGCAGTTTGACTCTAAGATAGAAAGTATAACGACAATTGATTAAATACAGATGACTATAAAATTTGCAAACAATTACAATTAACAGAAACTCTATCAAAAAATATTTTTAATAATTTTCGGCTACATAGAACGATTTTACACTTGTACTCAGGCTATAACGTGGTTGGTAATTTGTTCCAACCGGATACAAATTTGTAACCTAATTTACAAAAATGTTGCTTCATTTGAATTTTCAAATATAAGCTAGAATTGTCAGACTCGTTTTGGTTTTATATCAGCAAGTTATAATTGGTACGAAAGCGGTACTTATAACCATATATATTGCGACAGTTTGCAGGCCTTTGCTTATCTAATAGTACCATAGTAACCCTCATACGCTGCGTAACACGATAGCTAGCTGAAACGAGTATTGTTCTTTTGTTGTCTTTGAAAGTGCCCGAATATGATGTTAACTTTACTATAACCGCAATTGTAAGATAATTTGGCGAGCGCCTAAAGTAAAGCGCAATTTTATTTGAGAACATATTTTTAAAAATGTGGTACATTTCTTGCGCTAAGTTTGTTTGTTCATGTTGTTGTACGCTATTTGATAATACAACGGACTACATTTCACCACAAAACAAAGTATGTTTCATAACTTTGATGTGTTGGTTTGAAACATATACACATATATGTACAAACCGTAGGAAAATATAGGTCGCGCCTGTTATGGTGATAGATTATTAGAACAGTTCATGTACACACTTACATCTTTGGAAACTAGTTACATTGATCGAGATCTTTTCATAAGAGGCAAAAACTGATCAGTTTAATCAAGTCGGCAGCTGGGCGTCAATCAAGGCACCTCGTTACCTAAACGACCAGTGATTTTCTTTCCCTGACTGAGCGCGCTTCAAACTATCCTTGGATCTCATTCACTTATTGATGAGTAGTTTTTGTAGTTTTATGTTGTATTATTATATTCATTTGACTGATTCAATAATAGCAGAATGTACTAAAATTAATTGCTTTGTCTGGTCGTTTATGGCAGAAGGTTTTATCCTAAATATAAAGGTTTTATCCTAAATATAATTCCCATGTGGTTATTTGTGTTGATTGAAGTTATAATTTCAACATAATCTAGACACAAACAAATTTATTTAAATACTTAATGTCGTTATACATTTTGTTACTTGAAGACAAGCAATAAATATATTTCCGTTAAATACACTAAGTTCTATATATTTGGGGCCCTTAAGGGTAAAAGGTTACTCTCAGAGCAACCGCGAGTGTTTAAGTAGTGCGTGGCAATCGGCAGTTACTTTCGTGTTCGTGTGCTTATTCACTGAATGCATAAAGGTTACGGTGAAAGGTTAAAGTTTTGATAGCAAACACTTGCAATGTCATTCCTACTTATGCTAGCGAAATTTATTATTCTCTAATATGTTAATGTTCAGTATTTAATTCACGATACTAAGCCATTGAACAGTGAAGAGGTTGTTGTAAATTAAATATTAGACTATTGTAGTCCATAACGCAAAATGTGGTAGTGGCCTTGGCATGGTTATAAGTAAGGTTTATTTGTAGGAGTCAAGGCGACACGAATCATGCTCGTATGTATACTCTCATTCAGCGATTGTGTAATTACAAACGTTACCATTATTTTCAGTTAGTTCATGTATTCGACCTCATGAATTATTCCGTAGGTACGCTATTGTGCTGTACATACCGACGTCATACTGTAATAATTGATAACTTAATACTCGTGGGATGTAAATTTTTGAACATTAGGTTCACTTCACGTAAAATAAGCGCAATTATTCCGCTTAACAAAATAAAATCTAATATAAAAGATTGTGTATTACTAACTTGATTTTGCTGTTTCTAAAATCTATAATTCTAACATGAAGCAACAATAGAATGAAATAATGATAAAATCTCCATGGCGTTAGGCGAGAACGAACACCAATAGCATCATTAAACATGTTGACCGGCGACGTTAGTTACTGAGATAGATCGTATGTACCGGCAAATAAGATGCAGTTTTGCAGTGCGACTTCGCCGAGCGCGATTACCCGGTATCACACAGAAGTACGGACTATAATGATAGCAATAATTTGACCGTAATCGGCCGCATGCCGCTTTGTAGTCGCCTTGGGAACCAAGTCTGATTTTAAGCTGGCTCTATTTTGCGCATCACTGGACAACTATCTGAATCAACGAGGATAATTGCCGCTGTTAGCTTAATAGAGAGCCTGTTATAAACTTGCCGTACCTATAAGTATTTTATTTCGGATCGAACTTAAAAACAAACCAAGGGATACGGAAGAGCTCACGTAACATAGGCAACTATGCAAGCTAATAATATTCATAGCCAAGTTCCGCTTAACTCCGTTTAGTTCTGGGATAAACTTGTAACGGTAATTAAAATAATTTGGCGAGACAAGTAAGCGAACTTAGTAGTGACGCGAATGATTTAGTGACCTTGTTAATGGGTTAACTTCGTCAAAGTTAGGCCCGACGCGCACTGGGACTCCTTGTTAACGCGCCACGGGTGTTTTGATATAATTTATTTATTTAGATTACATGCGTGGTACACTGTACGTAGAAACTTACATTTCTGTACATGTGATCATCAAATTACCATCCTATATCTATAAATAAATAAGATAAACAACAAATAACGTTAATATGAAATAATTACATCTCATTTAAGCCTGTTCACTCAGTAGACTATTGTGTAATGAAAGTAAATTCATTACACAATAGTCTACTGAGTGAACGGTTTTCATCAATATATTCAAGAGAAATTGAAATTAAATTAATCAATATTCGCTTTACGAAACGAAGATATTTATATTATCGTTCACACCATAAGTGGACTAATTATTATTTATCTATCGGATCAGCCGTCTTCATGTTATTTCTCATAAACAACAATTGTTTATCGTAAATTGGAGATTTCTCAAGAAAAATAACCAGATTTTGTGCAGTCATGTGAACATTTTATTTGTAGTGGAAACGGGACGCTTTCGAAAAGATTTCTTACATGAAACCCATTGAGCCAGTGCGAACGTAACTCAGAGCGGTGAGCGTACGGGACACGCGGACAATAATGGCAGCCATAATTTGCCTGTAATGGGCCTTACACTATCGCACTGTCAGCCCTACCAAAAAGAAGCTTCTTTCTCCTAAATCTTTTTGCGAGACGAGATGAAGCTCTTTAGCACACTTTTAGCGCATTGTAATGTACGTGCGAACCTGCGAACTAGGGTACATAGTTAAGATTTATTTCATTCTTTCTTGTCGTCACGGACTTGTTACATGAAACAACGTTTTGTTTGTGTTACGATGACGAATATTTTTATTGTAATGTTAGTCTTTATCCTCTTCAGTTTTAACTACATAACTTAACTAGCGTGTTACTCTTTGTAATACATACCTACTCACGCAATACGTCCTCTTTTCACCAGCTATGTTTTTAGTCCTTACATAGTACGGTTATGAGCTTTTAGGCATCTATTAGACTTTCTACACTCCGTGTTGCTAAAGATTTCCCAACATTTTCTATGAGTCAAACCCGAAACACAACATCACATGAAATCGCTCACGAACGTAGGAGTGAACGACAAACCAGTCGATAAATAACAAGAAGAAAATTGATGTCAAGATTTACTGTATTACTGGAACCATGATTATATTCATAAGATGTTTGCGTTACAAGTATATGAATGTACTACAGACTATTGAAAGCTAAAGAACGCATATACAAGTTGCCAATATGTCAATGATGTTCGACTAGATTTGAAAATGTTAACGTTATTTATATTCGTGAAGTGGGAGCGCCGCTACGACTGTGACGGATGGTATGAAGACGGAGTACCTTCCGCCCCGGGGACTCCTTTATCTATACAGGACAGAATTATTATGCGCTGTTTAGAATCGGCATCATGTATGTACGACATTCTACGACATGTGCTATGCAAATTTCCTAGAACAGTGAATTTACAAGATATCTTACAAGAAATGACCATTGGCATACCTAATATATAGCAGCATACTTTAGTACGTAGTCTTATAAGTACAATAAGGTGATTACATTTTTATTTCTACTATACTGTCAAAAAAGCTTATGAAACTACTACCATTCCTCATTGTAAGTGGTTAGTGATCATCTTGGTCAGTACAAGCTTGCAACACCGGGGGTGCCGCTCGTAAATTGCCATTTCTTAAAAAGAGTTGTGTTGAGTCAAAGGACACAGGTCACGCTAGTCTCTTGCTGACAGCACGGCACCTTGAACCCTGGAATCCCCACAGACCGCAGAAACATAGAACAAGGTCCTATGTTTCTGCGGTTATTCAGCACAGCGATTTGAGTATAATCCCAGGTTAGAAAGCGGCGCTGTTTCATAACTGTTTTGGTTTTATGTAATTTATTAGTTTTATTTTGATTTTAAATCTAATAAAATGCCTATGACCACATAATAAAAATACTGTACATATGTAAGATCTCTTTATAAGAGCTATAAAAGACAAAAAAATAATAATTTCAGAATACTTGTCTGTCTGTGTGTTTGTACGTGCATCACGCAAAAACGATTGTACGAACTCGAATGCGGTTGTCACAGTACTATTATAGGAGGCTTAACTTAAGATCTGGTGCATGGTTTACTTTAAGACGCCCGCCTAAAACTCGAAAACTATGTATAGGTACTACCTACTTCTAAATTTTATGCGTATAAACCACAACTAAGATCTAGTATAATATAAGTACATTTTGTATATCCTTATATCTGACTAATTAATATTATAAATATCAATCTGAGCATTTGTGAAGATGTCGGGCAGCACATATGTTTTTACCGAAGCTCGCGTAAACCTTTTAAGGGCTTTGCACGAAAACTTACACAAAGATAGAACATGCCCTGGATTACACATAGGATAGTAGCATAGATAGTCCTGGGCGGAGTCCAGCCTCTGTCGATAAGATTAATGTTTTAAAATGTTGCTAGGAGACATGTAAGTGATAAGTCCATACCTAATTATAATGGACTGAGGAGATGTATATCAGATGCGTATAAAAATTTTAGAGTGTAACGCGAATGGTCTGCAAGAACAAGCATGTCATAAGAAAATCTCTACAAAGCATAACTTATAAAAGTTCATAAAAATGCTAACTCGACCAAAAACAGAATGTTTATTCAGATTTTATTCAGTAGTTAAAATACTCAGTAAATCTATTACTGAATATTTTAAATAATAAATGAATTAAGCAATAATATAGAACTTTATTTTGAATAAGAGCCTAAGAAAACATTAAACAGGTGCTGATATTAAATCCAAAAATCCTAATATCACGGCTCCTGTATTGCAAAAGAGAATAAAACATAAATCCCACTTCACAGAACTTCTTTCTTTTCCTAGCCTTATTGCTCCATTGGGTTTCTGTTAAACAGCTCAAATATAACAGAATATCACATTTTCCAAAGATTCGTAGACATCTGATTTTAAAATATTAAGAACAGATGTCAGAATACGTAACTGAGTCCCCATAGCGACTTTCACAAATGTTCAATACAGCCGGGAACTGACGGTTTTCCTTGCTCGTTTTTTTAGCAAAAATCGGCGTTCCAATTAAATGATGCATTATAGATATACATGTAGCGAGATTTTTCAAATAGAAGCTGTAGGAAAAGACGACTTGTTTCGTGTACGGGAATGGTTTTTGTTATTACAGGTTTCCCTGAATTGACAAGGTCACTTAGTTTATTACAAACAAGCCTGTTCGTACAAATGGCGAGAAAGAAATGACAACAAATAAAATTAAAAGAAAGCAGTTTTAATTCTTTGTTTTATGGGAGCTTTTGAAATTCTAAATATGTGAATAAACGAAGCCAAAGGCGTGGTCAGTGCAAATGTTCTTGAAGCTCTCGTAGCCTCTATCTTAATTAATCTCGAGCCGGCCTGCGGTCTTTATTACAACCTTCACGCTTCGTTTAACAGCTTTTGGGAATCAGTCAATTTGAAACATCTGTCTGAATAAGCCTACATTGAAACGTATTTTTATTAATATTGCCAACAATAATAGCGTCTATCCTAACTTCCGATTTACATGTATATGAGTAAGTTTATTTTTGTGTGGTGAACTGCGGATTTGGCGCCTCTACACGCCATCTGTATGATGACACGTAAGCATGCCAAGTAGTGTGAATTTTAAACTATAATTTAAAGTTAACTAGACATTATACTGCATGGTATTTAGTTCATAGGCAATCATTTACACATTAACCTGAATAACTTTTAGTATTTATCTGTACATGTTAATTTACAAAATGTTGATCTATGATTTACCTCTATATTGGCATAATATTGTCTTCTATTTACGCGAATATTATTCATTGAAATTAAACAACTATATATATACTATAGTGTAACAGTTTTCAAAATTTTGTAATAAAGTGTCAAATAAACAACGCGATAAAATCCGTATATAGTAGTTTAATTTCGATCTATATTGGCAATTTGTAATACCAGTTCTCTGCTTTATCATCCCACCTATGTATGTATCTATAATATAAATATATGATTAACTTTACCTATCTAGGTATGGTTGTTTATTTCAATACGTGTTTTGCGTCATCTCGTTCTGAGGCAGTGTAGTTTTCGATTATAAGATTGAAAATAATAAAGGTAAAAATACAATCCTGTGACATTGGAGCCAGAGTTTACAGCAGCTCGATAAAGACTGATGTAGGCAATCTATCTTTTGGCAGCCTTGAAGTAACGTCCAAAACTATGCAAGCGTTTCGGAGGCGATCATAAAGAGGAGAAGAGCTTGCAATGGGATATCGTGTTTGTCAATATTGATGGCAATCGAGAACTAGAGCCAACATAGCGACTTTAGTATCTTCTATACCCGCCCTCATCGCCAATTACTTTAAGTAGTGTGGAGATAGTGCTATGGGCTATCTTTAAACCGGATTGTAGTAGGCTGTTTTATACTATATTATTCTTATTCCCTACAAAGTTGGCAGAATACCAGAGCTAAGGGAAAAATAGGTATGGGAGTCAGCTGGTTGAATGATCTTGATCCGGGATAGTGACTAACATGCGATAATTTTTTTTTATACGCCTTTTATGGCACACAAGCTTATGTGATGGTAAATGGTCACAGTAGCCTATTGACGCCTGTAATTATACCAGAGGCATCACTTGCTCGTTGCTGACCCTTTCGGAAACGAAACAAAGTGGAAAGGAGAAGGAGTGGGAAGGGGGTAAGAGGGTGATATAGGCCTACGGCACTCTCACTCACCGAACGAAACACAACAGTAGGAATACTGCTATTTCACGTCGATATTCTGTGAGAGGGTAGTCCTTCCCTGGTCGAGCCGGCCCATTCATGCTGAAATCAGCGAGGCTCTACTACATTACATCATGTAAAATAATGACTGTCGCCGCCCACGGCATTTTATTTGATGCACATGATTGTGTATCCAATTCTATAATAAAAAATAAATCTATGTCATAAAATTTGTCAACATCAAATGTAGTCTAAAAATATATTAAGATATTTATATAATCCAAATTTTACGTTAGAAATTAAAGTGGCCTAATATTGAGGATGTAGTGCTTTAAAAACATGTTTTATCTACTCAAGACACCATTTGTATACGAGTACATGCCTTAAAATACAATTTACTAAAATTTATCATAACCATTTAAGTTATTTTCAGCGTCGAGCAACAATTTTCATCAGTTTTTTTCTATACGAATCGTAAGGAAAATTGACCTAATTCCTTTCTTGCTGTTTCTATTTTTACAGATTTTAGTTGCTATTTACATGATTAGACTGATGTTTATGACAATTCAACAGTTGCGTTGTTCATATTATTATTTAGGTAGGTACTACGATGAGCTAAGAAACCCTGCAGCAGGATATCCCTATGTATTTTGAACTATATACAACATAATAGCAGTGTGTATTAGGTATTCAGTCCATATTTAAATGAATAAGTAAATAAAAGTTATTATTTCGTAAAATAATTTTTGATTCGTAACCATAGCGACCTCACCAGTTAATCACCAGCAAACTATGCAATAAATTTAATATAAGTTTTAATTTTAACCATAATTACATTATATTTCCCGTAAACGCGTTGCGTATAGTAGGTAGATTTCCCGAAAGGAATAATAGGTACCTACTTTTGGTTCAGTTTTCAGTTGCCTTTGGACTACGTAGTTCAAATATATTGCACTAGATGGCGTAGTTTGAAACATCTTCGGCTGAGAAGTTAACAGGTACTCTAATAGATGGCGCTTTTAACAAAATAAATATCACGTTGCTGAAAACTATATCAAAAATACGCGATAATGTGAGAATATTGATTTAGTTTTAAATTACTTTATAATATTATGGTCACTGATGATGATTAAAATACTTTTAAACAAACAAATCTGCTGTAACCAACCTTTAATTAGGCTAACAATTTGTCTTAAACCGTAGTACCTTTCTATTATATAAAATCGACAATATAAAACATAATCACAATAATTAAAAATACCTATCATAATTTTGGGATTTATCGTTTGTTAACTGAATAAGCATTAAATACTATTGATAAGGGTCAGTAAACCAAATTAAACTTTTATGAAGGTCTTTTAAAAGGCTATTGTCAAAGGATAATACTGAGGGATAATGGTAATCTCCTTTTATGAAGTGGTCTCTGGAGCCTAATTTAATTTTAAAAGAAGTAAATCTTCCCAGTTCCCTTCTTTACGAATGCATTACCGCACCTAACTAGTGTTCAGCACGCAATCGTACCTACCCTACCGATTTCAATTAATTCCATTACACTTTTTATGTGCACTTGTGTATATTGCTTCAATGGAAAGTTAGGTGCCTACATATTACTATAAAATAATAATTACGTAATATTGTCTTCTATTTACGCATGAAATTAATTTTATTTTTACTATTTGTACCTGTGAGCGGTAGTGTCGCGCGGAATAGGCCGTATGTATGTATACATTGTATATTGTGAAGTTGCTTTTAACGCCGTTGTAACCTCGACTGGCCCTCTGACACTGGCTGTCAATATCGGGCCCTTGTTGGAAAACTTTTCAAAATTGGAATTCCGAAGTTCAGAGAAACGTGCCGGCTCGCGAAGCCCAGCGCACGCTTCGTCTCTCAAAGGAAATTCGGTAACGGGCCATGTATTTACGCCGGAATTGAATTATCTACTGTGGCGTAGATTATTGCATTTACTGAGCGTGAAATTGCTAAATACTGGAAAGGAAAAACATTCAATTATTACTTGTCGTGCTTTTTACATTTATTATTCCGCTGTATTCGCTGGAGATTGGAGTGGATAGATGACGCAGTAAATGCAAAGGATCCCTAAGTATGAGTATACCTACTTAGGGAACTAGTTGAAAAAGAGTCAAAGACTAGACTACTATAGGCTAATAGCGACATAGCGAACAGAGAGAGAGAGAGAGAGACAACATACTTACTTAGATACTATAACAAACTACTTAGGTGCATTGATCATAATGTATTTTCTCAGAATAATACTGTAATTACCAGTAGGTATTACAGTATTATTCTGAGCCTTTTGAAACATCACATTGCTTCGGTGATGCAGCGGTAATGTATGCGAATATTGTCGAGGTCTCGGGTACGATGCCTTAGTCGGACAAAAATATATTGGGTTTACTTGTTCAGAAATTCTTAGTAGCGGCACAAAGTATGAAGGCATAGCCTTCGGCTCGCCTCTTTATCGCCTTGGAACTATAACAGGCGAAATGTGGGTATTATATAAGCGTGAGACTATCTATGAAAAATTATTAGTGACCCGACTATATTCTTAGTGCTCCGATGAGACAGTAATTTGCTGGACTCTGACTCAAAAGTCATTGTGTCAAGGAACTAATTTAGATTCACGAGAATCACAGTAATAGTATAAATAAAATATCACGGTTCTGTACGGTACGAAACCGTTTTTATTATATTGGAACTAGCTTGTTTGAAACCCGATATTTTAAGAAAGTGTTTAGCTGTCCTATATGTACATAGGACATCGAAACACGTTGATGATGATGATGTGTTCAATTCGATATGTCAATACACAGTTAAACATTGATTGTGTAAATATAGATTCACCTACGCAACATCAATCCCTGAGGAGTCATGACGAAATATCGCTGTCATATAATTCATTTGTACTCGTATCATACTTACGTAATTTAATATTTGATTGGAGAAAAAGTAATGACGTCATCGTAAATTTTTTTTAAATCCTTACTATCTTATGACGTCATACGAACTTTTCTGGCTCTTTGTAATGTAACTATTGACGCTTGACTACGTGATACACGTGGTCAACGTTGACAAGGCAGCATTGCGAATGTTAAAGCTGGAGATTCACGATTAAGAGGTTGTGGGTTCTATATCCACTCATTGTTTTCGTGAAACCGCAAGGATTTAAGTTAGCTAAAAGGGTTTTACCAAGAAGTTCGGCAAGTAATTTGAAATTCAAACTTTGAAGACTGTTTCGTGGGACCGTTGAGGCATATACCTGGCTAGTGAAAATCTCCATAACATTGTTAATTTATAAGTCCAGAATCAAAGTGTTGTTATCATAACAATAAATGTCGACTATTACGGACGTCTCCTAGTGGTTGCCTCGCCACTGCCACTGCGTCAAGTGTTTCGGGTTCGATCCCCGCACGGGACAAAAAATTGTGTGGAGCGCTAATTATTGTTCCAATTCTGGGTATTCTTTATATTCTTTTATTATTACTTTATTGGTTTGAATTTTTGTACAGTCCTCCTCGACAGAAGAACGTTACTTAGTGCGGAAGTAGACTTTTTAAAACGAAACGAAACCAAATTAAATTATGCTACGGAAATGCATTACTTGTGTACTGTGTGTGTTTTTATACAAATTCGTATAACGATTTACGTGTCATTGAGTAGCAAGCATCCAAAATTCTATAATATAATATCTATAATATTAGTTAAAACTTAGATTTTGAGTCTTAGTGATTCTGAAGGAAAAGAACATTGAACTTTTTGTTTTTTGAATTCCTTACTTTACTCATACCTAGTACTAGACTTATAAATAATGATAACGTTAGATACTTTAGGAAACGGCTGAACCTAAGTTATCTTTTCATATTTAATAACTTCATTTAGTAGAAATATACTATTCAATGAGTGCTTTGCTTATTATTATTTTTATGAAAATATTTCGTCAATATCAAATTTTTGTTGCATCTCCTAACATTTTAAAGACGATTAAAGGTAGAGTATTATTGCCATACAACAAGTATTCTTTAAAAACAAAATTAAATTAAATCTTAATCCAAACTAATAAATGCGACATCAGTGTGTTTGTTTCGCTTTCGCGTCTTAACTACTCGACGACTACTTACTCTCAATCCGACCTAAACTTAGAAAACTAAACTTAATCTTAGAAAATGTCTGAAACTTGACATAAAATGCTAATAAAGACATAAAATTTAATCATTACGCTATTACATATATGTACCTAAATTTTAAAATCACCATTGCGTAGCTAAAACTATTCATTTTATTATTTCGAAGTAAGTGAATTAAGTGAAGTAACAAGTAATGGACTTTTATTTGTATTCTCATCATATTGATCATCATATCACACCTATAAAATATAATATTATCCAATTCTATGATTCAGTTAGGCAAACCCGAGAAAAAGGTTTTGCTTTTTCACTGTGTCCAAAGACCCCTGTGTCCTTTTCTGTACAGCAAGACTTTTAATAATACTTTGAGTTCATTCTGCGTAAATAGGAACTCCGAAAATTATATTTTGTATAGGTACTTTGAAATAGCTACACTTCAAGACGATGAGACGACCACCATCTTAGTTAGTCTCCTCGTGACCATGGCTGCTGAAAAGTAACCGAATCTCCCTCTCGGGAAAAGTGTAGGTAAATTTAAAAAGTTTAATTGGTTGGTTCAAGATATCTGTAAATAGTGTTTTTGAAATAACCGTGGTATAATCCGTATATAGTAGTTTAATTTGCGTAAACTACGTTTAATTTTTTATTTAATAGCACAACCATGTGGTTGTCCTATTAAATAAATAAATAACATACATATTTATACAATATTACATTTCGTTACATAGTATTTTGTCTGATATGTATTTCACTTACGACGTACATAACATACAAATGTTGCTTTTAGAGAAGTTAGGTGTTAACATTTTTATATATTATCTATTATAACTTAATCTAATTTCAATTTATTTTAAAACGGTCATCCTTTCACTAATATTCCCTAATAATTATCAAAATATTTGTAACAGCACTAACATCTATGAGCCAGAAGAGATTTTTACAAAAATTTTTCTAATATTTATACTAGGGCCAAAAATATATAGCAGTTAATAATTTAACCGATTTACTCTTTAATTGTTGCTTGGCACCTTTGCGAAAAATGCATGTCACTTTACGTGGTACGTATGTGTACAACTTTTACAGTCTATTATAAAATGATTGAAATATGATATAGCATTTACTTATCACGCAGCCTGCAGCGTAAAGGTCTCTATCATATTATGATAAATGGGCACGAACATGACAGGCCGTAAAGTTATATAATTACAATGATCCCAGATTTTTTTTATGCTTACACTAGTGACCTGCCTCGGCTTCGCACGGCTTTTTGAGTTTTGTCATGGGTACGATGGAAAGGGCAATACTAATTTACGATATGCAAGGTAACTCACATATTTAATTGTGAGTAGTTGAGTGATTGTGATAAAAATGATGAGTCTTGTTGTGGATGTCCAAATAAAATAAGTCTTGATAGATATGCATGTATATTTACTAGTACCAGTTATAATATAAAATAAATACATATTGAGGTGCGACCTAACTCAGTGGTTGCGGGGAGACGACTGAAGTGAGGGGCAATGTAATGGCGACCGACACACGAGTTTTGCAATAAAGTAACTACTCACATTACATTGACTCAGTACCGCTACAGATAAGTTACCTATTTGTTAAAATAGCTTCGAAAATAATGTTTTATTAATATGTAACAGAACAAAATGTTATTGTGCGCCAACGCCATTATGAGCTTTATTTCTTTAGTAGGTACTTACATTATTTTGATAGACCTCATAAGGTTTAAACACCGCAGGGCAGGTTTCCGTACAATTTATAAATTTAATTAGTATGTTGTGTGTACTAACATTAACCATGAGGAATAAATATCCGAGTCAGAGTTAAGGGGTTATGAAGGGCAACGCGAGACATCCACATATCTGTAGTTGCCCTTTACGACTGGATATAACGCGTAATATTTTTAAAAACCACACGGGTTTGTTTGCATGAGTAGTACAGCTTCACTAATTTCAAAATAGATGGACGACAGTTCGACCGGGGTAATATCTATATATCTCACAAAATATTCAGGTTATGTAGTAGTATTCATACTGTAGCGTATATATGTATGTGTGTGGTGGGTAAGAGCACCGCCTACCCACTACCCTCATTCACATATAATAACTGCTGCTGATTATCTAGCAGCAGACTGTGTGTTTTATTTCATTTGGGTTATGATGGGCAGTGGCTTTTTTGAGTATTCTCGGCATCGCTTATGTCATGTTAAGCAAACATAGCTATGTAATCTTGACCTCAAAAAACCAACAACATTAAGCTAGAGTAGCATCAACTGGAAAAGGGCTTTTATCCTTTTGCTCACCCCTATGGGAATATAGGGTAGAGATTATGTATATCATGTACTACTTTTCTGACATCATAGAACATAGCAAGTGGGTGCTACCTCGTCTGCCACCAGGAGCAATAAAAAATCTATATAAATGCATAAATTGTATTTGCATTATAAAAGTGGTAGTTGTTTGCAAAGCTTAAGGATGATATAAAGCGTGAGCAGCTTTATTAGACAGCGGAAATGAGTCTAAAGTTGCATTGTGGGGATTAAACGCAACCCAATTAACTGGCGCAGAGTCCGTGCCTGGCTCGACTCGATATCAGATTAGCTCCTCACTGGATTACATTAGTGACGTCATCCTATCCGCCATGTTATGTACTAACAATATCCCACCAATTATACCGCCGTCCCATTCAATAGTCATGCAGATTAGTGTCATCAACATATTAACACTCGGTACGTACCTAGGTATCTGTTTATCTTAATGCGATTGTGTTGTGATATCTTCACGAGACGACGTAAATTGCAATATAAGATTGATTGAATGCAATTATACATGACACTTGCGGATTATACATATAGGTTTTTGATGTTAGAATGTTTTTAAAGTCCCGATATAAGAAATACAAGTAGATAGTGGTAGGGGGCCTTTTATAAGAAACTAGCTGACCCGCGCAACTTTGTCTGCTTCACGTATGAAAATTTTCCCCGTCTTTGCAACATTTTTCATTGCTGCTCCGCTCCTATTGGTCGTAGCGTGATGTTATATAGCCTATACCCTTCCTCGATAAATGGGCTATCCAACACTAAAACAATTAGTTAATACTGATTAGTAGTTCTTGAGATAAGCGCGTTCAACCAAACAAACAAACAAACTCTTCAGCTTTATAATATTAGTATAAGTAGATAAAATGAATGACTTTAAAATAATTCAATCTTTGACTCATTTTTAGCTATACATAGTATGAAAAAAAATTATAGTTAAAATAAGTAGTACAATTATAGAGAAGTAAATTATTTTTTTGTATTTATTTTTTGCACTTTTTATATACGTACCTATATGGAAAAAAGTAAACAACAAAGTTATATTCACGTATATTCCACTTTGTTGTGTATTAATCCCATTCGTTCTGTTAAATTTATTGCCTGTCGTTTTCTGACAGATAAGGTGTCACTGACTTGTATTATGACTTTCGAGTCTGTAAAGTTTAAAAGGTAAGTACTTACTAAGCTTTACAGAACCAAATATTAAAGCAGGGTCACTTAGTGTGATAATTGATTAGTCTATTAAAATCTGCGCTTATTTGATCAGAAAACATAAAATATTTTATTGCTGCAATTCCTAATCTAATCTGGCACAGACATATCTTTGCGATAGTAGGCGAAATTGTATCAAAAAACAACAAGCTGACAGGTTGTTATTAGCAACTAACACACTGAATGTGCATCTTAAATTTCTAGAATGCAATTATTATTCTATGGACTTTTAGATCAAGTAATCGCAAGCAATCAAATAAGCAGTGTTACAACATTAATTTTTATATTATACTTAATTATTTAAAGTACCTAATGAGTATAATTTTTATCATATATCAGTCACATTTAAAATGAGTAATATTATTATTTCGTATAAAAAGCTTCGGTGGTCTCCATTAAAAATAGCGTTAATAAATCCTAACGTTCAATAAAATTGCGCGGAGCGGGCCTAAAGTATAAAAGATTACAGTTTAAGTGGCATTTTCCATTCGAATAATTTGAAAATGTTTAAGTAGTAATGTCTGTCTGTTCAATACCCCGCGCGAGTTTTGCTCGTTAAAAAGTTGTTCAAAGTGGCTAGTTAATATACAGTACTAGCGGGCGACTGCTGGAATATTCAGTCAGTTTAATCTAATGTTCTTCAGTGTCCTGTGAGAGAACTATGTGACACATTCATTGAGTTGTGTTAATCTCTACTAAGTCGCTTTACTTAGACGGTCGTTGCATCATCACGCCTTGTCACGCATTGTCGCTTCATCTGTGCTTAGTGATCAAAATGTACGTATAATTTGTGTGGTGAAGTTATATATATTATTTATACAAAAAGTGAGAATTACAAATTATGACTGTGGTGTGGAATTGCGTAAAGACCATGTGTGGTGTACGTGACAGGTATCAGTGCGATGCGGTCGCTTATAATATATAATGGACACGTAAAGCCTCGTGAAGCCGAGCAATGATATTGGACATCTAATTATAGGTGCATCATAAATTAATTAACTCCTAATTGTGTATCGACCATCTGTCTGTAGTATATGCGTCACGTACGAGCCTAGTGGCTGCTTAATTCGGGTATTCACTCAACCGTGAAACTCAGCATGATTTACATAGCCAAAATTGTTCTCTACCTATTTAGAATTCGTATCAATCGGTATAAATTTACATTTCATTTTCAACATTGAATTTTAAAATATTAATTCTGAATGATACTAATGCGAACCAAGTTTAATTTTCATAACAATCATTAACATTTCTGAATGTAAAGAATACAAACACAAAGAGACATTAGTAATGCTGACGTATTATCTCTCTTTTAAAGAATACTTTAATTGGTTTTTTTTGGAGATGTAACATAGTCTAAAAGACTCGTTAAGATTACCTGAATATATTTTAGAAAATATTTTTGTTATTTTTAAAATAGCTAGTTGTAAACGTCTTTGAAGCGACGTGGGTTTTGCGTTCTTATTTTAGTGTCGGTATTTGATTTAAGTATTGGTCATATAACGAATGTTATAAATGCTAATGTGAGTTTGTTTGTTTTTTTGTTACGCTTTCATGCTTTAACCCAGTAGTTAACTACGATCGATTCAGTAATCGATCGTCATAAAATTCCGCACATAATGTAATATTGTCTTCTGTTTACGCGAATGTTATTCATTGAAGTTAAACTACTTTATACGGATTTTATCGCGTTGTTTATTTGACACTTTATTACATCATTTTTAAAACTGTTACACCACTACTACTATTAAACTTTACAAATTTTTAAGCCACTTAAATTATTAATACTATTTGTATTTAATTTTACAGTTTTCCCGACGTTTCGGTTGCTTTTCTGCAGCCATGGTCACGGGGAGACTAAGATGGTAGTTATCTCAATGGTCTAGTGTAGTTATTTCAAAGTCCCTGAACATAATTTAATCATTGGTGTTGCTATATACGCAGAATACTTTGTCAGCGGTACAGAAATGGTCACAGAGTACCTTTCATTCAGGAAAAAGTACTGTTTCCGAGCGATAGTAATTAATTGACAAAATCTATATTAACGAGAGCGAAGCAGCGGGATGAATGTAGTTTTTATATAATTTCATGTCTTTCTGTTTTCCTTGGAGGACGAATTATTGTATAACACCAACATGGTATAATTAGCCACGTAAGAAAGGACGAGCTTATGTTCGTCAATCGGCCACAGTTGGTATCACTGTGTTGTCGAGTCTACTTTAAAAGAAAACTAAAAATGTAATATTTATTTTATTTTATTATTGAGGTTAGTAGGTTCGGTCTATTATAAACGGACATCAAAAATCAGCGATTGCAGCGAGTGCAGTAGATTCAGCACACGTGAATGGTCCGCCTGATGTCTGTCCGACCTATTCCATACGTGATGAGAATCTGCGTTATACGTTTCTAACTGATGTAGGTTTTTGATCACGTTCTCGTATAAATTGTGTTTTCCCTGAAAATCTGATCGCCATAAGTGTTTCGTTGAAACTTATTTTTTTTAAATTTTATTCCCTATGTTGTAACGCTAGGAATTTATGAAAGATTGGTTTACAGTTTAGTTTTTGAAACAATATATGTATTCAAACAAAATTGCACCCGCGAAATTCAATTGCAATATCAAAGGTACGTGGAAAAGAGTTTATATAAAATTCAATAACTGTTGTGATGCGTGCAAAGAGGCGACAAGCCCTCAAACAGTGCCACTAATTTATTCGCTTATGAAACTATTTTACAAGCAAGTTTTAAGTTTCAAAGTATGTTGAGCAATTTGTCGTACTTCGATGAGTAAAGCAGAGCTAATGGAAGAGCACAGCTACTAAAACACTCAAATCCCTAAGGCGTGAGGAGCGTAAGGTATAACAAGTAAGTGAGTTTAAGGCGCTAAATGTTAATCATGGTAGATTAAAATCTGAAGCTCGGACGGTTGTTAATTTAGTAAGTTTGTACACGAGTATGCAAAGCGTGACTTAAGAAGGTCAGCTGAAGTAAGATGCAGTTTTAATACGGCGAGCGGCAGCGTGCTGGCCATAATTCACATGCTTGTCTTGCTCCCCATTGGCCTGACGCTTATTTTATACGTGACGCGGAACCACAATCCTTGTTACAACACTATTTCTAATATCTTTTATTTATAGAACATCGTGTAAAGATATTGCTGGAGACGAAACTGGTTCGATTGTAAAATTAAAAATAAGGTATAATAATAGCTTTATAATTTATAATACATTATAAATACTTATAGATACACATAAGCGTAGTTAGTAAATAAGAACATATTAGGATAATTATGCGTACCTGAAAAGAGGTACCTACAGTAAAGATTCCCGCAGTGTTATTTTGATTCTAGTCTATAGAAGCCTTAATGGATTCTTACTCTGGACTGTTACTCTTATGGAGAAGATGTACTTAGTTAATATTGTGCTTGGATTAGCCACAGGGCATACTACCAAGGACTACCATGCCAGTATTGTATAACAAAATAGAATAACATATTATATCATTACGACATTCTTGCGCTAGCTAGAATAAAGTACTTTTTCTATTTCAGTAGGTAGTCGATTGATGAATTAGAATTCAATATGTCTAGCAGCGAGTTTCATCAGCTTGCACCCTTTGGGAACAATAATTTATTTGACGTTGACGAACACTGAACAGTCACCGTATGTGTTATGCTCGGCCGGTTCATTTAGTGTGGACAGTGTCCGGGCGGTTGTGTAGGAGGCCGTGCATTGCTTGAACAGAAAAGCGTTCAATCTTTAATGCTTTTATAACGAAATGTATATTATAATATTGTATAGGCATACAGGAAAATACCAAAGTATAAGCTGCACAGTATTGGCAAATTGTCAATTTTGTTTAATGGTTATACCATAACGTATGTGGTGTATGTGTTTTAGTTTATTGACATTAACCCAGACTGCTGTCTGCTATCTTATAAAGAGTACTTGATATTTATTCAATAGTAGCCAAAAGTAATTTATATTAATTTCATGTCGTTGGTATTGAGTTTTAAGGACTAAGCACTACTGCTATAAAGCAGTCATGCGACATCAACATTTTATCATTTATATTATTCATATTTAGGTTTTGCAATTATAGGAAGTTATGCTAATTGCACATAGAGGACAAGTTGCAATCAGAATAATTCTCTGACTTTACTGCTATAGTAATCGAAATCATTATTTCTAATTGTACTGACCGGTTTTCTAGTCTGACGAACTTCAGTACGAAACCATCACATCGCCGCACCTAAAGGAATAATATTAAGTTAAGCTATTAGGATAGTTAGCTGTTCCCCGTGTCACAGCAAGTGACATATTCCAAATGATCGCTCAGCGATGGGCATGACGGTGGTGACGTTGGTTAACCTCAAAAATCATTCGATTTGTGTGGTTGCAATAACCTGAGTCAAGAGCGCCCGTGACGCACTTGAGTTTCTATCTGTAGGCTCACATAGCTTAATTTTATTTTCACAATCAAAATACTTCATTTTGGTCACAATGTAATACTTATGAACGACAAAAATTACACTAACTGAACGATACTTTAAATTTACATTTGCTATGTTCAGCAAAGCAAGGACATAGAACTAACTTCCTGGAGACAGCTCCCACATTATTATTTTTTGTATATGTATTGTGGGAGATTTTACTAAGATACAATTAACGGACCAAAAGTACAACCAGACACAAAACAATCAATTGAGGATGTACGATCCACAGATGTTTATTTGAGTATGTGTATTTAAAAGTATGGTTTTTTAATTCCTTGAAAATGCAATATTTTTCTTGCAAAAACGTGTTATAACAGTTCATTTACAATGTATTAAATAACAAAAATGAGGTGGTTGCTAGATGAATGGTCTAGCTCACAGTATCTGTCGTGTGCAATATTTTAAACGGTTTCTGCACATTTTATTTTGTTTTAAATGTAAACTATAATATATTTAGAATTTTTGAAATTACAATTGTTATATTACACTCATGGGTTTTAAATATATGCGTGTGTGTACTTTTAAATGCTTTTCATAGAAGATCCATAAATGTGTTATTGTTGTGCTGTATCTTTTTATGTTTTACTAAACTTTTCCGTGACTTCAACCGCAAGGACTATGTTGTGTTTATCTCATAACATCATTGACGTGAATATACATACACGTGAATGCCCTTATTTTAGCTCTTTTAAACGAGATTAGATGAAACGTAGCTTTTAGATTTCAATTTAAACCCCAAATAGTTCAGTGAGTTTTATGCGATACAAATATCCAGAGGTGCAGGCAAAACATTTAAAACTATTATTTTTGGGATCAGACTTCTTTAAGTAGTCCATCTCAATTAGTTTGTAGAATGTTTCTCTAATGTTGGAGACACAGGCTTGTTCTAGTTTTATAAAATTCGGCAATAAATTACTATTATAAAACATTACTTTATCAAATATACTCGTATTTTTATTATTTATAACAGAATTTTCACATAACGGGTAAATAAGTAAACTTATATTTTTGTAGGTACGTATTTTTGATATTTGAGAGGGATGTGAATGGGTCACTTAGATTTTTAACAAGGGGTGTTTGATGAGCCGTGAAAACAAGGTACGGGCTACACAAAAAATAGCTGAAGGGTTTTTTGTGTTATCAGAGTTTTACACCTGCCCTCGACAATAGATAACTTAACCTTTATAATTCACGTTTCAATAGTCGCTAATAGTTAAAATGATATATCTGCTTATGTATTTTGCGATATCTGAATAGAGATAGTGTCATAATATTTTTATTTAAAGATACCTCAATTACCTACTCTCTTTGAAATCAAACTCTTGACGCATGGATGACGTATTAGTTTAAGTAAACGCCTGGCCACTGCTGCTGCGCCGTAAGTTGTGATTTCGATATCCACACGAAAAAATTGTATGAACCACAAATAGTTGTTCCGAGTCTTGGTGTTCTTTGTGCGTTATTTGAATGTTTGTAAAGTCGCTTGTGGCACAGAAATTATAATCTTTGCGAAAGTAATCTTTTCAAAATAAGTAAGGACTCGTGTTAACACCGGTCAAGTGCGATTCAGACTCTTGTACCGACGCTACCTTCGAAGAAATCACATAGACGGTTATTTAGTGAAATTAATTAATTTGTACCGTGCAATTATATATTTGTAAAACTACAATGCTTAGTTATGCAGCCAGTATTCAAATACCGATTGTTTAACGAAGTTTGTTTGTAATCAACATTTGCTAATTTATTGAAAACTGTGCTTGTTAGAGCGTCACAAGTCAAAATATATGTGGCCTGAATTAAAATAAATATATCTATTTTAATTTGTTATGTGCAAATGAAGGACATATAATTTAGTAATCTCTCTACAATTTAATATCTCCTTTTGCGGCCTTTCTTGCTTTAAACAGAAATGTATCTATTCCATGATACAAGCATTAGTAGTTGCTGAGACTAGTAGCTGCGACAAACTGGTAGAGGGAGAGACAAAGTTACACCGTAACGGGTAATTTCTTATTTTCAGAGTGGTAATTCACTCTGAAAATAATAAATATGCTCACATTAATTGCTTGTACTATCCTTAAGTATTTAATAATAATAATAATATTCTACCACATTCACACAACACCATCTAGCCCAAAAAATGAACAATAAGCAGTGATAATAACTTTTAAACTTTCGCGTTGCATGATATATATATGATACGTAACGGGTATTAACGCGATCGTGCATAATGTTTACCTTTTTTTATGCTTGATGTTCCGGCCGTGGTCACAAGCTGACTGGTGCTGCGATGTCATGTCTCCGTTTGTGAGGCGGAAGAATCTTGATTCACCCTCACTTTTAGCATATTTTCGTTTGTCTATGTACCGTCACACACATGTTTATGAGTAGTAGAGCCTCGCTGATTTCAGTATGAATGGGCCGGCTAAACCGGCGAAGGATTACCCTCTCACAGAATATTCACGTGAAATAGCAGCATTCCTACTGTTGTGTTTCGTTCAATGAGTGAGAGTGCCGGAGGCCCAATCACCCTCTTTCCCCCTGTCCGTCCCTTCTCCTTCCCACTTCCTTTCCTAAAGGGTCGGTAACGCGCAAGTGATGCCTCTGGTGTTGCAGGCGTCCATAGGCTACGGTGACCACTTACCATCAGGTGGGCCGTGTGCTTGTTTGCCAACTCAGTTGTATAAAAAAAAACACTATACTCACGGTATCCCTATTACGTATGATAGCCGTCGTGTCCATATTCTGTCACAGTCACAGGTAATTCACAATTAAGTGGGTGGGTGGGTGAATCAAGATTCTGCTGCCTCACAAACTAAGACATGACATCACAGCACCAGTTAGGGATGGGCAAATGAAAAAAATATATCGATATATATCGATATTTTGATATATCGATATTTTTTACCCATCCCTAGCACCAGTCAGCTTGTGACCATGGTCGGTGTAATCTAGTCGAAACGTCAAGCATAAAAAGGTAAACATTATGCATGATCGCGTTAATACCCGTTACGTATTATATAAATAAGTAGTGATAGTAGTTATTGTACACTAAAGAATGAAATAATCACAACCGGCTCAAGTTAAAACAATTTGATAGTATTGGTGTACATCTGTACAATCTAATCAAGATCTATCAACCAAGATGGGATGTGGGGAGGGTGCTTTGGCGGGTTCCTATTTCTAGGTACTGGAACCATACATATAACATATAACAATATATAACTCGGGTTGACATATCGAGCTTTTTATATTTGTTCTTTTTCTCAAAAAGTAGGTTACATTTGTTACAAAAAACTAACATATGACAAGAGCTTTGTACAAAAATAATATTAGCCTTCAACTCGACTGCGAATATTGTACCGATATCCCAAAATTGGTTCTAAGCGAAATAATTGAATACGTAATGTTTGGTGGCAAAACTTGCTACCAAATTTATACAATTGTATGGTAATAAAGGCAGAACCTTTATTATCATTCAACTGTATAAAGTTGTTAGCTTCAGCTAGTAGCGAATCATTATTTATAAAAAAAATAACTTGAAACTTTAAGAATTCAGAAAAATGTATACATATTTTTGGACCAGCATAATGCCTACCTACGTAGAGCTTTAACTTTTTGTTAAGTTGGTCAATTTATAACTTTTCAAAGTTACGTGAGTATTAAATACTTAATTATCGCTCGCTTTTACGACGAAGGAAAACATCGTGAGGAAACGCAATAAGCTGCGCGGACTATCCAATGAAAACAGGCATTAGACTTGCGATTAAAAGCTCGTGAATTCGATTTTCATCCACTGCACTGAGGTAAACCCACTGTTAACACAAGCATTTCGCTTAGATCAAGGGTTTAGGTATATTTCTAGTAATTTCTTAACCATATTGCTAGTTATCCTGTCAATATAAACATATCAGCCCTTTATATAAACTGTCCAACTACTGGGCACGGGTGTCTTCTCATTGTGAGATGGGTTGCGCCATAGTCCACCACGCTGCCCTAGTGCGGGTTTGCAGATGTTATCTTTGAGAACATTATGGAGAAATCGCTGGCATGCAGACTTTCTCGCGATACGAGGATTACTATTAAGTAATCCTCGTATTAAATAGTCCTCGTAGGTATTAACCTACGAGGACTATTTAATATCTACATAACTTCAAAAAGTCAGAGGTGCGCGCATTGGGATCGGATCCGAAATCTCTGCGTGACAGTCCAACGATTTTCCACTAGGCTATCGCTGCCTTTTCTTTTCAGGTATAGCAGTATAAAACAAGAATACTAAAAGAAAACAGTCTATGGACTAATTAGCGTAATGGTTAGACCGATCATAATGAAATGTCTTGGTACGTTATATAAAAAAATGCAGTCGCGGTCTTAGATAGAAGCTAGTACTTTATGTAATAATTTAAGGTTTAGTTGTTGTAAAGCTCAGATATTAAAAACAACTGTCATTAAAACATTTTACTTCTAAGGCATTTTTATTTTTTAATTTAATCAACTCATATAAGATACATATGTATAGTACTTACATATTACGCTTATATAGTTAGTGGGCTTAAAATATCTGTCACTAGTTATTGTAAAATGAACCGCAATAATTCCTTATATAGTAGTTTCATCCCAACTTATCCTAACTAATATTATAAGTCCGTTGAAAGTGTTCATTTGTTTGTTACGCTTTAACGCCTTAACTATTCAAGCAATCATCATGAAATTTTGCATACACGTTCAAGGTACCATATGTCCTTTCGTGTACCCCTGGTACACGAAAGGACATATGGTACCTTTCATCCGAAAAAAGTACTGGACCGAAATAAAGCCGAAGGAAGAACGGGTATAAGCTAGATTTAATATATAGTAAACTTATCAACATACAAAAAGCAGTGTAATTATAACTATACGAGTAAATCTTTGTAAGTTATGGGAAATTGCTATTCATAAACAAAATAAAAATCTCGAAATGTGATTCATATTGGTCAATAACATCGGTAAATCGGTCTATAATTTCATTGTCGCCATTGCATGCAATGGCTCCCGCTCGTTCAGAAATCATAATGAAATATGATGTAGGGGTAAGAATATATCGCTATGTGCTGTATGAAAAGGTAGAATAAAAGATAATTAACGAAAGGAGTTCATTGACCAAGTATGCGGCGATATATACGCCAGTATGAGATAATTTATGTCCCGGGGTTGGTCTCGCAGTATGTACAGTTCGTTATAACTACAATACTATACTTTGCTATTTATATTAAGGAGCTATTTAATTGCTAGCAATATCAGTTTTTAGGGTTCGAAAAATCTCTTATACAACAGCTTTGTCCGTCCGTCTGTCTGTTATACAACTTTCAACTCAAGAACCGTAAGAGCTAGAAACTCGCGGTCAACGCCGTTCGACTCAGCATAGTCGATACACCTCCGAAATGACTTATGACCTCTGACACGTGATATCACGTGACCTTTTGTATATACAAAGTAGTGTACGTACTTGAACCATTTTTCGAACTCTAAGATTTATGGCAATTCATTGCCGTTTCTCACTTGTTGATTATTGTTAAACATTTGAAAACTAAAAGACTAAAACTAAACGGCCAGGCTTTTTCTTTCAAGAAATTCTCAGTAACAGAGTCTCGTAATGTACCCGGTAGACGTCACAGGCTTTTTCCAAAACTAATCTGGTAAAATGTAGATGTATCACACGTCTAGGCAGACGGTAGGCACTCCTTCGGTGCTATACTCGTGTATGCCTGGACCTGTTTAGAGACCAAACCTGAAAGTTTACTGCTACATATCTATAAATTATTTTTAATAGTAAGAAATTCTTATATGCATGTCAAATATAATTAATATATACGTTTCAGAAGATAGGTTTTTATAACGATGTGATTCCTTCCATACATAAAATATTGCTGGCACAATGTGGGTGCAATACTCTTCCACTTATACCTGCAGACATAAACAGGCGTGAATACATGTATATAATATGATTATTAATAATATAAGCCATTAGATTCAATAGTTAATTAAAAGAATACCTTGCTAGTGCCACAAATCGCCGTAAAAGAGGATTCTATAAATGTTTCATTCGCAATAGTGTAAATAACATCTTTATTCATACAGGCGTTGATTGAGTAACAGTCATAGCGTATATAATATGGGTGCAACGTGAAAATTCTACATAACACCCACACTAGAGTAGTGAATAGTGAGTTACAATTTAACCAGCACAAAAATGACAATAATTGAAATAGGTAGTCAGCTGACACATTGGGATACCTACACGGATAGCATCAGGTTTTATGAATATAATATACCTAATGTGGTATTTTATACAGAATTGTGCTGACGTCAAACTGCTTGACATGAAACTGAAAATACATATTATCAAGAAGGAGGGAGGGATAGGCAGGTAATTTATTACGTACATAGGTATTTCACCAGCTATGGTTCAGCCAGGTCCCACGTGAAGCTATTTCTTGCCAGAAAAATCGATTAAAATTTATCCGTCCGGAACTCGAATCCGAGATCGCACAGTCTGATTAACTAACGATACGCCACCAAGACAGTCATAAACTAACAACCTAATTAATAAATTAAAAACGTATCCGTATAATGCAAGTCACTGCTTAAAATAAGTTTTGTTAAAATGTTAATGTTTCAGTACCGTCTACGGGTAGAATAAATATTGAATAAAAACAGTTGCTTACTTGTGAAGGCAAGCGGCTCACGGCGTATTTACGAGTTCTGTGACACAGACGAGTAAACAGAAGCCTATTTTATATTAAACCGAGCGTCAGCGTTCGTCAGACAGGGCGCGCCGATAGAGCTGGATAAAGCCGCGACGTTAATTAATTACGCTTTAGTGGAAAACTAGAAAAATAAGCGGTAAGAAACTCGATATCAGTTTGTTCGAAGATTTAATAAGATACTTTGTAACGCAACGACTCTCGAGGGTGAGGCAGAGACGTATTACATTCAATTTATATATTTTGTTCAGGTCCAAAGTCTGCAGTGTAGATATTTTAAATCACTAAAGCTGGTTCCTATTCGGAAACCAATCGTTTTACCTACAGACAATTAATTTGTGACTCATATTGTATGAAAAATATGTCAAATTAAATTGTCCGTATCTAATACGACTCGTTTTTAACACTTGTTGGTAAGCTGTTACCTTGGTCTATGGTCGCTTGATATATCACAAGAACATACGGTGTCATTGACCCAATACCAGCAAGGGATAAACATACCACAGTTCTTGTCGAATACGGCACAGCGTTTTCTTGGAGCTTAAAAAATACTACTCACAACATGAGGTTATTGTGTTACGATCTTCTGTAGAGTAGAGGTGCTCAATGTTAGGTCTGTTCTATGCCTGAGCAGAGAGAATGCCCGCTATAAAAAAGCTGAACGCCTACGTCTTTGCATATGTGTTTCATTATATGTATAATTACGGTACGCCGGCTGATGTAACCTGGCCGAAACATCAAGCATCAATAACATAAACATTATGCATCATCGCCGTAATACACTTCATGATTTATATGTACATTATGCAACGCGAAAGTTTAAATAGTTATCAAGGTGGATTATTACAAGAATAATAGAATTGATCACTTTATAAAATATTTCAATTTTCGTATAAGCTGTTCGTAATCATCAGGGTATTAAATTTTATTAATAAATATCAACAAAGATAGATTCTTTGAAAAGTTTGACAAAGAATTTTTATTAAATCTCAACAATGTCTAAACAATTCGTATCTCTATGGAGCGTCGGCGAATCTATAATGAAACCGCTCTGTTTATTCTGTCGATACGAAATGAGAAATGAGTGCAGTAAACCTTAACAATTGCCTGCCTCAAATACGTTCCAAGTATTTACATTAACTTAGAAAGCAATTATGTTACCATTTCATGAACATTAAACGAAATGTTTAATTACTCAATATTTAAGTGTCTTTAATTCCAGGATTTTATACGGGCGACAAAGTATTGTATTAAATTACCATCTATCTTTACTTAGGTACCGTTTTCTAGGTAGTACCTGGGTAGTAATCCTATATAATATTATATGAGTTTGTTTTTGTACATTATTACGCTTTCTCGCCTTTACTACTTGACCAAACATTATGAAAATTCGCATACACGTTTATCCAGGAAAAAGTATTGTTCCCGAATATGCGAAGCCGCGGGCAAAGCTGGTTATGTATAAGGCCCATCTGATTGCTAGCGGTTCTCGTAGCCTACGGATCATTCATAGGTTATTGTAACCTATACCGCTTATGATCTGGCGCTTGTAATATTAAAACGTTGTCAATTATCTAACAAATGCTGTGTGCTGTCAGTGTTTGGTAGTCATATAGGTTCCCTATTGACTCTACAGCTCTTATTAAGGAGTCTGGACCTTAAGTCAAGAACATGATATGAAGTTATACCTATAATAGTTGGAACCCACGGTTTTGTCCCCACGAATCTCAGAGACATCATCGAGTTAAACATTGGGTACTTTTTATCTATCATGGTGTTGTACCAAGTTTCAGCATTTAACGGTTTATGCGTGATTGAGTAATGAACATCCCAACATCTTCAAAGATTTTTACACTTATACAATTATTTAGTAGTATTGCAGAAGTAAAAAAGCCAGCAATTTCTTTTTACTTTCATTAAATGATTGAAAAGAAGCAGGTGAACGTTCTTATGTAAAGTTATGAAATGTACTTTTATATCGAATAAGCGCCACAAACACCGCGTATATATCAACTACCAGTGATGAGATTAATTTAGCACGTACAACTTACCTATTTAGGTGATACGAACTGTTATTGCTTTTGTCTTTAAGTGTACTAAAGGGAGTCATAGTCAAGCTCAACCCGAATTTAAATATCATTAGCATACTCATTTGAAAACACATTGTACGCTTAAAATAACTTACATGATCTACGTATAAAATAATCATTTACGAAGCCTATACTCGTATTAGTATCTACTTAAAGAATCTTTGATGATATTATTTTGGGAAAGAATGAAGAAAGAATGGACGAGAAAAGACTGACTAAGAAAGTTCATAAGGCTAGTGTGAATGGAACGGTCGCAATAGGAAGACCTAGGCGAACATTTCTCGATCAGATTGGAGACGTTCTGGACAAAGGGTAGGTTAAGAGCACCTTAAACCAGCGAGCGTGTATGAGGAATGGAATGAAACTGAATGAAGCCAGAGATGTGTGTCAGGATCGTAGCAAATGGAAATACCCCTCTGGGAAACGGGCGTGAATCTATGTATTATTTTGGGCGTAGCGGTAGTGAATGTATCTACTGTATGAGGATCCTTAGGGTTAAGTGTTCTTGGGTTTCTTCTGTAAAGAAATTCACAGTAGTAGCACGGAGTTTGGCACAGTGTCACTGTTCTACACACCATGCTCATCATCTATTACGTAGGCCTTTAAGCTGGGGCAATGTGAGTGTAATATATGTATCTCTACATACTACCCTACTCCTTCAGGATATAGGCGTAAGACTATAATATAATATTCTATCACACACACACAACACCATCTAGCCCAAACTAAGGAGAACCTGTACTATGGGTACTAGACAATGGATTCATATATACCTTTTAGAGTTCAAAAAAATTCATATACAACAGCTTTGTCCGTCTGTCCGTCTGTCTGTTATACAACTTTCAGCTCAAGAACCGTAAGAGCTAGAGACTCGCGGTCAACGCCATTCGACTCAGCATGGTTGATATACCCCCGAAATGATTATGACCTTTGACCTCTGACCTCAAGGTCACGTGGTATCACGTGACCTTTGCATATTACTTGAACCGTTTTTTCCAACTCTAAGATTTATGGGAATTCATTGCCATTTCTCACTTGTTTTTTATTGTAAATACATACATATTATACATAGAAACACCCAGACCAAGACAAACATCCATGTCCATGAACACAAATATTTGACTTGTGCGGAAATCAAACCCGCGACCTCAGGCGTGGCAGTCGGTTACACTAACCACTACGCCATCCAGACCGCCATTGTTAATAAAACACTCAGATAGTGATTAAGCCTTTGGCCTTATGATTACTTGCATTACCAGGAGTGACACTCGCGTATTACAGATCTTAGGCTAAAGAAGTGAAGATGGCTTAATAAAAAGGGGAGAGATAGGTATGTGGCTTGCTGAAAATCTTACTTATAAGCCGAAACACATCAATAGTGTTTTACTACTGTTACGTCGGTTGCCTGTAAGAGGTTGCTTTTCCGAGTGGGCCAGCAACGTGACTAAATGATGGGCAAAAGATTGGCAAAGGACTGGCATTGGCATTTATGCTTAACTCATCGAGATATTGATTACTTCGTGATGTTTTTATACTGTAAAGAATTATGACAAATTATTCTAAAATACTGAATACTTAGCTCTTTTGTATCTTTTGAATAGTGTATACATAAAAGAGTATAAGAGATAACTAATAGTGTATTCTTAATTAAATTATATGTTTATATAATATATTTATATTAGTATTAGTCCTATTTATTCACTGTTGGGCACAGGCCTCTTCTCAATAAGAGCTGCGGGTATATAAGTTTCCTCACGATGTTTTCCTTCATCGTTAAAGCGAGCGATAATTAACTATTTAATACGTACATAACTTCGAAAAGTCAGAGTTGCACACCTTGGAATCGATTTCGAGACCTCTGCGTGGCAGTCCAATGGTTTTCCAGTAGGCTATCGCTGCTACTATACATAGATAATTATACATCATTAAAAAAGAAACAAAGGTCATCTTTTATTGCAGGCCTTCTCTAACAAAAATTCATACACAATTTAGCTTAGAAAATGACGTTCAGTTAAACTAGATATTATTTACTGTGAGACGTAGCAATTTATTCTCATGTAAAATAATGCATGGCCAGCCATTGTTCTTTCTTATCTATACTAGTGTTATAAAGCTGAAGAGTTTGTTTATTTGTTCGAACGCGCTAACTGAGATTAGCGCGTTCGAACAAACAAACTACTGGTCCGAATTGATAAATTCTTTTAGTGTTGGATTGCTTATTTATCGAGGAAGGCTATAGGCTATATAACATCTCGCTACCACCCACGGGAGCGCCGCAGTAATCATAAACGCGGGTGAAACCGCGGGCACATCTAGTATACTATATAGATATTTTAGTTAGAAGCATTGAGTTCGAACAAGAAACCTCTTATATTTCCAATGTTTTAAACTATTGTTGACACTGCTAGAGTGCGATTGAAATAAAACAAAGTTTGATGCAACAATAAAATTGTATTTTAAATTGTCGTTGAACACAGGAAACAGTGGAGCTGGTACAAATTAAGTCAATAGAGAATTGTCGTTTGTAAGAGCGGCTACGCGGGCGGCGCCGCGGCGCAATCCACTGGATTAGGCCTCCAACACGCACGCCCTCTCGCAAACTTCCTATTTATGTTGGGTCGCTAACCAAACGACTTGTAGGCCCTTTATTACAGTTGTTCTTTTCCGTTCACGACATTGTAACCGCTCTGATAAAATATCGCGTTGATTTCTTTTGTTTGAGCAACGGCTTATGTTTCTGCCGGTAGTGGTAAATTTGAAATTAACCAGCACATTACTTTTAGTAATCTTAAAAGAAGCAGTTTACAACTGAAATCTTATATTTGGAATCACAAAGTTTTCAATGACATTGGTTGTCTTATAATATTTTTATTTATAATCCCATTAAAGTAACTGATAGTATAAGTTTTTTAGTCAAATATATGTAAACGAACAGTGCACTTTGTTAAGACTAGGTCGTTTTATATGTATAGTTTATATGTATGGTTTGGTAGCGCAAGCTAACCTACACGAGGTACTATTTGGTAGATTGATGAAGTAGTTTTAGTTCCAGCGATCTACCTGCCATTCAAGGCAGCGAGTTGGCACACCGTGGTAGGTTTAGTCGGTAGGCCCAGAGAGTTTCATTTTTCTTGGGTGAGCCCGACGTAACCTCTGCTTTGCCCTTTTTTCTGTGAAGAGCTACGCGTAAATGGAATTCCCCAAAATAAAAAAAAACTGGCGCATACAACATGCGTAAGCTGATGGCGAAGGCTACATACAGTCATATACGTGTTACTTGCTCTTTTAATACTTGTACATAGTGCAAGTAGGTCAAGCAAGTAGGAGCACAAGCGTTACTCGACTACGTCTAACAAACACCCTCTGTGCACTCTCCCCCGTCTGATGTAAACAATTCTCGCAACCTGCTTAACATGCACCAAAAACATTCATTATTACATAAGTTTCATTAAATTCTGTTACGAGCTAATAATAATAAATTGGATTAATAAGTCAGACATACTTAGTCTCAAGACTATATCCTTGAACAGGTATAAAGAGGTGTTTTATCTCCATTTTACCAGTTATGATTTTAGATCCCACGAGCGAGCATATTGCTGTCAAGAGCGAGTTTATCCAGAAACTATACTTAGGCTACTAAGAAATTTTGAGCAAACAAACTTCATATTACTTAGCCGGATTAGGGAACCTAGCATAGTATGTCACGTTCGTATACAAGCATAATCGTAAACTACGAATTTACGAAGACCACACTCACCTAACAGACTTTTTATACATTGTCTATAGATACTTGATTTGGGTTCCTAGTAGCTTAAAGCTGCCTACACTCCGTCATATTCTGTTATTTAATTATATTTATTAATTATTTTCTTTCTATTGTCTCTAGATGTGGTGACAAAATGTTATGAGCACCTCAAAGATGGAACGGCCGGGTCGTCGCGCTAAGGCCGGCTCCTTGAGTGGGCTATCTGGAGGTCTGCCGAGTGCGCCGTCAGCGACCAGTGGGGTCCGCCGCCAGCGCTCCTTGGAATGGGGTGGTGATAGATACAGCAGTAGTGATGACGACCGCCCTCCACAACCTCCACCGCTCGCAGACCGAGTATTCGCCTCACTTCTCGCGCAGGCCACGCAACAGTTCGACAGTAAGTTCGGCATGAAATTAATTTGTGATATGATATAATATCATGTGTGAAATTTAATTGGGGGAGCAACAATTGAGTGGTTGTATTCTTATCGTATAAAACTAAACAGTTACAGAATTTGTGTTTAATTGTTGAAGTACTCGATAAGTCATGTGATTGCAACAAAAAAATTTAATGAGGCTGTCGGTGTTGCTCTCTATTTTTACGATTCTAAACTGTTAATGTTAATGGGAAGCCATCCTCTTCTTGACATTATAATATTAATTTATTATTTTAAGGATGTTAGGTTACATTTTAGAACATTTTAAAATACCAATCTATCGAAAAATTAAATTGGTGCCTTTTATAATATTCAGTTCAATACCAATAAAATCAATCGTCATATGGTGCATCATAATTGCGTACCATGGTCAGTTAAAAGATCGGAATATTAGGAGAGGCAGGCACGGGTTAAACTTGACAACTTACTAGAGGATAGGAAGGCACAATGAGATCTCAACTTAATGTAGTTTGCAGGTTCGTGTATGAACCGTTGAGAAATCTCTATTTAGGAGACAAACCCTAGCTGCACTATTTTTATATACATATATGTAGCATGTTTGCATTTTTTAGTCTGCACTTATTCCGACTTTCATTCTGGACGGAATAAGTTGCGTAATACAAAAAATATTTGACATTAACTATCTGACTTTATGTCTGTAACTTCTTTATCAACATATCGTGAAGGTAGGTAAATATCATAAAAAGATCAAATACTATCGATGCTCCATGCATGAAAAATTACATGTGATTTAAGGCATTTATTTGAAACATATAGCGTAAAATGACTAAAAACTTTTGAGTAGAAAGTATTTTATATTCGTCATACTTCGGCAGGCGTAATATCTGTTGACTTGTTTTTATTTGACTCATATGGAATGTATGGATACGAAAACAAATTAGCAACAAGCTGCACACTAATATGATCTGTGGCATTTGAGAGTGGAGCGGATCAGCTAGGAATTTGTTATTCACCGAGTGACACGGCCAAAGGTCCATGCTGAGCCCTAACAAGTGGGATCATTAGAGAAGCTGCGAGGGGCAGCAAAAGTGTTGGTGGGGGGAGGGGGAGCGGGATCACGGCAATTGATAGGGGAGCGCCCTGCGGTGAGCTTATGAGGAAAACTTTACACGTAAACTCGACGCAGCCTTCGTGCGACACAGACGCAAACTATAGATTTAATGAAGTCATACAGATGCACAACTTGGTCTCACAGTTTGGAAATGTTACGAATATATTTTATTCTGGATTCTGACTGACTATTTCGGTGAAGTAATTTGTTTTCTTCAAGACAGTGATCTAGGTACAAATTTAGCCCTAGAGTGTATGTATTCTGAAAGTGCAAAATCAAAATCCACCATTGTATTCCGTATAACTTATCATTATCATGCACTTAAAAGTTGTTGGTGGCATCATAGCAGCACAGTAGCAACGTTTGGACTTTTTAACATACGTTTTACATTCCTTATATCTATTTATAGCATCAAGAATTATAAAAATGGTACTTTTAAATAAGTAGGTACTTGCAATAGAGATAGCGATTTTTAGCTGACTACCGATGTAAACCCACAGGTTTGGTTTATAACCCAAATTGCTAGTAGGAATTTATAAAAAAGCATATGTACGTATATACAGAAATTTGAATACTATCAAGTTTATCAAACTACGTTTTTGTATGTCATAATTATAGATATAATAAAAATATTTAAAACTCTGTTCCCAAGAGTTCAATGAAATATAAGAGGCCAGGGAATAAGAAAATACAAAATAATTCTGTACGTAATATATTTCTGTTTCAGCTACGATATTAACATTTATAATGAGCTTCGAGAAAGCAAATAATTCATTATCAACGGATACAAAATAATTCAGTGGTTATCTTTAAACGGAAACAATGTTTTGTATAATAATGTCTAAGTAGAGTAAGTAGAGCAGCGATAGCTCAGTGGGGAGACCAACAGACTGCAATGCAGAGGCTCTCGGGTTCGAACCCACGTCTCGCACCTCTGACTTTCGGAAGTTATATGACTTTTCGAAATTATGTGCGTATTGATTGACAATTATCGCCTGCTCCGTGCCTCGGAGAGCACGTTAAGCCGTCGGTCCCGGCTGCCATGAATATTTATGGCAGTCGTTATTGGGACAGTGTCAACACAAAAGATCCCACTGGGTCGAAGTGTCGCCGGTCTGTACTGACTGGCCCCCACATAAGATAGATAGATACATGGGTATTACCAGTGATGAATTTATAATTAAAAACTCGTACTATCACTTAGTACTTTATAAATGAAGACTGTACTCCTACAGTAATTTATTAGGGATCACAGAATATTTCTTCGGTCGCAATGTACTGCTGCCCATCCAGTTTAAAAATAGATAGTGAATGTTAAATTTTAGTGTCATTGCATAATAATTATAAAAAGAAGGACTGTTTTGCTAATAAGTACTATCCTTAGTCTGGATAACTAATTAGTAACGGAATTACTCGTATGTCGTAAATATGAAATCTAAAATAAAGCACGCTTTCTTTTTAATTTTAGTCATTTTGTCGCCATTTTCTAACAAATCTTATATAACATAACTTAACTTGTTCTAAATAAAGGTTGTTATAATATTTTTTTAACTTTCATATAAAAAAAGGATCATAGTAAGAATTGCCGTATATAAACATTACAAAGAAGAGTGAATATGATTATTAATTGAAGTTACAGACAGATCATTGCAGTCTGTTGGTCTCCCCACTGAGCTATCGCTACTCAGTGGGGAGACCAACAGACTGCAATGCAGAGGGTCTCGGGTTCGAACCCACGTAGCGCACCTCTGACTTTAGGAAGTTATATGACTTTTCGAACTTATGTGCGTATTGATTGACAATTATCGCCTGCTCCGTGCCTCGGAGAGCACGTTAAGCCGTCGGTCCCGGCTGCCATGAACATCTATGGCAGTCGTTATTCGTAAGAGTGTCGACACAAAAGATCCCACTGGGTCGAAGTGTCGCCGGTCTGCACTGACTGGCTCCCACATAAGATACATACATACAGAAAGATCGCAGATCTTTAGAGGATTTTTATATATCATACATATATAAAATGTCAATATATATAAATAAATATATATTGTACATTGATAATAAAAACCACTAAAAGAAAGAAAAAAAAAAAAAGCAGAAGAGGGTTACTCCATATTTAAGTACATCTAAAGTAACAATATAAATCATGTATTTAAGTATATACACACATACTAATATTTAGGTATATAAATATATACATATATTTAAGCTACATACATACATACTTAATTGTATACTCATACTAGAAAATATATTAACAATGTTACAATTAAAACCATATAACACTATTTCCAATTCATAAATATTACTAAGTCATAGGCCTTAATAAACATTCACTATTTGTAAGCAAGCACCTCTAATAACAAATGTTTCTATAACTACCCGATGCAACTAAACATTTCTACACTTACCCTACCTTACTATAAACGTTGTCTGGTTATGTTATGTTATAAATTAAATTGTTAACTATTGTATTTTTCTCTGTAAGTGATTTATGTAATCTTTTGAGAAAAATAAATGTCTTAAACCGTATTTTGTTCAAATATGTAATGTAATTTTATAATAAACCACACGGCCGTTCGGTTAAAATACTTTGACAAGTTCAGCTAAGGAAGAACACAGTTCGACAAGACACGTTAGTGATATTTTTTTACTAAAACGGAAACTTTGCATAGTTCTTATGTAATGACAAGAGACGATTTTGATCAAGAGAACCCTCAATACGGACTACGAATGGTCAGTTGAAGTAAAATTGCTCAAACATGCTTATATATAATTGATTTCGTATGCCTACTTAGAAAAGTAGGCATACGAAATCAATTAAGCATAATACTTTTCAGGATAGGGCTCAGGGATTGGTATTGAAAAAAAGATCAATTAGCGATTTTGGATCAGTTTCAATAAAAAATTATATTAGAGGACCTAAATTATATTTATAAAATTTAATTATACTGATGGTAATTTATAAGTAACTTGCATTTTCACGACGTCAATATGGTGAAGCCAAGCTTTATGTGTATACATATATAGGTATTATCATTGGGTTCACCAAATAGAACAGATATAGATAATTGAGTTATTGGTCTGAGTGGAATATACACTAATACCAGTTGATCTATTAAAAGTGACGGTCCACAAATAGTGCGGTTTTAAAACCAATCAAATTTTTTTAAATGTTTGTTGAATATATGCAAGGTACTATACTAATGAAATGTCATTTTCATGCTGCATGTTTACAATTTTTGTGCAAATGTGGAAAATTAAGAGTGCTATATAATACGTAACGGGAATTAACGCGATCATACATAATGTTTACCTTTTTTATGCTTGACGTTTCGACCAGGTTACAGCGGCCGTGGTCACAAGCATACGCGAAAGTTTAAAAGTTATTAATTAAGAGTGCTCTTAAAGAGTTGCCGACGAATGCAATATTTTCGAACCATTCAACTTTATCATTAAAGTTTTGGTAGCTTTGTAGAAAAATACTTATTTGTTTTCTTTGTAGAAAATACTTGTTTATTTGTGTTGTGTTTAGTTCCCCATTAACATAATATGTACATTGACTTGAGTAAATGTATTTCATTAAATAAATACGTACAATTACGACCATCGTTAACATCTACGTTGTAAGAGTCGAAATTTAATGCCAGCCCAAATTAATATGAATACATCACAGAAAACTACACAAAATTGAGTCCTAGCAATAATTACTAAGCTATTGAATCTTTAGATTAAATTTAGCGGGTGTGTATAAATGAATAGAAAATAGTCTGTTTACGATTTATTGTATATACTTATAGATGCAGCTAATCAAACTCAAACTCAAACTCAAACTCATTTATTGCGAAAATGGGTAATTTAGATAACATACAATTAAATTAGTCTCTCCATAATCCACCTGAAGGCATGAAATTTTTTAGGTATTTTGTCTTTAATGATTGTACATTACTAATAATCACATAAAATTAATAAATTAAATACAATAATAAATGTCAGGCAATGTTATTGTGGTACAAGTCAATTAAGAATATATTATATGTCAAACAATAATTAAAAATTAAAATATGTCTAGTCAATAAATAAATAATACCATGTGTTATTTCTCATTATTATTACATTGCATGTTATTTATAAATTCGTTTACACTCTAATAGGCTTTTTCCACGAGTAATTGTTTGACTTTATGTTTAAATACATAGATGCTACTACTTTTTAATAACATTTTTGGTAAGCGATTATAAACTCGTGGCGCCATGCAGAATACACTATTTGTCAATGCACTTTTGTGTTGAGGACAGTGAACTTTAAAATTGTGGCGTTTGCTTGTATAATTTTTGTACATCGTTAAATTAGATCTGACAAATAACACCAGCTCATACATATACAGACACGGTACTGTTAATATTCTTAGATTTCTGAAGCACGGTTGACAGCTATCTATTTGATCCAGCTTGCATATTGCCCTTATGCACTTTTTTTGTGCTATAAATATATGCTCTTTTTCTGTACAATTTCCCCAAAATATGATTCCGTATCTTAACATACTTTCAATATTGCCATAATATGCTGTCAGTACTGCGGCCTGGTTAAGTTTTTTTGTGAGCATATACAACGCATATGATTGAGTACTCAGTTTTGAGCAAAGGATCTCAGCATGTGCTTTCCAATTTAGATTACCATCTATATTGAGTCCTAAAATTTTTGTTGTATCCACCTCACTAATAGTTTCGTCATTATAGTTAATATTAGTAGTTGTCATTGAGGGAATTCTGTTTTTAAATGTCATTAAATGTGTTTTACTTAAATTAATTTTTAAATTATTTAAAGTCAGCCATTGCATTACATTAGTAAGGGTGTTTAAAATGTCATATTCAATAACTGATTTATTTTTGCCTGTAAATACAATTGTGCTATCGTCAGCAAACAAAATAGTCGGGTGTTTTGTTATTTTTGGGAGGTCGTTAATATAAATATTAAACAGAAGCGGCCCCAATACACTTCCCTGTGGCATCCCTAGGTTAGTTTCTCTATATTATGACATGAAATGTGTTTCTGTTTTGAGTTTAGGACATAAGCGTGTTATTTGGGTACATTGTTTTCTCCTAGTAAGATGTAATTAGATCTAAGACCTTACCCCTTATTCCGTAAGCATTTAATTTTTTCAGCAATAGCTCATGATCCACACAGTCAAACGCTTTTGTAAGATTCATGTACAGTGCACAGACGGGAACCTTTTTATCTACGCTGTCTATAACTACATTTAAAAAGTTATAAATAGCCATATTTATACTTTTGCTTTGTCTAAAACCGACTTGTTCTTTTGCAAAAATATTGTGTTTTTCTATAAATTGGTAAATTCTGCCGTGTATGACCTTTTCAAAGATTTTTGATATGGTGGGTATCAAAGCAATTGGTCGATAACAGGTCATGCAACACGGATCACCTTTTTTAAATAATGGTTTGATTATTGTCAGTTTCAATTTGTTAGGAAATATGCCACAACTAATACATAAGTTAAAAACGTGACTTAATACATTACATATTGTTGTCGAGACTCGTTTCAGTATTAATGTAGATATGTCATCGTATCCAGTACTTTTAGTATATTTTAAATTTGTTATTACTGAGTGTATTTCTTTAGGTGAAGTAGGATTCATAAATATTGAATTTATAATTTGTACTGGCGTGGCATTGTTGCCGACTTGATTACATTTCTGAACCTGATCAATAAAAAAATTATTAAACGATTTAGCTATCATTAATGGATCCTTAATGGTGTTTGTACCGTTAATTTTAATGCTCTGTATTTCCTCCTTAGGAACAGCGTATTTTGCATTATTAATGAGTGTCCAAGTGGCTTTACATGTATTGCTAGCAGTTCGTATATAATGCTCATTTTGGACTTTTTTGTTAGCCTGATTATACGTTTAAGTCTCGAGGATAACGTATTAAAATCATCTCTACATTTCTTGGTACGATTTTTTCGGTATTGCCTCAAATTGAATATGAGCAACCATGTTATCTTATTCATTTTATTCCAAATAGGTTGAATTGGAATTTGAAATTGGAATAGATTTTAACGGGAATTACATCGCGTACGCAGTTATTATTTACAAACATTTTAATATATACTTATATGATAGTTTAGCTCTATATGCTCATTTAATTATATAATTATTTAGCATAAATCAAGAAACGAAAAAAAGTTAATCCGTCTTTTTAATTATTTGGCATGGCCATATATAGATATTTGACACAAATCGATGCCCTGTTTAGCAGTAAACAACGACGAGCTAATTGATAAGATTAAGAAACATTAACAGTAGTTCCTGTGTCGCGGGAAAGTTTAAACATATTCACACAATTTTCTATTTAGCAGCATACACATTTTTGTCCCTTGTGGAGATTGAACTTACCTCACACTTTCTATCTTAATCTATTGTGCCATGCAGATTTCTACAGTTTTAATTTAACAATTTCTCCAGACAGTATATTCCAGAATATTTTGTTTACTGTGTATCATGTTTCATAGTATGCTTGTTGTTTAAATATTAATAGACACTCAGCTTGCTTTAATTGAGTTGTAGCGGTCAGACAGCAGTCGCTCCGGGTAAATGGTGCTAATCAATCGCATCTGGCTAGACGGTAATCCTATCTCACCATACTTGTATAATACCTAGTTAAATGGATAGTTAGAACGAAACTTATTAGTTTAAAATATATAGTACCATTTATATAATGAGTTGCGAAGTAGCTTAATATAATCTTTGAAATATATTAGAAAGCGTATTTACTTTTCTATACTTATATTATAAAGAGGACAAATAACATTTTTGTTTGCAAGGATTTAACACAAAAATTAATTAACCGATTTGAAACATTATTTCGCCATTAGAAAGCTATATTATCAGTTATCACCGAGTAACATAGGCTATATTTTATTTTAAAAACCACTGTTAATAACATAGCCCAACCTACATTTACGCGAGCGAAGCCGTGGGAAAAAGCTAGTATCGTATATAGCTAAAGGAATATATATACAGGCGCTGAAGCTTTTATTTTTAAAGAGGTAGGCAATTATATTATACACTATTTATTTCAAATTCATAGTTATGCACGCTAAAATCTGATATGTACAATTTTGTTATTAATGACTGTACTTGTTTTGAAAGTTTGATAAATAAGTAGCACAATAGATAACAAAAGAGTTTACGTGGCAGAAATAGTAAATAATCATTCAAACAAGTATGCTTTGACTGTTTTGCAAAAGATTTTTTTAATAGTTTTTGTTGAGAACTATAGAAAGATGACCTAATTATGTCGTTCCTGTTTTACGTGCGTTAGTAACATATCTGCTGCTTTTCTGCATATAATACCTTTGGTGGTAGGCAAATAATAATTATATACACACACTTTGCCAGCTATTGTTTTAGATCCAACTTAATAGAGGGTGAACCTATTCGGATTCTAGGCCTCGTGCTGCAACCGAGATTTTCTTGTGAGGGAAATGTCAAAAACAATATACTCGACTCGGGATTCAAACCGGCGCGGTGACCGCCTGCACCGCACTTGTATTTACAACCGCTACGCTACCGTGTAAGTCTCATTCATATTGTTAAGAGCCATTGCCAGTTATTTGATGACAATAGACCGTCTCGCGTTTGGGAAAGGACAACTCTCTTAACGAAGCCAGCATAAGAATAAGACTGATAGGTACTGCGTTTAGCCTTGCGATAAAGAGTTTTGAAGGCTAATCTTACCTACCTCTCTCTCGGTCCTTTTTTATTTCATTTCATCGTTAATTCCTGTTCCCCAGGTTGGCAATGTACTCTTGACGTCTGTGGTATTATAAACGATCATAGCCTAAGTTAATCGTTTACCTTCATTCGTAAATATATACACAAAAACATGCAAAAATATCATAAACAAGCATGCGAAGATGATGATGATGTGATGAAGACATCGTTGCAAATAATTTAATCATTTTTATATATAATGCGTAAACACTAGACTGGAGTATTTACTCCTAAATATCTTATATTTATATTTAGATAGTTTATGGCTAGTAAGTAAATAATTATAGTTGTCTTTAATTGCTATGGGAATGCATACGCGGCTGAAGCTGCAAACGTAGACAAAAATGTTAAGTTTAAATAAGCAATGTATTATTGTTGGTGCCAATATAAACAACTCTTTATTACTGATTTTTAGCACGTAAAATTCAGTAGTGTCAGACTTTATTCTCTTTTCATTATGTTACATATATAATTTCTAAAACATTAACAAAGAAAAGTAAACATCTGACATGAAATAATAACTAGTAATAATTGAATCTAAATAACAATACAAATAAACAATGATATAAATATAGGTGACTTGGAGGATGTGGGTTATCAATTCATTCCATTTTGTTCAAGTTCTACTTCTTGTCCCTCTCTTATGGTGGCAGTATTCACCTTACCAGTAGTAGGTGCCTCTGTATATCCATTGAGATTTCTGACTCAAAGCTGATCCTGAACAGTTTGTATGACCATTCTGTTTATTTTATTCGCGTATCATATTTACTAGCCGGTTGAAGAGCAGAATAGCCATTATTGTTCCTTTTGCCCTTAAAGTATGTAGTGGCTTGACTCTGGTCCCAAAATATTGCTTCTGCAGTGATTAGAGGGGCAAAAGCCACTTCAACGGCCAGCTCCGAGAGCAGCAGTTACTGCTTATCTATAGTTGGAATGCTGGCTTTACAACAACCAAAAGTATAATATACAAAATCAGCTTTGATTTGAAGTGGCCGTCTACCTTGTAGATTAATTAGGCGCCGCGCGACTACTAAGAATTTCCTAACAGAAGAACCCAGTAACACTCTGTCCGACACAGAAAACGAACCCAGCCACGTGACTTCTTTTATATTTTATTTTTACATTACTAAGGTGGCAAACAAGCCCACCTGATGGTAAGTGGTCACTGTAGCCTATGGACGCCTGCAAAACCAAAGGCATCATCGGCGCGATGCCGATCGTTTAGGGAGAAAAAGGGTGATTGGGGCTCCGGTACTCTCACTCACCGCACGAAACACAACAGCAGGAATACTGCTATTTCACGTCGATATTCTGTGGGAGGGTAGTCCTTCCCCGGTCGAGCCGGCCCATTCATGCTGAAATCAGCGAGGCTCTACTACTCTTGACTGAGGAGGTTATCTTTTTATATAATCTTTCGATATTATTATTTTTAATCAACCATGCAGTATGTAATAATCAGTTTACAATAGTTACTTGAACGAATTAATCACCAGGTTTCATGAGAAGACCGCAAAACTGGCGAGATGTGATATCGATTACACAAGAGATTAATATTATTCTTAACAAATATGTATTTTTCAATTTGTGGTAAATAAATTCTTACTACATTACCAACTAAAAAGTAAATGATTGTGAAATGCCATAGCGGAAGATTAAATGGAAGCTAATTGATATTTGATGTCATTCGGTTGAATCGAATAACAAAAAGAAGTATAAATTCCAGTTTAAAGTGTGGTTATATACGTTTAATTCAGTTTGATCAAACACTAAAAGCAATACGTACATAAAGTCACTAGACAGGCCATTAAGTAAGAAAATTAAAAACAAATAAGAATGCGAAATTGTATTTAATTAAAAGTCTACTGAATAGAAATTGATTATAATGCCGATTGTGTTTTGCGCCTTAAGCTTATGAAAACGTCAAATTTTATTGTGATTACAATTTAAAGTTCAACCTTTAATGATTACTGATGTAATTGCAAGCGTAGATTTTTCAATCCACTTTTATATGTGTATGAATGTTACTCACGGATTCTACATATCGATTACTTCAGAATAGAAAGGATTAACAAAGCTTCAGTCAGGATAATAACCTCAGTCGAACAATTCACAAATGTAATTGTAAATAGAACCTTCACACGTATATCATAGAGTTGTTTTTTGTTGGATTACATATCGATAAAGGTTTAGATCGAGCTTATGACGAAAATTCGTGTTGCCCCGATGAAAATCAGTGCTAGTCGTTGGTCCTCGCTTTGTATTGATTTGAATGTTACGTAACTTTTAGAATGGACGGCGTTTACGTATATTGTAACATGTCTTTTTATGTGTCTGTATCTAAGAGATAGCAGTTGGGCTCGTTGATACTTGTATTCGTCCCTAAACTGTAAAACACTTATAGTGGGGTTATGTTTAATGGTTGTATACTACACTCCTTGTAACAGGTACATTTTATTTAGAGTATTTTAAACATTGGTTGTTAAGCTTTTTTGTTTTAACACAGTTCAATTACATTAATTGTGTTCTTAAATATTAACTAAAATATAAAAATATAGTTTCACTAGACATATAAAGTTCGAAAATCAGAAAATAGACCTAATTTCAGCTTTCTTAATTTAAAAGTCAAAGTAAAAATTTTATCTCCATATAATGACTTCAATGACGAAACAATCATTGGAGACATCAATTTAAAATATTATCAAAATAAAAAGGATATAATTAGTATTTCTGCGTTGAAAAAAGAGCGGTGGTAGTAATGATTCGAGGTTACTTATTCAACAGCTAGTTTCTGCCCGCGTCTTATCCCACGTGTACCCACGGCACCGCGTACCGGGTTAAAAGTATTCTATGTATTAATATAGGATATGGTTTATCTGTTTACCAGCCAAATCTATTTAATACGTGTGATAGAGTAAAAAACAACTAAACGTCTTCACAAACTTACACATTTAAAATATGAGAACGAAATGCCATAATAGTTATATACCATACATATGCCATACCTCGACACATGTATGCATTACGACACATTTTTCATAAAACAAGCAAAACATCTCCCAGTTTCTGAAAATCAGATAAAAAATTAGGAAGCAGATGTTCAAACGCATGTTAACTGCTGTGATTGGCTCACTGAATCCGCAATGGCCAATCAAATCACTTGATACGACTTTGATTTTGACACCTCGTTGATTAGCCTTTCAGACACCGTGTGTAAATTATTAATATGTAATGTATATATATTATCACATTTTAACTTGTCTATTTATTGCGATTATACTTGAAATTATTTACAGAAATAAGTACTTAACAAGAAAAAGATAACGATTGAATAAAATACGTATCACTATCCTAAAAACACTACAAAGGCGAGTTTGTAAAGAGTTTTTTTTGCTTGTCTGAATGACAACATTCCCCCTGATGGTAAGCGATCATGCGGTCCAAGAGCAGTGATCTCCACACCATCTTCATAGCAGCTGAGGCGATGTTGAGGTCCATACTTTGACGGCCTACGTGCTTTTTCACGCTCCGCTTAAAGGACCCAGGATTGAAGGAAGAAGGAAATACGAGCCTTGGCAGAGAATTCCATGCCTTGATCGTTTGGCATAGGTATGAGGACCCAATCTTATTGGTGGATATTTGTTATTTAATCATGCGTAAGCTGTTGATCTGATAGGCCGTGGTATTCACATAAAATGTCACAATATTTTAGCAATGTAGTGTGATTACTTCAGAAATGCATCAATAGATGGAGCTGCTTAATTAAAATATAATGAAGATCGGCGTTTTGGTTTTTGTAATATTCCACTAATAAACGTATTTGAAAGATACCTCCCAACACTGTATATCCGAGCAAAGTTGCAAGCAAAACCTAGTAACTCATATCTAATATTATATAACTATAAACACGTGCCTAAGTCTCGAGACTTAAATAACAACAGCTCAAAATTAATCTAGGTAGTTTTGTGTACAGTATACATACTTAAGCACTATAGTAAATTTCATGTTAGAACGTTGTTTCGTATTTCCGCGGCATGCTTGTGTATTTACCTAACGCACCGTACGTATAACATTATCATAAAGGAATATCATAAAGGTTCATGTTATTGCGGCTCAGATATTGCCGTTTAGTTTACTTTGCCTTACCTCATATTACGTATAAAGACAACGATAGCGTTATCTTTTTGACCTCCGTGAGCTAGTTTTATTTAGATGTATACTTTAATATCTTATATGATCTCTTTACTGATAAACTTTCTGAATACTAGAGGGCCAATTCTTATGATAAAATAAGTTTAAAATAGAGTTTTGTTTTAGTCTAATAACATCTCTAATGTGAACTGAAATACATTTTAAATTTACATTTGATGTTTGGTTAAAAATAATGCCATTTTCGATATTTATGTCACTGAGACTATGTTTAAATAAAATGTTGAACATACTTGTATTTTATTACAAGAATCGGTCCACTAATCTTTATCTTTCTTCATTGTTCGATGTTCTGTGCTGCAACTATTATAACGTAGGTTAAATCATTTAAGTACAAAATCTGAACTTTTCTTATGGTATAACTTAGTCTACGTTATAGCAGTAAGCCTGGGTTTTATATAATATATTGTTATGTTGACTATTTTAATCCTATTTGTGAGCAGACAGATCGAACTAAAAGCGAGTATGCATACCTATGTTGGTTACCTACACATATATGCGAAAATAACAGCTGTGCTAAAATGCCATAATGATTACTACGGGAAATGCTTACTATCACGCGGGTGGAGAAGGACATGCTTTAACATGGCATGCTTTTTAAATTAATTAAAACGCAGTCAGGGTTTTTGAAGAATACATAATAGATAATCTAGATAATCATAATAGATCTTTTAGGCAGTGTATCAAATAAAACATGCACCAGATTTTAAGTTAGACTGTCAGAAATACAACTGTGAATTCATCGCATTCGATTTTGTGCAGTAATTTTTGCGTGATGCGTGTACAAATATTCAGATAGACAAACAGAAAAATATTCTAAAAATAATTGTTTTGGGTTCCATAGTTCTTATGAACAGAACCTTACAAAATCTGCCATAGGTTCAACCTTTTGCCTAAACCAAGCAACTATCATAAATGTACATTCACTATACTTAGTAAACCCCTTTGACATTCAGAAGTACCTATCACTTTGTGACATAATTAAAAAATATTTTTGGCTATAACTTTTGATCTCTCAAACTATTTTTCTTAAATATCTCCTAGGTACAAACATCATCATAATAGGTACAATTACGACCAGTTACAATAATGAAATCATTACGTCACAGTACAGTGGTTATTGAAGCATGAGCGAGCCATCCAACGCCAATGCGTTGAACTTCCCACTGGAAGTTAGACTTTGCCCTTGATAGACTATGTTCAAAGTGCTTACTTATGTGGCATTCCAACAGTATTCAACGCACATTTGTTTAGCCAACATCAGTTGTACTGCCTTTGAGCGCTTATAGCACCTCGGAAGTGGAGGGTTAAAGAGGTTTTGGTAAGTGCAATTTGGATGTTATGGTACCTACATGCCACCATGCATAGTAAATTTAGTATTTGTTAGTGTCCTTGGCATGTTATATAACGTTATCTAGAGAAAAGAAGGACACTCGGTAGTACAATTCAATGCTGTGTTATCCTAATGGTGTGCCATGCAATAGGCGTAAAATTTTCGTCTTATTTCTGTGTTGGAACTCATATTATACTACCTAACCTAAATGTCTGTGAAAGGAGGGGAGGGGAGGATGATGTGGGAGCAAGTCATGCGCATGATCTCTTGATGGCAAGTTTGAGACCTCTAAAAAGGCTGGCATTGCAGAGGTGCTTAAAAAACAACGTTTATTACACAATGCCCTGACATTTTTTGCCAAACCAAAAATGCTAAATTGATGAGAAGAAATTTACATTATAATTTATGTTTAAAGTATTATAATATACATAAATACACCTATTTTTCGCAGAGTCTACGAATTTCAACAACCATGTCTCGTTAACTCGACGATTTCGACTTTAAACCAGACTTAGACTCACTAGGATATATCAAATCTAATACAGCCAGGTATTCTCCTATGGACCGCCTGTAACTTATATAATTTTACCTTCCTTTTTGGTTAATCGTTCTTTCTACATGCCCAATTCATTTTAACACATTTAGTAAAATTTAATAACTCAACTAGATGATACAACTTTTTCACGCTTTTCTGTCACACTATTCTTCATTCTATCGTTTGAAGACAACACAACGCTTTCATTTCAACTGTTGTCAAGATACCCAACATAAAATATTATTGGCGTCTATACTCCGATATGTTCAACCAATCATGAGTTTTGAACACCTTTCCGTTGCTCATAAAATAGGTCAAAGCAGGTGACTTTTAGAACATAATTATAATAATCAGAATAGAGGCGACGCCTTGAAAATCCTATTTTCGCTCATTATAAATGCATAGTATTCATTCATGCACCATCAACATATCATGTAGTTTAGTTAAGTTTGGTTTTGAGCTAAATGGTAGCTTCTTGCATTCATCGAAATAGAGTAAAGGAATATAGACATGCGAAGTTCGCATCGAACTGCACATAAAAGCACCAATATCACGTGTAAAGCGCCAGTAATAATGCTCGGTGTTGTTCGGTGTAAATATGCACTTAATTGGATGTTGCCATACAACTGCACAGCCCGTATGCTACATATTAGTTTCGACAATTGTCGTACTGTTGATAAAGCGTCACGTTCGATAGCTGCCGCTTGCCGTTACCATTTAACGTAGCATGTTGATTACAACCTGTTTTGATTTATTACGGTGCATGTATCCATTAGTAAACACAGCTACACATCAAGTTAGACACCCTTTATACGCAAAACTACGCTACGTACAAAATAGACAACTGTCGTAAAGAGACAGTGCATAGCAGTGTCGATGTAATGGTAAGGATAGAGCGTAACAAAAATATAATGCACTCTCTCGCACGATTCGCAGCGTTCAAATTCTAATAGTTCAAATTCCAAACAGTCTAAGTTGTTGCGTCACTGTGTGTACATGCATATTACTAAAATTTACTTCATATTTGTTTAAATTTAGGTAATGAAAAATGAAATCAGGACCTGCATTGCAAGACTGCCATTTTGAAATAGGTTTCCATGTACCATGATGAAACCCTCACTAACAATACATAGTCTATAGTCATAGACTATGATGGGTTTTTACGATTTATGATTAATATATATTATTTCATTTGAAAGTTTAGAGCTCTATATTGAATAGAAATATGTCACATGCGCAATATTCCATTAAAATTGCATCCACTACTTATTCTACAGTTTAAATTATTTGCTCTTTCCTTTTTAGGATAGTTATACATTAAGCTACGTATGTATAAGTTAAAGGCAAAATGTAATTGTTATTTTATATAGATATGATATATTTACTATATATGATATATGATATATTTACTTTCCTTTTTATTTTTGGGTTTATAGTTTTTAATTATTTGTTGCTATGTACGTTTTTACGGCGTAAGAGTTAACTTAGCATAGAATTGTTTATATTTTAACATTATTTTCGCTACAAGTACTGTACGATTCCGAAAAAAATGATCCACAATGTAAAAAAAATTTTGTATCTTAATCTTGTATCTATTATTATTTAATTAATTGAAGTGCCATACTAATAAATAAATCAATATTAAATATTGACATTATTAATCATCGCTTGTAAGTTACATGATCTTTTGACATAGATTATATATCATATTTACCAATTATGATTGCTGCTCATACCTAAAATGTTTGTACTATATGTAAACATTTTTAAGAGTGTGTGTATAATAATTCAACGACTATAGACATTTAAATATGATATTTATAATAGTAGCTATAATTCAATATATCTCGAATACGAGGATAAATTATGTAAGTAAAGATACACACCATAGGTACGTCTGTTGACATCCATAAGGTATATTCTATATAATCTTGTTATTAAAACAAGTATATTTGCCTTAGTTCTTGGTATCACAAGGTCGCAGAGTTCTATACCAGCCTCGGATTCAACAAACACTGCAACGTTTACTTACAAATATTGACTAACTTTTATTGGATTCAAAGCGTTGGCTGTGTAGGCATATATATTGTTAAACGACTGAAATCAAATCACGAAAAGGTATATTTGTATACATTACGGATTATATCTTAGACTCGGTGTATTGATTTAAAGTTTCATTTACCTTATGTATTAATATTGGCCTACGACTTTGTCTCGTGGACTACAGTGGTAAGGGTTCGTGTATGTCATATACCTACTATTTATTATATATGTAGTCGTAACAAACATAATGAGATAAAACCTGGCTTGCATTCTTCAAGTAACGGAACCTCTAAAAAAGAGCATCTGAATCCGTCTAATTGTTTTTGAAACACACAAGTATACTAATATTGTTAGATACACATTATTGCCAAGTTATTTGCATCTCGTAATTCGCTTTAAAATGTATTGCTTTGTGGTTTTATTTTCATTTATAATAATGTGTATTAATTAATATAAATGCAGTGAGAAAACTTTGAGTAATTGTTTCGTGGTAACACCGAAGCCAGGTTGTTCATTCAGTCATAAAAAAGCACGAACGTGTTCATTTAACTCTTTGTATTTTACTGCATTATTACCGTACTCTTCGCTGATACAAATAAAAAGTATCGTCTCGCATACACTGTGTTATAGACAGATGTATGATGGATTTTAAATGTCTTTGTTTTCCCTTGTTTAGTCTGTGCTATGTAATATATAGGATTCCCATTAATCCTTTAATGGCAATCCTATATATTAATACGTGAAGAGAAAGCTTTGTACAACTTTTTATGAATATTGCGCGCACTACAGAGTTGGATTTGGGACAACTCAAGATTATATGAGATGGAGTACTAAAATGTAAAATTAATAAAAATACATCATTACATTACAATGGTCGACTACTACTTCTTATTGATATGCGCAATAAGCGAAGGTCATGAGACCAATATGTCAAGTTCCTGTTCTAGTGCAACGTTTTGGGATAAAATCAGTCATGAAAAAGAGAAAACAGGTGTTTGGCCAGAAATATATAGAGTCATGCTATGGAGAAGAATCTATGCCATACAATATTCTAGTTAGGTATTTTTAACAGGACAACGTGTATGCGAAATGTCATGATGATCGGTCTAGTAATTAATTTATGAAAGCGTAACAAACAAACTTACATTCGCATTTATAATATTATGAGGTATTAGTAGGTCATTGGGCTCGCTTGTGTTTGTTTTTTAATTTGAGTTTGCACGTTGTAACGAATACGCGAAGTGAAACGATATTTTTATCATAAAACATATTTTGGATTCCGTATAATTATATAAAATAATTGCAGAAGTGGAATTTTACTTAGACAATAGTCTATTACACTGCCATTTTATATTTTTTAAGTTCGTACAGTATGAATAAAAAATTAACATGGCCTCTTCCGCTGTAACAATACTATAAAACATTTAACTCTTAACAAAATCGTAAAATCAAATGTAAGGAAATATAATTACATTTAAAAGTATACACATCACTTACTTCAGCATCATTTAAACACACAATAGCCTTTCTAAATTCTTATTTATATTTCGTAGCACTTTCGTATCCATCTTCAATATGAGATTCATATGAGTGTGAATAATTTACAGTGCAGTGTAAGCTCACAACGAAGTCCGCTGCAGGGGCGGCTCTGACATGCAAATGGCGGCTTTTTAGGTTGTTACCAGCATTACCTTTGCGATGGGCACTAATATGATTAGTCTCGCAACGTGATAGCATTTGCAGAGCTTTAATGCACCGCTACGTTGGATCATAAATGCGTTTTGCGAATTTAGTAATCGATGTGTCTGTCGCCCGGACCTGTTAGCGATGGGTTAATTGTTAGTCAACTACAGCCATTATGTAAAATTGAATCAAGCTTGTTGTACATTTTTCGTATGACGTCGGCAATATTTTTGTGAAAATAGTTTAATGCTATTCTAGAGTTTATAAGCTTTATTTTACAAATGATAGTATTTTTGTATATTTGCCATATTTTTATCTGTGGAAAAATAATAATTTCGGGTATAATTTATTTCTGATATACAAAATATGGCATGGCTTTTTACATTTATACCTACTTCACGCTTATATATTTATCTATACACATTATATCAGCATAATACACAGGGACGCAGAACTTTACAATCATATTTCGCTTGGTATGTTTGAAATATCGCTAACAGCGGGTGAGCCAATTTCCGTCTATCAAATATACAGAATATTTTAGTGACAGATACCTTTTGGTAGCCACTTACCTAATCCGATAAAGGTCGGATGATGTGTTCTTAAAAATATGTCTGTAAATATTATGTCCGACTTAACTCTTTTTTTTAATACAGCTTTCTATGTATAATTTATACACTGTGTACTTACCAGAGAATTTCAGAAACATAATGCGTTGATAAAGTACAATTATTTACATATCAATTGTTAAACAATTGATATGTAAATAATTGTACTTTAATTATACTTTATAAACTATCACCATCCGTCGCGATGTACCTATTGGTACGCAAAGCAATAATCATGCCGTGTTGTTTGCGCGCCGTGTCAACTTCAAATTGGTATTCACGAACTTGAAATAATGATTGAACTTCTAGGGACAAATCAGAAAAGCTCATTATTTCTCAAAAATATTGAAGATTTTTATTATTTGTTTTTATGAAATTACGATTACTTGAGTTTCATAGAACTCAGGCCGTCTATTCATTCTCGATCAACATAAAATATTAAAATGCGAAATAAGCTCGTGTGCTTACGAATAATGTTAGACGAGATTGGAAACCATAAGAAGGCTGGTAGTTTCCATTTCAATTCGTATTTTTCTCCTTACACAAACGGTATCGACGGTGTTATTAGAAGCAAGCCCAGTAAGTACGCAATATCTCCGGCCGCTCTACAAGAATCCTCGCCGAGGCTATGCTCCGTTATTGCATGGAAATTCTTCGGCGTGCAACTTCATTGAGCGACTCTCTTTTGTATAAAGGTTCCCGCGCAATGTTCCACGGTTATTGTTTTTCAAAAGCGGAGGAGGCACCTGATATTACCTTACTTGAATCACAAGCAGTTAGGTTTATTCAATTAAGCTTGTGTACGCGATCTTTGTGCAAGTGAAAGAGGGGCAATAACAACATTGAAATTTCATGGAGTGGAGGAAAAAGCTTTTTGTGAGTGCGGCGTATGATAGCAACAATAGAATTTACGGTGCAGTAATAAGACTGTGCACAATATGAATATTATACTTAATATCGCAGCATCTTCTTAATTATTACAAAACAGATTGTTATTAAAAGCTAGAATGCTTTTATTTATTAAATTACTGATTGATGTTTACATAGCTCATTGTTTCGTGAGTAGTTTTGAAAACCTCAATTATTGTTACTTGCGACCTAAGTATTATCTGAATGAGTAAAAGACAGTTATAAAAGGACAAAAACAAATGTTTATTTTAGTAAATAATATGGTACAGCGGCGCCCTCCTGTGTAATAGATGTTCTAAAATAATAGTATCTTAAAAGCCTTAGTTTTATGGTGCAACCGATATCTTACGTAGCTCAGGCTTAGAGGAAATTCGATGGAATTGTGATAAATGTAGTACACGTGACAGGTAGCTTTGTAGAAGCGGAGGCGTGGCGGCGCGATCACACCGCGTTATTGACATGTTGTGCTCAACGGAAGCAGCCGCAAACATACTGAATACATACAGACGATTGATTGATTACTTTAAAAGCCTTTTTGATGGCTTACATAAAGTTATTTGAATACTGCTCGTAATGACGTATAGATTTAGTAACGATTCTGTTTGGTATTTTTTTATCAGGTTCGGCATATCTAACTTGTCGTTAGTTGTGTACTATGCTCAATAAATGACAATAGACTAATTTTCCATTACGTGGTACTCCAGAAATAGACGGATGATGAACCTTCATCTAACTCTACTTTTGTATGTACAACCTTGATGCTTTGTTATGTTAATGCCCCATTATTATGAACGCAGAAAGTTAAGTTAATTGCTCTCCGCGTAGAATTTGAAATAAATTATACAAACGGCTCATTCACGATAATTAGATAGATGTTGGACGTTAGATACGTTTGTGGTTAGAAACAATGCGACGTTGTCACCGGCTATGATTGCCGTGAAGCATTGAGTCCGTTTCTAATAAAAGCGGGCGCTACCCTCATCAAACAGGAATTTATGTGGCTTCGCAAATTAAACTAGCAGTCGCTGTAGTGTCGGTGCACCGAGCGACCGGCGACGCTCGCTCCGTGCGTCGCCATGCGACATTGTCATGCGGGCCCTTATCGCTGACTTGCCCACAGATAAGCACAGCCATCCTAATACAACTGAATAACATTCCCTAGCTATTAACAGTTCTATCCCCTTTGAACTATGACGTTGTACAAATATAATTTTACAATAGGTGTACAAATAGAAGTTTAGTTAACTGTTATACTACTGCGCTGATGATATCACTCAATAGACAAAGAAATAACGTGGTTGGTTAGCCAATTGTAGAATTACCAGCTATTGAAAACTTCGAAAATACTCTCTAGTTGCAGGTTTCCATACTGTATTTCTCTTTAATGTTAAAACCATGAGCCGTATTATAACACAAAAGACTAACGAAAGACTCAACTAACTAACCTGAATATTTAATGTAAAATACATATATATTTACTTATGCTTTAATGCACTCTTTGTCATCTGTATTACTTTTACTAACACATTTTAGTGAAGATAAATATTTGTGCAGTTGAAGCACAAAGTAAACACACGAAGAATAAGAAATTAAAAGAAAAGAGCTCTCGAAAATATGCGTCGAGAGAAATCCTATAAATCTCGTAGAGTTCAATTGCACAGTAAATACTTTCTTGATGGCCCACGCTAAATGCAATTACCCTCAAAAGCGCCCAACTCGATCCTTTCTTTGAAAACACTACTAATAATATTATAGTAGCAATTTTTAATAAAATTAGGTTCATATTGTCTTGTGGTGGCGATTTTCATAAAAACATGAGTTTTTCATAGCGAACGATATTCAGAACAACGGTGACGGTGGAAATCTTCAGAATAACTCAACTCCTAAGTGTATAAATATCCAAAATTATTCCCTTTATCATTCAAAAATAATTCATCTACTTAACTTTTTCTTTTATGCTAAAATTCTTTGAAGTCGAGGAAAGCTCCCAAAAAGTAATTTTATTAATTACGAGTCAGGAATTCAACAAAGTTCCAAGCCAGAGAGGTCCTTTTCTTTCGCGAAGCGATCCATTATCTTATGAAGATTTTAGAGATTCCTGCGGTGCGCGTCTCGCTCGTCGCGTCGTGTCTCGCCGCTTCGCACCGCACCCTACCGCGTTCTCCCCCACAGCGTACAGAGAATGCGATGCCCTAACAACAATAAGCATTCTTACACAACTTTTATAATATTGCACATTGTACACGTGACCACTTTCACTGCAGACTCGTAGTGCACGTGTATTACATAAACAACAAGTTAATGTACGAATTTACGTTGTAAACTACAGAACGTAGAAGCGCAGAGAAAGTTAATAATTACATTTACGAATTCGCATTAATATGTTAGAATAAAAGCCACAAATCGCTATGTACATATTTCGTCCGAAGGTTCGGGAAGTTGACGGTAGCCGCGCGGTGCGGCTAAGGAAACAAAGGGTGGAGGGTCAGCCTTACTGCCCTACGGCCATTTTCTTTGTAAATGTTGCCGTAGTTCCTCTTTGTCGTTTTGTTCACTGGGAGGTCACGAGAGGGCGTTGTAGACGAGCTCGTCTACCCTCTTTACCAAAAAGCTTATAGTTGACTCCATGATACCGCAAGCTTGCGAAACAGGTGAGTAACTTTAACAGATCATTAACATTACATTTGATTTTATGTGCAAAGTTGATCATTATGATAAAGAGATATTCACGTATTGTACACATACCTGCCAACATAACGTATTAACTTGTTTATTTAATTCGATACTGTATCTATGTAAGTATATCTATCTACTATTATCATAAATATATCCTGACTATAACCATTAATATTCAGGATATATTTATGTTAATAATTATATTCATGCAAAGAACACATAAAATAATAATTTATAATGCGCAGAGAAATTAAATTGTAAATTAATTTAACAGCTACGAAATGTGCTACGAGTTCTACGAATCTACGTAGTACCTTTTAACACAATTTCTGAAGAATACATACGACACACAATACATTACTTAATTATCGTTATTAATAGTTATTCTATACACGCCATTATATTCCCGATGGGGTAGGCAGAGGTTTGTTACACCCAGACTTCGCTAGCTACGTTTATTATGTTCTTCGATTCTACTTCCATCTATTGAGCAAATTAGCAGACTCAAAGATGCCATTTTGAATTTCGAAAAAGAAATATAAATGACTACTAACCTAACCTACTTTTATGCGTCCGAAGCTGCGAGTGAAAGCTAGTTTTTTATATAATAATAATATTCTATCACATACACACATCACCATCTACTCCAAACTAAGCAGAGTTTGTGCTATGGGTACTAGATAATGGATAAACATATATATTATATACCTTTTTTTGTAAATATATACATGTACATAGAAACACCCAGACCAAGACAAACATCCATGTCCATGCACACAAATGTTTGATTTGTGCGGGAATCGAACCCGCAACCTCAGGCGTAGCAGTCGATAATACTAACCACTACGCCAACGAGGCCGACATGAATAGATATACAGGTGGGAAATTCTGATATGCATATAGATACCGCAACTACTTATAAGTAATTAATAATAGCATTCCTACTTATTCTGTTTAGTTGCTCAACAAGGCTGATTGAATATTTTACAAGATTGCCTACTGGACAGCCGTCTGGATTTGGTAGGGTACATATTTAATTTTCGCTTAACTTATCATTGAATGCTTCGTTGGTTTAATGGTATGCGCTTCTGTAGACCGTGGACTTCCAGCTTTGATTACCTAGTCGGGTATTATTGAGTGCAAGAATGTCGCAATGGAATATTTCTAATATACCTACAGTAAAGGAAACGCAGACGGTTGTTAAAAAAAAATAAGGATACGGATTGCCTTGGTGCTACTGTGGTTTATGATTGTGCTTGCGTGCGATCGTGAGCTCCTAGGTTTCAGATCCAAGTTGGCCAAAGTGATATGGGTATTTCCTATCAGGAAATTTTTAGTGCCGGCACGGTTTCTAGAAGTATGTTCAGTATTAGCTTTTTTACGTGTACAGGCAAAGGTATGATCATGTACATACTCGGTATTGAGTTAAGGATGTATAATTGTATATGTATAAACAAATATATTGTACAAACAATATGTTTTGGCCGAATACTGATTTCTCCCAAAAACTAGACACACCCCATACAACACAATCTTCTCTCTCTCTCTCACATCCTCTGAGTTAATTCGTTGGTTGATATAGAGCTGCCTTTTTGTAATGGAATAATTGTAACGTTTAAAATTAACGCAGCATGATGATTAAATATTATACTGTGAAGCTACATAACTACAGAACAATCTCCCAATTTTTGGTGAAACACATTTAATTGCTCCGACATTTACTTAAACGGTAGTTATTGTAATAAAGGCTATTCATATAGTTTCTACGAGGTTCCAAAGTCGTCGCTTGTGATTATATAGCTATAGATGTAGCTAATCAAAATTTCTTTAGAAAATGTATTGCTAATACACGACCGCTTTCATAGCGAGATACGAAAACTCGTATAAGACAAGTCTAGACAATTTGCATTGCTATTATGAAAACTGCACGGTCTTAAGTACGAGTACAAGTAATTCACATATTTGTGTTATGTTTGCATATGAACATTCTATATTTTTATTGTTTCAATATTCTTCATCTTCTTCCTCTCCCCCTAGCCTTTATTATTCCCAAGTCACTTGGGGTAGGCTTTTCTGGTCTAACCGGATTTGACTAGATATCAGTTTTTACATGGAGCGGCTGCTAGCTGACCTCCGCAACCCGAAGGCTAACGATACCCTAAGGCTAGACCAGTATCAGGATATTATAGGCCACTGACTTCCCAATAACGACTGCCATAGATGTTCATGGCAGCCGGACCGACGGCGTAATGTGCTCTCCGAAGCACGGAGCAGGCGATAATTGTCAATCAATACGCACATAATTTCGAAAAGTCGTATAACTTCCGAAAGTCAGAGGTGCGCGACGTGGATTCGAACTCGAGACCCTCTGCATTGCAGTCTGTTGGTCTCTCCACTGAGCTATCGCTGCTTGTCATATACTATACAAATAGATATGCAGTAATTCTTACGACAAGCAGAAGTAATTTTACTAAAATTTAAATTTTATCATGTAATATGGTAATAATAAAATTATTCTTTAAATGAAATGAGCGTGAGCCGACCGTTTAAAAAAATATATGTTTTGGGCCCCCGATAACTCTAATCTTTATGGAACACTCTGGTTATACCTAACTCATGATTATTTTATGCTATTATCATATTTATCGATTAGAACGTTTGATACTTAGTACCTACTTGGGCATACGATATCTAACAAAATTTTTGCTATGTAGCAAATAATAATGAAAAAATATAAATTAATCTAGCGTCACCTATATTTTGATACATTTTAAAAGTTATTCGGTGTTTTTAATATTGTTCTACTACATCGTTTAGCCCTAATATCAGCATGGGTTTTCTCATACCGCAGGTATTTAGGCAGTGTGTGACAAATGACTTTAGACGAAGTCGATGTAAAGATCACTATATTGCTTGCTGCACAAGCTGTATTGTGATCTTATGAGTAGATACGACCTTTACATCTGGACTTCACTGTCTACGTAAGTAGACGGAATAGATTTCTACTGATAAAAACTTACCTAGCAATATGAATTACCTCTTTTAAGACCCACCTCCATTAATTTATAAAAAGGTATCTATTTTTAAAAGTCGTCTGCGCACCTGACTGCTCCGAAGTATATGAATATGTAATAAAAAATACTAGACACCCTCGTTCGTATATTCATGTTTATATAGAGATATTGAGATAATAAGTTTCACCCCTTGTGCAGTTTTTGTCTCACCGATATAAAAATAAATTGTACATCGCCCCTATTTTATAGTCGGTTTTGCATAAGATTTTGAGATTTTCTACGGAGGTCGTGGCGCACTTTATTACGGTTTTAATACTGTATTTATGATGGCAAAATATAAACGTTATTTAAAGTATCTATGAATAACAATACGCGCGCAGTATTTCAAATTCTCGGCGGTCAGTGAGTAAGAATTCATACACAGTTAACACGTTCAGTCAGTCATAAGTCAAGGTAATTTTATTTAAAAAGACAACTCCCGCACACACGTAACATTCAAACAACGGACACAAAGACCACCCAGACTCGGTACAACTATTTGTGGTTCGCACAAATTTTTGTTCCGTGTGGAGATCGAACCCACAACGCGCGGCACGGGAGTAGTGGTGAGGCGACCACTTAATCTAGTGGGTTAAGTCATTGCCATCCGTGTATTTATCAAGTTAATACAAAGAGTGTAAAAAAAACAAATCTTAAACGTTATTTCAAAAGGTAAACTTTAATTTTAAGTATTTAAAGAACAATAAATCATTAATTGTTTCTTCAAATCATACAATTAAATGTTTCACAAGGTAGACCTACGTTGCCTTAATCAACATATTAGCTTGAGTGATAAGTGTCTGTCTATTTATCAAAAGGAGTATTAACTCATCCATGTCTCGTAGAGCACTTCTCGTCTGCTTTGTGTAGACATTCATCGATATTGAAAAGCCTATCTTTGAATACACGATCACATTAAAACATCGTCATTCAGATTAAAGAGGTCCGATAGCAGACACTTAAACGGATACTATGGTGGTACTTTTCACAATATAAGGGGCAATAATAAAAATAAATATTCACGTAATAACAATAGAGCTTATTTATATATTTTACGTAGTTACAGTTTCTTTATACTTGACTAGTTTTTTCCTGCGGCTTCGATCGCGTAGAAGTGTGTTAGGTAAGATTATGTTAGTAACAGTAATATTTTTAAATAAAATATTGCCTATGTTACTCGGTGACAATATAGATTTCAAATGGTAAAATATTTTTTAAAATCGGTTAAATAGCTTTTGAGTTAAATCCGTACAAACAAACAAAATATCAAATCTTTCCTATTTATAACATTAGTATAGATAAAGTTGCCGAGTACTTCTGGGCGATAGGTCTACGCTCGGTATAAGAAGAAATCCTTAGTCCATCTGTAGTGTCCACTATTACCATTGTAACCTATTTTATAATATAAACAGACATAGTCTCACGCCGATAGACGATGTAATATTATATTGGATATAGCCTATTGGAAAACCGTTGGACTGCTCTGCAGAGGTCTTGAGTTCGATCTCAAGGCGCGCATCTCTGACTTTTAAAAGTTATTTGCGTATTAAATACTTCATTATCGCTTGCTTAAACGGTGAAGGAAAACATAGTCAGGAAACCTGCATTTTTAAGAGTTCTCGATAATGTTCTCAAAAATATGTAACGTCTGCTAACCTGCACTGGGCTAGCGTGCTGTACTATGGTCTTACCCTTCTTACACTGAGAAGAGACCCGTACCCAGTAGTGGGATAGTTTACTACAGGGCTGATATTATTATTATTATTGGTGACATATATCCAAAGAGATACATAGAAGCGTTTTACAGTCACATTACCAGCGATGACTTAGGTAATGGGGCGGCGCTTCCAGACTTCGTACTCCTACTGAAATTTCTACCAGTAGCACTTTGCCCAACCCGAGACCTCAGTTACTATTGCGATGCACTATTGTTCACGGTAAATCATGATTTTGCATTCGAATATTGATTTAATTCGAATAAACTTAAATATTGGTTACTTACCAAAAGAAAACTGATTTCTATAATTTTTTATGTTATTATTGTCATTGCCAAGTGTATTGAGAATTGTTATATTGTCTAATCATAGGGATCAAGTGAATTTTATTTTCACATATATACTGTGACTTATGCCTCACTCTCCCTGAAAATCATTAATTGTAAAGGTTGTAATTATGTTTTACAACCATATCATCTATATGATAGATATTTATTTGTGAATAGTAGAGGCTCGCTGAGTACAGCATGAATAGGGCCGGCTCGACCGGGGAAAGACTACCCTCTCACAGAATATCGACGTGAAATAGCAGTATTCCTACTGTTGTGTTTCGTTCGGTTAGTGAGAGTGCCGGAGGCCCAATCACCCTCTTTCCCAATCCCGCTCCTTCTCCTTCCCACTTCCTTTTTCTCTTCTTCCATTTCTAAAGTGTCAGCAAGGCGCAACTGACGCCTCTGGTGTTGCAGGCGTCCATAGGCTACGGTGACCATTTACCATTAGGTGGGCCGTAAGATTGTTTACCACCTTAATTGTATAAAAAGATATATATATATATATCTTCACTCGTTATCTGTATACTGCCTCCATGGCGCAGCGGTAGTGAATGCGACTGCTGTGCATGAGGTCTCGGGTTTGAATTTCGGGTCAGGCCAAGAAAAAGTTATTGGGTTTTTCTGTTAAGAAATCTCAATAGCAGCCCGAAATTAGGAAGTTGGCGGTGTTAGACACCCCTGTGCCTCGGAAAGCACGTAAAGCCGTTAGTCCTGCGCCTGGTCTCTCTCCGGTCGTGTCGTATTAAATTACCGTCCCATTGGATCATGAGAGTTAGGGAACAGAGAGTGCAATTGTGTTTTCGCATACACTTGTGCACTATAATGTGCCACCGTGACTATAATTCGATCTAGAGGACATTATTATTATCTACATAATATTAACATTTTAAACTGAAAAATATCAAGTGCAAATAAACAACTATCACAATTGTTTGTCTTATATGCTTACATGGTTTAAACATATCTAAAAGGCAATTCCACAACATTGCGAACCTAATACAGCCAGTTTATCTCAAATAACGATGTTAAGTCTCGTAAAATATAAGTATGTAATAAAAAGTACAATCACATATTGATATTACGTGTAGCTATATAAAGATAAAATAATTTTAATAAATCCTGAATACAAGGGCCACTTTGCAATAATATGATAACACGAATAAATAAATATTCGTTTTAAGGGTGCAACACTCGTAACTAGACTCAAAATAAACAGGGTCCAATGGTATTATTTTTCGAATAGTGGGTGCGGGTATTAAAGCCCATAGCAAAGTGCAGAGATTAGACAGCGAGGCCATCAATTACGAACGTAATCCAAAGCACGTGCGTGCCTCTCATCACATCGCAAACCTATGGGAATTATTAAAATATTCGCTGTATATATACACGCATAATATGTTATTTTGCAGCAGTGTTTAAATGGAATAGAAAATGAACGCTAAGCAATTACGCGCCGGTTTATGAGGATGCCCGATAAAAAAGAATTGAATTAACATATCAAGAAATTTACATATAATTATAGTCGTAAATATTATCCACATAGTATGTTAATTACGTTGAGAATTGTATCAAAAAGAACTTAGCATAGTTTGTAGATACGTATTGATATCTTATTATACTTTTATCTAAGAATATATCATGCCATCCATTGGCATAATTGGCATTGTGTTTGCGAAAAGTGACACTAACTTTTAGCAAATGCAATATCAACTATTACAATGTTTCGGCATTTGAATGTATTTGCAATTTTTAACATGTTGTTGATTAAAAAGTAATTTTGAGAAACAAGTTAATAATGAAGGACGTCCTGATAACGACTTTGTTTATTATTTAGCAACGAACGAAGTACATTCGAAGATAAATATATAGTGACACAACAACCACGAATAAATCAATGTTCGATTGCGAAATCATGATTTACCGTGAATAATAGTGCAACGCAATAGTAAATGAGATCTCGGGACGGGCAAAGTGCTACTGGGAGATATCTTTCATAACAGTATCAGCACGAAAGACGCTTCGCCTTATTACCTAAGTCACCAATGACGAAAAGTAGGTGTAAAATGCTTCTATTTATCTCTTTGGATATAGGCGTGAGGCTATGTATGTATGTATTATAAAATAGGTTACATGGGTAAAGAGAAATCTCTAGTCCATCTGTATTGACCACTATTAGTGGACACTTGAGAGTCAGGTATAAGTCACAAAATTTACGTGAAAATAAAATTCACTTGATCCGTATGATTAGACAATATAACAATTCTCAATACACTTGGTAATGACAATGTTAAATATAAAATTATAAAGTTTTCTTTTGGTAGGTATACAATACTTACCAAAAGAGTAATTCATGTGTCTAGCATGCGTTCTAGCTTAAAACAGCGGCGCTCTCTTGAGAGATTTATTTATTTATTAGTTCTCTGGTTCGGGAATCTTATTGAAACTAGGAAGGTAGACTTAATTTCTCAACGATTAAATAACATAGATAGTGTGTTTCTTATTAAGTTTCATATCGTCTGTAAGAGATTGGATTTAGCCATAAGGACGCCCATTGTAAATTTTATGGTTAGGTACTTGTTTGCTTTATATTATATATTACCCCTTTGCTGCGTCGCGTACGCGCCAGCCCCAACATCATCCTGAAAACGCTAACTGACGGGTGGGACTCACCGATCCTGGAACGCTGGATACGACTGCATGCAGTCAAGTAGATGGCTTCTTTGGGTCGGACCGTCCGAACCGGTCAGGTATTAGATGTATGTACTACTACTAACACTAGATGTAAGTTCAACTGTTACTAACCTACTATGGAATGTTAATCTGAAAATAAATATTATTTTTATTATTATTATAATGATGAACAATAAAAGATTATGCATCTATCTATTTATCATTTTTTACTTATTGAACTGTCGAATCTAGCATAAAGTAAATTAGAGCATATCTAATCTTAATGGTTTCCTATATAAGTAACCATGCAAGCCAAGCAGTACGTAATTGTTTGTGACTAAAATCTTTCACGCAATATTCGCGAGACCTTTACTTTACACGCGTTGAACGACTAGGTTTCCTATCCAATTCATTAGTTTAAGCTTTAGCTGAGGCACATGATCTGGTACCGCACACGAAATATGCATAGTCACACCTACAAACAAGCACCTCAACTTTCCGATCGTTGAACTCAACAGCACCATGTCGCCAGCATATCTGATGTTGTTTATTTTCTTGCCGTCCACATAATAGGTGCCGAGCATAATTCTGAATTTAGCTATCACACCGTTTGTATATATACAATATGAACAGCTCGGCTGAGTTTGAACTCGTGTAATAGGTACCTACTCAAATACTAAATTGAAACAGTAATTCGAGGTGGTTGTCAAAAAATACTCTGATATCCTTTTAAATAGTAATTGTAGATATACGAACATAAAAATAGAAAACAATAAAATATTATTTATCACGGTATTCCACGTCGCGGATAATTTGAAACCATCTTCCCTATTAAAATGTCATTTTTTTTAATTTTAATGGGCTTAAGCTTTATTCTTGGATAAAAGTGGCGATCGGTGGAGAGGACTTCCGGACGATGAAATTCTATCCAATGATTAGTACCCGATTCCAGTGTATGTTCTGCAATTGCTGATTTGCTACTCTGCCAGTTCTTCACAGCGGCGATGTGTTCTTTGTCCCTTTCAGTAATAGTACGCTTGGTTTGGCCTATGTAGGAACTCCCGCAGCTGCAACTTCCAATATATATATATATATATCATATATATCTCATGCAACGCGAAAGTTAAAAGTTACTATCACTATATTCAATTACTATTTTCTAGCGGGTCCTTTTTAATTATCAGGTATAAGGCTTGTTTCACACGTACCACATCCAAACTACAACCACAACCACACCACGTGGGCGGGCACAATTTTGTATTGAAAATGAATAGTAGAATTTACACTGAACACATTTTACTGTCATTATCGACCACGTGGGTGAAACCAACCACATCGCAACTACAACGCAACCACCAGAACATCGCGAACTAGCATCCGACCAAATCGCAGACAACGCTGCGTCGAGGCAACGACAAAAGATTTTCTCAATGTTAAATAACAATGTTTCCTGTTCGAATTCCATGAGTTTGTTCAGTCAAGGCGTGTTTCCTCAACGAAAACCAGTTTCGAACACTCTGTCTGCACTAGTGAGCGTCATTGCGTCGTCGCAACTACATCGTAACTGCTAATGACAACTTTACCCTATCCACATTTTGTAGGAACCACAACGCAATTGCAAAAAGCTGCAGCGACACTTTTCACACGTAACCACTGCATGATCACCTTTTGTCGCGTCGATGTGGTGTGGTTGTGAAACGTGTAAATGAAGCCTAAGTTCTCCATACATTCTCATTTCTAATAATAATAATATTCTACCACATACACACAACACCATTTAGCCCAAACTAAGCAGAGCTTGTACTATGGGTACTAGACAATGGATAAACATACATATATACGTTTTTTTTTTGTAAATATATTCATATTATACATAGAAACACCCAGACCAAGACAAACATCCATGTTCATGCACACAAATGTTTGACTTGTGCGGGAATCGAACCCACGACCTCGGGCGTGGCAGTCGGTTACACTAACCACTACGCCATCGAGGCCGACAAGCCGTTGTGTATGATACATCTTAGTATGAGTACAGTAACTATAGTTACACAATTAGGTGTATCACACACTGAAGAGTGGAGTACTTAAAAACTAAGAAATTCGTGTTACATGCCACAGCTTATTGTTGCCAACAAGGATTTCCACACTAGTTGTGTATATATAGACTGTAGTCGCACCCCATATCTGTGTTGGATCATAATTATTGCAGTTATCATAAATTCGTAGTACGTATACCCACAGAACATCGTAGTGCAGTACCGATTATGTCTTGGAGAGCAAAGCTTGCGTTGCGTACGACATGTGTTTGACCTGCATCACGTGAATATATGTTACATATGTTGTGCAATACATGCTTGCAATAAAATAAAGATGTACGACAATAGGGTAGTTACTTATGCAACTTTTATTCGCAACAGCAAATAGTAATCAAAATAAATCTTTGTTTAAACAGCATCATAATTGTTTGGAAAATGAAGGAGCAATTAATATGTTCAATTTAGTTATGATATAAAGTAGGCGCGCAATGGAAACATCTTGCTATCGCCCTCGCACGCCTGCACTTAAATAGCAGGTACATTAAGACGAACTATGTGCGTCCTATTTTGTCAGACGACAATTACCCCTTCTACTAGATTTGGAAGGCTTATATCTTATTTGATTTTTAAGCCATTTAAAAACCTTTCTATTTCAAGTCGTTGATAACATACTTATTGTATAAAATAAAGGATAAACTGGCATATTATACGACACAAAATGTTTATGGATATGATTTCTATTTGCGTACTTGCTTACAATTCTGGGTTTTTTATACAACAAAGGTGGCAAATAGGGATACGGTACCTTATACTTACTATAGTCTATGCTCGTTTGTCATACCAAGCATATCACAATATATCCCTCCGCATTGTGGTATATCATAAATTGCTTAAACTACTTTTTAATCACTCCAGTTTTGTGTCAAACATAAGCCGCTACACGAATTTGTGGCATATAAAGTTTGCGCTTACATTTTCGTTGTTGTTAGGTTTTTCTGTTTGTCCGATAGCAACACAGATGCTGTAATAGTGACCGGTAGAAAGGATCCAAGCATAGCCAACGAGACATGACTGTACTATCTCTTTTGGAAATATACTGGTGTGATGCTATGTGCACAACATAGCCCATGCCACTCAGACACAGTGTACGCCCACGCAGTGTTATTTTTTAATCTGGTCTACATGACCTTGTCTCCAAGTAAACATCCCCATACAAACGACTAATATTTCCTAAAGAGGTAGACAGACACTACGGAATATATAAATTAATTACAAATTATCAACACATTAGTAAACTTTTATGGCGTACGTGCATTCTAGCTTGTAACCAGTGTGCCATCCACGTTATCCGACTTCAATGCAATAAAAATACTAGTTTTGGGATTAATATGACTCATGCGAGCCTTGTCGCTCTAGTCTGGATATCTGCAGCAAGTTGGGACACTTGCGCGGATTGTACGCATCTTGCAAAAGCGACATACGTAAGTACAAGCCCGTGTGATTAACTCGCTTGCGCATGTAGCCCGCGCTACCTACTTGCGTCATGTACCTTTAATAAAGAACGATTTTGTGTAAAAGTATTTAAGTGTATGTGTACATTTATGTCGTTAATCTGGTAATTTAGCCGAGGCGCGTTCAGTCGCAAGTCTTTGTGGCTCGCGGCAACAAACGTTGGCGCGACTGCTATTCGCGTGAGCTTCTTATCTGCAGATATTTAAATTCTTGCCTGAGCCTCAAAATAGTTCAAATTAAATGGAGCTTGTAAATTAAGTGTTGCTATCACGCAATCCCGGGGAAATAGCTCTAAGTGGTTTCAGCGCGATCTAATATTTTATCTACCTCGACTTAATGGTTTAGTTAAATAAACTGGGCAACGTTCCGCCCACGCCGGCGCGGAATAAAAGAATGGTAGTGACCTTTTATTATATTTTATTTGATATTTTTTATTTTGTCTTATTGTTTAAGTGTGAATCAATTAACAGAACAATATAATAACTTTTATGTAAGCTGAACGTAAATCATACTGAATTAAAATGGGATTTAACATGTTATGTGGCTCAATACCTTCAAATCAATAGATATTATAATTCATAGCTTTTTCTTTTAATATAATGTTTGAATACGTTAAATTACTATCAAATATGGACACTTTAGAATCCAGTAGATATTTTTTGATAGATTTGTTACGATTTTATTCTCAATCTTTTTCTAGGATGCCAAAACTGGAAAAATACAATCCTAATATTCAAGTACCTACACCACTAGATCCAATTCTTAACATTTTAATAATAATAATATTGCTTTATTTCGGACTAATGAATCCATAGAGTTGCTTTGGGCTGTTAACAAAATTATCTCAAGTTTAAAGGATCTAATGTACCTACTAAAGGAATGTCACTATTAAGTATTTGCACGGTTATCAGTGACATCTTGGACAAAAATTCATAGCTTGACAGCTTTTTATGATTTGACATTATATAAAAAATAAAATAATTACAAATTTTTCCCTAAGATATATTTTAACACGCGTGTTTATGTAAAATATCTTTTCTGAATCAAACATTATATTTTACCTTTATTTTAACAATAAAATCCTTAATGAAAACATTAAACCGCTATGTTATTTCAGGTATTTGCCGCGGATGGCCTTTGTTTACTAATATACTATACTACTATTTAATTGAAACCTAAAAATCCATACCATATGAAATTATTTAATTATTTCGATCACAAAGTAACACTAATGAACGTCAAAGTTTAGTGATTAGTGAGCATACTGAAGTTATATTTATGTTAGTTGCCAGTTTCTGACAAAGGGTTGCCTGTGAGAAGATACCTGCAAGATTCTCATAACTTCTCTTTTTTAAGTTGCTGGTGAATTTCAATACTATTTTGTAACCGTAAAATTACTTTAAACTGCAAATGCATCTTCGCTCACGTCATATCTACGTTTAAACTCCGAGTCTTAGATTGCTACCTACTGCTACATCTATAAATAAGTTCAAAAGTAGAGAGGTACTTAAATAAACTTTTAGAAAACAATTATCCCACGCGAATACATTACCAGTGCCATTCACTATTTTGTGTGCTCAATTTTATTCAAACTCATTTACAGGAAACGTGTTCTACAATAACAAACATTTAAACCTCTTTACAAAGTTTCACGTTTATAATATTAGTAGGCTAATTATATAATTCTGAGAAAACGCCGCAAGTTTAATGATAATATAAATAAACCAATGTATAATTTCGGTTGAGGGTTAAGAAAGCAGAAAGTAAATATACTTGGGCGATGGTTCATAGTCTAACATTGCACGAGAGCTCATGAATGATGCTGTATCTTATTTTAATTTATATAAAGTAAACAAGTATGAAGCAGCATTATGGTAAATGGTTATGGTTAGTGTAACTGCTGATCAAATATCCCTCACTACAAAAAAGAGTAGCTAGAGTGTTGCTTAACACTTGATCCCTTCGCTGAGAGTACAACGTCTCTTTCATGAAAAATCTGGCAATCCTTTTCAATTCTAGAATGCAACACGAGTTTATTTGATTACCTTTGTAAGGTGCAAATACTTTTCCATTCAAACCTTTAGTTCACACAAATTTTGTTCTACCGTCTCCATTGTTACTTAATAAGGTGTGTATATGTTATTTAAATCCTAAAATACATTAGGATAATAGATACTACCTCAAATACTAGAACACTAAAGTTAAAAAGTATGTACTTAACTATTATAAAAGAACAACCTAAAATGTACATAAAAAGAAAAAAAAATGTAGGCAATTGATTAAATATACATATTTAGCAGTTAGAAGCATCTCAAAGACTAATTTGTTTATACACGGCACTGGTAGAAGTTAATTTCTGAGATGACGCTTTAAAGGCCTAAATTTCAAGTCTCATTATACAACACATTCCTCGAGGGATAAAGCATATGTACGTAATATATTTCGTCTGCGATTATATTGCCAAAAAACAAAAATAGGTATGATGAGAAACGACAGACGGTTGGACGAGGTACGGGGATGAGAGGGGCGCGGAGGGCACTGCGGCGGCGGGCCGCGATCGCTCTCAGGGGCAAACAACCGACGATTGAATGTGAAAATTTAATTCAGGTCATTTTCATCGCAGGAGTAAAGGAATCTATTATTTTTCCCCAAAGAAGACTATTACTCAGCAAACATTTTTTAAATATGAATTTCATAGCCTCGAATTCTCCATTTATTTATGCAGTTCACGTCATGCTTCAGTGCTTCCGAGCTTTCTTCGTGGCCACTACTATTTGTTATCGTTATTACAACTACTTACTATTACACTCAACAAAATGAAATCTGTTATTATATTAAATAGTCTACTTATAATGCGTTAAATATATACTTGAAAGGCGTTGTTTGCGTCGCAATTACATGCATATACATTTAAGAACTTAGTATGTATATAATTACTTAAGTCTTCTATTACGATCAATCCTTTTAAAATCGCAGCGCTATGCAATATGCAAATTCAGATTTTGCTGAGACGGCATTCTAATTGTACACCTCCTTGTGATTACTTTAAGAACAACCTGACTTGTCAAAGCCTAGCACTTTTTAAAGATTGCTCGATCTGATCCCGATATTCAATGATAATTTGAATGAAACCTTTTATTTGGAAAAATGTCTTACTCTTTAATCGATAGAATTTTATTATTTGTCCCAATACTACGTTCTCTAAGTACTGCCTCGATGCTGTGGCGGTAGTGCTCATGCACAGCCGTCGATTCACGGTAAACAAAATTAGGCCCGTCCCCAGAAAACCATAATATCGCTAAAATCGTAGCTGGGGCAATATGAAAGTACCCTGCCTACCTATTCGGGATAACAGGCGTGAGACTACGTTAACCCTACCAATTATAAAATATGTAGCTAACATTACCAAAAACAAAACAAATACAGCTAGATGGTGAAATTATAGATTTTATTAGGAATTCATATTTACAATCTCTGTGCCGACTTAGAATGTAATGTTTAATAACTCACCCGAAGGCGGCTACATGGTATCTCTCTTCGATTAAATTAGTCGATTAAATTTTCATATTCAATCTTGAGTTGTTTACTAAAGGAAAGCATTGCCTCGGCGGACAAAATAAGTTGTTATTCGATTTTGTACCTTAACCAGTATAGAATAAGGTCTACTGAAGATTAAAATATCCTGAGATTAAATATTCGTACGATATATTATTATGATAAAAAAATAAAAACGGTCGAACTTATCAAACATTGCTTTGCATTTCTTTATGAGCAATAAAGTTGGCGTATAGCCTTTGACAATACTTTTATCATTATAGAAACGGAGAAAAGAAAAGTATTTTCACATAATTTTCTCTTTGATTATAGGATCAATTTATCTTTTAGTTTGTTTACTATTATTAACTTATTGGTTTTCTAAATTTTCTTTAATGACAACACTATTTTGGCAATAATATTGTGTATTTTGATAATAATCATAACAAAATATTTATACGATAACATGTATTATGTCCAATAGTATTCTAACTTAGTATGAACTTAATCAACAAGAAGATTTTTTTAAATTGTATTCATATGCGAAACAAAGATACAATAAGTTCAGATAGGCATTTACAAAAATACGAATGTTAACATCGTCTTTCGGTTATTTACATAGTTCAAGAGCAGGCAGCTGGGCAGTATTAGACGGCAACCCCAAAATAATCTCATCTCTGTTATTTAAGACCATACGAAAATTCGTCCCATCTGTCAATCGCGCCATTATGAAATCGAATTTTCGATTATAATTCGAATTATAACTCAGTGACGACGATTTGATCAACTTTTTTTCGATGCAGTTGTATAACTAGTTTGTGTTGTCAGCACGTTCGTCTGGTGTGCAGTGCAAAGATAAATCCCGCGCTATAAATAACTCCTGTGTCGCGAGGGACTTTACAAACATTTAAACAATGGACACAAGAAACACCCAGACTTGGAACAGCTATTTGTGGATCACTCAAATTTCAGTCCAGAATCGAAGTCACAAGACGACTACAATCACTAAGCGATCCATGCAGACAAATCCCTTTGCATTAGGTGGGCTGTAATTTTGATGGCATTAGTTTTAGTAGAACAGTACAGACATTTACTGGCAGTAAGTAAGTACAATAGGTTAGAAATATGCGGTAGATAAATAAGTTTTACAAATCTTTTTACGTTTTGTTTTATATTTTGTATATATTGAAGAGTTCAAATGGTTGGCTTAATAATCGTAGAACCAGATTATTACAATGATTCTATTTGCATTATATAATTGACTGCATCGATGGCGTAGTGGTTTAAGTGGTCGTCTCGCCGCTACCACTGCGCCAAGTGTTATGGGTCCGAATCCCACACAGGACAAAAATTGATGTGCTCCACAAATGGTTGTTCGGAGTCTGGGTATTCTATGTGTCCGTTGTATGAATGTTAGTAAAGACCCTGCGATAGAGGAATGATTCCTAGTGCGGGAATTTACTTTTTTAAAAGAAAATATGTGTCTCGTCTAGTTCAACATGTGGAAGTGGCACGTTTCAGAGAGGCACAAGAGGTACAATTGGCACCCTTGCAATGAGCCGTTTGTCAGTACTTAAAGTGCCGAGTACAAACATATATTTTATGCTCCTGAAATATTAATTATAATTATAAGTTATGTAGTAAAAGTTTGTGAAAATTACTAACACAAAAAGTAAAAGGTTTAAAAATTTATATATATTATTTTATATATATTTATATAACTGAAATAACTAAATAATAATAAAAGAGTTGGTTGTATAAAATTATCACTAGATAGATATAGTGTTGAATAAATAGTTATCATGTATGAAATATATTATTATTATCTACTAGATTTAGCCCGGAGCTTCGCTTGCGTTAATCTAGATTTTGTCAATACATTTATATCCCTCGGGAACAGTACCTTTTTCTGGATCTTTTTCTGTACTCTTGACAACGTATATGCGAACTCGGAAAACGGTCACGGACGCGCAACGCTAGCGTTTTACTTGACTCCACGGTATGAACCATGGACGTTTGAGAAGTTTGACGATAAACGTATATTTTATTATGAGAGGTTAAGGCGTTAAAGCGTAACAATTAAACAAACGCATTTGCACTTATAATATTAATGAATCACGCGGCTATATTATCCTCACTTGAAACTTCAATGCTTAGATAACGATAATTATACACTGTCTTATTTTAAAATACTAATATAAAAAACAGACAGGCTTGGCTCACCCAATGCCAAGTGGTTACTGCCTAATGATAGGCAGTTACCGCAGTAGTAAAGATCATTATGTGGCGATAAGCAAATACCGGAAGTTGGTAAATAGTTGCCGATAAACGGTAAGCGATTATGGGATGGTAAACGGTTACCAGCTGATTGTAATCGCTTGCTGATGATAAGTTGTAACAGCTAGATGGCAACTTCGATGATCAGCAGTGCCACAGCATGATTACCAGTTTTTGCATGATAGTATACGATTATTACTTGCAAATGGTTACCTGATAGTGAGCGGTTACCGCCTGCCATTAAACATTACGCGAAAATTATAACTTATTGAATTCTAATTACATATCAAATACAATCTATTGAAACCCTTCACGCATGCACGAATTACCCTTATTTTAACGATCTTTTCCTTGACCGTTAAAGCCAGCGATAATTAACTATTTAATACGCACATAACGTCGAAAAGTTAAAGTGGCGCGCCTAGGAATTGACCTCGGACCTGTGCGTGGCAGTACAACGGTCTGCCACTAGGCAATCGCAATATGTTATAAAATTTCGACATCCTATGTATGCACACAGCTATAACCAGAGCGAGCGCATTATATAAGCTTGTGCTTAGCAAACCAGTTCTACTTTAATGACATCTGTCTTAAAGTCGGTATCTATGCGTGTATATAAACAAAGTTCTCATTCTACGTTTATAAAGCGAAGATTTTTTTAAATTGCTTACTTTTATGCAGCTGTAAATGAATAGGTACAACTCAAAAATATATTTACGTAGATTAAAAGGCGTGCTAGCCGAGACAATACGATATTATTGTTGGCTATCAATTAAATGCCGTATGAATAGTAACACAGTAAAACAACAAAGCAACGCTATACTGTTAGAGCTTCTTTAATTATTTGCCTGAACAGTACTATGGTCATCGATGATATCTATGGTCTGATATTGCCAGCTACAGAAATATCTTATAAAGTTTGAGTTAAGTAGTAAGTATAAAAAAATATATTAACTACTAAATATGAGCTTGATGAATATACTTTTTGTCATATTCCGAATTGATGTGATGAATATATTTATGGTAGCTAGTTATTTTAATAAATGGTATGAAATGTACACCTTGTAATAAAGTAATAAGTATACACTAACAATGTTCATCCAATCTGATGGGCACTAGTTGTTTATTTTATTATACTTGAGCCCAAGAATACCACAGAGCCTTCTCAGACACATAAAATACTTTTTCAGGTAGCTTCACAAGTTGTACTGGCATAAACTATTCGTACAAATTGTCTTGTATCAAAGTAATTTTCTTTATTAGCGTAGTATGACGTAATAAGGCTCGGCTAATTTTAGAACCGAATATATTTCTTTGAAAGCTACTTATTACATATTTTGTATGTCAGGACTGTCGTTTTAAAATTATTATGTCTTATTTCATTAGATACGGTTTAAGATACCCGATTAAACTTCTACTTACAACCTGCATTTGTAACTAAACACGTAGTCTAAATATTTTCAAAAGAATTACATATTATACGCAGATAAATTCACCAATTTTATCCTAAGAAATAGGTACTATGTTACCCTAAACGCAGAAATCTCTGTCCACTGTGTTTAACAAACATGGGTTGAAACTTGACGCAAATCAATTCAGTGTATAATATTATGCTAGTCCATTAATATAATATAAAGCCTATTTATATGATTGATTTTACAGTGACAAAGACGATTTACAAATCAAAGGATTACAAATAAATAATTAAGAGACTTACTTAAACATTCGAATTTTTGTAATCGTATGTTCTGGTGTATTTACAAATAGCACAAAACTGGCAATCAATAATCCTTACTTACTTTATTGCATCAGTTGGTATTGCGTTACTAGTTTGCTTTTCTTTCTTGTTGCTTTCTAATTTTAGCATGAAGTTTATAAGCCGGAAAGTGCAATAGGTAACATGATTATATAAGTTTATTATTAGATTCACACTAACTTACAATATGTATGTAGTACAACAAAGTCGCCTTTATTTAGTGCATAATTACATTTGACCTAAAGTAACTTCCAAAGGTCGTAATGCTAATTGAGTTTGTAGAATCGTTAAGTAAACTAAAACAAGGTGTTTAGTTTCGCCGTATAGCCGTTGGCTACATACAAACCACCGATTTAACTTTCATTAAATGTTACATCCGAACCCTTTAATATTATTTCAGTTGGGAATTTAGAATGTTTAAACTTGTTTTAGTGTATAAACAAACGACCGTATCAAATTATAACTAGCAGTGAGCGTTAAATTATTCACTCGTACTAGGCCCGCCATTCTTAACTTATTGTACTTTTTATGACTACGTTAGACTGGTTCTTAACATCTTTTTATCGTCGACTTTCGAAAAATATTAAAATGCTTCCCTGAAGTTATAAATGACTGCGTCTCTCTGCTTATTTTCAATTTATTCACGTTTCGTTACGGAGAGCTGTGTTAACGTTGCCAACAAATTTCAAAGTATTGCGAAACTTACCAATCTGAGCGAGTATTTTAATTCATTTTCTTTCGCTCACCAACTTTTTTTTTATACGCCTTTATAATAACATAGACGTGTAGTTACAAGTTTACTTATGGCAATGTCTTTAGGAGCCGTCGTTACATACGTTTACATGGTGGTAACTGTAATATTTGTAGTATATGCATTAAATTATTTTAATATTATAGTTACGACAGTACGGTCTAAATGAAAAACAAATGGTTGTTTTTGTTATAGAGCTTGTTACTTTCTAGCAAGACCTCCAAAAATATTTAATTCCTCATCAGTAGCTATGTTACGTCATTCCTAAGTGCATTGGTTGTAATTTTTTATTTCTGTTTAAAATGTTGTAATTGAGCAAATAATGAGTCTCAATCGATCGTTGTATTCCATTGGTTGTCTTGACGGGCTCATAGAGTTTGGTAGACCTTTGTCACTCGATATTGTCATTTCGTTGGGGTTTAACTACAATATACTTAACAATATTAGTATTTTCTTAATACTTTTACGACTGTAGCGACCAAAGCAAGATAGTATTGGTTCGGAACATATGCACAGAACAGAAGAATACATTGGCGGACTTAATGCTAAGGGCATTCTCTACCAGTCAACCGTAGGGTGATGCAGATATAAAAAGAAGTAGCTGCATACGCATACAATAGCATTATAAATATACATGTATTTAAACTAAAGAATAACACCACTTGATGATATTTATATAATATACCTAAATATATCATATATTTTAAATAAAATATATAAATATAGTCGCTTACATATATACATACCTATATAAATACATACATACATACGTAACTTATTACTGATGAGATGGAACAGATAAACTATCAAGGAAGCGAGCACGTACTTTTAACTTGAAAGTGCAACGGTTTGTGGACATCCTGACTTCATGAGGGAGCGCATTACAAAGTAAAACGAACTGGACGAAGAAGGAAGAATGTAGAAAACCAGATGTATGGGAAGGACAAAGTAAGAGGAGGTTATTAGAAGAACGAAGATTTCTATCATGATTGGAACATAGGTATTGAAAAAGACAGGTTAAATAAGTGATGAGGTTAGAATAGAAAATAATATTGTAAGAGCACGTAAACTACGGCGTTGACGAATGGGTAACCATTTTAAAGTGGATCTATAAGACGAAATATGGTCATATTTACGAAGATTATAAATGAATCGAATACAGTTATTTAGAAGTCTGTCATATTTATTGAGTAGATCTGCATTCAGGTCATTGTAACATACATACATCACCATAGTCAATTAAGGGAAGATCAAAGTCTGCACAAGCATTATTTTCGTCTTCATCATCATCATCATCATCATCGGGCTATAATAGTCCACTGCTGGACATAGCCCTCCCTTAATGAGCGCCATAGCGTCTTAGATGGGAGAAAATTCTTTAGGCGATACAAGGCGCGTAGCGTTTCGTTTACTCTCTGACTGATACTAGTAACCTGAGCTTGTCAATTAAAATTGGAGTCAATGAGCAAACCCAGATCCTTTACAGTAGGACTAAACGGTATAGGTATACCATCATACACAACAGACGGTAAAGTACTGGAGTCCAGCCTGCTTATTAGTCGTTGACATCCAACTATAGTTGACTGACACTTAGTCAGGTTAACAGACAATCCAAATCTGCAAGACCAGCTTCTAATTGCTTCAAGATCAGCATTTACTTTAGAAATGGCTTCAGATAGATTATCTGCAGTGTCTTGAGCATATAGCTGCAAGTCATCGGCATAAATATGATACGTACACTGACAATTATGAAGTTAATAAATAGAGAAAATAGTAATGGAGATAGAATGCCACCTTGAGGAACACCAGAGATGAGGTCATGCCAAGGCGATGATATATCATCGATGCGTACTGACTGCTGACGCCCCTGAAAATATGTCGAGAACCATTCAAGTACACCAAGTGAGACATTAAGATGGGATAGGATCGCTAATAAGATGTCGTGACTGATGGTATTGAAGGCGTTCGAGAAGTCAACCAAGGCCAACACAGTGACTTTGGTATCCTCAATTCCCACCCTGATATTGCCAGTCACTTTGAGGAGTGCGGAAGTAGTGGTGTACCCGGGCCTAAAGCCAGATTGGAGAGATTATTCAGGTTCACAAACTGTGCAAATTGTTTGTGTACACAGGCCTCAAGCACTTTAGACAGGAAAGGAAGAATGGATATGGATTGGTAGTGGTTTGGAAGGGAAAGACTAGGTATCTTAGGAAAAGGGATGACAATGACATTACGCCACAAGGAAGGAAAAATCCCATTGTCAAGGGAAAAATTGACGACATGGGATATGGCGGAAAAGAGTTAATCAAGAATTGGTGTGATCATAGGGTGACTAATACCATCACAGCCCACAGCATTAGACTTAATCGACAGGATTATCTTTCTGATCTCACCTGGTTCTACCGAAGAAAACAGAAAAGAATCAATATTGGGCTTGGATAGGTTAGCTAAGTAATCCACAGTACGACGCTTGATTTCTTGATCCAGCAAGATAGAAGAGGTGAAATGTTGATTGATATCATCCAAATCAATCGTCGTACGCAGATCACTTTGTTAGTTTTTGCCAATGCCTAGGATTCCAAGAAACCACTAGATATTTTAGCAGAAGTTGAGGATGTTATATTATCGAGAATATGGCTGCGTTTTGCATTACGTATCATCTGATTACACCGATTCCTTGCCCACTAAAAAGAGCCCAGTTGTCATCAGAGCGATGCTTTTTAAAAGTGCGAAATTCCTGATCCCTGTGCCGCATCGCCATCCAAATACCACTTGAAATCAAAGGGGCGAGATGGTGCTTTACCTTAATTCTACGGACAAGAGCGTGGTCGTTAAAAAAATTCACGATGACGTTATTAAAAATACCAACTTATTGATTCACCGTGGAAGCTGTCTCTAAAAGTTCCCAATTTAGAGCAGAAGCATCCTTACGTAACTTCTTCATGTCCATCCGCCCAAAACAACGCCTGTGCAGAATTTTAGGATAGGATTTGGGTGGTTTAAGTTTATAGAAAAGGAATATGAGGTTATGATGGGAAAATCCAGGAGCCAGGTGTTGGCCATAACGGCGGACTAAGGTAGGAGCAGAGGTTAGAATAAGATCCAGCCAGGTACCAATTCCATCAATGTTGTGGTAGGTTGCATTTAAAGGTAAAATGTGTAGACTGGCGTATTCTATGATTTGGAGGAGTTTACGGGAACGCAAGGAATGATGAGATAGGAGGTCAGTGTTAAAATCACCCATGATTATATGATGTGAGTACTCTGACCCTAAAGATTCTAGAGTCGATACGAAACTAGAGAAGTAATCAAATGTGGAGAGACAATCTCTAAGACGGTTTTAGCTCCTTTGACACAAACCTCAAGAAAAAGAAATTCCGCAGATGAAATATATTTAGAAGGAGACGAAATAAGGATTTTATACGACTGATTACCAAGCAGATATATTTATGTAATAGGATGGCGTATCTGCTATGCCTAATGATTCAGAGTATCTTACGAACGGGAGCATTATACCATTTGTTTTTACTGCCTACTTGGCTATTATTGATAGAGTCAGTTATTCGGAAACTGGGTTGTTGAAAAACAAATAAAAACAAAAACTTAAGCACATCGTGAAAATATTCTGAGACTATGTGAAAATACTCATTTACTTATGACAATTGTTACTATTGTTAATAGTAAATTTGCGTCTGGTATTAAAGTCCTATAGTGATGATTGATAAAAAGTAAATAATCACACACATAGGTATATTAATTAGGGAATCCTAGCATTACCTAAGTCTTGAACATATTAATATCCTTACATAATTTTGACACATTACGCCGAAAAAGATTGAGTAGTACCGTAATAACGAATTATTAGATTAGACAATTATTTGAGAACCCTTATGTGGTGATTATATAGTAAATAGAGAAAAACCTTTAATAAGGATATTCTATATATTTCTCATCAATCAAAGTAAATATAAATGTAAATGTACATAGTCGTTGCGTTTGCATCAGGGCATATGTTTCTTTATTACTGCTTGTGGTATCGTCCACTAGCGGCCCATCTCATGCTAAGCGGTAACAAAGAAGGAATGGGAAGCAGATACCGTAGACTATGTGAAGGGGACAAAAAAGGGAATAGGATAAAGAAAGGAAGGATGTGATTGAACTTGCGGCGCTCTCACTCACCGATTAAAACGCAGCAGTTCTGCTGCTACTTTACGTCGATATACTGTATGAGGAACCATTATAAGAAAATCTGTTTCACCAAAATTTGCCAAGTACCTAAGCCAACATGGTGGACTACGATCTTATACTTTCTATATTGATAAGAAGCCCGTGTTAAGCAATAAACAGATAAAAAAAAATACGGTGAACGGTGCGAGCGATTATAAGCTTGCTTCCAATGAAACGTAACTGCCTGTATGTCAGCGTGCCACAGTTCTACCTAATCCTATTATTTATTTTTTTAATGATTACTAATTATTTGGGTGGTAAATTAGTATTTACCTAAATGCCTGTGTTAGGAGTGAGTGACACAATGGTCACACCATTACAATGGTTAAGATTTCACCGCTTCACTCAAATCTTCTATAAAGCAAGTCAATCAATCCTTCTCTAACAAATAAGCTATAATTAGAATTGCGGTAATCTACAATATATAAATAGACGCAACAACCTAGTCAGTATTCACAGGCACGCTAGTGTAGTTTTGTGGAGCGCACGAGGAATTATTTGAGCAGGCTGGCGTTCATGTTGTTGGTCCGTGATGCCCGCGGCGACTCTCGGCGGCGACCAGCCATGCTCAGGCCTCCGGCAACCGTAAACATTTTGTTTGTTATTGTTTAGAATTACCTACCCAAACAAAGCGCCTCATAAATTCCAAACTTTCCGGCCTCAACTTTTATACTGACCTATTTGTATAAAGTGTTGAAAATTATTACTTAGTCGTACCATAAGTAAGTACGGCGGACGTTTGCAAACTTTTTATGTAAAAATGTGGTGTTAATGTTGTACAACACGGTTTAAATATGGATAACTTAAACAATTTGTGCTTTCGTAAAATATCAGTTTCTTTTGTGGTATTTGACTAATATATTTTAATACCGTGCTCGCTCTTCCATGTTTATCAAATTGAACAAAGCGCTGGTAGTCTAGATGCCTGTACTCGAGTAAAAATCCTTCACTCCGAAGCTTTACATAAATTGCCATTCACCTTGACACTTTGACTTGTGCTTAAAATAGGTATCATATTATTTTTAAAGAAGAGTAGGTGTCGGTACTCTTGCTTGGGAGGCTAAGTAGTTCACTTAGTTACATGCTTGTGTTACGAACTGATTCAAGTAAGAGCAAGTATGATGCCTTAACACCGCTGTTTTTATACATTATAAGAATTAAATTAAGTTATCTTCGTTTTGTTATTTAATAGTCCATAACGTAATATTTTTGATTTCCCAATTACTTCGTTAGACACATAGATATTAAAATAAGATTATACCTAACCGTTACATGCTGTTTATATGCAGTCTTACCTGTAAATAGTCTAAGGCATGGAGACAGATATTCTACACCTACATTTTGGCAGATATGTTGTAACGTCCCACGCAATAAGAAATAAGCTTATTGTCGTCTCCCAGACTCTGTACTCTAAAAAACAACCCACTAACATTGTACTCGACCCAGAAATCCACTACTGCATAATGATAATGAGGCAATTAAATATAAAAACTACTTAAAATACAATATGTTTGAACAGACGAGCAGCGGCGTATCTACGGATCGGAAGGAGGCGAGGAGGTGCCGCGCTATGCGTGTAGTCCGCAACGCCAAGCGTCACCGTTCCCTCTCGAGAGTACCAACCGAAGATTCTACAGGAGGAACAGGAACTCTAAAGGTACGCTTGTGAATAATCATACCCATTTTAATTTAGTGCAATTTTAGTAGACCCTTAAATTTCGCGAATCCTTAGCACCCGCACTACCCACACTAGGAATAACCCAGGAGTTATGTCTAGTGTGTGGTGTGATGGGTAATTTTTTTGTTATTCGCAACAGTTAAAATATCTACAAAAACTCTTAATTCAGGAATCGTGAAGGATTTTACAAAAATAAAGACAAGGGCCACAAAAACAACCTGGCTTTGAACAACTATTTGTGAATCACATAATAATTATCATAAATAATTTTGCTATCAAGCTAGTAACAAACATACGGGTCCTAATAAAAGCGACAATCAAAAGTTAGGGACGTTTGCGTTATCAGAAGTGACAGCCACGTGGTATTATCCTAGCTGTGTGTCCACTGCTCTTTCGCCGCTTGTAGAAGGGACAAAGGCCAGTCACACCGCTGACAATACATACACCTACTTATCACTTGCACACAAAACTCCTGCCGTCAATATGTGCAGTTTGGTTGACTCTCTAAGAAAGAACGATACCTAGATCGCGCGATCAGATTTGAGTGGAACTTTTTCAGGGTTTGTTTTCTCCGATGTTAAGCAGTTGTAAAATTGCCATGCTGTCCTGGTTTCTGAATGAACATAGTAATGGTCATTTAATATAAGTTTATTAATGACTTTGTGATCGCTTGCGCCGCTGAATAGTAGTAGACCTTTCACCCGGCGGCATTAGTTTAATGGATACGGCATTGGACTTGCGATTGAGAGATTTATCGACTATATCTATGTATCTCTATCGACGTAAACCAACTCCTAACACAAGCATATTAGCTTGGCTGGAGATTTAACAAGAATACTAGTAAATTGGATTAGAAATTAAGAGAAATCTTTAAAAAATATTTGTCTTTCTTCAATCTTTGAAAAAGGTTATAAATTAGTTTCAATTCATAGGATCAGAAAACGCGCTTGTGACTTTTAAAATTCTGTTATTTGTATGCCACAGTAGTTCAAGTAAATCCACGTATGTCAAACAAAGACTACACTACGAATATAAAATGTACGACTCGTAAATGACAATAGGCTTGTAACTACTAAAAAGTTAATAAATTATAATTTGACTTTTATCAAGGCCCATTAGATAAACAGGAAAATAACATAATAAGTCTAAAATTATCGCTTCATTAGTTCCATTTGTATAAAGCTAGATTATATTGTATAGAAAATTAACCTGCTGGTGACGTCAATTTGACTTACATAACTGGTTACATTCACCGCTCCCACGCATCGGGATTTTTGTCCAAGGATATTCCAAGGATATTTTCAATAACGCAATAATAACAGTTATTTCACAAATCACTTTATTTAATTAATATACAAATTGTGCGATTGTCCTAGAAATATTAAATATTTTTCTTTTTTCAAATTATTTTGTAGGATATGCAGCTGTATTATGCCTATGTCTGGCTTTTGACATTAGCAACTAAAATAAAATGAACTGATCCATATCACACTTCTGTAAGAGACTAACAGCATCTGCATGTAGGCCTAGTTAGTACATGCCAAAATACAAATATTTATTGCATTTGTGGCAAGTGATGGGCTATAGGATTTATTCAAAGTATTTTATATCTATAACACGGTTTATTTTAATAATTATATATACTAATTATTATTCTAATCTTTTTTTGTCATTAAATATCAAAATTGATTTAAAATGTTATAAAAATTATAATTTTGAATTATGGATCTCTCATTCTGAATAACAATCATTCCAATGTTTCTAAATCACTGCGAAGAATACTTTTCTCGTTCGTTCTTCACAAGAACATGATAGTGTTAGCTACGCGCGCGACATAAGCACGTACGGATAATTTCCAAATAAATGGCGCTGCTCACGTCCTTTGTAATACCATAACGCCAAGTATATTAGGTATACATATATTTTACATTGTATGTTTAACACTCATAGCACCAGTCATCCCAGGTCATTAATTTACCTTCACTACTTCAAATGCGTACGTAAATATTTTTGTGGAAATCGTTACTAATCTGAGAAGAGAATACTATCATACAATAAAAATAATAGCAAAACTAACAGCTATGGCCATTTGATCTGCGTAGTCGGTAACGCCGGTCTCACACACTGGGTTGGTTCTAAAACGTCAGAACACGAGGATCGTCTAAATACAGCAGCTTTGTGAAATCAAAACAAATCGACGGTGGATGAAAAAGTAATTCCACTTTAGGAACCATCTGGTCACACAGATATGTTATATGTTGGTGAGACCAGATAGTTACCACTCACCAGTGCTGGGTTAATTTACTTGATATTTTTTTATTATTAAACTCCATGTATAAGGAGATCAGTATGTTGCCGTTTATAGGATACTGATATTGTCAACTGCATGACAAAAATACATAATTATAAATAACGAATAAACCTCAAGATTGGAAGTAACGCATGTACATACGTCACACTTGCACAATTGGTACAATGTTTAAATAAATACCTCAGTACTAAATATATAAATCTAAACGTAATCTTTATGCTAGCTACTTTCATAGTTTCAGTAAGTATAATATCCGCCTAGGTACAAACTAGTACTTATTACAAATAACTGAGACATCGTTCCTGTGTATGTTACACGCCGTTATGAGTGTATCCAACGCAGAGTGGTCCCGAAACACAAGCTAATAGGGAAACTCTCTCTTGTATGTTTTTGAACTAATTACTGTTTGCTCCTCCCAGGCTTTCCTCTCTGCAGTGCGTAATCTAAAAACGTATGATATAAGTGCTTACCGTTTTAATACGCTGACTCAAGTTTTAGTTACTCGATACGATAGTATTTTAATATAAATAACGGTGACTGCAGTAGCAGAAATATGTTGCATTACTGAAGCTGAGGTGCGAATCGTATATTATTATAATTTAATTATTTCTTTATTTTATATTTTACGATGAAAAAGAAGGTAATTTCAAATATTTAGACATACAATAATTAATTATATTTAAACAAAAGAAAATAGAATATACCTATAATAAATATAAGGCAATATATGTATACTAAAATTATAAAGAGGAAAGGTTTGTTTGTAATTATTATATAAACTCTAAAACTACTAAATCAATTTTAATCATTATTGAACCACTATAAATCTACTTTATCCCAAGTAACATATACTATATACCCTAACGCTACGAACCACGGGAGAGGCAGTAATAATAAATGTGAAAATAATATCGCGGGGGACAGCCAGGTTTTATAATATGGTTATCTAAGCCAAAGAAATATTATCCTTAGATATGACTTACTTAAACTAAAAACTATTCAAAATCCTAACTAATATTATAAATGATGTGAATGTGAGTATGTTTGTTTCTTTGTTTGTTAACCTTTTACGCCTTAACTACTCGACCTATCATCATGAAATTTCGCATAAACGTTGTTAGGACAACAAAAAAGGACATAGGGTACCTTTCATCCAGAATAAAAGTACTATTACTTATCTAACCTGGCCTACCCTAGATTTAAGCAAGACAAGCCGCGGGAAAAACAAAAAAATAATAATACATATTTAATTGTAAGGTGTTTGTTGAAGGAGAGGAGTTGTTCAGCGCAGAGACAGGTGGCACGTTGTCGCGGCGCCCGCGCAGAGAAGACTTTGTCCACGATAACAACGCACGCAATGCCCGCCTCTGCCTCAATAATGGTAAATATGTTTGTACACATATAAACTTTTTTTTTTTTTATACGTGGGGGAATGCATGACGCATACCCCTCCGCGGGGGCGGGCGGAGGGGTTATGTCGGACTCGCCGGGGTAAAAGAAGATGGTAAAGATGATAACGTACCTCCCGGAATACCGACTAAACCTACCACGGTGTTCCTCGACAAAACCACTATCGACGGGGCCGCGCGAATCACTTTCGCATGCGGTCGCGACCCCGCCGAGGTTTCGGCCCGCCATATGAAACGGCAGGCCACTACCCGATAAGACCTACCCTATAGGCACTTCGCAAAAATAATCCCTACTGTCCCCCCTAGAGGGGAGACGGACTCGACACAGAGGCGCGCGTGGGAACACGCACGCCGCCTCTCGGACCTGGTGCTGAACGGATGGCGGGCAGGCCCACAAAGATACACATATGTTACAATAGTCTAAAATATGAACAAATTAATGGCCTTCTTAGTAAACCAAGCAAATTAAATCAAATCATATATAATAATATTATCAGCCCTGTATTAAACTGTCTTACTGCTGGGCACGGCCTTTTTTCACCGTGAGAAGGGTTAGGCCATAGTCCACCACGCTGTCATAGTGCGGGTTGGCAGACTTCACATATCTTCGAGAACATTATGAAGAACTCTCAAACATGCAGGTTTCCTCACGATGTTTTCCTTCACCGTTAAAGCAAGCGATAATTAACTATTTAATAAGCATATAACTTCGAAAAGTATAATATAACATATAACCTCGGGTTCGATCTCGAGACCTCTGCGAGGCAGTCCAACGGTTTCCCACTAGGCTAACGCTGCTTTTTCAAAATCATATTAAATGTTAAATCAAATCATATTAAATGTTAAATGTTTATTTTATTAATCTTTATGTTTGTTGTTATAGTCTTAGAGTTTGGTATACTCTGTGTTGGAGCGTGCAAATGGTTATATAAACAAATAAAACGTAAATAGAAACAAACTAGTATGTAACTAATGTAACCCTATCATCTATTTTTCGGTATTTATTAATCAGTACTCAAAAAAATAAGTCGTTTTGCTTTTATTTGTTAATATAGCCTTTTGTACGCAAGGCAGAGTATGCCGAACTATAATACTAGAACATGTTTTATTGGCAAAGTAAAGAGATACAGAATAATGTATTTTAATTATTGTTGCGTTTGCTGTTACTTTTAAAAAGAGATCTTTAGTTATTTTTGAATTACGACCTTTCCTAAAGAGCGCCTTGCGCTTTAGGAACTTACCCGTTTTGCAATGCTGATTAGAAAACGAAAATATGTCTCGACGTTCACTTTTACTTAGACTAGACGATTGAGTTTTAGACGTCTTTAAGTCATTGAAAATGTTGGATTATTGCATATTGGTATATCGACCATATTTTTGTCGAGATATTAACATCTAGGTGAATAATGTTTTTTATTCAACAAACGTGTTAACAAGCATACTGTAAGCCTGCTTGTAAGCGGTCAGCGTAGCCTATGAGCGATTCTCATGCCAGGAGTATTACACCCACGGAGCCGAACCTAGAAACAGGAATTAAATATGGTATCTTCATCTTCTTTTCGTATGGTTAGTGGCCAACTTGTTGTCAAGAGTTGGTATGTAAAGAAAGGAAGTGAGTTAGGAATTGAGCATTGAGAACTATTATTTATCAGGCAAAACATAATAACAGTGTTAATCTTAAGTCAGTTTACTGTAGGAGACTAGTATTTCTGCAGAGTAGCGAAAAAGAGAAAATACATTCGTACTGTCATCTAATAATAATTGATAGTTTGAGAGTTCATCTTTTAAGCAATTGTAATGATCTGTTGTAATTGTTAAATTAAGTTAAAGTTGCATTTGGAACCCGCGGGAACGCATTACTGTGATGAAATGTATCCTGTCTCAATCCAAGATATTTGTGGTCTGCTTGTATGCTAAGCTTCATCGAAATCTGTTTAACGTGTGCTTGGCAAACAAACATCAACATCCAAATACACATTTATAATTTAGTTAGCATCTTTACAGACTTCTTGATTAAATGAATTATTTGTCAAGAAGCCTGTCCTTAATATGAATTGCACCTTCACACAATACAATACCCAATAAGAAAAAACGAAGTTAAGTTAAGTTTTATAAGAGGTTAGGTTGGTTAAATATTAGTTAAGTTGTAAATTATGATTGTTGCTTTGTTTATATAAATAATAAAGAAGAAATAAAAATAACAACCCTAGAAAAAAGGATTAGAATTTATGTATTTATAATATTATTAACTAGTAATATTATAAGTGCCAATGTGAGTTATTTATTTGTTACGCTTTCACGCCTTAACTACACGACCGATGATCATGAAATTTCGCATACACGTTGTCGGGGGCACTGATAAGGATATAGAGTAGGTACCTGTCGTCCAGAAAAAGGTACTGTTACTGACCTTATCTAACCTAACCTACATTTACGCGAGCTAACTAGATTTTGCCTGCGGCTCCGGGAAAAATCTAGTTATTAATATTTCATACTTCCAGGCACAGATGTAATACACCCACATCTTGATAATTATGTTTTAAGTCCCATGCGTGCGAGCCTATTACTTTCTTCTAGGTACATTTACAGACTACGTGTTTTTATTCTGAATTTCCTAATAAAAACTCAATAATAACATTGAATCGAATCGACGTTGAATCGAACATGAGACCACAGAATTGCTAACAAACATAACAAGGTACTTAACAAGTTTATTTTATTTTATTCTACTAATGTGGCAAATAAGCATACGGCCTACCTGATGGTAAGTGGTCACTGTAGCCTATAGACGCCTGCAACACCAAAGGCATCACTTGCGCGTTGCCAACCCTTTAGGAAAGGAAATGGGAAGGAGAAGGAGCGGGAAAGGGGAAAAAGGGTGATTAGGCCTCCGGCACTCTCACTCACCGAACGAAACACAACAGTGGGAATACTGCTATTCATAAACTTAAATATATAATGATTTGAATTATACCTACTCATTGCATTGTCAACAGGAATGTATTATAATAATAACCGTAAGGATTACTAAGACTAATGCCATTCCGAAATGTAAGCCGTGAATGAGATATTACACATTCAATGTCGGATTCCTGTTTAGTTATTGTAGTTAGGCATTCTGTAGTATAGCTATTATGAGCGTAATACGGAGGTGGGTGCATGCCTTTGATAAGGATGCTTGGCATAGTTACCCAAACGCACGCTGATGGCACGTACATAGGTGTAGACAATGAGCTGTCGGAATTGTATTAATGTGAGCTACGCAGCTGACGTCACATCGAGATGTTATAGTTATTATTAAATATTAATCGACAACAGTGAAAATGTGTTTTGCAGTAGAAATACAGTAATATTATTGGTAGTAATGTATGGGTTATTAATAGAAGAATTGAGTGATAGATTTGCTTGTTGATTTCAACGTAAAGAGACTTCAGCAGACCGTGTGTTTTCACTGTGTTTATTTGCCACCTATGCGTTTTACAGTAGGTAAGTAAGTAGTTTTCCTTTGGAATAGGTTTTGTGATGTCGAGAAAATAGTATGACCATATCTACGAGCGGCGGTTATCGCTTATGAGTGCTGTCTCATCTGTTACCATTAGCAAAAACCCTAAAAAGTCTTCGGCTTTTACAATAAAGCCGAATGTAATAATAAATAGGTTTTATGTTAAGTATTACTATATTAAGTATAGTTTACAGCTATCATTAAATATTTGATGAATATATTTATAAATTACATATATTGCTTGTAAATTAGGCGCTCGATTGTATCTACGGTTCGCAAGCTATGTTTTTGTTCCATGTAAGAAGTGTTTAGCCGATTTATTGCACTTACTCAACGCATTTCTAGGGATATTTATTACCGAAAATGTTCTTACACTAAAAACCGAAAGTCATGACCTAAGAACCTAAGTCAAATCGAAAAGAATCGAACGCAAATATGTATATTCCACAAAACCAACGCATAGACTATAATAAAATAATAACGGAATACGCAGTCTGTCAAGTGTATGAAAACCAGACATAAGTAAAAATCTATTGTGTTAGGCCACCCGTGTGCCGTTGCGACACAATAGGTTAATAGAAAAGCGAAATAAGACAACATAAGAAGAAATGTGGCAATAATTTAGCACTACAATACTTGCTTTACTTTTTACTTATACAGGGACGTCGAATAACAACGGCCAGACAAGTGAACGTGAATGCGATTCCCCTCCAGAGCCAGCGCCCCCCGAAGTTCCACCGAGAGGTCCCTCGCTACACGTCACGCTGCGTCATCGACCATGTGACCAGCCTCCAGAGCCTGACCGCTTGTACCTATCCGAAGGTAAGTAGGCTATTGTATATTACTATACACTTTATATCTGTATCTACTAACATGTTATGATAAATCTTTATTACTCACAAGTGTTTGTTTATAGTAATCACTAAATAATCGGGTTAAATAAGAAAGTGGTTCACTATTATAAGTGTATGATTTTTCTTTGTTTACCAATTTCTCGGCAGCGGATTAACCGATTTAAATAGTTCAATGTGAAAGGGCTTACGTCTATTATCAAGATCTAATAAGTGCTTTAAGAGATAATAAATGGAATTTCTCGACACTTAATTGAAAAAGTGACTCTGAAAGATAGAATAAGGAATAGTGTGATTAGAGAGAGATGCGGCATGAAAGTGGATATAGTGGCAAGAATAGAAAAGGGTATGTTAAGCTGGTTTGGGCATGTAGAAAGAATGGACGAGGAAAGACTGACTAAGAAAGTTTATAAGGCTAGTGTGAATGGAACAGTCGCAAGAGGAAGACCTAGGCGAACGTTTCTTGATCAGATCGGAGGCGTTCTGGACAAAGGCCAGGTTAAGAGCACCTTGAACTGACGGGCGTGTATGAGGAATGTGATGAAAGTGAATGAAGCCAGAGAAGTGTGTCAGGATCGTAGCAAATCGAAATCCGTAGTCTCTGCCTACCCCTCTGGGATACATAGCATTACGCTTGCTTATTCCCAACGAGATCAGCAGATATGTTTTATTGTAATTAATGTATTTAAGGCTAATGGCTCTTTAATATATTTGGTGGTCAATGTTCGGAGATTAGTAAACGTCACTGAATCTATTAAAGTAAGAATTAATAAAAAAGCTTTCTATCAAAATATCCTTAAAGATAACTTGCTAAATATTATTTGGCACTAATTCTATATCGGTTAAGTTCTACTAGGCACTTAGTTAAGTTACTTAAAGAAAATATTTTTTTTGCGTTTTTGATGTCAGCATATATTTTTGTTGAAAGGTTTTCTGCATTAGAATATTTTAGTTCGTATATTTATGTTAATACAGAGAACTTTAAGTCTTAACTAATGACAATTATATTTGTTGCCTGGCAATAATGTTTATTACTGGAGTTCGATTTTCTGTGATACTTTCTAAGAGTTCTTTTCTATAGTTGTACTTTCTTTTTAACACAGTCAACATATTTTATAATGATGTGCATAATATTACAGCAGCAATAAATATTTCATTTTTATTACTCTACAAAATACTCTTGTGCTTAATATGTACTTTTTGTAATTTTCATCATAAGTCGATAATACGACATAATAGTTGCTGAGCTATAATATACGGTCGGATGTCGGGACGGACAAATACCGTCGCAAATGGAAACCAAAACTATTTTTAATTTTTATATTCCTATGAATGTTTATGTAGTGGTTGCCATCAGTGGATAAAAACCGAATACTTTTAAGAATTATCCTTATCTTATCTTATCTTGTTACGGGGGCAGTCAGTGTAGACTGGCGACACTTCGACCCACTGGGATCTTTTGTGTCGGCCCCGAGATCGGCTCGAGCCCTTAGCTATCTCTCTATGAATGTACTGCATCAATCGCAGTGTACACTTCAGAGGGAGAAGCCTGAAGTGTTCAGGGTTCGGATATGCCAATCCCATCAGACCCATCCTTAGTCCAGCCAACGCGTCACATTCACAAATGTAGGTGTAATATGGACTCGACCCGTTCATTACAGGCTCTGCAGATCAAATTGTTTGCCAAACTCAATCTGCACAGAAAGTCATTGGTGCCAAAGTGACCAGTGAACGCTCCTGTGAGCAGGCGTATTTGGCCCGCGTTTTTGCTGATAGCAAATATATCAACACAGGATTGAAATAAACACTTTTAAATATTTACGACAGAATAGTCCTCAAAAAATTTCAATCCATATCTAAATATTATACGTATACAAGGTCTTTATAAGTATTGAAAGGTGACAAAGGGCAGACATCCATAATAATAAGAAGTGACATCAAATGTTATGTTTTATTACGATTTCAGTATGCTACTTAAGGGTGTATCTTTAACATACTAGAATCTACCGCAGCTCCATATTGAAAATCATACATAACTTCTAATAAATCTTATTTACATACTAACATTAAAAATATACGGCTTTCTGCGCAGTGATTTGTCTATGTCAAGATTATTCACTTCAGTCAAGTCACTTATAATGCGTACAATGAACTCCTATTTTGTACATTAAAATTAAACTACTTTATACGTCACTTATTTGTTGTGTGTTAGTTACAAGTGTTTTGAAATCAACAACGCGATAAATTCTGTTTAATTTAGTTTAATTTCATTCTTAAAGATAAACCTAATAAATCAAACTCGGTGAGCCAAACTAAGTAATACGAAAGAATAATTATTGTAAATAGTTTTAACGAAACTAGACAGGCAATTTCTTTGTTTTCGCAGATTAGACAAACAGGGTCAACTTTTGTTAAATGTAAGTTTCAAAATACAGGTTTTAAAAAAATTAATTTAATACAATTTTACGATAATAATTTCTTCCAGAATACAATGACTATAGAAAGTATACCAATACGAACGTATCAAGGCGTCTTTTAGTATATTCCGTAAACGATAATAAACAACACATAAAATTTTTGTTAATATTATATTATTCGACTAAATGCCGCTTACCATCTTCGCTATTTTTGATATATTTTAATAAGTGAATACATAATGCTTCATATAATTTATTGTTACCTATAATTTGTCCAAAGATGAATAGTTTCTTTAATAAATTGTTAAGAAACTTAATATTATAATGGTTTAAAAGAACGTATCAGATTCATAGCACGCATACATTGCTGAGTGGGTTCTTCTGATGAGTTAGTTAATTAAGTTTCCGTCGTAAATGTACAAGCGCGTTAAGTAGGCCTTGTTCTCGTGTTGGTACTTTGGGTGAAGTTTAATCGAATCGCATCGTCGTCCGTACCAGACCGCGGCGTCGGCGCCGCCAAGTTTACTCTCGCTGACAAATTAGCCACTTGATCTCGCTATGCCTTAGGCGTGTGTACGTAAAGAACTTGGACTTTAATTTCTTTCACTTCTTTCTTTTCGGTTTTAGGGCTGAGTAAAGGTTGGTTATATTGTGGCCGCTGTTCTTAATTTTTTTTTTGTTGATAAACATTTAAATGTGTCATTTAAGAGTAGTAGAGCCTCGCTGATTTCAATTAGGCGTCCATAGGCTACGGTGACCACTTACCATCAGGTGGGCCGTATGCATGATTGCCAACTAAGATGAATAAAAAAAGTAAATTAAAAACAATAAAAAAAAAATTAAAGGCACGATGCCTTGGTTTGATTTTATCTACCTTTTTGTCAAGAACAGGTTATAAATTATAGATTTGTAATATTCTGAAGTGGAATGTTATGTATACAAATGTTAATAATTATGATAATTATAAAATGTGTGGCAAAACTTAAACAAATTCAATGTATATTTTTTATGATACATGCAGTTTGTAATAAAAATGGATCCATGATCCACTATTTTTGGATTTTAGAAACGTACAATTAGCTCAGCAGCTTTGAATTTCTTATCGCGTGTCGCGCCTTAATGTTACATGCAACAAATTAGTATTGGCTACTGTGCCATTATAAAGCTGTTGACTTTGGATCTAATACTATACTTAACCACAATTAATTATTTCATCATATACGCACTCAACATAACGTTTATTACAAAATATATGCAATATATCCTTTTTAAACGTAATTGACAAGCAAACAATTACAATCCATCAGGAAGGAAGCGGTTAGTAGTTTATAGATGCTTGCAGCACTAGTGGTGTAGATAAAAAAGGAAAATCTGTGTTGCCAACGTGAGTGACAAATGTTACTCCTACGGTCTTTGCTAATCGCACAGAACACCTGAAAACCGTATACCTACACCTCAAAAACACTACACAAACTTCTGTGACTGTATACTTCAGTAAAGACGATTTACTGCCTTTCACTTTAAGCAAAATCTCAAGTTTCAGCGGCGATGTACTGCGTAATCTTAAATCCTAGGTTGCATTTAAATGTATACAAAAGTGTATTAGCTATGCAGAACTCCACAACTAAGTTAACAACGTGTTTATCATTAGTCAGCAGCCTTGTGCTAAGAAAATTTATTTTATTCGACGTTTTCTTTAGCATCGGCGGTTTAAAACTTTGTAATTCTTTTGACATAGCGAGATCTATTATCCATTTTGCTTCTAAATGTTACAGACTCAGGTAGTGATTTAACGCAGGTCAAATACTTAGTCCTATTCTATGGCGAAAGAAGAAAGCTGCTAAATTTGATTTGGACGAAAGCCCGACTCAGGATGAAACACTTTGATGTGGCCGCACCACTTCGCCCGCGCCTACACCTCTCTGTTGAAATGTCGCGCATTTACAGAGAAACTCTTACTGTAATTTAATTTTTATGATAGCGCATTATAGCATCCTCGGGACTATCATTTGGATTTCGTGCGTTCACTTGAGTTACGCTACCGAGACTCGTATGTTTCTAAGATTATTGATCAGTTAACTGGTATTACATCTTTTAAAGCATCTGTATTCGTACGTAACTAACTTATTTACTAATGTTGAATCAATGTTAAAGCAGTTTGAAGTAGGTTGACACCGAAATGAATTAGGCAAATCTTGATTCAAACAAGAAAATAGCTTCAAAAGGTCTCGAAAGTTTAATGGAATCGAACAGGCCGGCGCCGAAGTAGTCGGAAGTTTGCGCGGGTGACAAATTGGGCACTTGACCCGCGCGCCGGGCGAGCCTCCCAGTGCTTGTTTCTCGAGGACCGTAATAAGTTTAACTTAAAGTAAACTATATTCCATTCCCTCTAATTTGCCATCGTGCTACGCTCCTGTAATACTTTTTGCAGTCTCAAATTACAATTTCTGTTTATTTGTTTAAAAGTAATTCCAGGTACTGTTATTCAGAGATTCAGGACCGATTTTACGGCAGCTATTTTATTAATGTTAGATAATTTATTTGTTTGATTTAATATTAATGATACTCGAGAGGGAAAGAAAGGTAATAACGCGTCGTATTTGTGGATGTAATATTATTTTGTAAGAGAAACCCGGCATCTCCAGTCAACACTCAGCAGCTTGAAAATTGAAACCTCCTCGGAGATTCGCAGTAATTTAATTTTTATGATGCCGTATTGTTAGAGCTTCCAAGAAGTGGTGTTTGCATTTATAACTCCAAACAGTCTTTGATTATTATTATAACAGTCTTGTGTTTAAATTAAACAGCAACTTACCTGATTTTGTTTATATGTTTAGGTACTGTTTATTGTGTTAATGCGATACTTTGTTATTTTAGCTAATTGGCTTTATATGTTTTTTGAATGTTAAAATGTAATGGAATCTTTGTATTTAATTTGTATATGTATTTTGACACCTTGTTTAATTTTTGATTTAATGTTATCGTATTACCTTTTCTCCTACGTATTTATGTAGGTATCTAAGTCTCTATTTAATTTTGTTTATTTTATATCTGTTTATTTTAACGTTCAAAATGGTAAAGGATTTTATTTACCAACTTGTTTTATAATTAAAAATCTGTAGCGCTTCATTTAAAATTAAAAGCCGAAAACATTTAAACTCGAAGACAAAATAAAAAATAAATTCTAGTTAGACGCTATTATTTATCTAGTCAGTTTTAAATATATACGCTATGCTCTTGGGAAAGTCAATTTTCTTAACCGTAATCAAGCTTATACAAAATAAAAATACACATAAATATATTTGTTATGCTATTGAGAGCTTTTTAAAACAACACTAATAATTTCGCTAAGAAATATTAGTATACCATTCATATAAATTCCACTAAAATGATAACACATAGGATTTTAATATAAATATAATATGGAAACAGATATTACACAGTAACGTTTTAATAATGTTACTCGTAAGCCAGCATGCATACTTAAAATATAAGGATGAAAATAATTTACCTTTTAACCTCACGGACTAAACACAAAGTATAAAAAAATTAAAACAACTAAATATAAAGTAGATCAGTAATCCATTTCTATTATGATTAGGTATATATAGCTAGCACGATATATGTATACGCGTTTAAATAGATCTCTTCTAGATACATGCATTGTAAATATGAGTTGTGTTGCTTTGTGTTTGTTAAAATGAATTGGAAATTTTAAAAGTGAAGTGAATTTTTAACGTAATTTGCTATTTTATATCTTTATGTGCATTAATCGGTTCAAAGATCGTATGATTTAAAAACTAGTCTTAATGTTGTCAACACCAAATTAAAAAATGTGCGAATGCTTTTTCTGTGCTATCAAAACCCGCAAACATAAGTACAAACAAACGCCTCAGGACCAAGGATGAAGATAAAGGTTATAATATATATGGATAAAATGTTAGAATAGTTCCTATAAATATAGTATGTAGCTTTAAAGCTATATTACTATATGTATTTAAATACTAAGCGATTTTTATGAAAACGCTTACGTAATTTGACTTAATTCTGATACACATGTTCAGGATAATGCGAGAGGCTATACAGTAGATACTAACAGATTATCTAAGTAATCTTAAGATTATGCTCTCAGATCCGCTAAAGATCCCCTAGGGGTCCACTTGGACCGCTTTGGGAACTAATAGATCCCAAAGTGGTCCAGGTGGTCTAGAGGTCCACGGGAGACTCGACGGAGGTCTACGTTGGCGTGACAAAAAAATGGGAGTCCACGAAAATTTATTAGCTTTCGATTCAGTATCAGTGGCCTATCAAAAAAAATGTCAACCCGTCTACCATGGTGGTACCAGACAAGAGAATTTAAAAAAAAAAGATCACCTCGTAGAGATTTGATTAAATATAAATACGAATGCCAAGGAATATGGTAGACATGTAGCTGCAGGGGATCCACCGAAACCTGCTAAATTTTGAAAGTGGTCTATGAGAAAAAAAGTCTGGGAACCTCTGCGCTAGAGCGTCAAGATACATTACAAACCTTATCATATAATAAGGTTTGTAAAAATAAATACAATATATATATATATATATATATATAATATGTATAAAGTAGTAGTTTTCCCGCGGTTTCACCCGCGTATGTCCCGTTCCCGTGTAAATATCGGGTTTCACCCCTTTCACCCCCTTCGGGATGGAATTTCCAAAAATCCTCTTTTAGTGCTCCCTTACACTCTCTAAGGAACATACATGCCAAAATTCAGCTTCTTGCGTTCAGTAGTTTCGGCTGTGCGTTGTCTATCAGTCACTCAGTAACGGAAGAATTTTATATATATATAGATTAAATTAATGTTATAAACCACCAATACTTATCCCTATAAGTATTGTTCGTTTATTGCATTTATTTTAGACATAATTCAACGTAACATACACACAATAACTTGTATTAATACATGTGTTACTACTCATCGTGGAATTGGTTGCTTTCTGCACATGATGACTAAATATAATAGGTTTAAGTATAGAATGGGAAAGGATATAAAAAGATATGAGTAAATTAAGAAATGTATGTAATTTGTAAGGCATGTTTAGTTAGATTAATCTCGAAAGGCGTACATACATATGCGTATTAATATCCATATTCCGCCAGCTAGGTTTTAGTTCGCTAATTAGGGTTGAACATTTCTAACACAAAAGCTCTTTACATATGTAAAGACTAAAAAAACTTGGTACTAAGTTCACTAAGTTAGCGATGCAATATAATTATTAAATTTTATTTTAAATAAGACAACACCCTCACTAGGAATAAATCCTGTGTCACGGAGAACTTTACAAACATTCAAATGACCGTACACAGAGCACACCCAGACTCGGAACAACCATTTGTGGATCACACAAAGTTTTGTCCCGTGTGGGATTCGAACCCACAACACTCGACGCAGTGTAGTGAGGCGACCATTTAAATCTTTACGTCATTCATGCAGTCGAAAATTATGTGTTATACGCGATAGTAGTAGTAGTAGTACTCGGCAAAAGTATTAATTATTCGTTAAAATACTTAATATTTAACCAACATTAACATCAACTGTAAAAAAGGAAAGAGGGAGCAATTGACATAAGAAATTTACTTTATATGTTCTATCTTAAGTTTACTTATGTTACACGGTAAACTGGCATTTTATTTTGTTCGTTAATTTCGCTCTGACTATAGCTCCTGATTACAATATACAATTATTACAAGCTGTAAACGAAACAAATATAAACAAAAACAACATCTTTATTGATATAAATATTTCGAAACGGACTGTGTACTACCTAAATATTTCTTTAGGTAGTAAATTTAGGAAACTCAATTCCTTATTTTCGTTGGAGAATAGTCGGCTAGTAATAAATCAGTATGTATTCAGCCAACTCTAAATTGGAATAAATGTGATAAATAACTCATGTACAACGCAAATATTTCTTGTAGCAAACTTAAACGATGTGTACCTGAAACTGTACCCATATAAGCGCATGTGACTTATGTAATAGGTTTAGGTATATCATTTTAAAATCCATAGACGTGCACATTTTGATATTGCTTTAAAATTCAAAGGTAAGGTTTTAATATTCACCTTGCTAAGTGCATATAACTGTGAGTGTAAGTGAAAAATGCAGCGATAAGTTTATTCATAAAGTTTTAACCGCTCATAAAAATGACGTCGCCGTCGGTTGAGATCAAATCCGACATTGTCGTGTTGTGAGTGGAACATTCTCGATCGAGTCGCGGGAGAGTTTTAAACATCCTCAGTCCGGAAAGCACTTGAGTGCTCATAAAACACTCATATCGTATAGATTCCTGTCTACTTGTGTTATTTGGCTTTCTCGAGGTGACTTGACACGAGATTTATTGGTACGTTAATAATATTTGCTTGGTTAAACCTTAAAGCGTGTTTCTAGTTTCATTTTCTAATAGAATAATCTACAAGTAAGAATTATAGTATTCTATATTATTATACTTTTGGGAAATAATGACCAATATTATAAAATAATAGTTGCGAAATAGCAATTCTAAAATAAAACTTGCTTTTTGACATTCGTCTTGTCTGTGTATATTTTATCGCATAAGTAATAGGGATACGTAAACTGTAAATTCGAGACTAGTAGGTTATAATGAGTATAGGTAAAGTAATAAATATAATAGTGACATTATTCAAGTAAGTAGCGAGTGTGCGATACGTCACAGTAAGTTGGTACACTTTAAAGTTTTCCGCGTAGCTGTGGCGCGGAGCGGTGGTAGCTGTGTAGATCCAACCGTGGACGGAGAGAGCGGGATAAATGATTGATGGCGGCCCTCCAAGTATAAACTCGATTATCCGTTGAGACGCGAACAACTTACAAGTTTTGTGTAACGATGGATCAGGATTATTTGAAACTTTCCCCCACGAGAAAAATCGACTCATGACAATCATATTTGAGTTGAATATCAATGACAATGGCGTTATACAAAAATATTCGCCTGGCATTTTTCATGTCACACTTATTTTCAGCCTTATTATTTTGATCATGTGATTATAGTGAAATATATGTGCTTTAATCTTTGACTGTACGGATGGCGTAGTGGTTTAAATGGTTGCTTCATTACTGATATTGTGCCACACTAAGTTTTGTGGCTTCGATGCCAACACGGGATAAAATTTTGTGTGGTGGTAAATAATATTAGTTAAGATTACATAACATTTAAGGGGGTATGTAGGCAAAAGCTTTAAGCGCATTTTAAAGATAGCAGATTTATATTTATAGCGTATTACGTTTTGGCCTGAATACCCTGTTAGTCGCGTGACATAAGTATCTCCTTACATTTAAAGCCGATTGTGATGTGGGTTCATTTTCCGGATCAGATAACTTATTATAAGGTTCCTTTCTTAGGAAGTTCTCAATAGCAGTTAAAATTCTGAGGTATACCGCGTAAATACATGCGTTAGTGGATGTATATACATACATATGTGGTTTATGTTATGTTAAATCACCTAAAGGTTTACAGGTAATTGAAATTAATTATTAACTTCAATTACTACTAGTTATTTACTACTAGTTATATAAATCTGTAAAGAAGGTGTACTACTAAAATAAATACATATATTTAATATATAAGGAACTAACTTAGTCCAAGTAGACAAGGCTTTCGTATTCAGAAACGATGTTGTTTTCTCATATTTGCGTCTGTTTGATTGCTTGACGTTCATGAGAAAGCTAATAAACGGATTTTGATCAGCTTTAAATCTAGGCCACGATTCATCTAATGCCGTTTTGTAGAACCGGTGTTAATGCATAGTATGACCGGTGATTCGCGTGAAATGTGCGACGCAAACGACGCCACAGGTATAATCGTGTTACGTATGAAGAGGAAATGCAGGCGACTATTAATTCATACAGATATGTTCCACTGTTTTCTAATCTACATACCTATACATAATTATATGTATATATGCATATGTACTACTGCCATGTTCTTATTTTTTCCTTTTTAGAGTTCGAAAAAACTCTTATACAACAGCTTTGTCCGTCCGTCCGACCGTTCGTCGGTCTGTTATACAACTTTCAACTCAAGAACCGTAAGAGCTAGAGACTCGCGGTCAACGCCATTCGACTCAGCATAGTCGATATACCCCCGAAATTACTACGACCTTTGACCTCTGACGGTCACGTGATACCATTTTTTCGAACTCTAAGATTTACGGCAATTCATAGCCGTTTCTCACTTGTTTCTATTTTCATTATTACAAGGGCTAGGAATGGTCTAAATTGTCAAAAAGCGGCCGTATTCACTACTAGATTTTGGCCGCAGCTTCGCTTGCGTAAATGTAGGTTAGGTTAGATTAGTAACAGTATTTTTCCTGGATAGTGGTAAAAGAATTTTAAAATTGGTTAAGTAGTTTTTGAGAAAAACCTTAAAAATAAAAAACAAAAAATAAAATCTTTCCTCTTTAATATAATAATAATAATATATAATAATATTCTACCACATACACACAACACCATCAGCCCAATCTAAGCAGAGCTTGTACTATGGGTTCTAGACAATGGATAAACATACATATATACTTTATAATATTAGTATAGATTAACCTGAAATTTTGTAGCTTTTTTGCACATTTGATTCGGCTCCGTCGCTATAGCAATAGATCTGTTAAAATCTGTGGTTAGAACATTTTGTCAAAATATTCTAATGCCCGCATATTCTCTTAAATAGATATAAGTATAATAGAATTTAGTCTCTGTAGAATTTTATTGCTTCTATAAATAAGTAGCAATATGGTCACTAATGACCAATTCAGGGCAAAACGAAAAACGAAAGCGCTTGCTCCAACTTCAGTGAATTATTAAATTTGCCAATTTTCAGTACGGACGAGGATCTAATAACATTAATTTGTGACTAGTGTGTTTATATTGCCATTTCGTTACATTATGAAAAGAAGACGTTAAGAAGTTTGTGATGCAGTGGTGTGGTTACCGATCCGCGAAGTTAAGCAACTTGATGACCGCGTGCCCATAGATGGGTGACTAATTAATCCTCAATGGCGTAGTGGTTAGTGTACCGTGTACCGACTGCCACGCCTGAGGTCGTGTGTTCGATTCCTGCATAAGTCAAACATTTGTGTGCGTGGACATGGATGTTGGTCTGGGTGTTTCTATGTATAATATGTATGTATTTACATAAATAAAAAGTATATATATATGTTTATCCATTGTCTAGTACCCATAGTACAAGCTCTGCTTAGTTTGGGCTAGATGGTGTTGTGTGTATGTGATAAAATATTTTGACAGGGTCGCGATTTGAATGCGAGATCGATCCGCGCGACCCCGCCATAAAGGTGTGAGGAACACCGCGGTGGTTTTAGTCGGTTCAGCCCAAATTTCCATCTTATGGGCTGGATCCCGACATATCCCCATCGCCCGCCCCAAAACCGGCGATGGGGAAGGTGATTTGCACAATTACCAGCGTTAAAAAAAAAATTGTGATAAAATATTATATTATATTATAGAGTATTATTATAATTAATATTGATACTTTTACCCTTGCGTCACATAATTTATTTAAAACAGAAATAAACGTGATTATGCTAACATTCATCCAACAACATCTGGTTACAATAGCCGTGGTCACAAGCTGACTGAGTGACTGATTATAATATTGATAAGTTTCATTTTCTGTTCTACATATTTAATTATTTTCATATTGATGTAAATATTGAAACATTTTATGATAATAAATTGTAGAGACTCTCTTCTCTCCCACCATTACTGAAACAAATACGACGGTTGTTTTCTTTCCTGGCGCAGTGAAAAATAAATTTTATTCTAAACTTGCTTTTATCTAAACTGTTTCATATATTGTGTGTAATACCAAGATTAAGTAAATTCTTTATATTTGATGTGTGGCGTAACTAACGCTTCTGTTGGTAGGCTCGACGTAAAATTTTCTTGTCAGACAAAGCAATTTTGGGTTTTACTGTTAGAATATTTTCAGTAGTTGCATAGACTTTAGGAATATGTTCTGCAGACGTCCATAGGCTCGCCTGATATATATATTTGCTTACTTCTTCGGAGTTATAAGGACATAAATCATTTTAGATACTCAGTCCAAACACAAAGGATTCAATTACTCCGTCCTACTATTTAATAACAACAAACCAAAGGGCTTAAAATGACCGAAGCCATGGTGGTAGTGAGGCGGTGAGCGCATCCGTACATTGCAATATTAGTTTGTTCTGTAGGGACGGTCGCCACAGCGCGACGAAACAAAATTGTTTCACCGTTTATTATTCTGAGTTTTAATCAAGAAAGAAACTCGTGTCGGGAGACGCCGACGTCTGGGAGATATCCACAATGTCGCCGCTCTGATCCGCCCCGTCCACATTAATCGTGTGTAAAATACTCAGCAAAAAGCTCATTACGAGCCAGCTCATTTCTCTTACTGTACTGGACTGTGTTTTCGCTGAACTTTATAGTAGTTACACTTACTGTAGACAATTGCGACAGTATTAAGCCATCGCCTAAAAGAACATTTTATTCATAGTGTTTAGTGTAAAAAATTATTTAATTGAATTGAATATTTTGCGGTTCTCGCTTTTCCTTTGTATCTATGTAATATCTTAAGTATAAAGTCTTAACACTTTTCTTATAATTACTAAAGTGTTGTTTTGTTGTTGAAATAAAGCACATTAAGCACCCGGGCTTAGGACAAGTATTTGTAAAAAACATCTTTTTTGTCTCGTGCGGGAACCAAATCAACTCGACCCGGTCTGATGGTAACATAAGCGCTTAAACCATTACCCCATCCGTGCAGTCAGATATTGTATGACAGAAAAGTCGCGAGAATGTTTTATTTTCACATATCAGCAGAACTTGGTAAGAATATCAAGCAATACCGAAAATAAATTGCATACTTTGATAGAGCGTACGGCGCGTCACTCAGGTGGAAACTAGGAATGTTCGCGAGCATGTAGGGGAACGAGCCGAATAGGTGGCGTCTCGACGCAGCGGCGGCGTGCCACTCCGCGCCCTACTGTTGCTCACAAATGCGATTTATTCGGGCTACTTTGCAGACTCCATTTTGTTATGTTTTCGTACTCAGTAAACTAATTCGGCGTGAAGTGCAGAGGGGATTGCCCCAGCTTAAGTATAGTCCTGTGCTAAGTTAAAAATGCCGAATCGAGAAGACTGCACATTGACAGTAAATTAGGCCACAGTCCTCTAATACTAGGAATGATAAAAAATCAATGGCGTTCTATCTATTCCAGTCATGTCGCACAACAAAGTATCAGCCGGTTGCGCTGCTCTCATTTACACTTAATCCTGTTTGATATATTGGCCCATTACGAGCGCTGTCCCAGCTTGCTTCTCGCTCAGATTGTAAGAAAATACCAAGTAACGACGACCGTATACCTTTATAGTCGGACAGTCGAGCTGATATCGACGGCGGTTGGCGACGAAACGATGTTCGCAAAAACGGTAATACCCATTCCCCGCGCCAATGATCAGGAACAAAGTTGGATCATGTATGTGTAATATAAACAATTTCCACATAAATTGGAGAGAGGAAAGTAATATTGATTGATAACCCAATTTATCGTGCTCCTGAAGTGGAATGTTGTATTTCTGTGGAGTGCCGCATCTGAATGACAGTTTATCATACATTCTTTTTGGTGTCGTTTTGTGAAACTTGAACAAATTGGATCACACTTATCCGGTATATATTAGCTACATGTAACAGTTGACAGCAAAATGCTCAATTTTATTTATTAAAATATCTTACTTAATATAATGGGGAGTTAAAATACTCAGTCCTATGTCTAATAAATCCATTGTAAATATACTTTATTTATTAATTTTCTGTAAACCTTTATTATATACATCATCGTTATTAACTAGCATTCTTATGCATTATTATGAACAATATTTTTTAGAATTTTAATTATAACGACGTTATAACCGTACTGTAAGTTTTATGAATACGGCTGTAAGACTTCAGTGTCAACGCTTTATTACCAAATTAATGTAATTTGTGTTTCTATTTTAAATGTAAATTATTCAACACGATAAAGTAAGTATGATGCTCGTGTGATTTCTCTGTCAACTCAAATAATTGTGTACATGCTGTGAACACGAATAAAATGTTTACTGTGTACACTTATGTAGATATGTGCAAGTATCTTAAGCTCAAAATTTCGGCATTGTCAATTTAAGTTATGGAAAGTTATTTATAATATTCGTTTTGAATTGGAAGATATATAGCTTCGATATGGCTAGACAACAAGCACTTTATTCTATATATATATTCTATATATTAAAATTGATTACTTAAAAAATATTATATTACACTTAAATTAATATAACGTATTCAATCAAAAAAGCAAGACCAAAATCTGAAAAGAATTTAATTTAATAAAAACATTGCAAGCCTCGCGGGGCAGATAAAATTTTCAAAAAATAATATTTAATACCCGCTGTCAAGATCTGGTATCAATCTATTTTGTTTGCACGCTGTCTTTCATCTAATAAAAGAGACGGTAAGGGGGGAAGCCTTTAAAAGTCGGTTTTTAAACGTGATACATTATCAAAGTGGCGTTGCTTTAGAGCTTTCCTGGGTAACGGTGGAGCGACTCGCGGATAAATGATTGATGGCCACGCCGCGTCACACTGCGCTATCACGCGCGCGCCGCGACTTTCACTTTGCTACTACCAGAATATTTTACACATTCCGTGCTAAATGTCGGATGAAATGAGAAAGTGATGTCAGACTCAATGGTGCTACTAATTATTCTGTCTATTTTGCTATTCGTACGTACATTTGGAACATTGCTCGAGCGCGGTCGTATTATTACACGTCTGTGAACTTAAGAAGTATATCTTTTTATAATACTTACTTCAATAATGTTAGCTTCGAGGGAGCTGCTACCGAGGGTGCGTCGCCGTCGGGCCGTCTGGTGCCGTGAACTCATAACATCATAAATAGCATCCGAAGAGAAAGTTTCACGACACGAATCCGTGTCTGTTTGTACATAATTTCCTTATTTCAAAATATTCAAATGCAAGGCAGATCTTTGTGTGAGTAGATATATCACACTGTTAGATTCGGCTTTGAGGAAAACTTTAAAGAGCCGCAAAGGTTCATTTGAATGGAACTTGGTGTATAATTTGCATACTTATTTACATTATCTCTGCAACACACAAGTGGGGCCCTTTCATTATCAAATTTGCAACACAGGGGCGGCGATGCGCGCCGCGCCGGCTGAATACCAAGTTCAACTTGAAAGTGATTATCATCAAATTCCATGCAAAAATACCACCCGATTAGCGACGCAATAAAACTACCAGTGAGCTCAAGAAAATCTATGGAGTCACTTCACATATTAAAATCTATTTATATTTTATTAAGTAAATAGATTTCATCAAATAATATATTATTATAAAATATAAATAGCGTTAAACTCCATTTAGGTAGAAGTGAAAGATTACGCGATCCTTATATTTTAAAGTATCAAATAGCAATTTGCTATCTAACGAGCCAAAAGGTCTACGAACTTTCGTAGAGCTACGATCTGTCTGCTACGGTGTATTATGAAGCGTGGCGTGAATTGAGAGATCAGTACATGTCGCACTCTTAATAAAACAGCGACTTAACTCGAAATTTGAAAGTAAGGCAATTTGAAATCTAATTGTATATGTTAAATTCTAATATTATATTTGTGTTAAATCTTTGCAAAAGAGTTCAAATTTGTTTAATCCAAAATACTGAGATAAGTCTCTGTTTTATTAAGGATGCGAAGTGATTTTGTCGATTAAATTTTTTGACTTTTTGGATGATGTAGCTTTACGTAAGTATGTATGTCTTTTAAACTGTAGTAATCGAACGCTTAACAACTGGTTGTTGGGCTTTCGATTACTACATGATATAACAAAGTGGGCTCCACATCCACATGAAAATTGTTTCAAGTCTTTGTGTTAAACTTTAATACAAGGCATATTTGTATTTGGTTATTTTTTTCTTCCGTGACATAGGATCTACTAGTGTGGTAATTATAATCCATTTTTACGAGTTTTACTTGAGGGTCGTCGACACAGAGTTAAATTAAATCCAACCCTTTACTAAGCAAAGGAAAGTCTCGTAAATTAGAAAACTAAACTGTGGATCTCACCCCGGGATTCAATTAGCTGCTAATCATATCTGGAGGGTGTGAACAGATCGATCGCGCTACCCTTCTGTATATATCAAGTGTACATGACGTGACTTGAAATAACAGATTGTTTATTTTGATACTGCCCGTTTGGTGTGTTCAGAAAGCGATCGACTTATCAACATACAGAGAGTTATTCAAACTCTTAGTGTATATTACCGCGACTCAATTTAGGCAAGCATTCAACGATAAAATAATTAATTTGGCATGCTAATAAATAACTTATTTTTTTGGTAATTAAATAATGTATTTGTAATTTCGGTTACGAATACTTTAAATTTTGATTCGATTTCCGAGAACGAGTTACAATAAAAATTTAAAACAATTTTTAGTAGTATGGTATTAAAAACTAGAACAGGGGCGGTAAAAAAAGCACCAGATCCTATCACGTGGAAAGTAACATAATTGTTGAAATGGTAATGAAATAGACTCCTGTCTAACCTTTAGCAAGATACAGGTGTAATGTTGTTTATCTTCACACTCTTAATTCTTAATATTAAGCTCAACAATTTAGCGAAGCACAGAGCAAATATCTGTTGTAGCGCACTACAATGTTGCCAACAAAAATGGAATATACCAAACATCGATCGAGTTCTGGAATGTTCGACACCTGTAGTAGTGCGACTATCAAATAAATGTACCGATGTATTGGGTTCATGAAATGTATCTTTGTTACTGCGAGTACATCCGGAAACGACACCAATGGCGAATGCACTTCAACGAGCGCTCACATTTCCGATCCCTTTTCAACCGCCTCTCGCTTGCAGGGCTTCTTTCAGTGCTATCTGTCGCTGCTACGATGAAAAATTTTGCCAACTCATTCAACCGTAAACTCTCTTGGGTTGCAGCTCTATTTGCTATATATATGGAAATAAGAAAAAGAGTACTGTTTTCAGATTTTAAGTGATTTACTATGTTAGGATAATAGCATCAGTAACTAATGTGAAGGTTAATCTTCGTAATAAAAAATGTTCAAAATGGAGTGCCACATATGTGAACTGAAATGCTTTGTATGTTTACAATTGACGTTTATTTTAATTAAGATATTTTCATATTTATGACACTAAGATAACATCGCAACACTATTTTCATCAGATTTTGTTACGGGAAAGGGAATATACATTTGTCTTAATAAAGGTCGAAATCCGGATTTTTTTATTTTTTTACTAGTATTTTTGAGATAGGAAATCCGTTAAAAATTCAATTCAAGGTATACCAAAAAGTGAATTAAAATAAAACAATTATGTCAAAATTAGAGACTTAAACAATTACATTGTTCAGTCCTGATTATATTATGTAATAGATATATCAAATATTTATAAAAAAATCTGCCAAATAATCAGATTGATGTCATAATTGAAAATATAAAAATATTATAATTAGCTACATGATAACATTTATAGAGAAGAGATTTGCTGTATACATGTATTGTCATACAATATATTATTCGAAAATGATTGTATTCTTTGTTTTTGTGCGTAGTTTAGTAGTTCACGACTTTATTCGAGACTTCGCAGGTCTAATGTACGGAAAAATACATTAGCATCTTATTGATATTCAACTATAGATGATATGATGATACTTATAGATGAGCCTGCGTAGGCGTGTGTGTACGTATAGGTTATGACGTAAATAGGTAGTGTTATATTTTATTAGAGGAATTTCGTTCAGCTGTCTAGGGTAGTACCTATTGCTACTAACAGTCATATTAGTACCCAATATAGGTATGTATTTTTAGAGTAATAAGGATACGAAAATATGTTAATGATATGTGTCGGGTGGTTCTCGGCGGTTTGTACGAACGAAAGGTATTTGATGTATTAAAATTATATTTCTTTCATCTCATATTATGCCACCTACAGCAATTTGTATCGTAACGACACTGCCTTATTGGCCCCGAGGTATACGTTTGTGTTTAGGTTTGCATGCAATTGTATGATTTTGAGTACGAGTCTCCCGTCGGCCAAAGTGATATTTGATTTCTTGTTAGGAAATTCGCAGTTGCTAGCCGTTATTTAAATTCAGTAGATGATAATTTATTTGATCCCTATTACAACAACCTAAAATATAAACATGGTAAAATCTACACCTGTCGTCTAAACTGCATATCATTTCGGGTATGCTCAGGCAGAAGTCTATGTTATCTATATAAACGACACCCTCACACCGATTTTATAGCAAGTCTGGTGAAAGCGCAACAGTAACTCCTTAACAGCGTTCTAATATAAAGCCTGTAATCGATATACATAGTTTCACTGTCGGCTTAGTTATATTAGTGCACGTCTAATAGTGACGAAGTGTTTGCACCAAACTATTTAGTTACCGCGAATAGTTGAAAAGGAACGTATTGTTATCGCACGTCGTTGCCTAACAATGTGAACGATAGAAAGTTCCTCGACGATTATACCACGCAAACTATCACGAAACACCAAACTATTGACCTGGGCTTGAACATAGACAGCTTTTAATAACATGAAATTGCCTCAACATCATTTAGTCGCTGCAAATATTACTTTAATCCCAGAGCAATAAAGTTTAAGCGTCTGAGCTTGCGGGGAATGCAATAAAACCTTTAGAAATTAAAGGCGTGCTTGTGAAATCTCGGTCGTTTCTTTCTAACCAAGGTCAGGCGACGTATGAGTGGAGTGTTGTCTCTATTGCGTGAGCATCGCGTTTATATTGCGAAGGCGGCTGCAAGACGACGGCGATGAAAATTCTTGGTACCTCAGTGTTATCTTATGAGGCAGGTTTACGTTTAATATTATGTTATCATGTCAGAAATAAAATGATAGCTGAGGGTGGATTTAATATAGTTTACGAACTACGAATTCAAATGGCAAATTCTTCGCGTGGGAAAACATGTCATCTTTCAACTGATTGACGAACACGTTGCAGAATAGTTAATGCCACAGAACATTATATATTCTTTCTTTTTTCTTGTTCTTTAATTCGATTCTTTATTTCTAAGCAATAGTAAAAAGCCTTCTTTTTAAAATGTCACTGCTAAGATATTGGTTAAATACAAGCTTGGTAAATTCAATGTAGGTACTGCGTCCTTAATAAAAATATTTATAAATGAAAAAGAATGTAGTGAAGTTATTAGCAATTTAGAAAGCCGACTTAATCTTAGTAAAAGTACGACTATTTTTATTCAGCAATCGTAATTTGGTGCCATCAATCAAGTCGACTGTTGCCATTTGATAATGGAGGCTTTCTAAGTCACGTCTATCCACAATATATTCTACTAGACTGACAAAATCTAGCTTCAGCGAAAGTCTTTAACAGTCCGTTTTTTACTGCTACAATCCCCCTGAATGTCCTCACCCACATAGGGAGGGGTTGTCGTCCCTGTAAAAGCAGGTTTATGACTAACACGTGCCGACCCGAAGGATGTCGACTGAGCCTACCATATTGATCACACTAAAAGCTCACAAAACTTACACATTTTCGGATGTTACACAAACATTGTAATAGAATTTTCGAATGAAATTATTGGAATCTTACATGATTAGATACAGAATCATACTTATTTTAGGGTAATGTAGATAGGCGCTCCCAAGAAATCGTCTTAATGTATTCAATTCAAACACACATAACATTCATAACCTAATATTTGCTCTCAAATATCATATATTATTCTTCGTTTGTTATTTCTGACAAACATTAATATTTAACTGATTATATTGATTACTTTTCTGGCTGAAGATTTTTATGTCAACAGCGGGATATTTACCAAGTATATCTGTTTGATTTCTTGTTTATTGGTACTAAAATAATATAAATACACATTCAATGAAAGTTGTTCGATGAATTGTAGTTAGTATATTGGTAGTTTCTACACCTATGTGCGATACCGATAAGTTTTTATCTGAACTGACAGCTTTTGATATTTATCGAACGCTGTAGTATAATTGCACATTTTCACATTCCATTAGTTGCCGATGTCAAAGTCTTGTCGTGAATATGTTGTGAGGCATCAACAATAATAACATTACATTATTTTTTTGATATGAATAATTATGCATTTATACATAAAGTATAAGGTACTTAGCTTTTCTCACAGTTTCGCTCAGAAACAATCCTTTTTTTCATGAACGGATGGAAAGTAAAGGTATCTGTCCCTGACAACGTGTATGCGAAATTTTATGATGATCGGTCGTGTAGTTAAAGCGTGAAAGCGTAACAAACAAACAAACACACTCACGTTCGCATTTAAAATATTGGTTACGATATGTTGAGTATCTATATATTAATACGTGAAACAAAAACTTTGTGCCCCTTTTTACGAAAATTGCACGGACGGAGGAGTATGAAATTTGCCACAGTTAAAGTTTATATGGAAAAGGAGGGGCGAATCCTAATATTTTTATAAAATATGCATTAGAAATACATTAAATTCATGAAAAAACACTACACGCACACAACCATGCATTTGACACACGCAGTCGACATTGTTCGTCTGACGTCGTACAATTAATTGTAAATATGGTTACCTATAACTTATTTATATGTAATAGAGAAAAACAGAAAACAAAGTAGCAAGCTTAGGAATTTTGGTCGAATTTTGACCACTAGGCGACCGCTAGTACTGATAATCAGCTGCTCGATTTTATTATTAATTTTATTTTATTATTATTATTTTAGCGTAAATTGACCGCAGGGTCAACTTCGCTTGCTATTATTGTATGTGTCACCTTTTTACTTAATTTTTGGCTATAATAATATTCTCTTAATATATTTATTTTATGCCGCTCCATTACCCAAGTCTTGTTAAATATTAGTATGCGATAGCAATTTATCTACCTACAATGGTAATCTCCGCTTTATATGGAAGCGCTGTAAACAGATCAAGCGATATTTTAGTATCAAATAAACCGATTTAAATAAATCAAAGTTATAATGCCTTGAGACACATACTACACTAAAATGTGTTTTATTCGTAATGCTGAATGGCAACTTATAATTATTTTACATAAATATATAATGCAATATAAAGTGTATATAATGCAATATTATAGAAGATATTACGAATCAATACTATTTTAATTAAAAAAAGACTGCTCTCGCCCTAGGAATTACATTGTTCAGGATTGAATTACGGCATGCCAATCGGTAATAATCCTAACTAATATTATAAATGTGAAAGTTAGTTTGTTTGTTTGTTTATTTGTTTGTTTGTTACGCTTTCACACCTGAACTACCCACCGTGCAATTTCACATACACGTTGTCAGGGACCAGAAAAAGACATGGAGTACCTTTTATCCAGAAGAACTGTTTCTAACCTAACCTAACTTACATTTACGCAAGCGAAGCCGCAGACAAAAACTAATGTATTATATAATTTGTGTATAGTTCATTATATACCTATGATTCCTATAGCCTGCTGGAGAATAAATGAAGTTCTAGCTGTTACGATACTGACATACCCTGGCCGTTTCATTCACTCTCATCACATTATATATATGCTCGCTCATCGGTTCAGCCAATATTACATTAATAACGTTATATTCCATACTCACGTTGCTTAAAACTTTAAAAGATTTACCAGTACATTAAAAGATGTTTAAATTAAATTCATATTAAATAAATATATCATAAGATACAGTTATATATTAAAGTAAGCCTACAAAATATTGTCTTGCGTTTACGCGAATGTTATACATTAAAATAAAAACTACTTTATACGGATTTTGTCGCGTTGTTTATTTTAGAACACTTTTATTACATAATTTTGAACTATAATACTACTATTATTAAATTCTACTACAATTTAAGCTATTTAAATTAATTAAAACTATTTATATTTAAGTTTATACTTTTCCCCGAGTAAGTCTAAAAGTTAAACATGTATGTATGTAATCAATGAACAACTAATTTTGGCATATACTGTATATCGGCCTCATTGTCTCTCAGCGCTCTGTGGATTGGGTTCAACATATTATTTAAATTAGAGCCTTTTCATTACAAATAACGATAAAATACAGAGCAGTACAAACTGGCATATGATATAAATGTTTTCGCTTCGAATCATAAGCGCAGCCAATTTAGTAATAATATCAAATCTATCACCGTATCGCTGGGCGATGGAAAAAGCTTTTGGTTAAGTTTTCCCTGTTATGATATTAAATGCGTTGAGCTATATTTGTCAACAGCGGCAAGTGATGGATCGTTTATAATTTGTTTCTTCGTATGGATGCCGTCGAGCCGCCTACCCGAGATGCACGCTTTACAAGCAACGGCAGCAAAATTGGCTCCTTGGGGACTTTTTCTCCAATTATCGGTGAACGTCGGGGTCGGTATTGTTGATCGGTATAAAATACGATACGAAAACCTGTCTTTGTGCGCACCGAAAGTATATTAAAGCGATAAGGGTAAACAAATTGCAATACTTGTGGGCCTTATTACCCGTCACATCAATCATAGAACCCCAGAAGTATACGATTTCGTTGGCAACGTCTCGTTTCGAGTATCTCAATCATGGGTGATACGTTCGTAGGTATGATTTATTTTAACAAGCATCAACATAAAAATGTTGTTCGTGTAATCAATTTAACGTGAATATAATATTGCGTTTTGTCTTATTATTGCGATTACAAATAACCTATCTTTGCATATGCTGCTTCTTTGCATACGCATACCTATACAGATTTTATTTGAAGTCCTAACGGGGATATCTTGTAAATGAACCTCGTATCCATATAAAACGTTATTGTTTTAATGAATTTCTATATGAATATTAAAATGTCTAATTTTGTAAATGGTATCAATTATGGTAATATAATGGTAATGGTATATATTACCATGTAAGTACCATCAAAGAATAGACGCTTCAAAATTAATACGACTAAAATAATGTTGTTATAAAAGCTGGTATAGCATAAAAAGTAACCTATCCAGACAGCAGAAAAAGGGATATAAAGAAAACGCTATTAATATACCGTTTAATCACGAAAGCCACAACAAAAAGACAGGAGTAAACTTTATGAGCGGCTGTTTACAGTAGAAAATAATAAAAAAAAAATGTAATCGACGGCGTGACGTCACAGGCCAGTGAGCCGAAGTGAGCGGACGGGGCGTCTAGCGAAGTGCGCCGTGCGCCACCCGCAACGCTCTGCAAATACAAGAGATAGCCTCGGCCGGAAATTCAATCAGCTCGCACAGAGATTCAATCAAGATAGGGCTAATTAAAATACCTAACTTTTTATCTAAATACACCTTCAATTGTATCCAATACAACTCTTAATCATTGGAAAATAGAATTTCCATTTGTTTTTGGTTGTTTCAAATATCTACTGTACCTATATAGATATTTTTATATGTTTGCATACGTTAACACTGAATAGATGGATTTAAATTTAATTACGAATCTGCAATCTATACGAGGCGCTTAGTTAAAAGGGAACGTGAAGCTGAGTTGGCTCTCGACTTATTTATTGTCCACTATAGAAATTCAATATGTTGGCGAGCCGACGCGGTAGAAGGTAATTAAAAATACGTCACTCGCAGCCGACCTTTCAATTCGTGCATATGTCAAAATTCGGTATGAATCATTTCCCGTTTAATATTTGTAGGTTACTGTTCAAATTGCGAGTACTATTTATTGTTAGCTAGTGGAAATACACCGCGGTTTTTGTTACCTGCGGTTTGGCCATATCAATGTATAGGCGCCGGTGCTGGTGTTGTCGGCTAACATTGTAATACTCCGACTGATTGATGCGATTGAGTAAAATATTTTAGGACATCGCTTTTATAATAGTAGTATTGCTGGCTTAACCACAACCCTACATACAATCGAAACGAAATAATATAGCGTTGTATTCCCTTGGAAAGTATTATTGCCAGTCCTAGGTACTTATCGAGACGCTTTGCTGTCAACACGGTAACATGCCTTTGCCCTTTTGCTAACAATACAGCGAATAGGTACCTGTTTTGCGAGTTTTGATTCAAACGCAGTGCTACAAGCGCTCATAAGTATAGTAATCACTTAGTATGAGACGGACCGTAAGCTTGTTAGCCTCACAATTAGTTTAAAATACGTCTAAGTCTACAAAATTATTCTATGGTCGTTTTGAAACTCGTGCTTATTTAGTGAATTACTTCAGTAGAATAATGTTAGACAGACAGGTATATATTTCAAAATTAGTATCTACTAGCTTCTGTCCGCGTCGTCGCTCGGAAACAGTAGTCTTTTCCGGAGGAAAGGTACTTCATAAATCTGATAATGATCGGTCGAGTAGTTAGGCGTGAAAGTGAATCAAACAAACTCACATTCGCATTTATAATGATTATAAGTCCCGTATCTGTAAATAGGCGTTAGAATCATGCTAATGTGCAGAATATACTACGATATACATATGTAGAATACATAGACTAGTTATATAATAATATTCAATAGCGAATCCTTTTGAATACAATACCACAATCCCTTTGTTGTCCTATCAAGATGTTGAAACTAGGCGATGTGAATTTGGCTTAATATCGTATTGATATTGGCCACAAAGATACTCGCACTATTGGTATTATCCTGCGTGTTATTTCGTCACTAGGGAGATGTCTTATTATTCACTGAGCGGGCATATCTCTGTTTTGGTTTACGAAATTAACTAAGGGTACACCCTAAAGGGGTATTTCCTTGATCTAAAGGGAGAGGTGAAGGTTAACGATGTAAATAAAACACACCCTTGAATTATAGACAAAAATCTTATATGTAATTTAAAATTGTTAATGGTATTTTCTGTCAAGAAATTTGGGATAGCAAATCGAAGTTAGGAATTGTGTCCGGCAATATTATAGGTATGCCCCCTATTACGTGAGACCGAAAAACATAGTTATAAGGTACGTACCCCTCTGTTTACCCCTTCATAGGATTGAGACTATGTATGTATCTATAAGGTATTTGGGTCGTGCAAAAAATATAAATGGACATATTAATCGAATCACAAAGCTATTAAGTTATTAAGTATACAAGCATTAACAATGTTAGACATTATGGAGCTAAAATAATCTTATTACTGTATTTATTTATTTATTAATTTAATACAGCTAATAAAGCTTGATAAATATTAGTCTGCAATACATAGTACGATTGCGGTACACGTGTGCTTCTCGACTATTACGGGCGGCTCGCAATAACTTGAAACTTGTGAATGACCTGAAGTAATACATTAGTGGGGAGCACATCTGGTCATCGCCGACGAGTGCTGCGACCTGATTTATTTTCCGTATCCATCACTCGGCCGCGTTCAGCTGAGACGTCTTGTCTCCCCCTCTTTCACTTTAATCGTTCCAGTCTTTTAGAATGACCCCATGTATTAGCCACAGAGTAATTATTGAATAGATATGCTTTAGCTCTATCGCCATTTGTATCAGATGATGTGTATGTGTTAGTAAATTCAATACTATTTAAAGCTTTTTCCATCATAACCTTTCGCATAACAGTGAATTTCGTGAGTTTTATACCGTCTTACTTCGCCTAAAATCTGTTTTTATTCAAAGTTATCGGTTAGACAGTAATAAATTAATACTAAATATGTCTGTCTATTACTGTGCAACTTAAATTACCACATAATATGTTAAGAGCAAAAGAAATTAGAAACTAAGAAGTTGATCCAAGCAATATGATTCTAACACGCGAAATAAACGCAAAAGCAAAATGAATAAATGTATGTGTTTCGTAGATTCACCTGTCCGATTAAACTCCCGGCGGCTGGCGCCCCAGTCTAATTTAGCGTTAGTGGCACAAATTCGTTTAACATTTAAATTATATTCTAGCTGCCGATTCAAACAACTGTGTCCTGAATTAATAATGTCGAAAATATTTAGTGGCACACAATTTCGCTAGATTTTCAGATTGCAATTTGCATGTTAAACGTCAATCCGGCGGCGATGCGTCGGGCCCTATCACTGAATATTAATGCGACGACGAGATTTTGTTTTACTTTGTGGAAATTCGATTATGATGCAAAGTGGGTGCTAGTGTGCAGAGAAACTCACGTGGCGGTATAAGCCGATTCTCGACCTTTGCAGACTGCAGTGTTAATACGAGATGCTTCACGTCTCCATATCGTTTAAAACTCGGACTAGATACATCTAATATCTTAAACAATTTAATAAAATCGAAGCAGAAATTTACAGCCATTTGGTAAAATATTCCACGCCACAGAAGACCTTCAAGAACATCGTGTTGCAAGCGACGGTAAGATTACCGTCAAGGAGTTATTCCGTGCCGATACCCTGAATCTGATCCACCAGTGGATTTATTATATATTATTTGGCGGCCTCGCTGGCGTAGTGGTTAGTGTAACCAACTGCCCCGCCTGAGGTCGCGGGTTCGATTCCTGCACAAATCAAACATTTGTGTTCATGGACATAAATGTTTGTCTTGGTCTGTGTGTTTCTGTGTGTAATATGTATGAATTTACAAAAAGAAAGTATATATGTATGTTTATCCATTGTCTAGTACCCATAGTACAAGCTCCGCTTAGTTTGGGCTAGATGGTGTTGTGTGTATGTGATTGAATATTATTATTATTATGATCGGATCCCCTGCGTAAGGGATCAGAAATAAACTTAAATAGTTTACTAAGATTGCATACATAAGTTACACTAAAAACACATTTTGATACAGTTAGCAACAAAATAGTTTTGTTTTAATGGTTTATCTACTTACCGACAGAAGCAATACCGAACGAATGTTTTGTCATATTTGGATCCTTTCTCTCTTTTTCTTGACTGTACCTCTCTTAATATTTTGAGGATCCGTTCGGACTATACGAAGTGGATCAGTTAGAAAAAAAGTAGTTATAATAATTAGCACTGGATCCAATTTGGAGATCAGTTCGGAATAACTCCCGTCAAGTAATGTAGCAAGTTTGCACACCATCGTGGTTTAAAAAATTAAACTTATATTATTCAAGCTTAGAATGAAAATCGTTGTGAATTTGAATATGAAATCCATTACAAGGAAGTTTTAATCCGCCTCAGGCCCACGGTAGATAAGTAACTGCTTACTTGAAACTAGGACAATAATGACACATTAAATTAACGTCAAATCTCATGTGATGGAAATTGTAATTGCATATTCTATTCGACAACTTTGTATGGTAATAGTTGTTTGGACCTTTGATAATGGCGATCGAAATTAATAACCAATCTAAACCAAAACCATCTTATATTATGTACATAAATCGCAACGTTTTTTACTCTGACAGTAATTTTCAGTATCTATAAAATGCATAATTCTGATTTGACCATAAATATTTATTTAAGAACTCTTTCTAATAATTAAATGTCTTATGTTTAGGCGAATGTTATATATTGAAATTAAACAAACTTTATACGGATTTCATCACATTGTTTATTTTTTATAAAACACCATTATTACATATTTTTAAACTTTAAACTACTATTGTTAAACACTTTTACTAGTTACTGTTTACTTCAATTTAAGCTATTTAAATTATACAAACTATTTAGATTTAATTTTATACTTTCTCCGACGTTTCGGTTGCATTTTAGGAGCCATGGTCACGGGGAGTCTCCCCACGATAAAATCCGTATAAAGTTTGTTTAATTTCAACACTTTTTTTTATACAACTAAGATGGTAAGCAAGCATACGGTGGGCCGTATGCTTGCTTGCCATCTTAGGTGGGCCTGATGGTAAGTGGTCACCGTAGCCTATGGACGCCTGCAATACCAGAAGCATCACTTGCGCGTTGCTGACCTTTTAGGAAAAAAAGGAAGTGGGCAGGAGAAGGAGCAGGAAGGGGGAAAGAGGGTGATTGGGCCTCCGGCACTCCCACTCACCAAACGAAACACAACAGTAGGAACACTTGCTATTTCACGTCGATTTTTAATATAACTTATAGTTTTTAAAATGGTTTCACGTAAACATAAGTTAAATGTTTCATAGATTTTTTAGGTAAACTGGGAGTACTTTGATAACATTAAATTATTAGAAATCAAGCAAAGTATGTTGAAAAAAAATTATATCAATAGAAACATTCCATCTTCCAATTTCATTCTTCTAATTTTTTTTATAATTGGTTACAACCTTTTTTATAATTGGTACCAGATTTAAGTCTGTCAGTTGCCCAACGCCTATACTAGCAAAAACTGTTAGCTTTTACTTTTTTTTTCATTGTTTGGTTAGCTGGCCGCATATTGAGTATGATTGCTCTAGACAAATAAGCCATCGACCCATAACAATTTTTCTAACAATTGCTGAGACCACGTGCTGTATTCCCAAATTACAAAACAAATAAGTTTACATAATAATTAATTTCTGTATGTTAACGTATTAAGGCTCGAATGAGCTTGCGTTAGTCTACATGTATAGACTAGTTAATAGTAGAGGCGCTTTCGCCTAATTCCACGCAGACAAGTTTATAGCAATAGTATTATCGTTCATTATGAGTCTGTTCACACAGATGGAATGAGCTTCATAACTTATGTAGACGTGTGTCGTAGAATTCTTGGTAGCAATTAATTCAGAAATAACACAAATAATGTGGAGGGCTACAGCTTAAAATAAATGATGACAGGCAGTTCGCAAAAAACATTGTCATGTTATTACTGCGATTTGCAAGAATCACGAACAAGTATTTAAAGTACCTTAACCTGTCCATTGTTGGAATGCCGAACATAAACGTAAACCTATTAATGTGTTTGGTCGCCGGTGTGCCACTGCGACTCAGTCTCAGAGTTAATATAAGACATGACCTTTCGCGGTTGCACACCAAAATCAGTGTATATATGTATCTACAATTAACTAGTGCGATTTTTCTGGCGAACGCCCCTAAACTACTCGTAATGGTGTTTACTTCTCGGAGGGTGAGGTCAACTACTATTTAATCTAGCATGAATGATTTATCGATGTTTTGAAATTTCTCTAAGTATGTAGTTTTGTCAAGACACTGCAGTCCGACGATAAAAACTTCTTTATCAACGGCGTTTTAAAAGTAAAGCAGGTAAAATGTATCTTAATAAGTTTTAAATTCATCCATTAAAAATTGAATTACCTAGTGTAATTAAAATTAATCACTGGTGTAAGACAGTCCTAGACGCCGAAGCTTATAAGAGTGGATTTTTGCGTGTTGATCAAAATATACGCCTCTCTTAATGAAATTACGCAAAAGTTTAACCACCTGTTCCGAGAGGGATGAACACGGATCGTGAGGTGGAAGGGTGCGGTGTGTGGAGGGGACACCCGGCTCTTGCCGAAATTTACCTACTTCCTTTAATTAGCCTTGTGTAGGCTTACCGGCGGTCATTTTTCTTGTTTAGCCGTAATTGATAAAGGACGCGCTGGCACCACATCAAATGCTGCACCCAACATTCCATGTTTTAGGTCATTTGTAATTTATAGCCTTTATACAGCTATTATACTATGCATACAAGTATAATATGTACTATCGCTAATGCTAGTGCTACTCGTAGTAATAATTTTGATATTCGACTTTTCAATCTCTCTAACGCATTGAATGCTGAAGCCGCTTCGGGCTCACATGATATCATGTTTACGTATAGAATCTACGTACAAGCAGGCTTTTAAGTGGATTGAATGAAAATATTAACAAATTGGCCTGCAGCTGGATTAAATAGTAAATTCTCATTCCTCGTATTAACGTTTCCCCTTCGGTGAAGGGTGACCGGCTATAGGCCTAAAGGGGATGCAACCTCGGCAATTGCGTTAAATCAGCAGCACTATTGGATTAATATCGTATCTTACCCATATGTCTATTTGACTATATAAAAATGTATGCGTCACATCACAGTGTCTACAGATACGCAAATCAATTTTGTTGTAAGTTTTCTGGGAGTGATCGATAAGGTCGAGTGATTTGATTTGGTCGTCGAAGGACCGACTCGACGAGTTTCTTTTTGAGGGAGACGCCCATGCCTACAGAACTGTCGCAAGACCAATATTGCCAAGGAAATTAGTTTATGTAAAATGTAGAACAGGAACGAAAAATATCTAAAGGAAAAGTGTAGAGGGAATATTGAAATCAATTCAGTTTGATACTCCTGCGTTATAAGAAGTCATCTTCGAGAAATAGAATTACAATGAAAGGAATACGGGCCACTTTTATTTTTGGAAAAGGAATATTATACGTGGATTTAAGAAAGGAAAGCTTTTTGCAAAAGTCTTAACTAATTTTATGTATGTGCTAGCACTCACAGTTAGTTCGTATTTCCATAAACAATTAAAATATCAATTGCTCAGTAATCGTCTCGGTTAACAAACAAATTTCAATTAAAGCTCTCTAACTGTGCATGTGGAAAATTCATGGCAAATTTGAGTTCAATTTAAATTTCAAACATAATAGGTTTCGTAATAAAATGTTGTCACGTGTGAGATCAATTGAATTCGCTTGTTATGGTTTGGAATTACGCGGTTATAGAGAATGGATTAAGTCAATGCCCAGTTCGGGCAAATTGTTATTGGATTTGTCTGTCTCGAAATTTTCAGTAGCCGCGTGGAGTTTAGAATTATGCCCCATAGATTGCAAAAATCTTGCACGGTGTTACATGGAACCTTCAACCATAGCTGGCAAACTGTAGTGGAATACACCTGACTATCCCTTCGGGAATATAGTAGGTAAACTATCTACATATAATAATATCAGCCCTGTATTAATCTGTCCCAATGCTGGGCACGGGCCTTTTCTCTGTGTCAGAAGGGTTAGGCCATAGTCTACCACGCTGGCCCAGTGTTTGTTGGCAGACTTTACATATCTGCGATATGTACGTTCAAAGACAATAGTGGAGTTGCATCGTAAAGTAAACATTCGCATACTGATCCGAGCGAATATCTTTGTGTGTGTCATGTTTTAATGCAAACAATAAAATATTATTCAATGTAATGATAGTAGGTGAAGTTCGTCATGCGCATGTTTGCAAGGCGAGACAAAAATGAGTTCTTGTATATATAACTATAATAACTACTATCCTTTATATTCAATAACAGTGTCTCTGTTAGTCCGCATTTACAATTAATGCTTAAAGATGTTTCAATTTTGTATAGGACTCCGGCTATAACTTGTACGTCCTCAGAAAATCTAAGAAATGAACCCCTAAATAAATTTAGTTAAGCAATTCTTTATTAATTTCTAGTATTAATGTTGCGCAAAATAAAATATAAAATGTTTGACGTTTGTCGTGCGGACTATCTATGACAATTGACAAGTTAGTAAATGACCTAGAATGCTAGAATTGTCAGAAGTAAAAGAACTCTTACTGGAATAATATTCATCAAAGAATTGATAATTCTTGTAAAAATGAAAGGAAATCGTATGAATTCAGGAAAATGTAATAAGAAACACCAATTCAGCATTGGAATATTTATTATCAGTCAATATAATATTGATAGTTAATGTCAAACATAAACAAAATGTTTCGTTCCCGAGTGCAATCTACAAAATCAGTATAATTATTATATGAATATATTTTTTATGTTGATTGTTTGTTGAAAAGATGTGTATGATAGTTGAAATGAATAAATGATACTCTAAAACATATTTATTGTTGACATATATTTTTTACAATAATGTATATAATATATTTATATATTATTTACATTATTATATGGTACTTTCGTACTTTCGATATGATTTATGAACGCATACAAAATTATATGACTGAGAATCAGCGCCATATTGAATATAATGGTAATAATATAAAACTATTATTTTTAAACGCAAACGTAATTCAACTTCAATTCAGGAAATAATATTTTCACCCGATTCCTAGTATTTATTGCTATTTTTTGGCTAACATAAATGAAAAATTAAACATCTCCTTTGCCTAAAGTGTCGCAGGTTTCGATAGCGGAGCGGTCAATGAGTCTTCTCACTTTATCACTAAAATATAATGAGGGTGGTTCAAATCCTGAGGTCCTCTACTGCCACTTTTTGTATTTATTTTTAATAAATAAATAAATAATGCAAATTATAATTAAGAAACGCAAAACTTTATTCAATTTATAAAAATAATATTTCATTATAAATACAAAAAAACAATGTAGATATATACCGAAAATGAACTTAAAACTATTGCAATAATAATGACACAAACGCTCGTAAAAAAGATCACCAACCAACAACATCACATAATTCTATTCAAGTGAGAATTTATTACATTTTTTAATCCAGTCTCATCTTTTGAATAACTGCGGTTTAAATATTCTGTCTTAAAGTAAATTAACAAGTCATCGATATTTCTAATTTAGGAAAAAAATACAAAAAGATTATCACTTCCTGGGGATCGAACCAGCAAGTGTTGTAACATCTTAGATCGCACTATTACTAACGTAGCTTTATAGCTACTTACTAGTGATGTTATCATCACTTACTTGTTTATTTGAAATTAATACTCACAATCATAATTAGAACAGGCGACAGTATAAGTGAGTCGGGTTTATGTGTATGTGTGCAATGATTTTATTGAAAAAGGTCGTAAGTACAACTTGTTGTGATTTTATTGCTTTGTAAAATTGCTAGTCCACTTTTGCACCTGACCGTACGTATATACATACTTAACTTATTAAACAATGTGAACGGTATACAAAGGCAAGGGACACATGCGGTTCATTATTTGCCTCTGCATAATAATAAGCTTTACAAATAAATAATGCGCTATTTGATCAGTTAATTTTCACAGACATGACTGATTAATTTACTGAATCAAATATTTACAATAGCATTACCGTATTGTGTAACGATATCAACCTGCCTTATTTATTAATTAATACATGATCAATTTCAATGAAATGAGCCGTCTAATAATTATGATGATACATATTATTTGCAATAGCTGTGCTTAAGGTATTTTTCATCCTAATTCGAACTAGTAATATTATAAATGCGAATGTGAGATCGTTCATTTGTTACGCTTTCACGCCTTAATTTCCCTAAAGATCATTATGGCATTGCGCATACGCGTTGTCAGGGGTACAGGGCAAAGAGTACCTTTCATCCACAAAAAAGCACTGCACGCTGTTTTAACAAAATCTACATTAACGTGAGTAAAGCCGCGGGCAACACCTAGTCTATTTATATTTTAAAAACAAATTAGGATCGACTAGTAAGCGATGTCTGAAAACTAAAAATAGTTTCTAGTGTTTATATATCTATTTTTATTTCAATATTACGTGAACAAAATTGATTCGAATTTAAGTGTCAGTAACTTAGTGTATAAATTAGTATCATTTTATGAAAAAGTCCTATGAAATTTTGTATTTGTTAAGATTTCTATAATGTATGTCGGACGTCTGAATGCTACGTATTTATTAGTAGAACATTAAATTATGCAAATGCGTGGCATTCCGCCAAAACTCAAGGCAGCATTCAGATGCAGCGGCCGTGCATCCAATTAAATCTCAACCCTTAAATATTAAACGATGTGTCTAGAATTTAAATTAGCTAAATGTATCAATAAACGTAGGACAAAAACCTTTTTAATCTTGACTAAGTTGTTTTAGACTTTAATTAAAATGGAATCTGTTTCAAAATAGTTTTTGGAAAGGTTAATTGGATCACTATTATTAACTTTTTAAATCTCAAAGTGCTGATTTATACAATAATATATTTGGATAATTAAATAGAAGTTTTGTGTTACAAATGGCCAGTTTCACAATAATCAAGTAAATATAAATCGCATGCTGTCTTTCTCTTGTTAAGTTGAATAAGAGCGATGGTGAGACTTCTATCTTATAGATAAATGCTACTTGGGATTATGAAACAGGGCCTAAAATAATTAAGATGTTGCAAGATACTAGCTCGCAGCAATTACTTTGGGATTGCTTTAAGAAAGGGTCTAGACGATTTTCTAAATTATGACTTCGCGGGTGGCGTAGTGGTTTAAGTGGTCGCGTTGCCACATCCACTGCACGGTGTTATGAGTTCGATCCCCATTCCATACGAAATTTAGTGTAAATCACAAATACATAGCTGTTTCGAGTCTAGATGTTCTTTGTGTCTGTTGTAAGAGTGTTTGTAAAGTTCCTTTGACATAGGTATTAGGTCAATTAGTTGTTATTAAAAGAGAAAATCAAATAGTTGTGATGTCAGCGAACTGATGCAATGTCATCAAATCAAAACAATAAAACATAAAAGGACCTTATAAGACGGGTGATATGGTTTTTGTATGAACACATTTAACTAGTCTTAATAGTCGGATAAACCATCCTATACTTCTTGGGAACAGAACCTAGGATGTGGATTTTAGCCGTTGGGTTACCGCTGTTAAGATATGCTTCACCCTATATGACCTATAATATATATTACACGCATTGTCACTATATTTTTTATATCGTCCATATTTGTTGAACATGACGCTTAACAATTTAACGGCCATATAGTATTAACAGCTAAATTGCCATTTAAAAGTAAATAGTAAAATTTAACATGCATGTATTAAACCAGAATACATACATATATATCGTCACACCTATATTCCCAAAAGAGTCAGAAGAGGTGTGAGGCATCCACATTTTTAGGCTACACGTAATAGATGGCGAGCCTATTGTCAACTATCGGGCAAATTTTCAGACTCCATGCTAATAAGAAATTCGTGGCAGAAAAACACAATGCACGTCAGTCGTATACACTACCACTGCACCACCGAGGCAGTATGTATGTATCTTATATGGGGACCAGTCAGTGCAGACCGGCAACACTTCGACCCAGTGGGATCTTTTGTGTCGACACTCTCCCAATAACGACTGCCATAGATGTTCATGGCAGCCGGGACCGACGGCTTAATATGCTCTCCGAGGCACGGAGCAGACGATAATTGTCAATCAATACACACATAATTTCGAAAAGTCATATAACTTCCGAAAGTCAGAGGTGCGCGACGTGGGTTCGAACCCGAGACCCTCTGCATTGCAGTCTGTTGGTTTCCCCACTGAGCTATCGCTCACCGAGGCAGTAACTATATGTATTAATTTGCAGAGCAGCTACATGAACATCGATTTTAGCTGAAACAATTTCAAGTGTTATTACATGCGAGGTGTAGCAAACTTATATGAGGAAAGTTCACTGGTGTCCATTACACGTCTTATTATACCTTCGTCGGCCTGTCAGGTGTCTGCTGCCGATAATAGTGTGTCAATAACACTCGCTTGATGCTCCGAGCAAGCATATCACATGTGAGCTATGTTAATGTAGAGAAAGCGCTTAGTGTCGATGGTCGAACGGTTTTTAAGCATGTTTGTTTACTGTACTGATTGAGTGATTTGAGTGAGCCTCGACACTTTCGCTATGCCAAGTGTTGTAGGTTCGACCCAACACGGTGTAAAAATTTGTGTGTTCCATTGATTGTTGGTGTTGCTTGTGTCTGTTATTCCAATATATGTAAAACCATCGCGACACAGAAAATGAGACTAAGTGTGGGAGTCGTCTATAGAAAGAACCATAAATAGTTACAGTATGGATAATCAGACACATTTCTAAGCATGCTAGTTTAACTTGCGTAAATATCATACATATATCATTGTACTTCCTTATATATAATGTAAGTGTATTTATTTGACAATAAATGATTTGAATTTGCATGATTACAATCACAAACATAAGATATAAAATATTGTCATTATATTGTCTTATGTTTACGCCAATGTTATACATTGAAATTAAACTACTTTATACGGATTTTGTTATTATAAAGTATACATTTATTAAAAGGAATTTACTAACTGTAATAGTCAAATTATTATTAGTATATTAATGTCATATTTATTATAACATACTCATTTATAAAAACGGCTTTTGTCTTTCTTCACGAAGAATGAAATAACAACACTCGCTTTCACTCTCGCTGCGCCATTTCAGGGTCAGGCAAAATATGATTGCATTTTTCTGTATAAAAATTCTTAGTAGCAGCGCAGCATTTAGGTTTGTGGCCAGAAGTTTGAAAAATAGGTCTCTCTGAAATAAATATCTAGCATATAGCCAAAAACGCTTGAAATCCTAACTAACATTATAAATGTCATTGTAAGTTTGTTTGTTACACCTTCACGCCTCAACAGCTCGGCCGATCATCGTAAAATTACGCATACACTTTGTCAGGAGTACAATTTTTACACTTTTGCTCATGGTTACAGTACTTTTTTCAACCAGAAAAAATACTGTTACCACGAGCAAAAGCCAATGAAATATAATATCATAGATTTAGGTATTTTATCGTTAATTGAATAGGCGAAAACACATCCTCCCCTTCTGGAACCAGTCATATTTAAAATAGATAATATTTGTGACGCGAATTTACACGATCATGTATGATTGCTTTTATGCGCTTGATGGAGGTATTAAATTTATTAAACTACTTAATAAATACGTAAAATAGTATTAGGTATTGATGTCATATTTATATATTAAATGCAACTCATACATCATCAAAGACGCATTAAAAGGGAGTGAAAGTGTGTAAGCGATTCAGTAACTCCGTAATCGAGCATAGCCCATCTTTAGAAGTAAAACTACCACAAACTAAAAGTAACTCGAGCTAAATAATCCAGTATTATAACATGATAAATCACTTTCATCAAGTTTAAACACAATCACGTCTTGTATAACAAATGTTATAAAAACTTTATTAAGTCTAGACACGGTAAATGAAAAGTGTAAAAAACCTCATACATTAAACAGTCTAAATAAAAGTGAAGATTAGAAATAGGAGCGAGTAAAATGTATAATATCCAAACGTAGCCGAATCAAACCACCCCAAGAGAAATTCCGCCATTACCCATGTGACGGAACTTGTAATTGGTTTTTTGTTTCTATGTAAATTCCATTCGGGCTTGTAAGATTAAAAACTCTTATTCAAAAAAGGTTACATTAAACTGCCTGTACGAATAAAACACAAGATGTTAAGGTTTCTCAGACGTTCATAAATATTACTTTGTGATATAAACGATTAAAATTAAATGGTGTTTAAGTATGAGTTCGACTGGAACATCTAATGGCAACTAGAATATATGAAAAGCTAGCCTTATTAATTTTATTTTAACCGATAATTAATTATTACAGATGTCGAGTGCGGCATAAGATATTATGATTACTAGAATCGCGTTTTGTGCGTAAGCGCGTAAATGAGATATAAAAGGATTGCTTCAACACCCACGATTTTACCGGCCCCAGTGCGATTCTTTATATTTTAAAATGCATTTGCAAGTATATACTTCCTACGTTGATTTTAAGATAATTAAATTATCTAGATTCATAGTCATAAAAGTCTGCATAATGTTTGTTTCGCAAACCAATAAAAGCTTTAAAAGAACGAAAAAAGTAATATCAGAAATATTACTAAATACATCTCAAACACATTCATAAACTCTGCAGTACTTCCTTTTTCTATATAAACCCAGTAACACTTTGCTCAACCCGAAGACTAAATCCAGATCCTCTCGATCGGTATTTGGCAAAACATACTAGGGTTTAATTTGCTAATATGTTTATTTACCACGTATGTATACATAGGTATATATAAGTTTATATAATTATATAAATAACTATGTTTAATAATATAACCCATATTAAACTAATGCGTAATTATAAACATTTAAACACTTTATGTATTCTGATTGCGCAGGTACGCTATAATAATTATTATTATGAGACAGACTGTTTGTTTTTTAAAATAACTACATACTATAACACGCATTTTTTTATAAATTTTATTTGTATGTTACATTTTTGCTCACTTTTAAAGCGGCCATTTTCGAGTTATATAGTTCTTCAGTAGAGCTACAAGAAGCTGACAATGAACTTGAATTAACAACTATAACTACGGTTATGTATCACGAAACTAGCTAATAAGTATAATTTCACTACCACTGATGGTTATTACTATTACTGAAATTAAACTAGGAAAGCAATTATCACCTTATATTAATATTGAATTATAAGGTGATAATTGCCTTGAATATGGTAATTGATTACTTTATGACATAGAACGCAAATCATAATTATATTACAAGTAAATTTATATACGGTAGGTACACCAAATAGATGTATGTAGGTAAATTTATATCCATGTTTTACTGAGATACTCATGAGGTCTATACATATTATATTATATAAAAAGGATCTGATATAGCTTTATAACTATTACTAAAATATTATATAGTCGTTAACCTCCTGCGCTAACAAAATGTCACGTATGTATATATGTATATGTAAACGTACGAATATATGCTTGAGATGATAAGAAGAAACGTAAGTCAAAATGTGATTATTATAAATGAAGAAAATTCTTTTAATGGATTCTTAATCAATCACACTTAATACATAAATAATAGTGTAAGTTTCTAAAGATGTATAAACGGTGGAACGGATTTAGGAGAGGCGTAGGTACAGATACAGGTTTAAATGAACTTGGCACATCCTCACTAATATTAGTAATGCGTATATGAGGTTCTTTGTTTGCTACTCTTTCACGCCTTAACTACGTGACTGATAATTATGAAATTTTGCATACACGTTGTCAAGGGTACAGAAAACGACATAGGGACATATACCTTTTATCCAGGGAAAAGAATTTGGAATAGAAGTTTATTGACAAAATCGACATTCACACGAGCGAAGCCGCAGGCAAAATCTAGTAGATGAAATAAATATCTTAGGTGTGCACATAGAATATTTTTTATCCCGGTATGTATTCTTGTGGGACACGCGCAGTCAAAGCTACAAAGCTTAATCAGTACATGTAATGAGCACATGACAAATGTATTGACGTAAATATATCAACACATTTCATACACAATCATTCTACACTTATATAATGATTGTATATTAAATGTAATCTATATAACGTTGAAATATTACCACTACCTAAACAGCGGCAGAGATAAATTGTAACGCGTCAGAATTTGATATAGACTAAATATCTGTGTACAAGGGATGATTCCTGTACAGCTTAGTCTAGGGTTGTAAATGCCATTGATTTTAGCTGGGGAGGGACAATGCGCCCCTATCAAGTTGAATGGCTCACCATACCGATGCGCTGCACATTGTCAATAGCCACAACCTGCTACCGTCCGACGACCACATTTATTTATTAACAGTTTGCATTGACGCCCGATATTTCGTGATCAATTTCCTAGTTACTATTCTTAAACGTATAGTAGACGTAAAAGAGATTACTTCCGTAGAAATATAATAGTATAATAACATAATATATAATAGTATAAATGAGTAGTAATGTTCTGGGCTATAATAATTACTATTGGTAGGTAGCCCAGTGGTCTAATGTCGACCGTAACCTATAATTATTTTAAAGATTACTTTTTAAATAGCTGTCTTTCTCCTTAAACCTTAACTATGCCAAATCCCAGACGCCTTCGTGCGCGCAATATTTAATTTTAACCTATAGAGTCGTAAATAGATTTTTAATTATGTCTGGGATTCTAAGGCTTGACAGATTAAAGGGGCAAACAAACACAGATTCAAAGTTTTCTGTTCGCTTATTAATGTTACATATAGCTACCGTAAGTGGATACTATTGGTATCAAAGCTTAACTCGTTAGTAAAGAGTTGATACTGCAACATCGTTACGTTTACTGCTGTTTATGCACATTTATTTTAAAAGTTGACTGTCTCACTGGCGCAGCGCTAGTGAATGTCACTGCTGTGCATGAGGTCTAAAGTACGACCCGCGTGTCAAGCAAACTGTTATAGCTTTGTTTTTTAAATTTTAAGCAACAGCACAGAGTAGTAGACTGTAGACGGCTATAGGCTCACCTCCTCCTCCCCCTCCACAACGTGGGACGTAAAACATAGTTGGTGAATTGTGGGTGAAAATGGTGGTTTAATTATGTTTGTATATTCGGTAATGTTTTCGTCTTTGAAATAACTAACTAAAGGTGAATGTACCCAACGACACTGGACACTTTAATATTTGCACGTAAACAGAGTTAGAGAGCAATTCAAAAATAATAATACCAACCCAAGACATCTCTTAATACATTTAAGCGCAAAAATTAAAAACATTTTATTCTTTTATAAAGCCACGAAAATGGCGTCAGGAAATATAATTTGATTTAGAGTAACAATAATACGAGTAGCAAAAGTTACAGCCGGAGATTGCCTATCCACATTTTGTTGATAGTGGTATTTATAAAAGAGGTCCAACTTTACAGACCCGCGCTTGTCTAATGGAGCGCTGGCCTTCCGGCGGGGAGTCCAAGAGGCATTTAATCTTGTGCTGAATTATGTGTTGATGTCGGCAACCCGGAAAACGTTCCCTGTCCGCGCCCCAGTAATTTCACTTTTTATTATATGCCTCTTTTGGTCGGTTTATGCATTTATTTAGTGGCCTCATTTTACTTTTTATAATTAATTTTGTTGGAGCTGCTCCGCTGTCGGTGAGGCAATTTTAATTGTGTGATATCAGATAGTGTGGTTCTTTGTTATATTTATATTACGTTTTTTATGAGTTGAAAGGAGCTTGAAATATAATTTAGTTACGTAGCAGTTGCCGCTTCGTATAGGAATAATATTCAGCGTGATTGCATTGGTTTCTAGGGATTATTTTCTATCTAAAATGTTACTAAATTATTAACAATCTTTTCACTTTATTTATAGGAAGTATCCCAACCGCTTAAACTAGTAGCTTTAAGCTACAGACCAGCTTTTGTCTCAAAAACTACGAAATGAGGTTGGAGTACAATATTTAGGCAAATACACGAGTTTATGCAGCAATTAGATACTGATTTTCATTAAATTTAAGGATCATAACTTGAAACTAGTCTACAGTAATATAACGTTAGCCTAACATTACATACATTTTTAATGTTTTATATTTTATTTACCAGGCATGTTTCTATACTGCGCGTTACTAACAATATTCTAACAGAAAAACGTAACGACATTTCACGATCGCACGCAAAGATAAGCGTAAGATTATACCACAGCAATAACAAAGCATTTCGCGAATCATATACTAGAATAATTAAGCTGTTTTACAAATGGTTGGCAAACACAACGAACGTAAACCTATTACCGAGTTAGGTAACGCGTCGGTAACTATGCAAACTAGATACATATAAGCTCGTATCAAGTAGCAGGCTGTAGATTTACTGAGTTACCTCGTTCACAGGTCACCGTTTCAGTTTCGAGTAAAAACAGGGAGCGTCGGTAGCTGCTGGAACCGTATTCCCTGATGTAATTATTGCGAGCTCGCCTGAGCGAATCCACTAACACAATGACCGATGCCCGATAAACGCGATTCCGCTCTCGCTTCAGCTTCGCTTGCCGCTCCGGCTTGCACTAAGTTAGTTGTTCCGCTTCATAGCTCAACTCATAAACAACGTTCTCATGCACTGCAACTTCGTTATATGGACGAGACGATAATCGTTTAAGATTTTGCTCTATTATAAAAGTATTTGACTTTAGGTCAAAACATTATTACCTACTAGATTATACTTAGTATTTAAAATATTAGGTATATACTATCTACATATTTTAAACGATGCCTCTTTGTTCTCGTGGCATTGATTTGAGTTTTTATTTGCTTGCGATTGTGCGGTTTCTGACATGGTACCTGGAACGCACAATGTGTTGGGTTTTTTTGTTACGAAATTCTCAGTATCAGAGCATAGTCTGTAAATGTATCCGGTAGATTTCATATTGCTGGAACCATATTCAAGAAAATGAAGTACACGGAAATGCAAAACAGAGCTATAGCGAATGAGTATAGAAAATTTCCATAAGTTGTAAGAGGTATCACTTAAGTTTTAAATACAATAGTTATAAACAGAAACTCGGTCGAAGATTTTTAAACTGCCTCGATAGAGTAGTGGTTAGTGTAACCGACTGCCACGCCTAAGGTCGCGGGTTCGATTCCCGCACAAGTCATACATTTGTGTACATGAACGTGGATGTTTGTCTTGGTCTGGGTGTTTCTAAGTCTAATGTGTATGTAATTAAAAAATAAAAATTAAGTGTTTATATTGTGTACAATGTTTATCCATTGTCTAGTACCAATAGTACAAGCTCTGCTTAGTTTGGGCTAGATAGCGTTGTGTGTATGTGATAGAATAATATTATTATTATATTATATTATATAAAAATGTATTTTTATATGTTTGAAAATATATATGTTTGAAGGTTAATGATAAGTTGAAAGGGTCACCTTGCACATGTATTTATATGGATGCACGCTTTTAAACTCACATTTCGCTAACTTTGTCCCACTTTAAAAGGTGATTGAAAAGGAAAACGCACTCACACTTTAACCAAACAGCTAATTAAATCGACTGAGATCGGCAATATAAGCATAATCTTATGCCACGGGACGAACATTGTAGCTATATGTATAGTTATCTCGAGGACCACTATACATGTATTGCCGGTCGCCGCCGACGTTGGGTAGTGGTGCGCGTGCAATTAGCATGATGCATTATCTCACGCTTGCTACACACGTGGCTACACATAAAGAGACCACGCAACTAATGTCATAATTTGGATTCCATCTTGATCTCTTTTTGATCATTCATAACTAATAATAATAATTATTATTATTTATTTATTTTTCTCTCACACAGAAATGGTTTACAAAAGTTCACTCCTTAATGTATGAGTAGTTATTAAAGTAAAGATATAAGTTGAATCTGTATGAGAGACTGGTATCTATACTAGGTAGACCTGTGTTACCAGCCTCTCCTGACTCCAGATAAGTGGGTTGTGTACAGTCCAATTAGGTTATGTTAGTAAGCAACTACTATGTGAGATTATAAAAATACATACGTGTGTAAAGACTTGAATGAGTGTGTGTGTGTGTGTGTGTGTGTGTGTGTGTGTTTGTGTGTATGTGTGTGTGTGTGTGTATGTAAGGCCCGCTCCGTGCCTCGAAGAGCACGTTAAGCCGTCGGTCAAAAACTGATATCCAGTCAAATCCGGTTAGACTATAAAAGCTGACCCCAAGTGACTTGGAAATAATAAAGGCTAGGGCGAAGAGGAGTTTAAGACCCACATTGACATGTTTCTCCGAGGTATAAAAAATAACAACTAAAAAAATGTCATTATTCTAAAGCAAATAAATTAAAATTACTATTGTTGTTTCATACCTAATACGCAACAGTTTCATTAGTATATTTTTGGGATACGTAATAGTTGACGGATATATAAAATTATCTTACGATGCCAACGACTAGAGCAGAAAAACATCTGGTCGCGGGTGAAACTATGGTAACACAACTAGTTTCATATAAAACCGCAAATAATTTGAAAAAGTGGGCCAATTTGTGGTAAAATACTTGCGGTTTCAGAATACGGCTATTTTCTAAAAAAAAACTTGACTTGTATGCGTCATATACGACTCAAAGATGAACTAAGTTTTATTACACTGTAATAATAAAAATACATCATTCGAAACTATTTTAACATAAAAGTGAGTATCATGGGAATGAAAACATTATTTAGTAGCTCCACAACCCCAAGCGGTATTCTGCGGGTAATTCAATAACGCTTGCAACCAAACGCAGTTACGGCCAATTAAAAGTATGCCACTCACTCACCGGCGCATGGCGAATCGAGTTACGGCTCCCGCGCCCACTGGGACTCAAACCTTGAGACGAGCACAAACAAATAACGAAGAACGCCACGTAATTAAACTCCTCTTTACAACTATTCTAATTCGAAAGCACTGAACCGTTTTATCATTTAAAACATTAGATAATTATCCATTTACTTAGAAGACTTACCATTTAATTCTACTCCCACATTCGAAAAGCTACAGTTGAATTAAATTGTCCCTCACTAATATCTTGATAATTATTTTAAATTTGAATGTACTCTAATTCCAAATGATGAGCCAAGTATTGAGAAATAAATTTTGTGATGGAAACGTGAATTTTACAATAAAATTTTACTATAATTATGTAGTTTTTATTACGTTTGTTGCGGAGCAGATGGCTTACTACTCGCATGGGAGTGCTCAGTTGCTTCCAGTGTTGTAATAAGATTTTTCTAAACTTATTTGTTTTCCTAAACATTTATTTTTAAGATCCACACAGAAAATCAAATATTAACACAATTCTGTTGCATTTATAGCTTTATAAAACTAAAGATGTATTTGCAAAAAGTGAAACCATGACGTATTTAGATAAAAGGTTACCTCTTTATGTTTAAACTCTGTCGAATTTATACATCACTACATATTATAAAACAAAGTCCCCCGCCTCGTCTGTGCACGATAAACTCAAAAACTACTGAACAGATTTTCATGCGGTTTTCACCAATAGACAGAGTGATTCATGAGGAAAGTGTATAGTTTGTTAAGGTTTTGCACTACCCGTTCGAAGCCGAGGCGGATCACTAGTGTGAAATAAAAGACATTATAAGTTGCGAGAAATTGTATCGGTTGACGCAACAGATGCTGCACTGATATGACGGAGCGGATCGCTAAGGTTAAAATATTGCACAAGTTTTCTTTGGTCTTAACCTTTTTTATAATAATCAAATATTGAATTCGAATGCTGTTAAAAAAGGGACAATTATATATTAAGACTTATTTTGTTGGTCCCTCGGCATAAGTTTGCGTGCGATTTTATGGTACCGGGTTCGTATCACTAAACGAGTAAATTGTTATTTGTCTTTACTTACAGATATTTTCTGCAGCACCAATCTGAGTCTAAAATGTGCTAGGTAGACGGCAATAGGCTCACCGCCTATTACGTGTTACTAAAAAACAGCATAAGAAATATAGCAGTAATGTCATAAGTGTAATAAATAAGTATGTCGGTGTCTGTACTCGCGCCAAATTATGGCCAGGTTTAATAGCCAAAAACCTAATCGTTTTACCTATGGGCAGTTAATTTTGACACATATCCTATGCAAAATTATGTAAAAATTGAACTAGCTTAAACGTAGACGGAGCTGAGACTCGTGTTTATATATTGAATCCCATCCTTAGTCGACAAGAAACCACAGGCTGATAACGTCGCAATCGTCAGTCGCAGCGTCGACATCTATCGCTTCATTAGCCTTATTTACGTGCAAGTCTTCTCATGATACTTATCACACATACGCGTGCAAATAATTATAAAACCAACATCTCACAAAAGGGCACCTAGGCCTGTTTCGAATTATTTTATACCTACCTAGTATCTAATTAATAGCGTGTATTACAGGGATAATAATCATACTAGTTATGGCTTAATCCAGTACATGGTCTATCTGTGTGCCAACTATATCTGAGCTTTACAATTAATTAAGTATCAAACATTCAAATATCGTCTTAATAATTTAAATGTTGAACCTTTTAACATATACATTATTTGTACGATTCATAACTTTCATGGTTATTCGATATAGTTTTATTCAACTTATATTTTTTATAAGTAATAACAAAGTAGTCTAGATAATCACAATAAGGACATACATATTTATTGCGCTGTATAAGGATGGAAAAACGGTATCTACAAAATTAAAACGTCTGAGTTTATTCGGTTGCTGACAGACACTGAGGTTAGTATTAGTAAACTATGAATGGTCTATGTATATTCAATTCAATTTAAATCGTTTATTTGCTAAAATGTGTTTTTTTTACACAAATGGTGTGATACAAGATTAGAGCAACACATTTGCCATCAAAGTCCCATGGTATGCAAATACAGTTCATAAATATGTACATACATCACTTATTAAAATTATTAACATTAAACGTTTTACAATGTAAGTACTCGTTCACAGAATAAAAACATTCTTGAATAAGCCATTTGAACAAATGAGCCTTAAATTTATAATTTGTTAATTCATGAAACTGTTGGTGCAGGTGATTATAAATGCGTGTCGCCATAGAGTAACTATTACAGCTACACACTTCTGTTTTTATTGGAGGAAGAACAAGTATAATCATAATTATAATCAATAATTAATTACAATGTTTACAAGTGGTTGCTCGGCACTATCAGTGTGCGCAATATAATATACGGGACAAACATTTCCATGATCCAGGTATTCCTAGGTCATTGCGTGTTCTTTTAATTGTTTGTTTATTTTAATGCTTCTAAAGTCCCTCGCGACACAGATATTCTCCCTAGTTCTACTAGGATAACATCTCAATAATCTCTATCTCAAAATCGGGTATAATTATGGGTTTGACACATATGTGACAAAAATTTGCATGAAGTACGAATAGTCATTTCTTTTAATCGCTTGTTTATTTCAATGTTTGTAATCCCCCGCGTCAACGAGATTTTTCCTAGTTCTACTAGAACGAAATATCTGAGTCGCGGCGACTATAAATATTAAGATACCTTTATAAACGTCAGCTTCACTTACGAGTCAGTTATACTAGCTATGTAGAAGTATTAGCTTTGTGACAACCCTGCGTGCTCTCCTGGGCGAAAGAAGGACTCGCGAGGCGAGACGCGCTCTAGGTATTTATTTGTCGGCCTTCATTCCACATCAAAGAAGTTTCGCTATTATGTAGTTATTTATTATACTTATGGTAATACACCAGTGCCTACTCCATCGAGAATATACCGGCGTATGTATGTAGATTTTTCGTATCAGTAATAAAATGAACAATGACGGTCCTATAGAAAGCGATATGTCATTCATAATACAAAAATCTAATTTAAAACTTAAAATGAGGTTGTTGCGCGCGAACATAGGACTTCTTCTGGCGTGCGTCTGAATGAGACACTGTCATTAAATTAAAGTTTCATTTGTCTTCATTTGCTAAACAATAGCAATTATACAAAGCCCCACAGCGGGCGAGTAATCAAGCGTCCCTTTAATTAAGTACAGAAACAGTGCCAAGTAATTGGAACTGAACAACTGAGTAAACAAATCGAAATGGTTGGTAATAAATCTAACAAACACCTCTTTTGGCGTCAGTTAGCATTGTCGTCGTACAAATACTTTACTTATCTCAGATAGGTATAAGTAGTTATTAATTTCAGTCGTTTTATTATTGGTTTAATAAACCATTCGGGCCGATCACAGATATTAAAGAGATAAAAGGAGAATTATTTCTGCATATTGTATGAAGACTTAATCTGTCACATTTTTGTACTTATTTTTATATTCTTACTAATTGAGTAACAGTATGTAAGTAAATATATGACTACTTTAGTACAAATTGATAGTTGCTAGGGACAAAGAATCTAAGGCTTTTTTATTATAGGCAAAAACTTCTTATGCTTTGTAGATTAACTTGTGTTACCTATTTCATTTAATAACTACGACTAAGAAATATCATATAAGAAGTAGAGAGAGCGGGAGAGAGGGTAACAGAGATCTAACTGTCAATAACTAATTTAACTAAACAACTTATTGACCAATAATGTTTTAAACTAGATATATTACTTTCAAATTAATGGACTTTAAAATCGAATACTTTGACTATTTTGTTATTAATAACTGCACTTGTATTGCTAATTTGAATTAATAAGTAGTGCAATAGATATGGATAAAGCTTACGTGACAGAGATAGCTATCGTAAATAATTACGCTTTATATGATTTTGGAGAACCGATTTTGTTTTCAGATTAATCGGAAAACATCTTAATTTGGACAGCTTGAGTCTTTACTTTAAGTGCGCTAGTAACATGGCTGCTTCTTTTAAGTATAATTGTATTTTTTTTATCACCTATTTTTGTATGGGTTGAACCTAAGCCTCTATAAAATCATTGGTATCATATATGGAATACCTATATTCTAGATAATGTAAGAAATCCTTAAGATATTCTATAAAAGTTTTAGGTAACTGGATATTTTGGGATTAAGTGTGCGGGATTAAGGAGACAGCCTGTATGTATATATTTGTATAGGTAGTTAAATACCTACTAAGCATTCGTAGCAGTGTCGAGACACTTTTATTACATTGCATAACTAGTTATTAAAGTATCCAATTAAAAATGTATGTGCGTCTACTAACATTTGTAAACATTATGCGCCCTCTAAATTAAAAATATCCTATTTAGTTTGAGTGCAAAAATAAGTTTAGTTTTTATGGAATATCTTAGCTATTTAAGAATTCATTACAACGTATTAGATCATGTACCGAATTACGATAGTGCTTATTTTAACTGATAGCTCCTAACTATGAAATATGATGTATGAAATGGTCAACATCTAATCTAGAATTTAGCTCCTTTAAGTGAAGACCATCAATTGCAAAAAACACTGCATGTCTTTATTTCAATTTCATCCGCTTTTCTTCTTCTAACAAGGTTTTGTTATCGGAATATTTTCTATAAGGGGGTGGCCCTTATAGAAAATATTCCGATAACAAAAAAACTAGATATTCGTTGACTGATTTTCTTCTCGCGGTGGTTAAGTAATGAGCGCCAGGATGTTGCTATCTGTGTATCTCTCTAAACTAAGTCTTCGGCTGCACTAACTTCAGGAACCGCGAAAGAATGGTTAGTACACCGCAGATTTATTTAATAAGGATTAGCTGATCTGGGTCAAGAAAAAAAAAATATCAAAGTCTTGAAGTGCGATTGACCATTTGACGAAAACTTGATAAGAAAGCATTCATGACCCGACTCGTAAATTACTTATTTTCTACGAGTGAATTGAAACAAAAATTACTAAGTTTAGGTGTAAAGTGTAAAGTACTTTAGGTGGCAACAAAAAATAGTTGTTCGTATTTTGAAGGAGTAGGTATAATTAATAACATTATTTTATTTGAAAAATAAGTAGGTCTTAAATATTGTATTATATGTACTCAATTACTTAGTGAGCTTTTACAGCCATAACAAATATAAGGGTAATTTAAAATGTATAAAAAATATACAAAATATTTTTAACTAGTCCACATAAGACAGAGGATTCTGAATAAATCCATATAAAGCATTGTTTGTATGTTTGTAAATCGTCGTATTAGCTTATTTTTATTCATATGTTTGTGTTGTTTTATATAGGTACTGAATGTTGTTTCCATATGTTTTACCTTTTTGCAATTTTCAATCAAAATAATATATGGTTTTATAAATTAAATGCAATTTTCATTCAAATAAAGGTTTTTTGATGTATTAAAAATAGTTAAGACTCGTTCAAAATGAAATATGAGCCTAGTTTTAAGTTTTTCCGTTATTATTCGTCAATCATATTCATAAACTCATAAATTCTAAACTTTACATATAATCTGCAAACATACAATAATCCAATCTTTTACACATAAAAGCTGTCAAATACCACAAATTAAAACGCTTAACAAAAGTATATCCGCGTTACGTCAGACATACATACATACAGAGGCGTCAAACATTAATCCGACACATTTGTCCGTGGTTAATTTAAAGTTCATTTTCATAATAATTTCATGTGATAAATAAAAGTGAATCACAGTAGATGTTACTTCAAACTTAGGATGGGATATAATTATATAAAATCATTTTCTACCTATTGTGCAGTCATTTAAAATACAATTACCTCCGGAGTAGTAAACTAGATCGCTGAATGTTTCATTCTGGTGAAAACAAACAAATTTATTTTTGCAGCTCTCACTAACGTTTTCCATCGATAGCCTCAGTTTCAATCTATGTGTATACAGCCATCACAATAATGTGCGGGCGGGCGTCATTGACGTGGTAACTCGTCCGTGATGAGGGTGTATAATCATATTATCTGAGTGTAACAGAGGTCATTCAGTGACAGTACAGACATTTTAATTAATGATCCATGATAGATATCTCCAAGTTACAGTCTTGGTTTGACCTTCAGACAGCATTTTCATGTTTTTCAATAGGTATAACCAATTACATATTTTGTTTGAAAATTTGCAGGACTCCATTTTACATCAAAAAGCTTGAACGTAAATGCTTAAAACAATGTAATTTAAAAATAGTAGCTAGGTGCAGTTTCTTAATTTTTGATGATAGTTCGTGTCCCTACGTCTCATCGCACCGCCCGCCGGACGCCGCACCGCGTCGCGCCGCTCCGCTCCGCTCTGCCCGCGTCCGTCGGCGCACACTACACGTACGAACACGTAGCGCAGGGGTGTATTCATTTCCGGCTTCTTGCATTTTTATAACCTTTATACAGTTGCTATTTGCCCCCGTAGACTCACTTGTAGGGTTGTTCACTCAAATAGATTTCAAAACCGCTTTCCAGTTTCAATTTATTCTGAATACCCACTTACCCAGTACGGATATTTCGATTTTGATATAAATTGAGTATAAATTACCATAATTGCCTACTTTAGGAAGTAATTACATTAAAATATACAACCGCGTAAATTCTACAAAATATTTTGTTGAATTGTGAAACCTTTATTTTTTGGCGCTTTTTAGTGAAATGAGTTAATAATGAGGGTCCAGGCGTAGGGAAATGAATGGTAAGTAGGTATATCGGTACGAAGAGAGCTGGAATAATAGGTGCTAAGTGCTAAAGTCGGTCTCAGCCCTACAGCAGTTAAACGACATCAGGTCACACCAACATCTTTATATTCATGGTCTGCGAACCTTTTTATCCGGCAGCGAAATAGTTCCTCAGCTATTTTCATGTATGTTCCCGGAGATAGCAACAAACAACCTTACTTTTTTCGCTGTTCACGATTTGATTGCAGGGATTTACTTTTATGTTCAGATTTATAGACAGTTTCAGCAAGATTTGCCGCTACGCACAATTTTATACAACCAGGGGGTGTTTATTTTAAACGTCGCGTATAAAACATAATCAATGCTATATGTATTTTATTTTATTTATATTTTGGATAAAGTAAATATATATATAGATAAAGATTTTATTTCACTAACTCATTATATAAACAAAATGCTTATTGGTTTATTTATAGTATGTAAGATAAAGTTCTAAAGACTGGTCAATAATAATTACTAACAATTTTGGCATGACTATCATGCTTGCTTCGTCGGTTCCCGGAGGAAACTAGCCCGATATCGTGTCCTATTTATAACTCTCCCCACTGCAACCGTGTATCGCAAAAATCCAAATTACTTTTAGTTTTCAAGTAGGGCACGAACGATTTTGTTTACGGAACTGTTCAAAGTTAACTTAATATTAAAAACTAAGGGGCAGCGTGTTTACTATTTAATTCTACATAATATTGTCTTATGTTTACGCGAATGTTATACATTGAATTTTAAGAACTTTATACAGATTGTTTTGCGATTAAAACCGTCTTAAGTAGTTTAAGTTCAATTCATTTTCATTTAATTCTACATGTTAAATATATATTAACTAATAAAGACATGATGCTGAAGCATATTGCAGCATCAATACTTTAGTTTAGTAGATAGAGCATCGGCATGGTTAGCCAACGTTGACTTGAATCCTGATACGAAGTTATAATATTCCTCTTTCTTGATTTTATGTACTGTATGTTGTTTAATATTGAATGACAATTAAAGATATTTAATAATATAAACTAATTTCGATAGATATTAATATAAATATAGTTAAGTATCTGATAAATATAAAACGATACGTGAATTACGTTACTTCAATAAGTATATTTTACGTCAGTAATGTGATTAATGGGAAGCTCCATGACCGGTTTAGCGGTATTCGTCCCTCTTTCAACAAATGATAGTAATTTCCAAGCGGAAATGCATCGAAATGGCAAAATGGTCTGCTAAGCGGCGTCCATTTGCTGAGATTGCTTCTCGTGTTCAAATTTTATTTCTATCACTATATTTAATAGTGTTTTCGAAAAGCTATTTCAGCGAAATATTTTGCCGGTATTTCATACAAATATTGAATCATTTTATACTTAAATATCTAGACACAATTTAAAGAACTTATGCCGAAGCCAGCCGACTATTCAAATAAGATTTTCTTGACATAACAGACATATGACCTGATTGCCTGTTTCCCTAGTAGATTTATAGTGATCCTAGCTGACTGTAGCCTAAATAAGTTCTACAACTTATACTAAACGTACGGCTTTATGAATTTAAAACATTGGTTTAAAAAAAAAAAAGTCTCTTTTTGTTTTGAAATTACGTAATACCACTAAAGAAATTTCGGATCGTAGAGTTGTTACAGTGTACGTCGACGAATTTGTGGGCCAGTAATCGATATGCAGCCTTACAATGTCGATAGCAAAAAAACCGATGATTCACAATCGATGAATTGAAGTTCTGAGTAAAAGATCTGCTGATCATGTCTTGGACTTCCCAATTGATTATAAACATTAAACAACACTCGTTTTGTGTTAAAGTTATAAATACTGAATATCGGAAAATATCATATTATTGTTATCATGTATATCATAGAAAGCAATCTCTCTCAGAAAAACAATACGTTGCCCGTCCCGGGAATCGATAACAAACATCACAGCAGTCGCATTCACTACCGCTGTACACACCGAGACTTAGTGCTTTATGAATCGGTTTACTAATATGTGTCGACGTTATAAACATATCCAAATGCGTACTGCATTCAGTTTCCACGTATAAGTGTCAACATTCACATATGCATTCACGCCACTATATAATAAATCTTATCAGCCAGCTGATTCGTGAAACAGTAAAGATGTGAACCGCGAACGTAGCATTACGAAAATGTAATTCAAACACGTATACCGTAAGCCAAAGTGCATTTCACTACAAACACTGATATAACTCGGTATCTGAATTTATGTACGAAGACAACCATTATTGGCGCTTTGCTACTCTCTGAAATCCCTTGATCCGTAGACCACACACACCTAACACCACACACATTAGTGCTATATCATTCCTTAAGTACCATTATTATTAAGGAACTCGTGAGTGATACAATGTATATTGTAATTTAGTATTAATACGTTACCTTTGCATTGTATACTTATAAGCAAAAATGTAATTTAATATGTAAACAAGAAAAATATGGTATAATATTCATAGTAAATAATAATAGGTTCGTGGTGCAGGCTAGTTACATAATATTTGTTGTTCGGTTGCTATATTTGTTATTAATTTATTGTTTTATATGAGCTTCCACTGTGATGATGTAATTCAGATACTTTGTGAATATAAAAATTAATTGAGTATAACTTACATTTATATAATACCAGGAATATTTATATATATATATGACACCTTATTTCAAAAGAGTTAATTTTCCTAAAAGCAATTTAAATAAAAGTAATTTTTTATCTTAATAACTGATAGAAAGCTGTAATAAAATTATTTACGTCAATTTCTATTACGTTCAATATTAGCCTCGAGCGCCAACTGACATCTGTGTAAAAAGATTTACACATTATTGAAATTATGTTCTCCGGGAAAAGCAATATTTCAATTTGTTGGCACACAGTCACGACCGCCCGCGGCTGAGGAGCACGTTACGTATACGTACAAATAAGGCCAATTTTCAGAACCATTGCAATATAAATTGAGGGTCTGGCCAACCTGGCTATACAGTAGGGCATTAATTGAATAGATACGTCCGTTACTCGCCTCAATCGTGCCTTAATAACACTTGAAAAGGCCGAGATAGGAGCCAGCTCCTCACAACAAGCTGCTAATCGTACAGCGCATCGCACTTCGTACTTGATCTTGTTAAACAACTTCCACTTTAAACTACGAACCCACTTCCTAGACTGGCTTCAATTTATACACATTCAATAGGCGATACTATTTACTGCATACTAGTTAGCTTCATATGGTTTTCTCAAACCGCCTAATTGTTACATTTGTAAATGTTATTGAAACGCAAACCACGATACTTTGTTATTGATTACATTTTAGATTTTCAGTTTACCGCAAATATCACATACATACAACTAGGTCTATGTCACACAGATCACACAAAAGACCTAGACGTCCAAACTTTTAATAACCTTGACCATAACATGCCAACCGAATTATTAGAGCAATTTAGATAAACGGCAATGCAGGTAAGGACTTTTACAGTAATTAATCTAGAGTTAATTTAGCTTTTATTCCTTAAATCATTCAAAGTATAAAAATATAAGTGAGGACGTAATATCGCCTCTTGAATCCCAGTTATGTATACTTACCTAAAGGAAAACAATTCTATAGGTATCTACTTTTAACATTTTTGTCCAAGAACATTAAAATAAATGAAATTCGCAGTTACTTTTTAATCGCTGGCAAAATTAAATTAGCCAGCGCCAGCTATCCGATGAAAGTAAATTAGTTTTCAGTTAAAGCGAGATGTAGCGGCCAGAATCAAACTGCAAACATTGTGTTTCTATCGGATCTGCTATCAGCTAAAGCAATTACATTTGCCATAAGTGTTCATTCACATTTGCAATTAGCGAGTGGTCCAAAAACGTGCAAATCGTGAACCGCTGCCGTCGAGAGCCGTGTCTTTGCATATTCATAGCCTGCTTAAAATATTTTAATACGGGTCGCCCTCACGCCCACATCTACACTTTCTACAAATGTTGATTTCGCTACGGAGTGAATAAAAATGGAAACGCAAGTTGCTCATCGACTTTACTCTAGCTTGGAACACACACTTAATATAATTTACTGCAACATTCAAAATAATTTGAGCAACTGAGTGAATGTAACTGTTAATAACGAATAATCTTCGTATCGCAAATAATCAATGGAAACATAGCATTATATCATAAACAGCATTTAAAAATAATGATTAATGATACATTTTACGGTTTAACTCATACATGTATATTCAATGCCACTATTAGTGTATTGCATTACTCGCAAAGTCGAAGCAACCTAGAATTGCAGGACAGACGACCTACCAAATATTTAGTATATTTTGTAGACTCAGTACGAAGACGAGTTAAGATACATTTGGCGAATCTGAACTTAGATATGAGTAATGCTACTAAGTAACGGCACTACACCTAGTAAGGGTGATGTATAAAACGTGATAAAACAAGCTAAATATTTAAGCAACATTTATAGTTATTGGTAATTATTATTTATAAATAGCTAGTTTATAACCAATGTTTTTATTCGATCTCATCATTCATTATGGCAATGCTGAAATAAGTAAATAATATGCTAATTTAGGCTGTAGGAGTAATTGTTATATAAACGATCACTTGATAGGATTGTGATGTTGCTAAAGCGTAGGTTTCAGAGGCGAACGATAATAATCATAATATTATCCACTCAAGACGGTGTCTGGGCTCTACCGTTTTATAATTTTCCACTCTTTACTCCCTGTTATCGAGAATTTCTTCCGCTCGCGCCCTTTTCCTTCCGCGAATCCACTTGAAAGGGTATTTAGGAATAAGGGATCCTTAATTGGTACAATGAATTTATTTTTGCTACGATTTTCTTCCTATCTAGGTAGAGACTGCCCTTACTTTAATATTCGTTGAAATGTAGTTGTTAAATTAAACATTATGTGAAAAATACGATAAAATAATAACAATAAAATTATATGTATTATAATAAATACATCGATTTATGAGAGCAGCGATAGGTCAGTGGGGAGACCAACAGACTGCAATGCAGAGGCTCTCGGGTTCGAACCCACGTCGCGCACCTCTGACTTTCGGAAGTTATATGACTTTTCGAAATTATCTGCGTATTGATTGACAATTATCGCCTGCTCCGTGCCTCGGAGAGCACGTTAAGCCGTCGGTCCCGGCTGCCATGAACATCTATGGCAGTCGTTATTGGGAAAGTCAGTACCCTCTAATATCCTGACACTGGTCTAGCCTTAGGGTATCGTTAGCCTTCGGGTTGTGGAGGTCAGGTGGCAGCCGCTCCGTGTAAAAACTGATATCTAGTCAAATCCGGTTAGACTAGAAAAGCCGACCCCAAGTGACTTGGGAATAATAAAGGCTAAGGAAGAAGATAATAAATACATCGATTTAATATTACTTTTATTCTTCACTAGCGATTCACCCCGGCTTCGCTCGGGTAGTACAAAACCTTAACAAATTATAGATACACCTAACCTTCCTCATGAAGCACTCTGACTATTGGTGAAAATGCGTGAAAATCTGTTCAGTAGTTTTTGAATCGCGAACAGACAGACAGATGCGGCGGGGGACTTTGTTTTATAATATTAGGTATGTATGTACTAATTTGTTGCAATGATGTAAATCAAAGACTGACTCTTAATCGTCTATCAAAAAGCTTGATGCGTTTTACTATCAAATAACCAACGCAACTGAGTCCTAAGTTCGTAGTCAAATTATTTAATAATTAATATTCTCAGTAAACATTGGCGTGTATTGAGCAGTATTAAGTATTTTAAGCAACTAGGTCTCGCTTTCAAGCCGCGTCCGGCGACCATAGAGCTCAAGGATTATGGTCATTGAACTTTAATATTTATCAGGACCCCGTTAATTCTACGAATATAGTTTTCGCCTAAATAGACTTTATCAAGCTCCGCAAAAACCTAATCTAACATATTTTGGTGATAAAGGTAGTAGATAATTAAATCATAGTCGGGCTTAATTTTAAGCGGTGGCGTGTCGTCTCTTGTCGATGGAGATTTAAATGAAGCTGACGAGAATTTTCAATTAGCAGGGACACTGAGCGATGGCTAACAATTGTCTCCGGCGGCGTCGACGACGACCTCATCCATCTGCATTGGAGTAACCAAGTGGCAATGAGCCGTGCTATTACCTTACTTTATGAATAAATCTAAAGACAGATTCACATCCCTTAGCTAAACTTAGTTGTAAAGGCACGTTCTTATCCAAAATTGCACGATGTTTTCCAGAACTGTCATTACAGTATTAAAGTTAAGAAAATATTATAATTATATAGACTCCCATGTTATACTACAAATTAAAAAATTACATGTACATGTGTGATCGTTATATTTTCCTATCAAAAACTAAAAACTATCATGTGTCTTTTATGTGTGCCTGTTGCCGGGTTTAAATATTGATCGCAATCGTAGACAATCGGAAGGGGAGCAGAGCGTATTTTCAAGTATCGACAAAGTAGCCGACATAACCAAAGGTTTTGTCGTATGCTTATCTATTCCAAGAAGAAGGTACGATGTGTGAGTACAACTAAGTACCTGAAATATGATTCTATTCATATTATAAATATGATAGAGTGTAAAGATCTTTTTTTGAATTTTGAATGTTGGGTTGTTTGGTATTTAATCACCAGTAAGCCGTTGAACCGTTGGATGGATTTAGTTAAAACTTAACATACAAATGTACCATGTCCACGATTAACCATGGAACCCATGGAATAATTTATATTTATTTAATGTCTTGCTTTCATATTAATTAGACATTAGACTTTTATCAAAAATCGCAGTTTTCCACAGTTTGAGGTTAAATATCTTTTCAATTCGAATATGCTGTCGACGAGGATTTCCAAGTTCAGATTAAATTCAAATAAAACATAAAGTACAGAACTTACAATATTGGTCAATGTTTTGTGTAACTCAATGGTCATTAATGCTTTTAGTCTTTCATTATTAATATTAATTTCCGGTCGTCCTCGGTCCTCGGCTTCACTTTTGAGGTCGAGATTTTGGAAACAGAAGCAATCAAATTGAAACACCCTATGTGTTTATGAATATGGGTGCGTAATCAATAAGCGGTATCAACTGTATAGCGTTAGCCTTATAATCAATTATATAGTGAATTTACATCACCAATGCTATTAATTACTGAAATATAAATAGTTGAGTTTTAAAAAGCTATATATTTATAATGATTGCTGTAATACCACATGGATTTTAATCAGATTATTTATAAATTACATATGTATTATTATTAATTACGGTATTTACCTAATAAAAAACAATGCTATCGTACGTAAAAACTTAAAACCGATGCTGTTAATAATTGTTTGAGATGAGCATGATTTACAAGACCCCAAAGACATTTCGTAACTACTTTTTAATACGCCATCGTCGCCGCGTCGTATCCGTAGTAGCCGTTGTACCCACTCTTTTATATAAACAAAAGCAATCTTAACCATAGATCTGATATTAGCATCAATAGTAGCTTCCGGTACTATTTATTTATTAATGTTTACCATTCGACGAAAGTTCAAAAGAATGGAGCAATTAATTACGTCGCAAAAGCAAATTGTTCCGCATAAAATCGTTTGTTGTCTCTGGCGCGTTATTGGCGCTTGTGCGTGCACACATTCGCCCTCGATTCGGACTTCATTTTACGCAGTCGACACATGTCAGGGCGCGTCACACCATATTCACGCCATTACCATACGAGCGCATAAAGTGAACTGCGGAAGGATCCCCTTTACAACTCATAAATAGGCGACATGACAGGCTCGGGCGTGGTCACTGTTTGATTAAAATGTAACTTGGAATTGCGCTCAGCGCCCTCTTTTATGAAAAGGCTTTACACTGTATCGTTGTGACGGTGACGTCGCTTTAATTACTTTTGCTCGGTTATGCATGAGTGACGTTATTAAATAGCCCTGCGGTTGTATGTTAAGCGATCGTGCACTGTGTCGTAGTTCCATCTGTACAGATTCACCGATAATATCGCAAGCTATGTGCTTTCACAAGTAGAAGATTTAACCGATAAAATGTTCAATTATGTGTTGCTTTATAATATGATAAAAGGTAAATACTTCGTCAACAATATTATGTTCATTAAAAATTAATAATAATAATACTCTGTCACATACACACAACACCATCTAGCCCCAACTAAGCAAAATTTGTACTGTGGGTACTAGTCAATGGATAAACATACATATATATCTTTTTTGTAATTGTACAATAATTGTCCAAATACAATAGAACAATTTTAAATTACGTTATCTAAAGTCTAAAACCAGCTGAAGGAGCACTAACATGTGTCTAGCATCGTTGGTAGGTTTATCTGTTAGAATACACCGGAGTTTCATTAATACAGAATGAGTGTTAGATACCTCCGGTGATCTCTTCAGAAATTAACAGATGTAAGGTGTAGGTAGGTATGTGCGTCTGAATATTTTAAGAACTATTAGTTAATAATAATAAAACTATTCAGATTTGATTGTTTGTAATACATTTTACTGTCTATATTTTGTTACGTTATTTTATTAGTGTAATACAATTAAAATGTTGCCCTAATTTTATTCTGCGAAGGTTGTTTAACCCGTAATTGGCGAATGTACTGCGTATACTATGTACTTTATTTATTATATACATAATTATAAATAAATACATAATTTATTTATGTCATAATACTTAAGGTACATAGTATACCCAAACTTTGGTGTAAGGTTAGTAAATAAATAAAAAGATTTTAGACTAAAGGAATATGAGAACGCGCTATAAAATTCATAATATAACGCATTAATTTTCATTAGATTACACATGTACTAAATGTCAATCAATGCACAGATTTCAATTCTTCAGATTTTCAAGAATTATACAATGGGTGTCGGAGTGGTTTGCACAGTTAGCAACATAAGTGGCTTAACACTGAACAAATTTGTATAAGTATTTATTTAATTAAATAGCCTAACTATGATTGATTTGGCTATATTTCATATCTTACTATTTAAAACTAACGTATGTACAAATTGTGCTATATAGAAAATCGAAATCTCGTTAAAATTTATCGAATTGTGTTGCTGATTTTACCTATTGTATATTGATAGTAATCTCTAATTAATACATACGAAATATGTAAATATAATAATAATAATATATTATAATATATTCTGATGTCAGAATATGATGTATCAACTATAATTATGTCTGCAATCTATTACAGTGGGATTTTACACCACACTTGGCCTAATGTGTATGTAATAATATGTTCTTCTTCTTCTTTTTTTCGTGTGGTTAGTGGCCAACCTGTTGTCAAAAGTTGTTCAAGCCAAAGCCCGTAGGCCTCTGACATGGCTTGACGACTGCTGTCAATATGACAACAAACGGGACCGACTTTTTACGTGCCCTCCGAAGCACGGAGACGCTCAAATGAAATACCACTAAGCGGTCACCCATCTATAGACTGACCGCACCCAACGTTGCTTAACCTCGTTAATCGTTTACCGGTTAGTGATTGCAACTGGCTATGATGTTCAGATTATATAAATCTATACTTATATTATAAAGAGGAAAGGTTTGATTCTTCTTTGTTATTTGTATGGATTTACCTAACTCAAAAACTACTCAACCGATTTTAAAAGTCCTTTCACCATTAGAAAGCTATATCATCACCGAGTAACACAGCCTATTACAAAACATAACATATTATTAAAAAATGTACTGTTACTAAGCCACGGGAAAAAGCTTATTTTTTATATACCTAATATAACAGATCGGTGTATCGCAAGCCTGTTGTCATCACAATTATGATTTTATAAGTGAAGTATGAATATTGAACACATAAATCTGATGCACACTAACATATTTTATCAAATTTTACCTGTACACTTTTGTCGCAAATAATATAATTGCTGTGATACAAGCAGCACAAATTCATGTCAATCACCTTTTATTCTGTTGTATTGTACATACATAAAAATATTTGTGGTTTGGAGCCAATGGGCTTCTCCATTGTATCAAATCCACTAACATTTTTCACACAATTTTCACAAAATTTTCAAAAGATTTTAAACCTTTTTAACCCTTAAGAAAAAGATCTGACCCTACATTGTACAAATCATACACGACTTACATTAAAAAGAACACATTGTTTAATGCAACATTGAATAAATCTCTTTGCAGTTACACAACAACAATTTGCTCAAATCGGAAATTAAAACTGAGACCTCATATATAGCAGCCGCTGGTGCGTCACCTACGGGGCATTGTATTGCAAGCAATGTAATTTATGTGTATAGCCATGCTTTTCGCCATATATTTATTAGGTTGTACTTAAGACATTTAGATATACCTGACTTATATTTAAAGTTGAAATACGCATCATCCACTATGAAAGGTAGTATTTAGTTTTACCAAACTAAATACTACCAGTGAATATTATGTTTATGTCTTATAGGTAGCAGACATTTAGCAGGTGATTCGCACAGATGTTACCATTGGAAAGTATCAACAAGTTCAATTTGATTCAAAATTAACTATGACAGCTGTCATACGAAGGTAACCTTTCTGGATGTATAGAAATACTCACCCTTAGGTAAAATTATAATTTGATGCCACATGTATGTCATTACATTAAACATAATTAGTAGTTATTCTTATTTTAGGCCATATTAAAGTACATATATCGAATTAGGTACGCGCGTACTGTTTATGTATCTAACTGAGCGATATTCATTGTCATCACTTTATACTTACGTACCTACAGTGAACAAATAGCGAATTAATGTGCTCTTGACATTTTGAGAGAGTCAGCCTCAAAGCGATTCCACCTTTTGAAACGTAATGCTTTTGACTTCTTTTGAACCGTATGGAAACGTTATAAGCATAAGAAATCATATAAAAAGCTTCGGTATAAAACAGGCGACCTGTTGCTAAAGCGACGGCCGACAGCGATTTGGGGCGAATTGCCCACGACGCCAACATGTTTGGTGTATTATATGGCCGGGGTATTATTAACCATAGCAACTGACGATACCCACCCTCGCCCTCAACAACTTTTTCAAAACATCACGAGTTTGACGTCTGATCACCTATACAACGCAGTTTATAATCTTTCTGCCGTTTGTTCCGTAGTTCACTCTCCCTAAATTTGCAAGTCGCGAACAGTAGGGGTGCGCAACACGCCAAATAGATGACGGGATTATTTTTGTGTTTGACATAATCATAGTGACAAATGTATACTTTTGGGCTGTCACTTTGACGTGCTGTGTAGTAACATCTTTATGATTACGAAGCGTGAATCATCGCTTGTGCATAGTAACCAATGCGTTATTAGATACATACATCAAATAACTATTGTATATTAGAATTATTGTTCAGGGAGGACTTTAAGGCAGAATATTTAGTTGAATTTGCTCTTAAATTGTAGTTACAGATCATATACGCAATACAAGATGAGATTAATTTTTTCTTCTAAATAAAAATAACATATGTCAGAGTTGTAAGTGTTGGCGTGGCGTTAGGGTACAAAATAATATCAAAAGTGGGCCGAATATAGTGTGGGCTCAGCTCATTGAGCGTTTAACAAATAGCGTGGGTGCGCGTGACCACAGCTCCCTTTAAAATAGGGATTGAGGAGCTTATATATAAAAATATCGCTTTTATTACTCATTTCTTACCAATGTTATTTTGTATTTTATTTTATACCACTTAATGGTGTTTACAGTTACATATTTATCGAGAAATATTTTCACTTTCTACAGACTTACTTACCTACCTTACCTATAATTTGAAATAGCAATTTCATACCGAGATATAATCAAAGCATTGGCGGACTCGATCCGACTTTGAAAATACAAATTTATATAGTCTGACATCGATCAAAGTTCGGAATTGGAAATTGTACTTGCCTACCAATTCCCGTCGCATAGCCGTCAGCGAAAATGCCTCCAAAATTTCGTCACCACAAACGCGAAAGTTGGTCTGCTTGCTTGCCATCAAAAGTTAATTTGAGAAACATGACAGACAGGTACATATCGCTAACCTCTCGGCACGAAAATTGCAAAATTATCTCTCGTCTTTATCTTCAAAGAGATGTCATCCCCATCTGCGTGGCTGGGCCAGTTTCAAAGTTGTTTTCGGCAGCGCTGGAGATTGTTCTTATTATAAACATGTAGATGTTTATCCCAATTCACCTGTCTGTGTATAATGGACTGATAAGTATGACTTTAAATTCAGTACACACAAATTCAGTCATATACCTATACTATACATAATATAGCGAGTAGGTACGTATAACCACGTAGCGTCTTAAATTTATAAATTTCTATTTATAATTATCAACTTAAATGATAACAGTAAATAGGAAAATATTTTATAATAGGTATATTAGTTGTATCTCGTGACTTCGTGAATGAATTTTATGAGTGGCCCATTAACATTAATATTATAATACTGAAGATATTGTTCCTGTGTTCAAACGCTCTAATCTCTGGCAATATCAGCTACACGATAATAATATCATGCAATTTATAACCTATTTCTTGCGCAGAGTAATATGCCACTTTGGATTACACTACGATTCTTATAAGCGGAGCGGGAGAAACCACAAGGCACAGCTAGTTGTTAGTAATTTATCTATGTTGCCACCTATTCGATCCTAGTATAGCGATGGGCCCTCATTTCGACAAAACAAATATATGCAGGTATGATGTTGAATATATCTTCGATCGGTCAAGTCATTGAAAAGTTATACTATCACAGACATCACACATGAACTTCATATGGTCGTATATGCTCGTATTGTACAAACGTAATAGGTTAAAATGCACGTTGCGTTATTAATGTAAAGCGGCGCAGTCTTTTCTTAGAAAATTTTGACAAATAGACGGTTTTACTGCAATAACTCAAACAAAATGCAAAACAATAATATTTCATAATGTCAATATTGTGTGGTATACTTCCGTATATCGATTAATTATCGATATCAATTGTAAAAATGCTATTCTGTCTTTAACATTTTATTAACACGGAAATGTTAATAAAATAGCATGTTCCAACGACAAAACTTGCTCTAACTAGTTAAAATTATGTTTTAGTACATTTTACACACACCACCCATATTACACATATACCTAATTACACTAAAACACAGATATTCGTAAAAGAGCCATTTGTCAGAAATTTATGTAGAAATAAAAGCAAGTCAGTAATAGAACACCGTGATAAATTAAATTATTCCAGTGACGTTCGCATTATGCAAACTATTTCTACTAACAAAGAAACAAATACCTGTTATGTTTCATTAAAATAATTCCCTTAGGAAACACAAATTCCGCGTAATATTTATTCAGAAACTAACCCACTTATTCGAGGTTACGGCATAGCGAGCGAACTCACCGGGTACTGGCATCAAAAACTATTTTGTTCGAGACAGGTCAGAGTTTTGTAAATTAATTCGGTGGTTCCGAGCTATTACACAAACTGTCGGCGCAGGTGCTGAGCCACTGCCTCAGCGTGCACACAATTTGCATTCGGAAGTACTCGTACTAATTTAACTTCTCTGTTAGCTTAGTTAAACCAAACAACACACGTAGTTTGACTTATGAGAGTCAAACAATCCGATGTGCCAACAAACCTTTCACTACTATATTGAAAATAAAACAACACACTCATCACGCTGCAGTCAATTATTTACAATACCGTGTTGCGGTTACCCTTTGGAACGCTGCAACGACACGACGTACCTTCGCACCAATTTCAGGTTTCATTTGCCTACGTACACATTCAGGGAACAAATTAAAGCCATTGTGTTAGACGGATTATGGAGCGACGTCCATTTATATGTAAAATAGTGACGCGTACGATCAGAGTCAGTCAGGCGCGCACGTGCCCGCCTCGCGCAGCGCTCCCAAAAGCTTGCCGACACACACTCATCATTTGTGTACCTACAACACCTATGAATTTTACATACTACACAATCAATGTTTCTTCACTGAATTATACCAGCGTTCCAACGATAAATCTTTAGCCACAGGAAAGATTAGTTCTGAAATTTTGATATTCTTCGCAAGGAACTTGTCTGGAACTTCGCCTATTGAACACAAACATATTTTATACCGTGTTAAAGCATAACGGGATTTTTTAGTAGCGCAAGTAAAACAATATTTTACCTGTTCATTTAGGTACTAAGAGCGGATAATTAATGTTACTTGTTACTTGTATTAGTCTTGCTTCAGAATTCAGTATTCAGCTATATTTATTGCAAACCAGCTTTAGAACAGATTTATATTAAAGATTTTGGACAGTGAATGACTATACTCCATCGGGTAATCAAATCAAATGGAAATGTTGTATGTCTTCATTTCAAGCGTCTACGTCATTAATTACGCGTCGTGTAGTACAATGAGTCGCCGGATGAATGAAATTTGTAAATAAACGAGCAAACTATCGCAATAAAGACTACTTATTCAAGCAATGGATGTTGGGATTATTGTTTGTTGTGCCTCAGATTTGTGCGCGAGTTTTCTGTATGTAATAATGGCGAGTTTCTGTTGTAGTTGACAGACAGCGCACGGTTGACGTGAATAAAGTTTTAACAAACGGGGTCTGGGCGCACTGAAATATCGCCACTTGCAGGCGGCGCAAATACCGACTCGCGACGCCGAGCTACTAACGAATGCAGCACATTCGTAATAAAGGAAAGAGTTTATCGCACAATGTATGACTGCTGCGGTCACCGATGGAACATTGCACGTTATGTCTGCATTACGGAACTACTTACGGGACTTAGTATTAAACATCTGCCATAACACTTAATGCTTATGGCTGCAACTTAAATTCGAATGCAATTTAGAATATTATGGTTGTAAAAACGATTCTGCTAATATGTACTCCATTAATCTTTAATAAGCATTGAATTTTATAGGTAATACAAAAGCTAATACCATTATACTATCGATGAACTTAATCAGCAATATCGCTGTATAAAATTATCGAAATTATTAAATTAACTTCATTACAAGGTTAGATACTCGTATTAATAGTCTATAAAGTTTCTTCAAAAGTTTCAGAATGTATGTGACATTATCTAACCCGTTCCTCCCCGTTGTTTTATAAGCTTTAATTCCAGTATGAATTCTTTTAACACTGGTATAGCAAAAAATATAATTTTGCATGCAACACTACCATATCTAAAGCTACTAAAATGAATACACAATTTTGCTGTACTATTCGTAGCTTCATGTACTTCACAGCGGCAGACAAATCGTATCGCCTCTTGCTCGCGTTCGTTAGCCGTTTGTTCCCGGATTTCACACACAGGTACTTACATAGGTATTTACATGTCAACGCGTACGATACTACCACTATATTTGCCAGTAGACATTCATCACTCGGAACAAATTGCGTTTGTTTGTAAGTTTCTATTGAAGCTTTACTTAGAGGTACTGGAAGACTAATCGATAACTATTTCGAAATAATAATAGGCAACGTAACTATCAATACAGCAGTGACTGTGAGTATATGTTCTTCTTGGAACGAACATGAGATTTAAAAAAATTGTTAGTTAGTGGCAATACAACATTTAGAAATGTTCTAGTATATACAATAGGTTGGCATAGCTGGGCTTCTATGAAGCGGAATTTAATTAGCTAAAAAAAGATTGAGCTGAAATGGACATTAATCGCTACATTACTGACTCATTGAGAAAGCAAAGTTTATAGATAGTCGTGCACACTAAGTAGCATTGCCTTTGACTTACTTACAGCTGGCTTCATATTTTAAGAAGAGGTCTTGCCACATCATAAGCCTTTATACGGAATGCTCACAAAATTTTCAGTGGCGCATTTTGATGTTGTCAATTGGGATAACGTGTTCAACTACGAAGTTGATATTTTTTTAATTTTATATTTAATAAAAAGACAATACTTTCAGAGGAAAAATACGTTTTAGATATCTTGAAAAATAAATAAGATAGTCTTTAAAATTTTGTAGTAGGGGTATTTGTGAATTTATAGAATACGATTCACGATACACATTATACACATTGTCTTGTAGCCTATATTTAGGTAAGTGTTGGCTTGCGGCTAACATAGCAAAATGAATGACTTTAAAAGACATCAGAATATTCAAAGATGATTCACCGTATATACCGATGATTCACTGTATCGACTATGGCTAGTATTCGTGACAGCCGGACTGATGGCTTTCCCAGCCGAGATGGATGGAATATTCAGTGCTGTGACTCTACGAATATACATCTACGGTTAAGGCGGCGGTGAAAGCACGGTTTTACGTCACGAGCCCTCTTTGTTTGTAATACTGTATCGTCACTATTATTTAGCTTTCGACAGTATTAATAGAGTAAGATTCTTGAAAAAATAAAAGATTTTTGTAAGAAAACAAAAAAAAAAGAACAACTAACTACAATCAGAACATACTCCTTATTGTCGCATTAGTCTTACAAAAATATTTGTTTGATATACGGCTACATATAAATACGTATTTGAGTTTAATATTGGGCTTCATAGAGTATGTAATCATCGGCATCAGTGGTTCTCATCAGAGTACGCTCTAGACTGCTACTTCTCAGCGAACATTTTTTATGCATCAGTCTTAGTAGTCATATACATGACATATATTTTCTAATTACTAAACTGGTACGTATCCATCTTAAAAAGACACCTTAAAGTAAAATAGTAGACATATTAACCGCATTATATAGCAATCAAATAGCCTCCAAGAATAAAAATAAATCAAATGAACCAACACAAAGCACGAAAGGGCTGGTACACAACCGCGAATGTAACGTCATTTATTAAAACGTCGTCATCGTTATCCAACCGTTTTATTCAGTGTGAAAATGATATATCTGACGCGGTTGATCAATCAATGCTCCACTGACGTTACACGAGACTGACGTATTACATCGATAGAGATTTTATTTTAATTATCCCACACGACACGACGGATGCATTATGAACGGGATCAATTTGTTTATTCAGAAGGCTCGCAACAAATTACAGCCATCGTGTACGATGGATTATGTAAAACGACACCCATTTGTATGTAAACTAATGGTGGGTGGTGTATGGCTAGCGACGTGGCGACGCGACTGCCATTTTAGTTCTGTTCTGCTACTTTTATTTCAGAGGTGTTTCGTAGACGGTGTTTTAAAAATTGTGATATTTCCTTTTTGTTACGTGATATAAAATGAACTTGATATCTTTGGTATGGAATACTTGATTGCATGTTAAATGTTGTTTTTAAGTTTGTAAGGGAAGAAAACACATAAATGTGCAGTAGGTGGTTATGATATCAGTTATTTATCGTCGATTCCTAAATTCCTATATAAATCATAACTATATAATACAAGTTATATTTTTTTAAATTTAATTATGTAGGTATGCAACCTATTTTACAATATTTAGTAAGAAATTACTCATACAAAATAACTTAACCTTATTCTGTAAATCTCTAAATGTATGTCTAAACTAGCTTTTAGTACCTACATCAATAAAAAGTAGCCTATGTCCTTCCCCAAATTTTAAACTATGTTTGTCCCAAATTTCATATAAATCGGTTGAGTAGTATAGTAATGAAACGTTCAAAGGCAGACAGACAGAGTTATTTTCAAATTTATAATATTAGTAAGGATAAGCCCACTTGGAAAAATGATTTAAAAGACAAATTACTTCCTTACCTATAAAACAAAATTACAAGAAAAATATTCCGCTTTTTTTCACGTAATACAATACGAAAGCTAGCTTCATTAGCCAGTCACCTAAAACCTTGTTAAAGTGGACGTGTCCTTGTAGCTGAGAGTATCTCTATACTATTTGTGCTTATACGAGCATTATACACGCCGTATGAAGTGGCCTTTAGCTACTTTACGATAGCAGCCGAAATTATCATTTTGTTTACAAATATACTATACCATTTGTAATAATGCTTAAATACAAGCAAGCAGCTGACGCAAGCTACAATGCGCAAACTACTCGAATGAGCTAAGTACATACGCAAGCTTCATGCGCAAGCTAGACGCGCATGCTACTCACGCGAGCTACATGCACAAACTACATGCGCGGGCTACAGGCGCGAGTCAGCTCACACCGTAACCAATATGCTTACGGTGTGAGCTTCTATTATATAGTTTATAGTTTTGCGTCAAGGTTCTATAGCTTGATGAAAATGATTCAACATTTGTATTTTATTTATGAATTAAACAACTACTAAATTATAATTATAATAGATACACAAATAACAATTTCGTTTATTTAGTAGGTTTAAATTTAAATTTTGTAAGCACTCAGTGTTCGCCACCCATTAAGGCGTTGTTGTATAAAAGTGGGTTATCATGTTACGGCTAGACGACACACTAGTCTAGTTTGAGATTTACGTCACTTAGAGTTGTGTTTGGCCTAAAAGGTAATAGATTTTATTCTTTGCGAAAAGTATTAAAGGACTGCTTTAGATCGTTCGGCTCGTCAAATTGTTTTTGAATAAATATCAGATCGAGGAACATTCATCTGGAATATTTACATTTGAGACGTATAAAGGGATCGAACAACTTTGGTATACAATAGAAAGCTAAATATTAAAGATAACTTGTGCACTATTGATACCTGTTTCAAGGGAACTTTACAAAACATTCAAACAACAGACACTAATATACCCAGAATCAGTAAAAGGTATTGCCCCGAGTGAGTATCAAATTTGGGCAGATTTTTTAAGAACATACACAAGGCATACTCCTCTTTGGAACAAGTATTTGTAGATCACACAAACTTTTGGCAGTCTAGTCGAGTCACATAAGCAGCAAAAAGAGGTCAACCTCGGAATGAGAGATAATAAACTGTAGACTCGTATACACCTTCATTTTGGTGTTCCAAAAGTTGTCTCAAAAGTCTCATAAAATCTCGTGTCTGCGCCGTCAGTTATTCAAGGTCAAAGGTCACAAAAATCAGTTTTTCGCGATTGTCTCAATTTCTATAGCTCCAATGATGTTAACATTTATTATGAAATTGTAAAATTTTCATAAAATATTTTCATTCTTCCAACCGTTTTTGAGATACAGGGCGGAGTGTCCGCAGCGCTCAGCCATACTCACTGTAATGCAAGGTGAATCTTAGTGAATAATATCTTGTATAAAGTTATTAAATTTTATTATTGAAATATCATTAACTATAAATAATTTGTATCATTTATTAGTTAATACATTATATTTAATAACATTTTGCATATATCTTATATTTTTATTTAATTATACCTATTTTCTAACTCTCAATTAGATCGGAGACGTTCTGGACAAAGGCCAGGTTAAGAGCACCTTAAACCGGCGAGCGTGTATGAAGAATGTGATGAAAGTGAATGAAGCTAGAGAAGATGTATAAATGTGTATTCGATATTATATATAATAATATATTAAGTAATAGTATATGTAATTAATTAACATATTATAATGTAGTAATTCATATAGGTATATAATAATGGATATAAGTTTTATTTATTTATTTTTATTATTATCAATTTATAAATACATGTATTACTGTTACACACAAATTTTGCATTATAATACTTTTGATTGTGTGTTGCAATGCTTCATTAAAATAAAATATTTCTTTCTTTCTTTCTTTCAAGTGTGTCAGGATCGTAGCAAATGGAAATTCGTAGTCTATGCCTACCCCTCTGGGAAACAGGCGTGAATCTCTGTATGAATGTATGTAATACCTACTTCGTGTAATTAATAACTCATTAGATAAAATACTTATTGTATATCTTAAATTTATGTAAAGTAGATTTTAAGTAAAAAATAATTAAGTATTATGTCTTTAAAATGTCGATTCTTCAATATTTTTTCTCTTAAGAAATTAACTCGAAAGCCCTTATAATATACGAAAATGGATTACGTATCTTACTAGCGATAAATAATGGTCCTAAATCTGAGGACAATATCGATCATCTTCGATATACTCAGTTCATAAAATCTACAAAGCTTCATAAACCTGTCCAGTTGTACAATCTTCCACCGACAAGTGCAGCAGCCCATTAGCATATAAATCGTGTTTATTACCAGGTTAAAAAATTAGGGCATTATTTAGAACCCCAGGAGTAAGGTTGGTGCAGGAGCTAGTGGTAATTCACTAGCTCCTGAGGAATTACTTAATACACTATTTTGTTACTGTAAGAATGGATGTGGTGTACGCTGTGGGTGCAGAAAATCGGGGTTGCAATGCACTTTAGCTTGTGGCCAGTGTAATGGACAAACTTGCCTTAATGCTGTTTCATCACAAAGCGACTCTGAGGAAGCGAGTGCTTTTGACTCGGCAATTCTGGAAGGCCTGGATACAACGATTCAGGACCACAAAGATGATGACAATGAAACAGACATTTTCACATGCCCAGAAGATGACAACGATGAATAAGAAGAAGAAAGTTAATACTTTATTCTTTAAATAATTAAAGATTTATATATTTTTACTTCATTTTAATTCAAATTGTAAGAAATATATAGATACTGAATAAAGATAAAATTACAATATATTTACTCGTTTTATTTCTACTTAAACTCTATTTTAAATAAATTAATATAAATTTAAGATATACAATCAGTTTTCATCTAATGAATTTTAATTACACAAAGTGGGAAAATAAAAATATAAGATATATGCAAAATTTTATTATATGTAATATATTAACTATTAATAATACAAATTATTTACTGTTAATGATATTTCAATAATTTAATAACTTTATACAAGGTATTATTAACTGAGATTCACGGTCGACCTTGCATTACAGCGAGTATGGCTGAGCGCTGTGGACTCTCCGCCCTCTATCTCAAAAACGGTTGGACGTATGAACATCGTTCTTTAAACAAAATTTTTTGCTAATTTTATGCTCTACTATTTTATAATAAATGTTAAAATCATTGGAGCTATAGAAACCCGAGATGATCGCCCAAAATTGATTTTTGTGACCTTTGACTTTGAATAACTGACGGCGCAGACACGAGAATTTATAAGACTTTTGAGACAACTTTAGAACACCAAAATAAAGGTGTATACGAATTTGCAGCTTATTATCTCTCATTGTGAGGTGAAACCCTTAATATGATTGGGCTAGTCTGTAAGTGCACCGCTTAAACAACTATGTCACGCGTACTGTCAAAATGACTATTTAAATTACTGCGCCATACATACAGTGTTTTTAGAGTTTTACATTATAAACGTTATTGATATATTATTAGTGATGTGCTGACTATGACTTTGTCCGACTAGCCGATTAGTCGTTTGTAAAGAGGCCAACTAGTCGGCCGATTAGTCGGCCAAGCCGATCACGGTTTTGGAGGTATTAGGTAATTTCCGTGACGCTTCGTTTACGGCTGATTCGCGCGCAAGTCGTCAGAGCGGTGTTTTTGTGTAAAAGACAATACTATTATTGTTAATTAAATTGAAAGAGTTTATTTAAAATTTAATGATGTCAAAAAGAGTCTCATTTATGGATTTTTGGACCAATTGGACAATGATTTCCGTAAAGTCAAGGGTAACCAGTGCCAAATGATTATTTATTTATTATTATTGTCTAGTACCCATAGTACAAACTCTGCTTAGTTTGGGCTAGATGGTGTTGTGGGTAAGTGATAGAATATTATATTATTATATTATATTATTATATTTCTCGTCGTTTGCAGGGAAACATTGTTTTTGTTTTATAAAGCAGTTAATGTTTATAAATTCTGAAAACAATTTCTTACGTGGTGTACCTGCAATCTTGGTTCAATATTACTTACACTGTTAATGAAAAAAACTCCTGCTCTTTTATTTAAATAAGAAAAAAATTTTGTAAATATTTTTTGAAGAAGAAGTTATTACTAGTTTTGTTTGATAAATGTCATAGATGTTTTTCTACACAAGTAACTAATTTTAGAGACTGATTACCAAAAGAAATGTTGCTTTACATTTCAATATATGTAAAAATGATTCTAAAATAGAAATATTAATTTAAAATCAATTTACACATTTTATTGAGAAATACATGCAAAGTAAGAAGCAGGATAGTCGGCGCTCTTTGCCGAATAGTCGTCGACTAGTCACCGACTACGAAAGTGGCCGGATAGTTGGCTTTACCGATTAGGCGGAACATCTCTAGTATATATACATATGCATACATTAATAAAATAAGTATTTAAAAATATTATAACAACACTACAATCAAACAATTTTCGAAAAAGACGAAATTAAAAATAAATAAAAAGCCAGTATAAGTTAAACAATAGCTAGGCTTACCGAATTGCGTTGTAACTAGATCATAACGGTGCACGTTGTAGTTAATAATCAGTAGCTGTAAGCACAGCGCGATTTAGCAGAAACGTAACAGAACATACCGCCTTAAAACTATTGCATTAGATATCTATATTAATATAATAAAGCTGAAGAGTTCGTTTGCTTTCTGTTTAAACGCGCCAATCTCTAAAACGACTATTTTGGATTTCAAATACTATTTTGCGATTGATAATTCTTGACGTATCCACGAGTCGTGGCAACGGAGCAATAATCTTAAATGCGGGTGAGACCTCGGAACAGTTAGTATCTAATTTGTATTTACTGTCTATTGTTTTATTGTTAGAAAGTCGATTAGATGTTTGTGAATGAATTAATAAAATTAATGTAATAAATGTACCGTTTCTACCTACATTCGTTGAAATGACTCACGCTTTCATATTCTAAAAGGAATTTGTAGAGATGGATTACAATACACTATAATAATCATATAATAAAAACCGATAATACCGTTGAAATTTTCAGTGAAAGGTCTGGTAATATTACGAGACCTTACAATAGTAGACGCCGTGATATCACTGGAAATGTCCATTAAAAATCCCAATAATGCCTTTTTTAATACGAGAGTTAGTTATAGCGATATAGTCAATGCAATTTTTTTGATCCTTATCTATATCCTCACTAATATTATAAATGCGATTGTGAGTTTGTTTGGTTGTTCCGCTTTCACGCCTTAACGACTCAACCGATTATCATGAAATTTTGCGAACACGTTGTCAGGGGTACGGAAAAGGTTATGGGGTATCTTTCAGACATAAAAAGTAATGTTGTCGAGGGATAGACATTTATTAGACATTATTTTTATTATACATTAACGGAAGCGATGCCGCGGGCATTATCTAGTAAAAATACAAGTCTTATTTAATTGCTGTAATCAAAATAATTTGCTCAAAGTTCAGTATATCATAGTTTAATTTGTATAAAGATACAATCTTCATCCCAGGGGTGTCGTCAAGTGGTCTAACATTATATAAATGGCACACTTCCTTCGGTTGACGAATTTTTCGTACGCTTTACTGACTCCAATCAATTGATAAAGCGCTCGTTAGCTGTCGTGACTATTCAAGTGTAAAAATACCTGCATACTCACATGTATTTTTATTGTTAGTTTATATTCTTTAATACCAATTTTTAGTCGGATAAGGTAACGGCATATTTAAAACGTTTAATGTAATGGACAATCAATGACATGCTACTTCGTGAGTAGACATACACATGCAAACGGCTGCCACTTTATTCGGGACTACATGTGCCCGCGGTTTCACCCGCGTTCATCGTTACTGCGCCGCCCCCGTGGATCGTAGCGTGATGTAATATAGCCAGCCTTCCTCGATAAATAGGCTATCTAACACTAAAATAATTTTCAATTCGAACCAGTAGTTCCTGAGATTAGCGCGTTCAACCAAACAAACAAACAAACTCTTCAGTCTTATAATATTAGTATATAAAGGAATTTCATTTAGAAAATAACTGTTTTCAAACAAAGCTAGTAATATCCTAATCCTAACTAAATTATTATAAATGTGAATGTGAATTTGTTTGTTTGTTACGCTTTCAAGTCTTAAGTACTCGAACGACCTCGAAGGTTTTCCAAAAACGATTACTGTTACTAACCTAACCTAACCTTCATTTACGCCAGCAAAGCTGCAGGCAAAAATCTAGTATTAAATAACAAGAAGACGCACGCAATAGTCTTGTTACCAAAAAATTGTTAATTCGAGCTTCGCCCACCTATGTCCTTTTCTGTAACCCTGACATGTATGCGAAATTTCATGATAATCAGTCGAGAATTTAAGATGTCAAAGCATAACAAAGAAACTCACATTCTCTCACTACTACTCACATTTATAATATTAGGTAGTATGTGTAATGTTGTAACTGTTAGCATGTATATTATACGGCACTAAAATCACTTCAGTCATTATTTAATTTGTTACATACTAGCGGTTCATTTCGAGTTCGATAGACCTTGGTGATCTAAGCAATTCGTTGACCACTTTTCTACCGATACATCAGTGGCATTGGCGGAGAGCTGTCATCATATAAGTTAAACGCCTTTGTACCAGAAAGTATAATTATTTTAAGGCAAATGTGAATGAGACGGTCGGCTAAAAAGATCAAGGTAACCGTTCTTAGAACTGATCAAAGGCGTGCAATGAAAGGCCAGGTTAAGGATATCCTTAAACGACGTTTGGTATGAAGAATGTAGTGAGAGTGATGTTGAATAGGTATAACGTATAACATATGGATGATCACTCTTATACTCGAAGTCGGTAACATGCGTAAATCATCGAGTAATTGTTTCACGTGAACTAACCAAGACAGTACCTCATAGGACTAACTCGTGTATATAGCCTGCGCAGGCATCCATCAGCATCCCGCTTGCTCATCCAGCCTAGCTACATGCTTGCATCGTGTGCCTTGTGTGTTCAGTATAGCTTGACTACTGTGTTTAATTAATTAAGAGACAAATAACCGCGAAAGAATCGTGTTAGATTGCGATATGGTATGGTTACACGAGCATGGCATAAATGGCTGAAACTAATATTGTCTTACGTTTACGCGAATGTTAATCAGTAAAATTAAACTTCTTTATACGGATTTTATCGCGTTGTTTATTTGACACTTTATTACATAATTTTGAAACTGACAACTACCATCTTAGGCTCGGCGCCCATTGGCGGCACGGTATGGCAAGGTATTTTTAGGCGACGAATAAAAATATAACATAATCGTATGGAAATAAAGTTGAAATTTCAATGTTAACAGTCGTAAGTACAAAAACAATACCGCGGTATGCTTAGGCTTGCTGTGTCGGCAGCCTTCGGAACGCTTCGGCATCCCTCGGAACGCTTTGGCAGTCTTCGGGATACCGCGGCAAGACAGCGCCCGCCTGTACCCCGCGGCAAGAACTGCTATGAGCACTAGGTTCCAATCTACCATTATACACACACTTACAAGCTTGCGTTAAGACCGTTCTGAAGAAACGATATGACTATTGTGAAAAGAACTAGGCGCGAGCACGGTATCTAAGGACGCCACGGCATGCCTAAGAACGCTCCGGTATGCTTAAGGACGTCGCGGCATACTTAAGGATGTCACGGCATAGTTACCGCCAGTGTGCGCTTACATGTAGGGATGCCGAAAGATCCCCTGCCATACCGTGCCGCCAATGTGCGCCGGGCCTTAGTCTCCCCGTGAACATGGTTGCTGAAAAGCAACCGAAAGTCGGGCGAAGTGTAAACTTAAATATAAATAGTTTTATAATATAATTAGCTCTTCTTATAACATAATTAGCTTCTCTCTAGTATTAAAGTTCAATAGTGGTAGTGAAACAGTTTCTAAATTATGTAATAAAGTGTCAAATAACCAACGCGGTTAAATCCGTATAAAGTAGTTTAATTTCAATAGCTGAAACTAATTTATTTTATGATTCTCGGGTTTCTGGGTATTGTATAGTAATTTTATATCGTATAGTCACTACCAATATAAAGATTATATGCGAGATTCAGATTTTTTCTTACATTCAAAGTACGAATCTTCTTCCAGCCGCGAGTATAGTTCATTAAATTTATATAAATGTGAATACATATTATTGTATTTAAAGTGTGTAAGAAGTTAGTTCATATTCTTTAAATTCAAATATATACAGTTAAAATGTTGTACTCAAATATGTCGTTGCAATAATCGCTTAAGATAGTTTGACAGCGTGGAATTTAAGTCTCTGACTGTTAACGTGTTACAAAAAATCAACCTGCGATGTCTTCATAGTACATTTTAACTCAATGTATACAGCTACCTTTATATAGGTATAACACAAAAAAAAATATAACGCGATCGTGCTCAGTATTTCTTTTTTAAACATTTGACTAACACTTTTATATACAACACTGACTGTTCACTACGATAGTAGATAAGTACCGTGACGTAAATATAAAAATCATAAAAATAGTGCTTGTATATAAATAATATTTTTGTTACAAACAAGCACAAAACATTGAAAGTACTCAGAATGAAAGGTAGGCTGGTTACTTATCTAGACGAAGCTAAAACAAATTTTAGACGATCTTATTATCAATTATATCAAGTTTGTTAATATTAGTTAAGTTGTAAATTATGATTGTTGTTCTCTTTAATATTTACATGACCTTTCATGCCATATACTATTTCTATGTTTGTCGAATCTTATACATAAATATAGTTGTTAAACAGTTCAACACATCGGTGAATGTGTTAACAATACTTGTGTTTGTTTTATGCGCTGAACAGAATGCTGAGAATACATGTAACAACAGTTTTCAAAGCAAACATTTGTTCAAAACAAGCATATTATGTACACTGCAAGAGAACTTATAGGTACGTAGGTACATGTAAGTAGTTAGTTTGAAATACTAAACGATAGTAATATACTACTTGTAAGTCTTTATTTAACCTGCAAGAAAGCCTAACGAATAATTACTAAAGATATAATTTATCAATTGTCTTCCTCGGTAGTGTAGCGTAAGTACCTACGTAGCGAATGTGACTTCTGTGCATATCTCGGATTTGGTTTCCAGGCTAGGTAATTTTTTATTGCATTTTATCTAGAAATTTCCTAAAACTGTAAGTGAATATAGGCGTAAGACTTTGTATGAATGTATGTAGTTAAAAACTAATAAAATTAGTGAAGAAATAACTTAAAACTATGAGTAAATACTGATGGCGCTGCAAGTTATCTTCTTACAATCGATTTACCAAGCAGGTAAACCCATGCTTGTCGGCTATATATTTTATTAATAGTAATAAACACGTTTACGTATTGCATAAATCTTTCACTACATCAGCGAAAGCCTCTTTTCACGCTTGCAATATTTTACCAAGAAGAGATCTACTAAGACGTTGAGCAATACTTTACCTAGTAACACTCTAAGTAAAGCTCGCGAGAACTTGAAATATATAAATATATAATATAATAATAATAAATAATATATAAATACATTTGTAACAAACATAGGTACTATGACTTATTTATTCGATTTTTGTTTTCCATGGCGAATAATATATGGCATAATGACTGTAACACCTTGTATATAAATTTCTTGCAGGTATCTTCCCATAAGCTCAACCTCTTGCCTGATCCAAGCAACTAGTATATTATTATGTAAATGTATATTTAGTAAACTCACTTTTACCCCTTTGACGTTTATAAGTGTCACTTTGTGACCTAAATTAATTAATGATTTTTTATTTTCCGTACTGTTATTATTTATATATAAATAAGCAATTGCTTCGTATTTAGGTTTATACTAATGCCAGTTATTTTTTAGCCTGTGTATTTTTTAATGTTCATTGACGCATTGTCACGTTTTATTTAATGTTGTAGAAATAAAACGATTACAAACAGAGTTCAAGTAACTTATAATTAAAAGGCAATATGAAAGACCATTACAATAAAAATAATAAGAGGGCAATGAGCAAGGCCGGTTAAAAGTCGGACCCCGTAGTGGGCTGATTAATACCGCACTCCCCTTCTTGGTGGCTTTCGATGATGGTTGGTGTCCCTCGCTGCGGCGGAGCTATGAGCGGTGACAGGGATGAGCCGGCTAGTCGCATTCGTCTTCAGCCGCATAGCATTTCCTGGAACCACCGTTCCCAAAATTGCATTAGCAACTAATATTGTAAGTTGCAATTTATAAGCCTTCACCTAACAGAACGAGAGTTCGGCATCTACTAGATGGCTAGTCTAGGCTAAGTAGGCAAGGTTAAAACTTTTGAATCAACTAATTACTAATAGCAATAAAACGATAAAACATAAGATTAATAAAACATTTGGTGTTCGTGATAGTTCACAACACCAAGTACATATTATTTACACAACAGATAGGAAGGATAGTGCGATCAATCTCTTCGAAACTAGCCGTTATAACATTTAAATTAAGAGGCGGCGACTATGTACATTTTTAGCAACAGCACAACTAATAACAATCAAAATTGTACAACTTACCCAGTACGGAAACAAACAAGGCACTTATTTGGCTAACCAAATGTAAAAACACAGAATATAAATCTAATTACGTACTTATAGAAAATAATTATTAAAACAAATACGAGGAATCGGTACAGTGCGCTAAGCTGCGAGTACGTGTCGTGCCTAGATCACGATTTGAAAGCGACTGCGGCTGCTTAGCGAAAAATGAATTATGCGCTTGCGGTCGACATAAAAATGGAAGGGACTCTGATATTATATATAAAACGGTGCGTCGAAGGAAGTTTGCGTGTCTGTCTGTTAATTATTATTATTTATATTGTTTGTTACGAATTGGTTTGTAGTTATTAAAATTATATTAGTTTAGTAAATATATTATAAGTTTATTGAATAAATATTAGAATATTAGAGAATTACGTATATCGCAATATACACGCTTAAGTAAATCGTGACAGCATAAAGGTAAAAACGACTGGCTTGATTGTAATAAGTTTTTGCAGTGTCCGCTATAGCTTTCTTATAATAGGTAAGTAAAAACAAAGTACCTACGTCATTTTTTAAGCGTAATGGTAGCGACCTAATATTATGTCATAATTTGGTAATCAAAAGAACCTCGTTGTTATGTTGCATTTATTAGTCAAACAATAAAATAACACATCAAATAGGCTTACCAACACTTTGTTGTAAATAATAAAATTTATAATAAATAGAACCGCGATCTTTAATGCCTGTGGCACAGGTTTACCCTTGTACAGGCACCCTTTATACATTACCTTTACGATGTAACCTAAGCTCAGTATCCATTTGTAGCAATTTAAATTGAATAAATGATTATTATTATTATTATTAATTACTAACCCTAAATAAGTAATAGAAGTCGCAGATATTGTGTAAGTAAAGATCTAGAGTCTCTACTGGTCAGAGTTGTACAAATTAGTGATTACAACAGTATCAGCCTACCCGCATAGAATAATTAAAAACATTAAATAATGCGCGATGTTTTTCGTCCTCTTGAAATTGGTCATATACATCCTAACTAATATTATAAATACGAAAGTGAGTTTCTTTGTTTGTTTGTTACACTTTCACGCCTTAACTACTCAACCTTTCATCATGAAACTTCTCATACACGTATTCGGGGGTACAGAAAGGGACATAGGGTACCGTATCCAGGAAAAAGTACTGTTGCTTATCTAACCTAATCTAATCTTACATTTACGCGAGCGAAGCCGCGAGCAAAATCTAGTTCTCTCATAAAACAGTAAAATGAATATAAACACATATTTTATATGTGTTTATATCGTGTGCAACTTAACCTGAGTTGCAGCGGAGTACTGGTGCCAAGACACAATAGATTTATAGCTATGCCTGGTATTCTAAAATTAAACGTGACTACGGTTAAAAAAAACCGCAAATTAAATTGTTGAAAAATAAAACTATCTTCTTTCAGCTAACGTCACTCTGTTCAAAACGCAGATGAGCTTTGAAAAATGAATACACCTTTGGTCTGATTCAAATTATACACTGTGATCAATTGGGTCTACTTTTTTATATTGAAGTAAACACAACTTCGTTGGAAACGTTTTCCAAAATAACGCGTGTGATTTATAACGTGTGGAGTGTTTCAGATGCACTTTTAATACCCATAGAACAGAAGAAGTATAATGACCAGTGTTAAAACTTATTAATATTTTGTATGCAGATTGACGTAGTTATTTATGTTTGATTTTGTTCATTATTGTAAACACAAAAGCAAAATAAATATTAAGTACAAACAATATCAAAATTAATTATTAATATAATTACAAAATAAGGGAGCTGCCACGCCTGAGGTCGCGGGTTCGATTCCCGCACAAGTCAAACATTTGTGTGCATGAACATGGATGTTTGTCTTGGTCTGGGTGTTTCTATGTATAATATGTATGTATTTACAAAAAAAAAGTATAAAAGTATGTTTATCCATTGTCTAGTACCCATAGTACAAGCTCTGCTTAGTTTGGGTTAGACGGTGTTGTGTGTATGTGGTAGAATATTATATTATTATATATATTATTATATTATTTTACATATTGACGTTAGAAAAAGTGGGGATGTCTTTCCTTCTCCGCATATCTGTGGTTAAATATCGGTGACGCCAAAATTTGTATCGTGCATCCTTTTTCTGTAATTTGACAATTATCCCTACTGCCAGATTTGAAATGCTTGTATTATTTCTAAGTATATTAAAAAAGTCTTTGTATTTTAAAGTTGGTATGGTACTATTTGTCTTAAATAATAACAATTGGTGAGTCAACTAGCCTTTCAAATTGTTAACAATATACAGCCTTGGCCAAAAGTATTAGGCACCCCCAATATAGTTATCACACACCTGTGCTATTTGAACAATTAAACAATATTCTATAGAACTGCGATACCGGTGTCATAAAACACTATTTAAGACAATAGGCGGCATTTTTTAAGCAGTCGTAAAACATTTGGTGCGTCAATAATAAAATTTTATTTTTTCCAAAATTTATTTTTAATGTTTCGTCAGTTACCATTTGGAAGTCTTAGTGTAAAGACAGTGCATTTGTGGTTTTGTGAATTAATTGAGAAGAAATTCATTTGAAAATGCCAAAACGAAACGAAATTAGTATTGAAAATCGTGTAAAAATTCAACTTTTACATGAGCAAGGCAAGACTCAAAAAGAAATCGCGAAGTTGGTGAAATGTTCGCGATGCGCCGTTCAATCTGCTATCAAACGTTTTGTTGAGACTGGCTCTCATGCAAATAAACCAAGAACAGGCAGAAAACGCGTGACTACTAGCCGTCAGGACAGAAAACTTATCCGAGAGTCTGTGAAAGATAGAAAAAAAACTTCTTCGGAGCTTGCTGTGGCTTTAACTGAAGAGACTGGACATCCCATAAGCGCACAAACTGCAAGACGAAGGCTAGTAGAAGCCGGCTTAAAAGGTTGCAAAGCTAGGAAGAAGCCGTGGCTATCCGCAGACAATAAAAGAAAACGACTTGATTGGGCTCTGAGACACCAACATTTCACAGAAGAGGATTGGTCTAATGTGCTGTGGTCTGACGAATCAAACTTTGAGGTAAGTTTTTTTAGTGAAGTCTATACCACAATTACAACGATCATTGTTGTGTTTGTCTTCAAACTCAAGTGTTATAAAAGTTTGTAATGTGTGCTTTTTTTTGGAATCTACAGGTATTTGGAACACCAGGTGTGAGGTTTTTGAGGCGACGCAAAGGCGAAGAATATCACCCAGATTGCGTAGTACCAACCATAAAACACGGCGGAGGCAGTGTAATGATTTGGGGTTGCATGGCTGCGGATGGAGTCGGCAAAATGTTTGTTTGCGAAGGTCGCATGAACAGTGAAAAATACATTAATGTACTGGAAACTGCTCTCATACCTTCGCTTTCGTGTATTTTTGGTGACACTAACTTAAATGGTGTGAAATTCCAACAAGACAATGCTCCGTGTCACAAGTCAGCTACTACGATGCGCTGGTTTACTGAAAATTGTATTGATCTGTTAGATTGGCCTGCCCAGTCCCCGGATCTAAATCCTATTGAACATTTGTGGAGTATTTTGAAGAGAAAAATAAAAGAGCACTCGATAACATCAAAAACTGCTTTTAAAAAACGCGTTAGTGCAAGAATGGGATGCAATTTCTTCAGAGGAATGTGCGAAACTTGTACGTAGTATGCCCCACAGAGTTGCTGCTGTCATAAAATCAAAGGGTGGCCCAACAAAATATTGATGTTTTTACAATATTCTAATGGAAATAAAGTACTTTAATCATTATAATTAGTTTTATTTCTCTCTAAGCCTGAAATATGCAGTAATTTATAGGGTGCCTAATACTTTTACAACTGCCTCCGTGGTGCAGCGGTAGTGAATGCGACTGCTGTGCATGAGGTCTCGGGTTCGAATCCCGGGTCGGGCCAACAAAAAGCTATTGGGTTTTTCTGTAAAGAAATCTCAATAGCAGCCCGGAGTTAGGAAGTTGGCGGTGTTAGACACCCCCGTGCCTCGGAAAGCACGTAAAGCCGTTGGTCCTGCGCCTGATCTCTCTCCGGTCGTGTCGGAGTGCCGTCCCATCGGATCATGAGAGTTAGGGAACAGAGAGTGCACTTGTGTTTGCGCACACACTTGTGCACTATAATATCTCCTGCGCAGATGGCCAGTCTCTGTTAAGACTGGCCGCCGTGGCCGAAATTCGGTCTGGAGGACATTATTATTATTATTAATACTTTTAGCCAAGGCTGTACATAATAATATGTATATGTTACTGTTATCAGTTATGTATTTAAATGTTTTAGTGCTTATGGATTTACTCATACATTTTTATAGTACAAAACTTGACGATTTTAATTATCTACAATCTTAATCTATGTAAAATTATATTGTTATCTAGAACGATCTATATAAAGAGCCGCTACGTATTATGCCTTTGGGCATAGATGGCAACCATGCAAGGCTCTTTTAAACAGCCGTGTCTAAAACTGACCTCAAAAGAAATAGGCATTATTCCTAGAAAAATAAATTACTATTTCACGAAAATTGTAGATATCAATTAATGTTATCACCCCAGGCTAAGATTGTCTATTTCATCACTATCTTATCTATCGTTTTAACACAAAATAACAAATTAGATAAAACGATCTAAAACTTTGCTTCAACGAACATTTAGGTGGAGATTATCGGTCCAGTAGTAAATATTTCGTAAGTACTTTAATATTTACCAAAACGAGAAATGTGTAATTTCTTATCAAAAGTGCAACTGAAAGATTAAAATATAATGTATAGTTGACAAAATTGTCTTTATACTGAAAACAAAAGTAAAAAATGCTGGTTTTGCGCAGAAACTAAAAGAGCAAAACGCAGTTCTCAATCCTTTACAATAATCAATAATTAATTCTGCAAATTTTTGTTCGTAACTTTTTAACTTATTTTATATAGCTGCATACACCTTTATGCAATACTTAGAAATATGCATAAAGCTTAACTGGGGTTAATGAAATGCTTTAATGCAAGGGTACTCGAATAAAATACAATTTGAAGCAACATTCTAGTTGAGATGAATATTTTACAAACAGAAAAATACTTTGTTCCTTTTTCATCACGTGCCGCATTTTCATTTTGTAATACATATTTTCCAGAATTGGCTCTCAAACGTTCAAAAGTGATGAAAGTGTTTAATAAAGATAAAATATCTTCTCCTAACAGCAAGCATGTCGTCGTGATCTGTATTGGCAAGAACGATTTCAACTTGCTACTGCTTTTAGGCAGGCTAAATTACAAAGAAATACAATCTTAGCGTAACACCTTCCTTATATCGCTCTATGTGGAACCGAATGTAAAGAATTAGGTGGTCAAAGTAAATAAAAAGGTAAAATTGAATTTATTTAACTTAATAATCACAAAAGGATTATATATAATATCTTGTGTGATGTGTCCCTTCTGAACGTGCCTGTGATTTCAAACCGAACGGAAAATGTAAAAAGATACAAATACTAGAAAAAGGAGGCATAATAGATAACACACACAGACACAAACGAACACGTGTTGGGTGTGTCTTAATTCTTTAGGCAGGCTGCATCCAATTTAGGGCCACGGTATAAATAAATATAGCTTTTTTATAAAAATAGTTGGGAATTCGTTATTTGCATAAGGCTTTGAAAGATACATTATCTATACTTACTCAATAACTATCTATATTAGCATATATCAAGTAGCATAGGGCACGCTATACCAGTTGGTAGTTTAGCTGCCGCGATCATTGTGTCTATGTGTAGCTAATGTTGCAACAAAACATATATTAAAATTTCTGGTCTTGATCCTTGATTAGTTTCCACAAATCACCATCACTTTTGTTGTAAAGCTTTTCACAATATCCAGAGCTAATTTGCATACAACTAATTTGCATCATTTCATTCATCCAGAAAAGACAAGGCAAAGACATGTGTATTTAATTCAAACATATCAAAACAACCCCTATTTTGAGAGGTTCGTTTGTAATAAAATGATTATGTCTTGTACTTTTATTAAGGATTCGTGTTACAAGTAAAGGTAAATTAAAAGAAAATTACGGTAAGCTAGATATAAATTCATGTATGTACATTCGCCGACGTTTTCAATAATGAAATGTACTTTTTCCAACGTTTTTAATAATGAAAAAGCCGAAGTGACAATAGTTATTTAATTATTTATTATTACGACAGAAAATATTAGTTTTTGAATGGTAATCAAATACATATGTATTAGTGTACGGTTACCTGTTTTACAATACACTACTGTGCCTGTGTCGTAAAGTTTTGACATAATTTGACGGATGTAGTCTTTAACCCATTGTCTTAATAGATACTTAGTATAAACAAAAAAGATACGTTACCTTAATATTTTTGTTAATTCAAATACTGTAAAATATAAAAAAGACGCACGATATTATTGTGTGACGTAGTCGCTATTTTAAGGTAAGCGTGCGAGAGTAATAGCGATACAAACCGCTGCCACGTTTTCTCATACCGTTAAATTAATTACTTCTTCCTTTTATAATTCATTTTGTAGCAGTATTTACTGAAACTATTAGCAGTTACTTATAGAATAAAGCAGAAATCAAACAAACTACCATCTGTTTATCTTTCGTCTCTTCTGCCACTGTGGTCGACAGTTTCTTTTCCGCTTATAATTATTGTTGAATACCTTCCAGCTGTTTTATTATGTTGACAATCTGCAGTTATATAATAAAAAAGTAGTGGACAACACTAAATTGTACCGATCAGTAAATCGTACCGTGCTCTATGTAAACTACAGTATTTTATATACAGACGATATAAAGGAAATATTTTCTGTTTTGTATATACACCGGTAAATGAAAGATAATATAATGTTTATACATGTATTACGTGTAATGCAAGCGTAGCAACCGTATCTTGTAAACGTTAAACAGAAGAGGCCGGATGTAAGGTCATGGTTGGCAATAGAGCTTATCGTGTCGCCGCAACTGCGACTTAAATGTTTTGTGCTCGAGCATAATATCCACCTAGAGATAACCGTTATGGCGCATAGGGACATCAACAGTCTTGAAATTAAAATACAAATATTATGGCGAAATACCTAAGTCAGTATTATCAGTATATAGTATACTTTAGTAAATTTAGAATGCACGGATTGCATAAAGGTTTAAGTGGTCGCCTAACCATAAATACTGCGACAATCGAACCCAGAAGTTTCGTTGTTTGAATTTTTGTAAAGCCCTTTTCGCGACATATGGATTATTCCTAGTGGTAGTGAGAGCAGTAATGGCTATGACTGCTTGAATATGAATGATTATATAATATATTTGAATATAACTATGACTATGATCGTGGACAGGGTATAGCGTTCTTGGGTTTTGTCTTAATAAATTTGCGAAAGCAGCATGAAGTATGGCACTGTGCCTTGTATACAACAGTAGATTCGCTCCCTCTTACGTAGGATCTAAAACCAAAGTTGGCGAAATGTGAAAGTAATGCACTCTACCAGCTCCAGCTAAACTATATGCAATATAAACAATACCTATATATAATAATACGTGATACAAGTGTGAGACTATTTAGTAAAAAGGGAAAATTGTATAGCATGGATGGCGCATTGGTAAATGCTCAACTTGTCACTGCCAGTGGGCCAAGTGACGCGTGTTCGTCCGCATACGTGATAAAAAATGTTTCATCCACAAATAATAGCTTTGAGTCTAGTTGGTTTGAAAGTTGTAATGTTTCCTGCAGCATAGGTATATAACATATTAGAATACAGGAGAAGTTCTTTAAAGAAATCGTCTTAACATTATCTATCTAGAAGCCATAGATAACTGTCCCATAAACATTTTATTTAACTGAGATAGTCGCCAGATCTGATGGCTTAACCTTATCATTGTTACTTTTATAACTAAAGAAAATAAACATTTCTATGAATATGAATGATAATGAATAGGCCTGGCCCGACTGGAGAAGTGCTGTCCTCTCACAGAATATCGACATAATTCTTTACTCGTATATTTGCTGTTGAGGCCGGTATCCCAATCATATTTTCAGTCCCTTAGGTACTTCCCCTTCTTCTCCACTTTCGTTCCGCTATCCTCTTTACAAAGGGTAAGGTTAAACAAAACTGCGTCAGGCGTCATCGTGTGTTCGTTTCCTGCCTATATAGCTGGATTGGTTGTGTCACAAGGTTGGCGGCCGGTATGCAACCAGCTGCAAAAGAAACTGTAATCGTAATACACAATTTATATGGTTAAAGAAGTAGAAGTTAGAGTATGCTACGATATATTTTAGGCAAGACTTCTTTCGTTTTCTAGATGGCAATTTTGAGCTTATAATAATGAACCGACTGATGTTGGTAGCCACGCCAGCACCTGCTGTAGCAACAGTGTCATTTGTACGTATAGATGATTAAAAAACAAGTCACTATGTTGCCAATATAAGGGGCAAATATCCTGAGTACCTGTTGACGGTACAGCACCCTTCTCTTTATGGAGCCTAGACAGTAGGTACTCGTCGCAGAATCTAAACTCAAAGTAATTTGTCAGCCTTCTACAGGTGAAATTATTTTGCTAGTTGACTAGCAAAATAATTTCACCTTTAGTTACAGTACCTTTAGTTTCAGCGCTTGAGCGCTACTCTGGTTTGGTCGGTGTCCCAGGTAGGTATGTCGAATAACTTTAAACTAAAATAATTAAAATACACCATGAATCAGTGTACAGCGTGTAAAATAAGGTACATATTTCAGGGAGTTCAGGATTGTTCCACCATAAGCTTAATGTTTTTGATGAAAATAGTTTATGAACAAATTTGTTTTTTTATAGAGAGATAAAATTCCAAAAATAGTTTATTATGTTTGCTCCAGAAATATATCCTCATATTTTCTATTAAAAAAAAGCCGGCGAATCCAGACATGTCATCAACACTCTCAACTGTTAATTCGGCTACGAGCCCGTACGCCCCTTGACTTCACTTTGCTCATATTTTTGGGTGGCTTTAAGAAGAAACCTAACAAATACCTACTAGGGGGCGAACCTTGAGGGGCGAAAGCGCTCGTAACTGTTAATTCCAATGATCAATATATTAAGAAATTTATTGTATCAAGATTTTACAAGTCCACACTCTGATTCGCAAAATATATTCCTGTTAAAATCAAACTATACTTTACGGTTTTTATACGGTACTTTTGTAAAAAGTTGTGTTTTATTTCACGATTACGTAAACGTGTGACATTTAATTGAATGACACGAATGTTACACGTTGTGAATTTAGGACAATATACTTTTATTCTGTAGGTATAAAATATGAAGAATTTTACCTTATAATCTTATAATTAACGGCGTGTAAATTGCTCCAAAACATTAATTTTTTGTAAGATGCGGGCTAACGGTTCTGTACGGATAAAGCCAAGCTTTTACCTTTTGGTTACCAGGCCTGAGTAAATACTTTTGAAATAACAATTCTTTATATTTCGATGGAACGATGACCTGAAAAAGGTGGCTGGAGGTGACTGGATGGCGAAAACGGGAGATCGGGCCTTGTGGCGCATCCTGGGGGAGGCTTATGTCCAGCAGTGGACTGCAATAGGCTGAAATGATGATGATGATGATGATGATATTTCACGTTTCTGTTACCCAGTGGCACAAAAGTGGCGCAGATTTCAATTGTTTTATAAAGAAAACATGGATAAACAGCTAAAAGGGCAACTAAATACATTCTTCTGCTTCACTAATCACCCTACTACGATCTGATCAATATCAAGTAACTTTAAAAAAGACAACTCCAGCTCTAAATAATAAATCCTATGGTCCAGGATACTTCATTCGAAATCATGATCATCGAATCATTCAAACAAAGAACACCCAGATTTGGAACAACTAATTCTGAATCACACACTTTTTTTTATCCCGTGTGGCAATAGCGAGACGACCACCTAAACCCGTACGCCATCCATACAGTCACATGTACATGTAGATATGGTTTTGAGTACTTTTCATCTTGATACTAAGAGCACCTAAACGCCACTCTTTATTAAAGAAGTTCATGTCATCATGCCATCTTCTCGACCAATCCAGATGTCGTTTACCATTAAGAGGCGATCATAGGGTCATTTTGGGATTGACTTATAAACTTAGCCAATTCATTAAGCATTTCTTGATGGTTGCATAAACTATGCCAAAACACAGAATACATATTAGTTCAACGTAATCAAAATTTGTTTTACAAGGAAGTAATATAAACGTGAAATTACTCGACAATACCGCTATATGTGGAATTATGAGTACGATAAAACTCACTGGTTTCTGAATAGAACTTATCATGTACTGTTATTCTGCGAACAAGGCCAAATCCTGCTAAAAGCTATTGTTCTGAACTTTAACAATTATGACCGTTATACAACATGTGAGTAAGAATTAGTAATTATGAATTTAAAACGCATCCTACTTGAAACATAGGTATCATATAACTTATAATGTTTTCACTAAAGTAAACATTTTCAGTAAAGCCCATTATTATATTGGTTTACAAAAGTACAGCTAAAGTTAACACCGCATTTGGCAACAATTGTGAGTTGTTTGTATGACTTACAATTTTTGACCATTTTCTAGAAAAAAATCAGCAATATTTAGGACAAATGTTATGTTCTTATATTAAAGCGTGGCAAACACCCACACTGAAAAGGCCCACTCGCCCATTATAAGTGTCCATTAAGGAGGCGAGACTGATATCATGTAACCCTATATATTTGACATTCGGTAAAGGGCCTACAAGAGAAAATGGGCCTGATAACGATGGCTCTTTTAGGGTTATATTTATTGTAAGCGTATACATACTTACACCGCCTTATTTGATGTAACTGATACGCGTAATAGATAATTTTCATAAGAGTATTTATCAGTTAAAGGCTCAGTCAATACTTGGTCAAAATAAGTTACATAAAATAACAGCTGAGATCATTACATACATTTACATTTGAACATGTTGCCGTACTTAAGCGCATAGCTAAGTGAGTTGAGTGAGTGCACTCTAACCCGTGTCCTATAAAATGTAGTTGAGTTGTCTCTTCTGCTACGTACCTAGTAAATACTAATTCAATGGCCGAAATATATATTATATTGTTAGCGCTGTCAAGGTTGAAACAGACGAAAATCATTTTTTGAAATTTCAGAATGGGCAACTCCCGCAATAGGTATAATTCCTGTGTCGCGGGGACTTTACAAACATTCAAACAACGGACACAAAGAACATCCAGACTCGGAACAACCATTTGTGACTTACACAGTTTTTTGTCCCGTGTATTACTAAACCATATCGTCCAAACGTATGTGTATGTATACATATACATATATATATCCATTAATATTTATGATATTTGAGGTGATAAATACCTTACCGTATAATATCTTCTGATAGACAACTCGTGACCTAAAGCGCTCATGGCAATATTTATTTTAAATAGATACTGTTCAAGAAATTATTAAATATGCTTTGTAACAAATTCCTATAATTTATTCCTCAACTCATGACGCAGAAAAAAAAAGTAAATCCAAAGTGGCTACCTAACCTAATTCATTTCATGTTAAACGTACTATAATTATATTGCACGCAAATTTGAATTCGTTTAATTTCCACTAATATATTACCTTTTTTTTTTTTTTTTTTAACGCGGGGAAATGTGCTTGTCACATTCCCCATCGCCGGTTTTGGGGCGGGCGATGGGGATATGTCGGGATCCAGCCCATATGTTTGGGCTGAACCGACTAAAACCACCGCGGTGTTCCTCACACTTTTATGGCGGGGTCGCGCGGATCGCTCTCGCATTCGAATCGCGACCCCGCCAAAGGTTTGACCCGCCGATGGACGTGGCGGGTCCCACAAAACTTTATACACATAATTGGGGGACCTGGTCCCCGACAACATAGCGGGGGGACCTAGTCCCCTTTCCGACATCGAGAGGCGTGCGTGGAACACGAACGCCGCCTACTCGGACCTGCGCTGATCGGGCGGTGGACGGCCCCAATAGGTCCACCGCCCGCAGGCTTCTACTCAGGGTGGCTGAAGGTCGTCTCGCGCCCTCCTGCGCCCGGCTCTGCGGTTAGGGAGAGGGATTGATCGTTCCCTCTCCCTCTCCGCCACCTCCTTCACTGACATCACCTCCTCACAGAAGGAGGCGACGGCATTCCAAGACCTCTCGCTCGAGATCATGGACAGAACCATAGCCTCGAGCGAGAGGACGACTCTACCGACTGCCACGTGCATGACACGGCGTTGCGTGGCCCAAGCAGGGCAAGCCACCAATGTGTGCAACGCCGTGTCCTCAACAACGACGCGGCAGTCGCCGCAGTGATGACAACCGGGCGTCTCCTGTTTGCCTATTCGACACAGATACCGACCGAAACAACCGTGGTTGGTCAGCACCTGCGTCAGGCGAAACGTGAGGGCGCCATGACGCCTCTCCAGCCACTCTCTAAGTACGGGTCTTACCGCCACGATTGTGGCGTGCCCGGCTAATATATTACCTAATGATGTATGTGGAACCACGAGTATCCACGATTTCGATGAACGTTTAGTAAAATTAATTTTATTTTAAGTACGTGTGTTTAATATCAACTTGTTTTCGAGTCCCTGTTCATATTAACTTACACATTTCTTAATACCTGAAAAAAAAAAGGAATACCACAGTAAAAAGAAGTATTTGTTTGTTAAACGATATATTTACTTTTATATAAGCAAATTACTTTATTTCTTTTGTGTATAAATAATAAAAATATGTTGTTTACTCGAATATATTATTATAAATTTTCTTGCATTTGTAGTTTATGATGAAAGTAAAAGAACAAATCCGTTCACACATTGTACTCGATTATGTAGAGCATAGTATGCTTTTGTGTTTGAATGTAAAATATACATACCTTAGAAACCACAACTAATTCAAAACTGTTTTTGGAATTAGTTACGGTTTTAGTGTCAGTATTGGTGTCTACTCCATTGTAGAGTATATGTCAGAAAATACATAAAGGTAACCGACTGCCACGCCTGAAGTCGCGGGTTCAATTCCCGCACAAGTCAAACATTTGTATGCATGAACATGGATGTTTGTTTTGGTATGGGTGTTTCTATGTATAATAAGTATGTATATAAAAAAAAAGTTTATAAGTGTGTGTATCCATTGTCTAGTACCCATAGTACAAGCTCTGCTTAGTTTGGGCTAGATGGTGTTGTGTACGTGGTAGAATATTATTATTATTCTTTTATTCTGTCTAGAATCTTTAGATAAACTTTATTAAAGGTACCATTTTTAACTCTGCTTAAAAATCGAAAACTATGTCAGTAAACCCCTTCATATGATACACTTCTAGACTAAGTTAAACTCTTAGTAAAACCCTTACTTGGATTTTGCTCTCTTTGCGCTAATTTTTAAATAAAATATTTTAAGTATCTTAGAAATTATATGTAATCCAAATTGATTTGCTTTTCATAAGAAGACTGAACTATTAATACATTTTGGACTAAGTTTGAATTTGAAATGTAAAAATTGACTTACTCAGTCTCTATACCCACTATATCATCGAAAAATACATTAATAGTACTATTTGTTAGCCACACAGAGTCGCTTACGTAGTGGGACTGTATGCCAAAGTATTTTTTGTAAATGAAAATGATTTTGATTCTCATTTTAATGTTGTTTTTTTATTGTATTGATTTTCATTTTACTATTACAAGTTTTCAATAACAGCTAAAAAGAAATAAAACTACTTAAAATACAAATACACTTAATTAAACGGAAACAAACTTATTATAAAATAACGACGATTGTCAACATAAAACGTATCACACAATGTTTTCAATGTTTTCTAGTTCGCTGCAACATTGCGTTGATATTATCACAAGAAGCCATTGAGCTTAATGTGGGACGGTTTTCAGCAGCCTTTAACATACTACCAGTAGGTTTCGGCACTCGTCGGCAAGTTTCTGCAATCGTTGACAGGTTTTGGAAGTCTGAGCGCAAATTTCATCCTCTTCCTCTTCAGTGAGAAGTGCTAATAGACTAAATCCCAGTCAATCATTTTAACACACAGCCAACTCTTGAGTAGCGCACAATATTACTGTCTTTGTTTCTTTTAAAAATTGAATTAGGAGACAAAGAATTTAGCGCCAGCCTGAGTCATGCATCCAGTATCCCACAGTATACTTCTACTATACCGCAGGATCCTTCGGCTTCCTGAAAGATCCTCGAAAACTTGCCATAGCATTAGCCATTCCGATGAATACTTTACCATGCCGTCCCACGCCGTGCGGCTATATGAGCGTCGGCCAATGTACTAATAAAAAAAATTAGGAGCTCAACTATTCAAAAATAAATATAAATTAAACATTTAAAGCTAAAATAGATATTCATTACTATAAAGGTCATTAAAGGTAAAATCACAATCACAATATTTCCTAAACAAAAACAAAAAACATATAAAGCGTAAGCCGTGGAAAAATTTACCTTTTAAGTCAGTGGATCAGAATTCTTGTTTGCTTTTGCAGGTGAACACTAGAAGGCTGTTTCCGTTAGAAACATTACACGGAAATGTACTAACAGTGATGATTAAAATGCGAAAACTTGAGCCAAAGTAGTTTACAGAAGAAGCAAGTAATACCTGAGCTTTAACCGCACAACAATTATATGATCTTGGCCAAAAGCCTTTTATTAAAATAAAATTTGGTTATTTTATAGCATTAGGGTAGTAAACCTACTAAGATCACTATCTTATTAAATAGTTTTACCTGACATTCTTACGTGTGGTCCAAAACCTTTATCATAGAAATATATGTATAAACTGTGTGTAACCGCAAGCTGTGGCCATAATCATCAGTCATAAATTATTGTATAAGCATAGCATATGGATGAAAAATATTTGAACATTTGTTCATTCAATTTCTTTTTGGTTTATCGTTATTAAATAATGCCTGTTTCCCAGACTTTTAGTTAGTAATGATACTTATCTACTATGATCCTTGCATATCTATCTGCCTTTATTCACACACATACTTTATACACGCTCGTGGATTCAGGGCACTTTAAACCTGGCCTTTCTTCGAAAAGTCGTCGATCTGTTCAGAGAACCATCGCCTAGGTTTCCTTTTTACTTTTACGCAGCCAATCTTATAATTGCCATTATTTGCCACATATATTTCTTATTTTTATTATAAAAAGACAACTTCCGCACTAGTCATAGATCCTGCATCGCGAAGGACTTTACTAACATTCAAACAACGGACACAAAAAACGCCCAGACTCGGAACAACTATTTGTGGACATAACACAATTTTTTTTCCCATTTGGGGATCGAACTCGCAACACTCGGCGCGGTGGCAGTGGCAAGGTGACCACTTAATTAATTACCAATTAACTTAATCATCTTCGATGCCATAGCGGACTCTCTCTGATTCTATCTTTTATCAGGTTAACCACAGAAATATTTAAGTGCTCTTATTTTATTCTGCCATAAGTCTAACATAACCCAACTTTTACTACTCTACAATGGTCTAGGTACTAATACTTCTCTATGCAGAGCTAGTCTAGCTTTTTTGGACACATTTCAGATGTTTATAATATCGTGTAGTTCCCATTAACCTTTTAGCTTGCATTCATCCACCATTCAATATCTGCCTGATTTTTACTATTTCTGGCAAACACTGTGTCCAAAAAAATAAAGTATTGTACTTATTCTACTCTTTATTCTGTAATGTACATGCATGCTCTTTATATTTGATGTATAAGGGTTATTTTTTTTGGTTAAATAAAGAATTTGAATTTGAATTTTCACTATATTATATACCGCCAAATTCACACTTTTCAAACACGCTTTACAGATATTCACTTTTATTGCTTTCCTCTCAAAGCTTGATTCTAAATAGTTACTAAAATACTAAACTAATCCATCCGAAATATATAACAATATTTAAGTAAGTACTAAAGTAATCAGGGAGGGCTATGTCCATCAGTGGACTATTATAGCCTGATGATGATGATGAAAGCAATCAAACTTGTTTGCTTTAAATTCAAGAAACAAATGTGGACTTTGACAAAACAAACAACGGAATGCAACACGTAGCCTTTATACTGTCGTCTCCCTTCAGCTCACAATATGGCTGTTTGGTAGTTCTTACCTGTGACCATATTACTGGTGGAACTTAAAGGAAAATATCACATGATTAGTTTATTACATTTTACTTTGATTCCTTTCAAATCACCGACAAGCTTTATAAAACGAAGAAATAAAAATAATAAATCGATGGATCAAATATAAATTAATCGTTACAGGAATTCTTTTAAAACGTATTAAACCGATATTATCATTATAACATTATCGATTAACGATTTTAATCGTCAACATAAGTATCTCGAATACTCTTCAAATTATTTACAGGTACTGTAGATTTGTCGTTTGATAGCAGTACAATTATAATGAGAGTGTTTCAATTTTATTAGCTAAGTAGGTTCGTTAAGACAGATTGTGCGAGTCATAATCAATTTACTTTTTACTTTGATTTTGAATGACTACTAATACTACGTTTATAGTCATAGTAAGCGATAGCTCAGTGGGGAGACTAACAGACTGCAATGCAGAGGGTCTCGGGTTCGAATCCACGTCGCGCACCTCTGACTTTCGGAAGTTATATGACTTTTCAAAATTATGTGCGTATTGATTGACAATTATCGCCTGCTGCCATGAACATCTATGGCAGTCGTTATTGGGAAGTCAGTGCCCTATAATATCCTGACACTCGTCTAACCTTAAGGTATCGTTAGCCTTCGGGTTGCCTAGGTCAGGTGCCAGCCGCTCCATGTAAAAACTGATATCCAGTCAAATCCGGTTAGATCAGAAAAGCCGATCCCAAGTGACTTGGGAATAATAAGGGTAGGGAGACGAGATAGTCATAATTAATATTAATATATGTTTGAACGTATTTTTTTATCTAAATGTTATTTATCACCAATACCAACTATGACCCTAAAATTGGCCACATCTTGCTTGTCCATATATATTACTTGTCTCATACAGACATCAGTTTTAATGCTTAGCTTCATATTTTCTATGAAATAATTTTCAAAACACCCTGTCTCACTACCTTACTAAGTAAGTTAAACATTCTCATATCTAATATTATAATAATTAATTGTATTCTAATAAGAAGCGTGTTTGTCAAAAACAAATTGTAGTGCGGTTAAAGCTCGTCGGTGCATCTCTTGCTTCTTCTATAAACTAACTTGGCTCGAGATTCGCATTTTTGTCACCGCCTGTAGTACATTTCCGTGTACCGTTCCCGACGGAAACAGCCTTTCAGTGTTCACCTGCAAAAGCAAAGAAAAATTCTACCCAAGTGACTTAAACAGGCCGAAGGCTGGCTCACACTAATATTTTTCTACGTTTATTCAAGTTTAAAGTGGTTCTCAAAACGTTTTCGGAACTACAATAAAGCGTTACGGAAACATTTAACGTCACGCAACACGGGAGAACATGATTTAAATGTATTATGTGCCCCGTTTAACGCCTGCTAGATATTACTCAAACAAAAGTTAGGGAGGCGAATACGTCGGCACGCGTATGAAGGTATCACATTTAAACGTATAACATCTGCAGCTTTTGAACTAACAGGCGTTCACATGAATGCTGTAATACTACCGTAGAAAAGTCTTAGTAAGGCGATCTAGAAATGCGAGCAGTCTGCGATCCGCGACGTTTCCGATATTATATTTTCTCACATTGATGCCCGCTTATGAAATATCGGCAAAGAAAGATCATCCCCGCATGTCGTGGTTGTGATACAATGTGATTGGCTTATTTTCCTCCTCTGTCGATGTTTACATGTTATTATCGTATCGATAACCGACTTGCAGAGGTTATCCTTATTTATTGGATCTGCTTTCACTAGACGCGTTTGTATTATATTAAACTGTTATGTAAGTGGTTTTTGTTTCGTGATTATTAATAGTCATATTTTGGTTAACGAAAATAAACGAAGATTATAGGGTGTAGGTATTGTGTTTCGTTATTGAAATATTATATTGTAATAGTCACATTCTGGAGTTTCTATAAGGTACATGGATTTATTAAAAAAGTTATATTTCAAAGTTATGCAACATAATCAAAACATATTTTCCATTGATAGACTGAGTGCATCGGTAGCACAGTATTTTACCTTGCCAATACCAATATGACGATTTTTGCGGGATCGACACAAATTATGCAATCTAAAAATATTACTTCTATGTGGTTTCAATGTTGTATCCTTCACTTCAATATTTGCAATATAAATATTTACCTCGTTGCGGAATTTTTCTTAATAAACAATTGAAGTAAAGAATAATAAATAACAAGAACACGATAGGTAGCTATCGTGTTATTGTTATATTATGTTAAAAAAATATAACTATACATATGTATAACAACATTATATAAAAATAAACAGTGATATGTCTAGACCTCAAAGTCAAGTAGGTACGACAGTAATAATTAGAGAACAGTTATTAAAGATAGCAAAAACGGCATCTTACAAAAAGAGACAATTGATATTTGCTTACACGAAATTTAATTAAGGGTTTTAGACAATAAGCGATGCTCGGTAGCGGCGCAATTGCTGACGCGTTATAAAATTTAATTTTAATCTGTGGGCGCAAATAATATAGGATTTCACCCTCGCTTATCTCGGTTCTGTTGCGTAGTAACGTTCTCGCGTAACCTCCCACGCGACACCGGATGCCGCCCAGCCCGCGTAAGCCTTTTAATTATTAATATTTATTTATATACACATGTGAATCTGCGCCGAAATCGGAAATAATACTCCATTGATTTATTGTTGTGTAAGTTGAATCACGGGTTTCAATATCCGAATAAATGTGAAGTCTTTGAATAATTAAACTAAAAAAATAAGTACAAAGTCAAGTAAGTACAAGTAAGTTATATACATCTGAAAAGTCGCAATGCTTACAAAACAAACTTAAATGTATAAAGAAGTCTATTTATTTATTTAAACTCATAATTTAACAGTAAACAATTAAGAATGATAATTACTGATAAAGATGGCCCAATATCGGTCTGTATGGAAATCTTTGGGGGAGGCCTATGTCCAGCAGTGGACGTCGACTGTAATACTGTATTTCGAAGTTCAAAATAGCGATGAACTGTAGCCCTAAAGTACTGAAACGCGACTCACGTTAGTGCGAAAGTGCGCCACATCGATACACATAATTTCGAATGTTTTCCACCGCGATGCACGTTAGTGCGAAAGTATTCCACATCGATTCACACATTGTCGAATGTATTCCAGCGCGTCTATTGGCTGAGATGATAAATTTAATTCAAACTACCAACGTGACAAAAATCATACAATGTTATGCGATTATCGTGGCCTATGATCATTTGCAATACTAGCGGGAATCCTTCCGCGTCCTAAGTAAAGTGAATTAAAGATTGGATGAAATTAATGGAATGGCAGAAAAAAGTATGTAAGTTTTCAGGAATCTTCGTCACTGTGAAAAGCGCAGTATAATGTGTATTATTTGTAAGTAGATAATTTATTATTGCGTTATTTTATACATGAACGTTATTTTCAGCCTCGATGGCGTAGTGGTTAGTGAAACCGACTGCCACGCCTGAGGTCGCGGGTTTGATTCCCGCACAAGTCAAACATTTGTGTGCATGAACATGGATGTTTGTCTTAGTCTGGGTGTTTTTATGTATAATATGTATGTATGTATTTACAATAAAAGTATATGTATGTTTATCCATTGTCTAGTATCCATGTTACAAGCTCTGCCCTAGTTTGGGCTAGATGATGTTGTATGTATGTGGTAGAATATTATTATTATTATTATTATTTTGTAAGTGAGCATTATTTTGGACGTGAGCGTTATTTTGTAAGTAAGTGTTAATTTGTACGTGAGCGTTATTTTGTAAGTGAGCAGCATTTTGTAAGTGTGTGTTATTTTGTATTTAAGCGATATTTCTCATGGAAAGCCAACTAGGTGCTTTGCCACATTCCTCTTCCACTCGTTATTTTCAATGTTCCTGTATATGTTTAACTGTTGAACATCTTTAACTGTATGCTTACATTTAATTTGTTAAAGCTATTTAAAGGTATCTAAATTATAACATGTCTTAAAATAACAATAATAATCGTTACTAGTATATTCAGGTAGTATATATTTATAATAGAATTTTGTCCAAATACAAAATGAGAAAGTTGAAACATGTCATTTCATATTAGACTGGGACTTCAAAACCGCCAGTCTTACGTCATATTATCACAGTTGATTCTTTTACAATAAATATGTAGGTAAACTTTTACAATAAATATGCTACTTATGCATACAAGCTATGTAAGCAAGGCCAATTTGAAAAAAATATTTATTTTGGAAGTTGATGGATTTGAAAGTCTTACAGGTCAATCTGTACGCTTACAAAAATACTTAAAATAGTCACCCAAACAAAATACACAGAACTCAGGTTTGTAACTATAACGTAGACAATTTAAGTAAAAAGTCAGAGCTTATCGTATTGTATAACTTAGCCCAAGATATAAAAGATAATACTTCTAACATAACTACGAGAATTTACCTACAAAATTGATTTATCTTCGAAATATTACAGAATTCTGCTTACCCAACCCATAATCGTCATTCTAATAACTACATCTACATGATGCGTAAGAAATGAAAACCAAAGTAAGTGGTAAGCCAGGAGCGCATATGTAGTGCTTCAAGCCACGACTTCGCAGCGCGTGAAGCCGACGCCGACGGTTTGTGGCCGATTGCACGGGATTAAAGGTGCTCGTCACGAATATTAAATATCACGGTACAGCTAGGTTTCTTAAGACTCCAGGGCGGAGTTAAGAATTTACGTACATAGTTAGTCTTATGCCTATATAAAAGTGAGTGTAATGCACCTTGCCACCGAGTATGTTATATATTTTAATCTACTGATGTTAACCTACGGCCCGTATATCTGTTGCTTAAGAGGTACAGCAGTCTTTAAACACTTGCAGTGCCAGAATTATGATTAATTGCTATCAATCCTATAAAGTACTCGTTACCAGCGTATGGGACAAAAATATCTACCCGTGGTAAGTATTATATACGTGCGATGGGTGGATGTACATACGTCCTATGTTGGCTAGACACGGTGAGGGAGAGAGGTTGCTACCTCTCGACCTCCCCACCCTTTCTCCCTTAAATTTAATATAATCACTCCCTTAATTAGTATTTAGTTTAATAAATGAATGCAGCATGTAGCATAAAAATATTGTAAAACATGTCTCATAAACTCTATCACAAGTACCTAACTGTAAATGATAATATTTAATGTTTCTGACTACAGCTATAATGTGTTAAACTTTATGCATGATATATAAAATTAAAACATAACCATATAAATAATCGTACCTATAGTGCAAATAATATTTGCATGCTGAAATTGGCCTAAATGTGGCAAGGACAATATGTAATGTAACTAAGAACTTTATGTACTTATGTAATATATTCTGCAAATAAATAAATTCATTAATTCATCATTCATACACAAAGGCCTACCCCTTAAATAAATACTGCAATTTATAAATAATTATCAGATTCATAATTATGATTTAGATAACCTCAGTATACAATGTTATTTGCTTAGCAGGAAGTCGTGTGGCACCACTTATCGGCTGCTATGCAAGTAAATTAGTGCCGCATTCTAGTGTGCATCCATGCGAGAAAATTTGTTTTGTTGAGGTACGTATGTATATGAAACAGAGGTTTAAGGGAAAATATGGCCATTAAAACATAAAGCAATCGGTCTTCACAGATATATTGCTGTCACGCTGAACCAAAGCGAAATATCGATGTGCAAAAGAGATAACTATAGCTCCGATTGCATACCTTCAAAATCATCATCCCGTATTTTCATATTCGTTTCTCTAAAACTAAACGTATAGTAATATATTTTTATAAACAACTAGCTTTTGCCCGCGGATTCGCTCGCGTAAAAGTAGGTTATGTTAGAAGAGTGGCTGTAGAGGCGGCATGGCACCCTCACCTTCCGGCTGACACAGATAATGACTGGTCACAGTTGTTTGGCCAGATCCTGTGTCGCATAGCAGCATAGAGACGCCCGGATGACATCACTGCGACGACTGCCGCGATGTTGTTGTGGACACGGCGCTGCAAACTTTAGTAGATTGCCCGCCTGGGCATCGCAGCACCGTGAGTTGATTGCGGCAGTCGGATTAGTTGCCCTCTCGCTCCTGACCGTAGTTCAAGCTATGGTCCGGAGCGAAAGGTTGTGGAACGCCGTCGCCTCCTTCTGTAAGGAAGTCATGTCTATCAAAGAGGCGGCGGAGCGCTTGAACCCTTTCCCAAACCGCAGAACCGGGCGCCGGAGGGCGCGAAATGACCTCCAGCCGCCCTTAGGTTTCACCTGGGGTTGGTTGACTTCGTGGGCCTGCCCGCCACCCGATTAGCACCAGGTCCGAGAGGCGGCGTGCGTGTTCCCACGCGCACATCTGTGTCGTTTTGTATTCGTCCTTCCACAAGAACACAGTAGAAGGACTCTTTTTATAGTGTAATGGACTGTCGTTTCATACGGTGCCACGGTGGGCCGAAACCTCGGCGGGGTCGCGATTGCATGTGAGAGTGATTCGCGCGGCCCCGCTATCTCTGGTTATGTCGAGGAACACCGTGGTAGTCAGTATTACTGGGATATCTTTTTCCCGGTGAGTCCGAGGAGTCCGTAGCCCCCGCGAGAGATATGCGTCAATGCAATCTCACACGTACAAAAAAATTGTTAGGAACATTATTTTTAACATTATATTATTTTTAAACCATATGTAATACTAGTTGTACATTTATTTTTAAAGTACTTTCACGTGGTTTCACATTACTTAACCTATTGAGTGGCCGCGGTACATTGGTAGTCAAACACAATACTTGCAATTCTATTTCATTTCTATTCTGTAGATAATTTTCAATGATGTCTGACATTCTAACAATTGACAAGTTAGGATAAAAGCTTAGTGAGGTTTCAGCTATGCAAGGAGAAACGGAGAGACTTATTGAGTGACCTGATATATCAACTATGAGTCAATCAATAAGTCTATTTCGTTTCACCTTTTATAAATATAGGCAGTGCAATTCTATTCACTTGCTATCAATAAAATATATGATGATAACCCAGTTTATTTTCTACCTTCGTTATCCGATTCGTACCATAAACTCACAGTTCTCTTAAGATTCAATTATTGAATATCCAAAATAAACTATTGAGGTAGCCACTACATTTTATCTATATCATAAAATACGCGAGTCATAAAAACTACCGATAAATTCAAAGCGAACCTTCTCTCTAACAATTTGCAAAGCCAAGATAACCAAATGAAATGAAGCGATTTTATTATGGATTTTCCTACTTTGCGTAAAACCTTTCAGTGTTATCTCATTCAGAAATTTTGTTACGCGAGCAAAACAAACGTTGTGACATTTTACAACCTCTCTCTCACATAAACAGACACTCACATAAATCATTAAATCGCACAGTACGATACTAAATATAGACATGTAGGTCACATGGGCAAGTAAAATTTATTAGCTTATCAATACAGCACCTTACGTGCAAATATCTAAGCCAATAGCTATAAAGAAAGTCAATAACGTTGTTAATATTCAGGGTATACCTCTTCTTAATAAGAAAACGTGTATCTAATGCGGTGTTTGATATTCGCATCATCTGTGTATGCGGTGTCGTAATGGCGGGGAATCACAATATCTCGTTATAAGCGGGCGAAACAAAGAAAGGGGCGCGTGCTTCGCATGCCAACCCACATACCCGCCGCGCGCCGCCGACGATGCTTCTCCGAAACAGCTGAAAATCTATCGAAAAGTACCGTTACCCGTTATATCATTCGTATTATTTATTTACAAAGGGCCTATTATCAACATATCTCAAATACCGTCACCTGCGATAGCAAGAAATGTATGTGTACAATCCTATTGAATTCTGTAGAAACAAATGATATAAACCAGTATAATATATGTAGTATGAGTATTAACACTTTACAATTAGTAATACTGTTTATTTGACACAAATGTTATACAATAGATTCTAAAATATTTGTTTCTTTTGAACTGGGCCAACGAAGAACGAATATTGTGTGAACAAGTCTAGGAAATGATAATCTAAACCACGGAAATAATGGAACGGTAAGTTCGTTAAATATATGAATCTTAACGAATCAATTTTTTTTTGGATTATTGCCTTTTGTTAGCTTAATAATATGGTGATAAATAAACTGAGTTTTTTAGTAAATATAGTACATGAATAATATTTTTAGGGTTCTAAATCAAAAATAGTAAAAACACAACCCTTATGTCGCGATTTTGACCTGATCTGGTCTCTCACAGATATTCATAAATTTTGGCAAAGTTATAAAATAACGATTTGTCCAATTTCTTAGCAAATGAAAAAAGTTACGAAATATTTCTATAGCTAATTAATGTAAAAGAAGTCGAAGGATGTGGTAAATATAATAAGATGAAACAAAGATCTAATTCGTTATCATATGTAAGGGCTCCATTTTGACGTCATAATACATTATTTATTTATTTTATGACGCACAGTTTTTGACTTACAATGTAAAAATAGTCCACCCCACCTGATGATAAGGGCTACCTTAACTTAAATACGAGATCATTTGCTATAACATCACATAATAATTTAATTTAAATGTTTGGTCTTAGTTTACAACTCTTACGAGATTGAAATTAAACTACTACATACGGAACATTGAGACAACTACCATCTTAGCCTCCCCGTGACCATGGCTGCTGAAAAGCAACCGAAACGTCAGGGAAAGTGTAAAATTAAATAAAATCTAAATAGTTTTAATAATAATTTAATTAGCTTAAAAAATAATAAAGTTTAGTAGTAGTAGTAGTGTAACAGTTTTCAAAATTATGTAATAAAGTGTCAAATAAATAATGCGATAAAATCCGTATATAGTAGTTTAATTTCAATGAATAATATTCGCGTAAACAGAAGACAATCTAACGAGATTGTCGATATGTGGAGTGCAAAACATTAAGGTATATAACCGACACGGCTGTTTCAGTCAATACAGTTTGACAGCCATAGCCACCGGTAGCTTAGTCTCTCTAAGTCTCTATACCGGTAGGTCTCTCTGATCTTATACTATATTTTCTAATGTCTTATTTTCATTGCTATATAGCGATCGTCTTGTAGCTTGGATTTGAATAAAAATATTTCTGGATTCTGACAACCAAATAAAAACCTGAGCGCCTACGTAGTCTATTTTATTTAGAAGGCTCTATAAACACAGCAATTAGTATACCATTTTGATTTAGTATAGTACCATTTTGATCATTCAATTCAACTCTAAAGTTTTTATAGATATCAAGAGTCGATTGTTATTCATCACTAATATTAGTTCCAAGTGCACTCACCGTCACTCTCAGCGCCAAAATAATAGAATTATTCTTTTGGTGGCGATAGCTTGTCCAACATACTAGTACTCTAATGTCATTGCTGAAGAATATTTGCGTAATGTAGTTTGCAGCACAAATAGCTGTCTCACTGTGAGAACCTTACAATCTGTTAAGAGGATGACTGTAGGATATTTAAATGGTTTGGACGTCATTACAAGCTGCTGAAAGCAAAGCTGAACCGTTTGTGCTTGCTGTACCTGTAAAATATGCGTCTGATGAGCCATGCGCCAGACGGAATTACAGTAAATTAGCAATAACTAACACACGCAAAATAAACTATCTGCAAGGTGTTGATATTCGCGGGTAGTAATATTTTTAATATGAACATGTGTTAACGTGTATTGTGAGCTAGAAGTCTGACATTTTTAACCAAGGTTATTATTATAGATGAAACCAAAGGCACTTAGAGGATAGAACTGAGAACCTTAGAAACATTCACTTACCGGGCAAAGGTCATTGTTGCTATTCTTACGCCTCCTGTAAAAGAGAAGTATTTCCTCGACGAAGCCAGATTATTCATAGGTACCGTCACGAAAGAATTCGCAACTGCTGGCTCTCGCATATAAAACTATGTTTTTTTAAATGAATTCAGAATCATAAAATGACTAGCACTGTTATAAATGATTTATCGAGTATTGATTACTAACAAACCTAGTCGCGGTCCCTATTCCAACCTACACGATCGATGAATTAAATAAAAGTGTCTAAGTCTTTGTCGGACTCGACACACACACAGTAGAGCGCAGTTTTTTTCAGCCAACTATGGCTTATGGCATGGCTATTTTTATTAACAGATCGTTAAATGTTAACTGAATAAAAGAATGGTGTAAAGTCTGTAGATACAGATTTTCAATAGGTTATATATAGGTCTTCAAATCAATTTATTCAGCCTGATATTTATTTTTGTGGGCCCTTCTATCAGAAAAGTGTACCGTATGGACGCTAAGCCGTATTTTCCTCATAAGCATAATCGAGGACCTCATACGAAAGGGTCGACATGTTGTTCCTATAACGGAGTAGGAAATATTTATCATTTGTCTGTACTGTAGATTCATGAGGAATAAGTAAGGTATTGACAAACTAATCATATTATATGAAGGTATCGTTGAACGTAACGCTACAAACAATTTGTGAAAATATATTGATTATAAACTGTCCAGTTTTCGTACAGGTGAGTCTTACCCGACTCATCCAGCTATCGATGCCAATCCGTCGCATGCACAGTATTCGTGTTGTATTGCTAAAATGATTTTAATAATAAGAAAAGGACTTTTCGTAAATATGAAGAAATTGATGATTGAGATGATTACTGTGTTAGGTCTATTAAACTGAAACTATATAGAAATGTAATAACTACTATAGTATAATTTGTTAACTACGTTACGAGGAGGTCCGATACATTATTATCGTTCTATCACATATTTTATTTTTTCGACGTAAAATTATAATGAGTATAAATAGAAAGACTGCCTCTATAATGCAACTAGTATTATAGTAGTGAATGCGACTGCTTAGCATGAGATCATGAGTTCAATTCCCAGGTCGAAACAAAATGTTATTGCGTTGTTCTGCCAATAAGTTCTCAGTAGAAGCACGAAGTCTGAAATATCGCCCGCTAAATGACAACAGGTTCCTACACAATACGTAAGACCATGACTGGTGAAATGTAGGCGTGTATTACACATTTGCCGAGGCCTTTGGTGGTATAAGCAGGAAATTATTTATGCATATATTATGTATTATGTATTTACAAAAAAAAGTATATATGTATGTTTATCCATTGTCTAGAACCCATAGTACAAGCTCTGCTTAGTTTGGGCTAGATGGTGTTGTGTGTATGTGATAGAATATTATTATTATTATTATATAGAAGCCCGCATAGCAAAATATTTGGTGACTACGATGAAAGAGCCAGCTCAACTACGGGAATAATATCCTCTAACAGGCAACCAACGTAAGAGTAGGGACTGTTACTGCTATTGGCAAAGTGAGTAAAAAGAGCACCGAAAGCTTACAAACCTTTACATTTACTTTTCTTTAATCTCATCTTTAATCCTTTTCCTCTACGACCAAAACCGGTAAACGCGAGTGATTCCCATAGTATTCTTAACGATCAAAGTCCACAATAAATCATCTGTTTGCCACTTTGATGTTATAAAAAATTCATATTTATATGTTTACAATTTTATATTGTAATGGCAATGAAGTAAATAATAGACTTACAAAAGTCGCTGACAGCAATTCATTTTGCGCAGCCTTTATTAACTTGAATGTAACAAGTTAATAAACGTTGATGGGCTCACCACAACCATATAAGCTGTTCATTAACATCAATGTACTAAGCTTTGTGTAAATAGAGTAACATCTGAAAATGATGAAGACGAAGCTGTGAAAATATTTTAAATGAGAAATGGGTCCACTCCGCAACTTAATACAAATTTCAAGGTTCGCATAAATTTTAGTAACAAGCAAACCAATCAGTTCTTGTCAAAGTGATAAATGTAATAACTCAACGAAACACTAATTCAACTAACAATCTTCGCAATACGTTTGTATTTAACTCTTTAGCTTAACTGTTTCAATTATGTACATTAATTACATCATATACTTAGTATCCTAACCTCTTGACAACGTACATATATGCAAAATTTCATGATGATTCGTCGACTAGTTAAGGCGTAAATGCGTAACAAACAAACAAACTCACATTCGCATTTATAATATTAGATAGTTAGGATATAAAATTCTTAGTCCTTAATGATTTATAATCGTTGAGCCAAAATCGCTGAAGCTGAGACATGAAAGGACAATAAGCGTCTTTTATAATGCAGATACTCGCTATAGCGACATTTTTAAAATCTTGATGTGTGAAACCTATTTCTAAGAAAATACTTCAATTTCAAAACCAACATTTTAGGATTTAGTCCTTTGGTTAGAAACAAAGATAAATGTATAATATTGTCTTGTGTTTACGCGAATATTATTCATTGAAATTAAACTACTATATACGGATTTTATCACGTTGTTTATTTGACACTTTATTACATAATTTTGAAAACTGTTACACTGCTACTACTATTAAACTTTACTAATTTTTAATCTAATTATATTATTATTAAAACTATTAAAACTATTTAGATTTAATTTAATTTTACAATTTCCCCGACGTCTCGGTTGCTTTTCAGCAGCCATGGTCACGGGGAGACTAAGATGGTAGTTGTCTCAATGTTCCAGTATAGTTTGATATTATTTGTTCGGGTACTTTGAAATAACTACACTGGAATATTGAGATACAATTGTATCGTCGAGCCATTAGATTATTGTTTTTGAATTTTGAATGCGTTCGGTGACGATGACGCAAGTTCCATGATTTTTGTACACCCAAAAAGTGCTCAACGCGCCTAAAGAAGTTTTCACTTCAAAAATTGTTTAAAATTTGTCTCATTAAAGCAATAGGTAGTGAATACGACTGCTGTGCCTGTCTTCTAAAGTTCGAAGGCCCAGTCAAGCAGAATGTTATTGAGTTTTTCTGTCAAGAGATTCCCAGTAGCGACGCGGAGTCTAAAACAGTGTCCGGTAGATGGCAATAGGCTCGCACTCAATTACGTGGAACGTATAGTAGGCGAAATGTAGATGTAATACATCTGCCGACCTCTCCGCATATATAGCCGTGAAACTATGTATAACTATTAGGTTTCCATATGCAATTGATAATTCAAGTCAAAGGCTAATTAATTAAAAAGTTAAATTAATTGTCGTTAATCGATAAAAAAATATTTTACATACACATATCGAATACACCATAAACATCAAATGTTATTGATTGGCTTCGGCCTCATAAGTTTATAAATAGCAGTAGGCATCCTAGTAGAAAAAATATTGTATACTAGCTTTTTCGCGCGACTCCGCCCGCGTGGTACCTACATCAATAAAAAGTAGCCTATGTCCTTCCCCAGATTTTAAACTATATCTATACCAAATTTCATCTAAATCGGTTGATTGGTTTAGCCGTGAAAAGATAACAGACAGACAGACAGATAGACAGACAGAATTACTTTCGAATTTATAATTTTATTAAGGATTTATACAAAACTCCACCATTCAATTATGAATGATTCTAGTATTCCACTACTGCTTATATGATTCTACGCTACCAGCAACGATAATCTTACACTCGGTCGGATCAACATTCAATCTAAAAAAAGGAATTGCGATCGCATCTAGGTCAGTTGCCTGAGAGTTTAGCTGCAAGTCATAGATATACAAGGATTATTTTAGATTTAAGCTGCGTACTACAGCATCAGCCGCATCAGCAGCTATCACATTGTATAAGGACTTTTACTTTTGTTTTCAGCTGCGGTAGCACTCTGTTTAAGGCATGAGACTTGTGATTGAGAGGTCACGTTTTCGAATTAAACATTGCACAACCGACGTCAACCTACGCCTAGTAATATGATATCGAAAATTCAAAAAAGACATTCTCAATTCTTTTTTTATTACTTTGTGTAAACATTATCTATACTTACTAATATTATAAAAAGGAAAGATTTGATTTTTTGTTTGTTTGCAAGAATTTAACTTAAAACTATTCAACTGATTTTAAAAATTCATATAGCATACTTTTTATTTAAAAAGAGAAAGTATTTACTAACGCAACCTAACTTACTTTTACGCAAGCAAAGCAGCGGGGAAAAGCTATTACTAGCTTTTTCTCGCTGCTTCGCTCACGAAATATAAAAGCGTGTTAAAATAGGAAACGAATGAGAATACCAGGCTATATATACTACTTCCATAGTATAAAAATACGGGAATACATGCAAATATCTGTACACACCAATTAAAATAGCCAAAAAAATGTATTCCAGAGAGAGAATATCCAATTATGCTACTTATATTTAACATTAATGCTTGCCTCTTGTTTACGTGCTTTATATTTATACTATTAAGATGACAAACAGGCCCTCATAACCTACGTGTTGATAACACTGACCTACATAATATATGACGTACGATGCAACCGCGTATCGCAATATTTTGCGCCTGCGTCAACATTTTATTTCTTTAAGCCATACAATTAATTAGTTAAATCACTACCGGCCAGTGACTGCACCGCGTGTATCCTTATTAGCAATCATATAATATCAATTTTTTTAGTAGGTATTCCAGTCAGAAGGCTCCCAAAAGATCGTACGATCGCCAGTCGGCTAGGGTAAGAGTGCCGTCGACTTATCCCGAGTTTGGTAACCGTACCCAGTAGCCATGTGCTTAGGTAAAACAGTGAGCGTTTATATGTGTAAAAATTAAAAACAAAACATTTTCATCGAGACGACCAATTACACCACTACGCCATCCGTGTTGCTCTGAGTCTAGTCGCAGTTTGTATCCGTTAATTATATATTTGTAAACTCTCCCGCGCCAGATTTCCTGATCGCTAAATCGGGAGCTGTCTACAGTATTAAAAATAAAAGCCTCTTTTAATTAACACTACTATCAGGCAAAGAATGAATCAAATAATTTATAAGAAATACTACATTAATATGCATAAAACTAAAGCTATCCACTATATTGAAAACTGTGGCATATTCGTGTATAAATAAATTCCATTTACCAAAGCAAAACGATTTGTAATTGTTTTTACAATTAAATTGGAGGCAAATAGGACGAATCTACACGCGAACCGGGGCCAACCACGTTCATGCTCCTTAACCTAATTCTGGCATTCATTTCGCCAGCTCAGTCGTTAAAGTTTAATAGCCGCAGGAAACGTTGGTCTTATAACTTAGGAAGGGAAGGGTTTGTAAATGCCCATCTATGACAAAGACAGGACACATAAGTCCTCCTCTATCACAATTATTAGTGACCATTATTAATTACAAAATTTACAAAGTATCTATTAGGCAGTGGCAGATCTACTTTTAATAGGACTGTTTTAATTGGTCATGAACACGAATCAAGTACACAAAGTCGGAGTATTTGGTTTTATTGTCATGTACGTTAATAAAGTGAGACTGGAATAAATCCGTTCCTTACTCATTTCTTAATTGGATTCTCAAGTTTATTTTATAGACCGATCTACTTTAAATAGAACTCTTCGTTTTACGACGCTGAATCTGTTTTTACGTGGAACTGTTCTAATTATACAATAAAATATTTTATTGATTCTATTACTTTTTACTGTGTTTGTGGAGCAACGTGGCGAAGTACCTACATAAAAAGTTTATAAATATTAGATGAGCAACGATTTTCATTATTGCCGTATGAAAATATGTATAGTAGTTAGACTATGATATACACATAACAAGTCAAAAAATGAAAGTAACATGCCAAATCAGATTTATAATGCAAAGTGTTCTTTAATCTGTTTGACTTTTTATACAGCATATATAATATTACTTAAAAATAGAGCTTCAGATTATCGTGGGCAGAATATTTAATTCAAATATTGTCTTCAAAATATTAAATTAACTAATAAAGTAGTCAAAATAACAACAAACTATATTAATGAACAGTATTGCGAGTTAAAACAGCAGCTGACACCAAAACATTCATGCATAAACAAAATCGAACTATGCTCCTAAAGTGCAATGTTCTGATCTATAGCCATGAAAAGATAAAGTTAAGATATATTCGTAAAAAATAAAAGCTGTACCTAGATATCGAATCCGTTAATCCACATCTAAAACGGTTGGCAACTGCAGCCGTTAAAGAATTTAGTCTTCTTTCAGAGTTAGGTTAAAAATATTAAAATAAAGTCTTTTGGTTGTAAAATATGCTCATACTCATTACTCTTCTGTTGGCTTTGCGCGAGTCATGTAAAATTGCCGTGAAGCACTTTTATGGATCACTGTGGATCACGGTTACACCATCTAAGCGAACGGATGACGACAAAGAGCGCGAGCGATTGGCTAAGGAGTTTAACAGCCATCATATATCTAGGCGCATCCTGAACCTCACACATACGGACCTCCGGAAGTGCCCATAAAGTGGACGTTAAAACGACGACTCTTTTTACACTTTATTATCATTGGATGTGAACGTCGGCTCAGATTCCTTCGCAATTTACCGCGCGAAGAAGACATTCTTGTTGGACGCGTTTTATCGTAAAATCGATATAACTGATTATGGACGTGAGCTCTCAAACGTCATGGCTTATGAACTTCTTTTTACGATGGACATCGAATCGCCATTTGGGTGTTAGACACAATATATAGGTACAACAATGACTTTTATGTCAAAACACACAAGTAGTGATTTGGTTGTGTGAACCATAGTCTTGTGATAGAGGCGTAAACAAGACGCGTTTCGGGATAAAATAGCAGTCTTAGAGTGACGTGACGGTGTCACAGCCCTTGTCGATCAGGCGATTAAGATTATTATGCTAATAACGTATTGTGAGTTATCGTCCATTGATGCCCGACGCCGGATCGTGTAGATCGAGTTACGCAAGTTTCGGCCAAGTTTTAAGACCCTGCCGAAGGCCTCTTACTAACTATCTTCCTTAACGCCTTAGTTAAGAAGCGCCTTATGAGAACTTTGACGCCGAGATTGAGGAAGCTATTACGGGTTCCGTTCAGATAGATATAAGCAGGATGTCACTTCCACGCTCGACTTTGTGAACTTGTTTACTTTGATGATTCAAACTTTCGTCTAATTTATCTGAAGAGAAGGCATAAGTAGCTCTTTCCATTTTAATTTTATACTAAACCTCTTGTAACAAAACAATAAAATAGAAAATGTCATTAGGATATGGAAAGTCAATAAGGAACACGTAATCCAAGATCGGCGAGCGTTCTTTTAAAAGGAGTTATCGAAGATCGCATTAAGCGAAAGAAATGGAAGATTAAATATTATCTTGAACAAATATTTGTCTAGTGCACTACAGTTACTACGTGGAGTTGGCCATTGGATCGGGCAGCAGTGGTTGCATCCCGCTCTATCATTACTTCCGCTCCGCTCTCAACTGGGGCAATCGATAACGGGGGCTGCGGGAGGCGCGGGCCCTCCGGCCGCGTTCGCTCCCTCCACGTATAGCTCTTCGCGCACATCACTCGTGTGACAATCGCTCACGCTTCGCTCGTCCGTCGCTCATCGCCCAACGCTCGCGGTTGATGCCACAGCCAGCGCCACACCGACATAATAAAAACAAATGCTATTGACTGCTGCAAAATATTAGCTAAAACTTACAAACAAGTTTTTAACTTTGACCTATCTTTTGTATAAAATCATAATAAGTTATTATTAAGATTAATTCTATTCTTTAAAGTCAAAAATCGTACAGAAAATAGGAATTGCCAAGTGTTTATTATGGTCCATGGTATAAAGATGTTATTATGAAACTTAACTTGATTGGGTAAACCATTCCAACTTTGACGATGTCATATTTTTGAATGATATGAAACATTTTCTTCATTAGATTATATAAATCCTCTTAGTACATAGTATTGTTCACTTACCTACATATCCATATAAACATACCTGTGCTTATATTAAACAACACATCTGTTCAGTTTTATTATAACATTGTAATGCTATTATTCCGCTAGATAATATATAAAACAATTTCAAATTAGTAAAAACCAGTATAAACGGTTGATCTATTCGTTCATGATCACTGATTATTATTTAAATCACAATTTGATGTCACCGTGATATGAACACAGTTCATTTAATATAATTTGATTTGTTGTGGCCGAATAACGTTTTTGGACATTATTCCAATCTCCTATGTACATAGGATCTCCATAGGCGCACAGAGATGAAATACTAGAATGTCAAAAGCAAAAGGCAATTAAAAGCATGGAAAATTCGAATTTCAAAACAGAAGAAGCCAACATAACAAATTCAATAGCCGAGACTAATTATATTAATTTACGTGTTACTAATACGTGGTCAATCAACGATTAACCTAATCGAATACTCAATACTTTAATGCTATCGATGTCAAGGTTTGAGTAGTTCAAATGTTTAAGCCGATATTGTTAAACACCACTTACTAGTTGAATAACAAGACTTACTAGCTAAATGTGTGTAGTTGGTTTATTATAAGAGTAGGGAAAAACGGGCCATAGGTCTACTAAATCATTGAAAGAAATTATAACAATATAATCCGAAACACTAAACATTACAATTTTATTATGAAACATATCCATATACACATTTAGAGTCAATGTAAAATCTTTGAAATAAGATATCGCAGAAGGGAAGAACTGGGTTCGGTAATAAAACGTTGCCCCCGAGTGCACACTAAAAAATGTGCGAACGCGGCAAATTTTCAAAATGGTCGTCGGAATAAAAAGTGGGGCCAGTTTATGTCCGGAACCCGGCACCTGTTCTCGCAATCACTGCATCTTCTCTAATATTTATTACGTGTGAATATCATATGCTACATCTTTGCAATCTTTGCCCCTGTATCTGATTGCAGAGCGCTCATGGCCCGGCGCGTCTCTGCCGTGGGGGAACGTAAGATGTTAGCGTGTCATAAATATTTATACAACATATATTGTTACGTATACTGCAGGTAACATCAAATTAGTTTTGTATTATAACGATGACTTGTATGTGATAACATTGGATTCATTACTGCGTAGCCACCTTTAAGTATTTTCAGTGTTTTAAAACAAATTGTCGTGCTCTAATTTCGAGCTGACTTTACGCAAAATTTCACTAAATCGTTTCAACGATTTAACCAGGATTGCTTGTACATAATATATAGGTGTCGTTATACTACAGCAATTACCTAAATTTAATCGATAAAAGTTCTTTAAATTGAGTAATAGCTAAGATGTTTTATTGCCAGGTATCCGAAAACCAACCAAAAACTTTCGGCACTGATAATGCTGCGGTTTCACAATATTATTTTTATAATTATAACATGTTGTAAACATTTTGCGATTCTTCCGTAATCGTAACCCGACAGTAACATGTTTTGTAAAAAATATAGTTACTTAATATAATCTGCGGTTAGATCTTAAATTAAGATTTTTAAAGGGTGAGATCTATAGTAACAATATGTGTATTGGGAAAATAATTTTAATACGGTCTTGTGGAAAGAATTTTAAATTAAACTATCAAAAATAAAATAAAATGTATTTAATATTGTCTTATGTTTACGCGAATGTTATACATTGAAATTAAACCACTTTATACGGATTTTGAACACTTCAGAACATTGAGAAAACTACCATCTTAGTCTCCCCGTGAACAAGGCTGCTGTAAAGCAACCAAAACGTCGGGCAAAGTTTAAACTTAAATATAAATAGATTTAATTAATTTAAATAGTTTAAATTCAGTAAAGTTCAATAATAGTAGTGTTAGAGTATCAAAATGATGTAATAAAAGTGTTTTAAAATAAAGAACGGGACAAAATCCGTATAAAGTTGTTTAATTTCAATAAAATATATTTTCTTATGGAATCATTGGACACTGAACCACACAATGTCCTCCAGACCGAAACATTCGAACCCGGGAAATGAAGCAAAGCCGTATACTACACTAGATCAACGAGCCAGTAACTACATGTTATATACATAAGTAGCATTAGAGCCTGAGCTATTCTGTAGGTATCAAAAATATTATACGAAAGGAATTTTATAATTAAGCTTTCATGGCTCGAGTGGCAACTAGTTCACAGAAAATTCTTGAGAAATCTTATACCTCGTCTACCCGGACTCATAAAGAATAGATTATTTACCTGTAGCAATGAATTTTTCTAAGATTTATATAAAAATTGTGATGAGTCAAACATGAGTTGTACCGATATATACAAATATTTGGCATAATTGATTTTATATACCCAAACAATTTTTATCTGAACTTGTTGAAACAAATTTGCCTCGGATCGGTTTAATGAACGTGAATAGCTTATAAAGTTACTGTTTTCTGTAAATCATTTTAATTAAAATGTGCTTAAATGTCGAAATTGAATGACTCATGTTTAAAATATAAAATATTGTTCACTTTTTATACGAAGGACCAGAGTAGGATATCCTTTATCATGAAATCTATAATATTATTGACAGATATTATCTATGTATGTGTTTTATCAGCTCTAATTTTAATTAAAGCATAAAGTGTATGGCACTTTGCGCTTTAATTTCAATTAGAGAAAGCAATATATTATGTACTTCTTAGAACTCCTTACACACTATGTACACCTTAAATTAATCAGTCATGTGCAATCAATACACAACTCATTACAGTTAAAAATTGGATTGGCAGTTTGTGATCATTTGATAATATAGACGAATATGTAGCCGAATTCGATAAGCCTACCGAATATGCCGAAGACTAAATACGAAAGAAATACAGAGCCCATCCCTTATAAAAATGATCTGGCTCATTTCAATTTCTTTACTATAATGGCATAACTATACACTGTGTACATTTAGTATTAATCAGTCATGTGCAATCATACACAGCTCAATATAGTTAAAAATTGGAGCACTAGTTTGCATTTTTTGCATTTGATCATATAGAATTATAGACGAATATACAACCCAATACGGATTCAATATGCCTGCCGAATATGCCGAAAATTGAATTTAAGAAATACTGAACACATCCCTAAACAAAATTCCCTTGCTTATTTCAATTTCTTTACTGTGTTGAATCAGAATTTTAACGTCGGTTAATTATTTCACGCTGAAATACCTAAACAATTTTCTGCAAAAGCTTTTGAAAAAGTTGCTATAAAAGAACAGCTACCACGAAGTTACCCGAGGATATCATTATTTTGATTACGTTTTACATAAAATTTATTTTGGTGAAAATATGACATAATTATTCTCGATTATACTTTATTCTCGTTTCTTAAAATAGTTGCATATAAACCATATGCTACTGCTTAAAGTTCAAACTATCTCCAAAGACAATTTAATTAAAATCAGTATAGTAACTTAGGCGTGAAAAGTAACGACAGACAAGGTTTCTTTATATTAATAAAAATGAACTGACAATCATCATAAAGATTTTTGTGGTTTATAGATCAATTTTAAAGTATACTTAAACCGATACGTTGAAATTTATTTCAAACTCACATTACTCCAGTTATATTTCATAAACTTATTGTCGTCTACTGGGTTCATTTTTCTAAGAGAAAATCCGTAAACACTGCTTGAACTGAGAATTTAACTTGGGTTCTCACAATCGGCTTCCCCAAGTAAGTCTAAGCGCAAATATGCCACGGCTCCAACGAGGCACTCAGAATAAGTCAATCACGAATATTAAGATCTATCTAATCAATCGAATTACTAATTACGCAGTTTCAGTTTTATTTACAATAGGACTAAAGACCAGTGTGCAGGATTACGAAAACCTAATCAAGTATTTAGGTAAATTCGAAGTTAAAAACACTAACAATTTTCATGAGAATTATACAGATATATACATTTTATTGGCACTAACAATGAGTGAGATTGGCACAACGTAACTACACGAGCTTTGAACCGCTAATTGTGGCTGTGAGGTGACTAAAATAAAAATGTTATTTAATTAACTACATTGACTAAAACAAGCATTAATACTATAAAACTAAAATGAAGGCAGCGCGGTTCGATTCTTATGGGACCACAAGCTCATTACATTATTGTTATCTAAGCAACCTTCTATGAAGTGGTATATGGAAGGTTTTGTGGAGGTAACGTGTAGCTGCTCGGCCGGGAGGCTACAAGAACAAAAGCCTCACGTAATTAGACCGACCGCGGCAATACATAAATAATTTGCCTCACGTACCGCTTTGTTCACAGAACAGCTTTTTATTTAACGTTGTTATATCAAGAGTAACACTTCGTGTGCTTTTGATGGCCGTAATCCTCTATCCTTTTATCCTTAGGCACAGGTAGCCTTTGTTGCCAGAGACTGCTTTGTTAATACCACTATCAACAATTTTATGTGCCACAAACCTACTATTAGTTAACATGATTACTCTAATTTTATTTTAGAAATCATTATTACTTGCACGGATACCCAAAATAACTCGAATCGAAATAACACGTTATGAATATTTCAAAAACTATAGAAAAATAAAACCGTACAAACAATAGTCTTTTAAAAAATAAAACCCGATATTCCCATCCGATACCTTACAATTTCACTCTTTGTTATTTCTGCACAAAAATATATCTTTGGTAAACGGAGACCTATGAAATATTTGACGTTAAATCCAGTTACCGGAATTTTGGTGCGGTGTAAAAGGAAAAGAAATTTTAGGCTGGTCCGCTTAATGAAACAAATTTTCAGGGCGGCGACATTTAAACCGTAAGTAAGCCCTTTGTAGTGCGCTGGGCGCAGTTCACCGCCGCTTTTGTCCCAAAGCTGGGCGACCCGCGGCGACAGGCCTTTGTGCCGCCTTACAAAATATTGCTAATTACGAATAAAAAGAAACTTCTATACTTCCATCGTGAGCGTTTGTGGCAGCCCTTCGATTACAGCCAAAACAAAAACAATAAAAGCATTGAACTTTCGCTTTAAAAATGAATGATATGACAGGACATACAAAACGCTTAGATATGTAAGCAATTGTTCATCAAGCCTAATACAGCCACTGTTCACTGGCAGTGGTCACTACAACTAATATTATAATATAATGAGTATAATGACATATACATACGATACGGTTTGACCATATATTGAATTAAGCTGTAAAAAAAATATGACGACTTTGTAAAACTTTTATTTACCGTGCATTATCTTTATTAAACTGAACTCTTAGATTAATATTTTACATAATTTTCTAATAAGCTTGTGTCCTAGCGTGTTTACGTTCGAAGGACGATGTTGTTGGCAAGCGACAGAATGCTGTCCAAAAGTAGTTTGTATTGTGATTAATTGAATAAATAAAATAAGGAATTATGTATATCACTATACTATATTTTTACGTATAATCTTTTATTTCATCTGTACGTGGGTATGTCACCGAATTCATAAACGGCTGGATCGAGTTTGAACATTTTCTTTAAGTGTGTTTGCGTGAATGTATTCCTGAATTATTTCGGTTTACATTATTGTTCCCGGCAGGTGACGCTGCGGTCGGTTCGTTTAAGTTTATCAACGTATGTCGGTTCCGCTAACACTTATATATATTTTAAAGTACAATCCATTTCTTTCAGCATTTTTTGTCCTAATAAACAGTCATCCAATACAATCCACAACAAAACGGTTTGTATAAATATGGAAATACAATTACTAAAATTGTTGCTATAAAGATCGCACTTAAAGCTCCTCCTACCACCTACTTCTAAAACTTTCAGTATATTTCAGGCATCAATTTAGTTCGACGGTCACACAACAGAACGGCAGGACTATTTTTAGCTGTAATCAAAGCTTTAATGAGAATCGCCTGCTCATTAATTTTAATTAATGTTTGTCTCAAAATAAATACGAGACTGTGTTTGAGCTCATGTGACTCGACTGAGAAGAACATTAAATATTAGCAATGAATGCGATGTTACCTTGGTGTATACATATAACACATGTGTAAGTTCGTAGTCACACTTGTTTTTGTCAGGTCTTGGTTCGATTATTTAATACCTAATAGGTATATAATAATATCAGCCCTATATATAAACTGTCCCACTACTGGATACAGGCCTCGTTTCGGGATTATTTTATCTAGATTTTGCCTACGGCTCCACTCGCGTAAATGTAGGTTAGGTTACGTTAGATTACTAACAGTAATTTTGTCCTTTTCTGTTCTCCTAACAATGTGTGTGCGAAATTTCATGATGATCGGTCGAGTAGTGAAGGCCTGAAAACGCATCAAACAAACTCACATTCGCATTTATAATATTAGTTAGGATGTGCACGTTATTTAAATACCAGCCCGGACTTAAGTAAACAAATTTACCGGGCTCGTTTAATTTTGTAGTGTATCGATGTCGCAGTGATAGTAAATGTGACTAATTAGGTGTGGAGTATGAGAGCGATTAAGTAAAGAGTTTTTAGGTTTTGTCAAGAAATTCTCATTAGTCTGGAACAGTGTCTAGTAGATTGCAATAGGCTGTGACACCTATACTGCCGTTATAAGGAAAAAACCTTTTTCGTATCTAGGACTGGAAACAGTAAAAAAAACGCACTTGCCAGTATTTTATTAAATATAACAATACTGGCAGATACTTTTTTTCCCTTATGACGGCAGTACTTATATATAACATGAGATCTATAACCATCCCTGCTGAAATGTGGATTTCTCACATCTCTGCCTATCTCTTAGAGAATGTAGGCGTGAGATGATACATATATATATGTAATTTAAGTCGATCGCCGTGTAAATATATAAACAAATAAAACCAGTGTCAATGAAATACGATATTTTGTTTTAATAAGAGGAAAAAATTGTTTTCCTAATATTATTTAAGTCTCTTTAATCATTTATGTGCTATATTTAGTCTTTAATCAAAACATTGATATATTGTCATTGTTTTCATTTATTAAAACACTTGCACTCTTACCAACTGTCTTGTTTCTTACCGTATTTCCTATTTCATATACTACTACTTCATTGTATCGTTCGTATTACTATTATAACTTTCTGGCTCATATTCACAAAAGGACATCCCTCACATACCATAAATATTTGGTCCAAATCTGAAAAAAAATACAATATTCTGTAAGAACTTGTTCTCCTTAACATTTTTAATTACGGCACTGAAACTGTGGGACAATTGCCTTCGGTTTAATTTGAGTTCAAAAATCTTTCATATATACATACATTAAAAAAATAACTATACTGCTATTGCATTACAATAGTTTTAAAGAATACAATCATCATCTCAGCCGAAAGACGTCCACTGCTGGACATGGACATAGGCCTCCCCCAAGGTCTTCCACACAGTCCGGTCTTGGGTCACCCGCATCCAACCGCTTCCCGTGACCTTTACCAGGTCGTCGGTCCACCTTGTAGAAGGCCTACCCCTACTGCGTTTTCCGGTATTGGGCCGCCACTCCAGAACCTTTCTGCCCCAACGGCCATGGGTTCTACGCGCTATGTGCTCTGCCCACTGCCACTTCAGCTTGGCTATCCGTAGAGATATATCGGCAACTTTAGTTTTCCTGCGGATCTCCTCATTTTTGATTCAATCCCGCGGGGAAACCCCGAGCATAGCTCTATCCATCGCCCTGTGAGTGACTTTGAGGCTTCTAATAAGGCCCACAGTGAGCGACCACGTCTCGGATCCGTATGTCAACACTGGCAACACACATTGGTCAAAGACTTTTGTCTTGAGACACTGCGATATATTGGACGTAAAGATATGTCGTAGCTTCCCGAACGCTGCTCAGCTGAGTTGGATTCGACGATTGCCCTCTTTCTCGAAGTTGGACCCACCAAACTGGATCATTTGTCCTAGGTATACATACTTGTCGACAACTTTGAGAGTAAAGTAAGGTTGGGAACCTTAATAAGAGTAGGTATAACATGGACGTTGGACATGAATTTTGTCTTGTCGATGTTTATTTTAAGACCTACTTGTCGGGAGACTCTAAAGAGGCTATCGAGCACTATGCTGAGGTTTTCCATGGTTTCAGTCATGACCACATATCGTCAGCAAATCGAACGTGAGTGATGTACTCGTCGTTGATGTTAATGCCGAGTTCTTTTCAGTCCAAGAGCTTAAAAACATCTTCCAGCGCGGCGGTGAACAGTTTTTAAGATATGACATCTCTCTGACTCAACCCTCGCTGTAGTTGTATAGGTTTCGAGCTCTTATCTTGGAGACGGAATGACATGGTGACGTTTTCATACAAACACTTCAGCACTTCGACATACCGATAGTCAATCTGGCACCTTTGGAGAGACTGCAGTACCGCCCAGGTTTCGATCGAATCGAAGGCTTTTTTATAGTCCACAAATGCCACGCATAAGGGCCGGTTATACTCTTCCGATTTCTGTATAACCTGCCGCAGCGTATGTATGTGGTCTATGGTACTGTACACTTTACGGAATCCGGCATGGGAGGCTGGAAGTCGTCTAACCTACTCTCTAGACGATTCTTGATGACTCTTGAAAACAGGTTGTAGACATGGCTCAGAAGTGAGATGGTTCTGTAGTTCTATAAGAGGGTTTTATCGAACTTCCTAAAGAAAAGCACCACTACACTTCTGTGCCATGCCTGTGGCGTTTTACCTTCGTATATGATGGAATTGAAAAGCTTCCGTAGAAGTTCCATAGCGGTTTCGCCGCCGGATTTCAGAAGCTCAGTCGTAATTCTGTCATCACCCAGCGCCTTGTTGTTTTTGAGCTGTTTAAGAGTCATGCTAATCTCGTGCAAGCTGACGTCCGAGATATCTTCGGTATAGTGTCGGGCTAATCCAGCTCTAGAGTCTGTTGCTGGAGTGTAAACAGGTGGTCGTGTAGTCGTGTATGCTGTCCATAGAACATCTCGATCTCCTCCAGGTGCTGAGGTTTGGACGATACTATTCTGCCACCCTCTGTCTTCAGCTTTGACAGCTGGCTCTGCCCAATAGACAGATCTTTCGCGAACACTTTCGAGCCTTTATGCCGCTCAATCGCATCACGAACACAATTAGTATTATATTGGCGAAGGTCGCGAGCCAAGGATTTAGAGATCTGTCTATTGAGGCACCGGTATTATGGCATATCCTCGGAGGATTGCAGCCTCCGAGGTCTTTCCTCTAAAAGCTCCCGGGTTGGACCTGTGATCTTATTCGGCCTCTTGGTCTTTAGGGGCTTGTAAAATTTTGAACCTGCTATATGGACAGCATCCACGAACCTATTATAGTAATCGTCCACATCTACGCTCTTGTCCAGGCATTCAAAGCGGTTTTGAAGTTCCAGCCTAAAGCTTTCAGGGTTTTGAATATGAATTGGTGCTGGTCGGAGAACCAGCCAGAGAGAATACAATAGGTATTGAGAAAGTACAGCCCGCCTGTAGTTTTTTTTTTATATTGTTATTTTATTTTAGTGATATATAGGATTTTATAAAAATAAAAGTACCTATTAACTACATCTTACATTCAATTGTTAATGAACCTTTTATTTCTTAAAGTACATGCACGTCTTACAAGTACATTACATAATGGTTAATCATCCTCGTCTGGAACTACAATAATGTTCTCTAATCCCAAAGCCGGGGCTAGTACACTTGTAAATGACGAGCGTAGCTCATGCACCATATTATGCACATAATATGCGAACAGCACCCAATCGTTCTTTTTCCTACTATGCACGTGCAATAATAGTGACGAATTGCACATCGACCGGATAATGTTCTGTCATGTCGAAATTGCAGTCGTCCTCGTATTATCCACAGATCGGTTCCTCCTAACTCTTTCAAGTGTTCATTTGACATTTCATTGTTGAGCTCTATTGAAAATGATCTGGTTTGGAGGATATGTTCGCCATAGTAACTTTTAGCTTGTTTTAATTGGTATACGCCAAGAGCAAATAATAAAAGATCATCTTCACTCAGCCTCGTAAAATCTGCAAACTCTGGCATATCTGCTGTCGTGAGGGAGAACTGTGCTCGTCTGCGATTATAATTATGACGATTAACCACTTCTGCTAATACATTTGGTGTATTCATTTATTATCTCCAAGTTTTTATTCAAACTAAATTATTTGTTTTAACAATTTATGTTACCAAAATTGTGTGCTATTTGGAACTCAATTAAACGAAAAACGAACAGTTTTGGTGCCATAATAAAAAATGTACAGGAACAAGTTCTAACAGAATACCGTATTTTTTTCTTTGGCCGCCTTTTTCAAATTTGGACCAAAATGGGTAATGTCCTTTGTAAGTATTTTTTGTTTATTTTGTTTATTCTCTATTTGTATCTATTATTTTTTGGACTTTTCGCTGCTTTAGAAAAATTATGACATGAATGCATTTTTCAACTATAAGTTAGTTTGAAAAATGCATGATGACAAACAACTTATAAACTATTAACATTCTAAATGCAACCTCGACGTATAATCAAAATGCATAAAAAAAACAGTAACTAATATTTCCGAAGTGTATTTCTCGAAAATGATACTTTTGCACTTACGTAATTGTCGTTTTAGAGGATCGATTTAAGGTTTTAGTTCTCAAATGTGTAGTCATTTTCTCTTTAAAAGGAGTTTCTGTCTAGGAATTTTGGTGCCAAATTACTAGTATTTTTGACCCTTCCAGCTAAGCTAGAACGCTTGTGTTAAGAGTGTGTCTACGTCGGTAGTTCAATGGATGCGATTCAAACCCGCAACCTCTCGATTGCAAGTCAGGTAGATAGACTACTTTATAAACATATAATTAACGAACACAAAGTACACTAACACTCAGCAAAATAAAATGTAGATACAGAAATAAACGTCCCGTGTGAAATTTTAACCCACAAAAATCAGACCGCTTGCTTGTACTTGTTGTGTTATTTTTTTAATAATGTAAAATTAATATATTTTCTAAATTGTTTTATGTTTTCGTATTTAGCTCTTTCCATACTTAGACGAAACTTTAGTTATGGTTATATTATTTGTTAAAAATTGGAGGACATTTTTTATACAAACTGTTATTTTATCGTGATTGTACTGTAGAGTTTTATTTAGGCTAATTCTCTTGTATAACAAGTGTGCCAATAAATGAAAATCCAGTTTTATTGACATACCATTTATTGTCATTACAATAAATTGAAAACGAATAGTATATATTACAAAACAATAATTCTTGCAGAATCATGAAAATAGTTACTATCACAGGTAAAATCATAAACAACTAAAAGAAAATATATATTTAAACCAACTGTCTATTCAGTATTGGCGTATATGAAGTTAATTTCCAAATAATTCAAATGTTTATAAAACGAATATACTTTATTGCATAATAATCCTATGTTTTAAATATATGTAATAAATAATCATAGTGCCATAAATTGATGAGATGCCAACATGTCCACAATTGATGTTATATAGATGTTTTTAGTACTTATAATAATATACATTCACTGGAAAAACACTTAAGTGTTGTATTTGCATTGTAAACCTTAACAGACTGCTAAATCGCTCAGTGCATGTCCTGACGAAATAAATGATTGACCAAAGCAAAATTAATGCTTATATGTACGTCTTAACTCGACCGATCATTATGAAATTTCGCATACACGTTGTTAGGGGTACAGAAAAGGACATTAGGTTACCTACCTTTCATCCAGAAAAAAAGTACTGTTGGCGAGGGATAGAAATTTAGTGAGTGTTTAGTTTAGACAAAATCTACATTAACGCGGGCAAAATCTAGTAACACATATTTAGGTATTGTTTTGTATATATTATTATAAATACTAACCTCATTATAAAATCATTGTAAATATTTCCTGCTTATGTAAAATGTATAAATGTTTGCTATCGGAGTTCGGGTCAAATCTTATTAATTATGCAATGAATGCGGATTTATTTACGGCTTTATCCTGATAACTAAGGTTAAAATTTACGAGATTTTACTAGTGCGTCTAAGAAAAGTTAATAATTTTAGTTTAATATTAAAATTACCACTAGTGTGTAGTAAGTTGGCATCAAATCAACGATCTCTAGTTGGTTAGTCCAACGCCTTAGCTGCTGGGGTACCGGTGCCTTACAATAAGTTGAATACAATTTTATAAAATTTATATGAGGACAACAAAATTTTTATTTATTAGATTCTGCAAGAACTTTACCAAATCGTACTTTATGTTAATTTTTTACATGCATATGTTTTATAATAATATTATCTGTAGGTATATAAAATATCATTAATGGCTTCAGCGTTAGGAATGATATGATATTGATGTATACAGATCAAGTATAATAACATCCTACGATAGTAATCTTTATGTTATTAAAAAATATATTATTATAACGAGACTGTGTCTGTATATCGGAGATATTTTAGATAACTAAAAATTAAGTCACTGCACTTCTAATTCAGTTTAGTAAAACAAAATGTAAGATGCGTAAAATGTAATTGACAAACCGGGCAAACTGTAGACCGCGCGGAATTAATAATAATACACGATGAATAGATGCCCAAGGAACCGCTAAAATGTGTCTAGCTATGTGGCATTCCAACATTCAAATACGACATATAAACAAATGCCTGACTGGTAAAAAATTGCTTTTAGCTCTCCCCCAAATATTTGGCCCTCGACGCAAGTTATGTTGTCAACGTGACCTACAGTCTATAGCTTAACAGTATTAAAGGAAAAAAATCGCTACAAAATTTTACGTCGCCGTGTGCCACCCCCCGAATAATGTCTGCTTAAGGGTGGCGGTAACATGGAGTACACATTTACGCTCCGTTAAACGGGGAAAGCTTTTTTCGTGTTTAGTGTCACAAAAACTGTTATTAGCTAGAATTGCGTCCGTAAGAGCCACCCTGGTTTTGGTGGTCGTAAGAAAAATTAAGGGAATTGCTTTAGCATATTACCTTATTGATGGTTGCGAGGCCTCTTAGTTTGAAACATGTCATTAGTGTGATATAAAATAATAATAATTTCCAATTTGAATTATAAATAGTAGGTAAAGAATGTTTACTTAACCACAAAGCGTTAGAGCAGGCATTAGAACATGTACATTATGTCGTTTACCGTACTTGTGCTTTTTTTTTAAAGAGTTTTTGTTCGCAATAATATATCGTATAAGTACTAATAGTATCATAAAAAGATTTTTATTATCAATATGTATTCAGTTATGTTGGAACTATTCAAACGATCCTTACAACTTATAGCTATAATAAGTTTATTACCAAAAAGATAATGCTCAATAAAACGTTACATAGACCACAAAGTAAGCTGTATCTTGGTAGCCAATGAAGAAGCTTAAATTAAACTAAAATAAATAATAATTCAACATAAACTTTAACACTAAATAAAGTAACAAAAATAAGCTAAAAAATGTAGTAGGTAATGAAATAATCTACAATTATTTAAATCATTGAAAGTTATACTTTCCTTTAGTAACATATGACTATGTTTTAATGGTATATCTGCTCAGCTTTGTTATATCCTTTAATAAGAACAATCGCAATCTTCGCTCAAACTTAGACCTGTCTGACTGAAGCATTACAACCACTCTACAGAAGGTACCAGCTAAATAACCTAATGTTGTGTTCGTGCAGTGTTTTACCTGCTTGTTAAGAATGTGTCCAAATGGTCCACGATCATAATAATAAAATACCTATTTATTTATTTGCACAATAAAAATACCAACAATATACACAATATATAACATTTTATCACATAGAATTGCTTCTTCTTCTTCGTCTTCAAATGCCTCTCCGACTAGCGAAGGTTGGCAATCAGCTTCGCATATTTCCTCCGATCCTCGCGAGGCGAAATAGTTGGGCAGCACTCGTAACTCCAGTCCACTCCTGAAGGTTTCTCAGCTTCGACTTCTTTCTGCGACCTACGTATCTCTTGCCTGCTACTTGAATAGAATTGCTATACTTACAAAAAGAAGTTTGTTTGTTTCAGTTAAAGTTAATATTTTAAATAATCTAAATTTTAATGTTATACACATTACTTAACATTTTATCTCAAAGATGAATTTATTTATTATAAAATATATTGTTATAACGCTATCTGTCAAACTGTATTTAAAAAAATCTAGCATTTAATATTTTTAGGCATTAATTTAAATAACTGTGATAACTGATAGCGTATGTATCAATGTTTTAGGTAATAAGGTTTCTCGTTTAATATACGCAAGCACATCGCTTGACAGCTTTTATTATATTTTGTTACCTTCGAAATGTCATTGCGCACTAGTCTTTATGGATCTCGTCTATTCCTCGGCTTTACTTCATCTGTTGTCTTAAAAAGCTCCAATTTTATTCCCACTTACTTTCAAATCTCGTAAACATTATAAACGGTAGCGGTAAAAAACCAAATGCTTAAAATTTTTGTCGACAGTACTCGTCAGGTTCATAGCTCGAATGTATTTTTGATCGTTCTAAAGCTGCATGCTACGCTTACTTTTGACCCCACTACTCTCACAAACAAGCGTCGAAAGCATCACACTTGTGACACTTTAAATGTTCGGTGGAACACAGCGTTCTCCGCGAGAATTTTTGGTTTTCTAGGAGGATACGTATATAATAAAATAAATAAAGAGATCAGCATTTATTCACTCACATGCTTTAATTGTAAAAAGGTTGTCACAACTTGGCTGTAATCTCTTGGTTACGACGAGACAGAAAATCTTTCTTTCTTTTTACACAAAGGTCATAGTGTTTTTTATAGCACTTTTGGAATGGAATCTCCCGTTACAATTTGATTCACATATTCTAGGACAACCTGTATGTTTAAGTGTCTATACAATGTTAATGATTCTATTCACTTTAATTCTTACCAATAATTTTATGCTTTAATGTTAATTTAAATATTATTACTATTATTTAACACGTTCAGTGTCCAGCACTTACCCTACGTAAAAAAAGAATATGTTTAAGAGACCGTAACCCGACTACGAGAATATTAATATATTTAAATTTAAGCTAAAAAAAATGGTCAAAGACCATAAACCTGACTAGGAAGTCAGGTTTGGGATCTTTGTTTATCCCTATAAATAAAATAAACTAAAACATTTAAATCTAGTTAGGTGCTAACATTGTCTTATTGACTAAGGGCTTGTCCTACCACCTCCAAATAGCATTTATCTATAAGATAAATGTCTCGCCATCTCTTTTCTTTAACCTAACAAGAGTGAGACAGCGTGCGATTTATTTTTCGGATAACTTTTACTCGTAAATTGTGGGACTGGCCGTAAAACAAGTATTAACACGTACCATCGCATTTTCTGGCATTATCACATTAATAATGCTATAATTCGATTTAAAACTGCGTTATCGACTACAACAAATAAAACAAACATCCTAATTTGATAGACAAACCAACGGAGATGTCGTCAATCAAGGATTAAAAATACGCACCACCATCCATTTTAATTGAATTTTACATTGTCGCTTGGTATATTTTAATAAAGAACTATATTTATATATTCTAATTCTGTATTTTCTAGTCCTTCATCATTAAACCCACAATTTTTTGTACATAACATCCATCATATTGACTTTATTCATACAAAATATAACCTATATCACCCGAACTATAATAACGAAGCGATTGACACGTCATTCATCAATATCTTAGTAGTTCAGTCGCTACGGTGGAAGCATTCGTAGACATTCACATTATCAGCCTTTCTTTTAGGTTTTAATCGAAGTCAGATGATAATAATAATAATAATAAACATAGTAATTATTGGAAATAGTAAAAATGTCATGCCATGGTGAGGCTTTTCTTTGATTATATATATATGTATATCTTTTGAACGCAGCGATAGCTCAGTGGGGAGACCAACAGACTGCAATGCAGAGGATCTCGGGTTCAAACCCACGTCGCGCACCTCTGACTTTCGGAAGCTATATGACTTTTCGAAATTATGTGCGTATTGATTGACAATTATCCCCTGCTCCATGCCTCGGAGAGCACGTTAAGCCATCGGTCCCGGCTGCCATGAACATCGATGGCCGTCGTTATTGGGATAGTTAGTACCCTCTAATATCCTGACACTGGCCTAGCCTTAGGGTATCGTTAGCCTTCGGGTTGCGGAGGTCAGGTGGCAGCCGCTCCGTGTAAAAACTGATATCCAGTCATATCCGGTTAGACTAGAAAAGCCGACCCCAAGTGACTTGGGAATAATAAAGGCTAGGGAGAAGAAATATATATATATTTTCTCTCTCTTTTTGGATATCCCTTTTTATTGTCTCAGTTCTCATTAAAAAAGATCACGAAATTTATTTTAGTGGACGTGGTTCTTCATACTCAATTGAGACCAATCACGGTACACTTACACCCTGGTGAAACTCGACTTAGCTGGCAATTGTTTGATTTTCCATACGTTTCAGACCTATTAACTGCCTGTTAAGCTATGATATGAAAAATCTGGGTGTGCTTTCATAAATTATATATATTTCAAGTGACAAATGAGGGGCTGATATTTAAGATTTAGTTATAGACAGATTTTCTTTATAATTTGAGTAAAATGGACCTTGGTCAGTGCGTGATTGTAGTGGTACGTACATAGTCTACAATTAATAACCTATATTTCATGTAAACTATTTATTCCAAGATTTTTGTCGAAAAGAATTCGCTTGCTATATAATTATATATGAATACAAGTAAAACTGTCTACAAGTAAAAGCACCTCTACCTTTACTTATTGACTAGGTTTGACAAACTCCCTTAATGCGCGGTTTGCGTGGTTGGAAATGGACATTTGTATTCACGATGGGGGCGCATCAAGACATTTTAAGTGTCCTGCTGTCCGTCATGAATAAAATAAATAGTACATTATTTGAATTCCAAATATGTTATTGTATCTTAAATATTACATGATAAATAAAGTAAAAGAAATCGGTTTATTTTTTTTAATTACACGGCTTCCTAAATTGCCTACATTGAAATGGCACTAAAGATAATACTATAGAGTCAGCAGGGGTAGGCAAATGTGTATTACACCCACATTTCGCAAGCCATGGTTGTAAGCCCCACGTATTTTGGGACAAGCCTACTGCAAACATTCGCGCACATTTCCTGATTCAGAACTATCCCAAGGAAATTTCGTTACTAAAAATGCCAGTAATCCAGAAATCGAACTTATGCATTAAACATTCTCGCAAACTTATACCGCGGGACTACGTGGCAGTCACATACCTAGACCATAGGGCTAGATATTTTATTAATAATTTAGCAGGAATCAGGCTAATAAATAGTGAAAATATTGGAATGATATTATCGGATTAATATCAATAACAGTCTGATACATTTTATGATTGATATAAAAAGTTTCATAACCTGATACGATAATGTGGTGGTTTATTGTGCGTTAATATGGGCAATAACTAATACGGTTGGGCTTTATCACCGTACCGGTGATCGCAAGTGACCGCACCCTGTCAGAGCCACGCGTGACCGAAAACCACCAAGTAATGCTATGTCATTTCATGCCTCGAAATCTGTGACGAATGACACGTGCACTGCACAACACACAACCCTCGACTCATCCAAATAATAACAATGCATCATAATTACTCTATAATCCAAACATTGATGATGTCATCTCCATACATATTATGTTGTTGTTGTGTTGCGTTTAAAACAAAATAAACAAAATTTATGTGAACTAGTTTATTGATAGTGTTCTGTAATTATTGGCATACCACTAAATATTTATTGGCATTTTGTAACAAATTACATAATTATTCTGTACTAGCATTCAGGACCGGCTCTGCCCGGTGGATATGAATATCGAAACAATGTATTTATCAATTTCTGTAATTATTGGCAATACCATTGAAATTAAACTACTATATACGGATTTTATCGCGTTGTTTATTTTACACTTTAATACATAATTTTAAAAACTGTTAAACTGTAAAATTAAATCGAATCTAAATAGTTTTAATAGTTTTAATAGTAATTTAATTAGCTTAAAAATTAGTAAAATTTAAATGTAACAGATTTCAAAATTATGTAATAAAGTGTCAAATAAACAACGCGATAAAATCCGTATATAGTAGTTTAATTTCAATGAATAATATTCGCGTAAACAGAAGACAATATTATATTGGCAATACCACTTAATATATTTTGCCATTTTCTACTTTCGCGACGAGCTCCATCAAGGGACTATTAAAATTATGAAAATAAGTATAACAAGTATAAACATTTTTCTAGCAAAACATAACGTTAAAAAGGTTATTATTCCGTAAAATATAGAATTTCATAACCCACCACCTTTTGGTAACCTATATGATAATTCAAGTAGTCTCACTCATAGCCTACCTGCATGCTAGATTTTATAAAATCGATACTCACCGAGTGATGTGACTGTGATATTTAGTTTCTTATTGTCTTTACTTAGCTGCCATAGTTACACAGGGTCACAGGTATTGAAATAATAATAAGAAATGCAGTATTAATAGGTTTAGCTTTTGCAGTGTGTCCAGGTTAACTCCAAAACTCATGTAATAGTAGAAACGCCTAGCTAAGCCACAGCCTCGACAGCCATTAGCGGGGCTTACATTTCCATGCTATGAGTACAGAATGTAGACTCCAAATTATATCTGATATAAAAATAGGTATTTACTGTAAATAAAATTAATACACAAGTTGTACTCAGTCTATTCGAACCTATACAAAAGGCTTGCCACCTATTACGTGGGACCTCAGAATATAGATGACTAGAATATAGGCAACAATAAGCACTAAAGGCTACGGGACCAACAAACAACTTTTAGTTGTAGTTTCACCACGACAGTGTTTGAAGGACGGTAATGTTTATCGAAAAGATGTGTGTCTATTTCTTCACACACTGTAGCCTAAGGGGCTTCATGGATTTAAATTAATGGAGTATCGTTAAATTAGTTTTAGGGTAGTTGTGAGTGACTAAGTTTAATGTTATCTTAGAGAAAATAAATATGGTTGCCATTAACGTTATTTCTGCAGCCGTCATTATTGTATTTTATATCATTTAAAAAGAGGAACTAGTTTAGTAAACCATTTATTCTATTACGTATGTATATTCAGTTTGAATTTATTTTGTTATATAAAACATTCGTTGTATAATTCCGGCAAATGTTGTAAATTGCTATATAAATAATGAAGTAAGAGTAACATAAGTTTATTAGCATTCACATTAGTAAACAATACAGGTCACTTAAAGTACCTACTTAGTTACTACGTTACTTACTAGAATTTAATGATTGTGTAAAATTGTTAAACATGTTCTAAACCAAGGTAATTGTACATTGGATGGAAAAAGTGTTATTTATTGCGAGTTTCGCGGAAACTGACGATGCAATTACAAAGTGCAATAAAACGCAAACATAACATGCTACGCAACGACGTAATCAATATGACCTATTTGTTACAATTTCACCGATTCAAGGAAGGAAAATTCAACGTCAAGTAGGGGCTTCCTTTTCCAAGATATTAAGGTTGGTGTGTTTTGTAAGAAACTAAACAAAATATAATAGAGTGGAGGCTCTAAATGCTTGGCTGGGCGGATGGCGGACTGACGGGCGCTGCCGAGATGGGCGGTATTAGTTTTCGCCACATTGAACACGTTGTGGGATCCAACTTATTAGGAAATGTGATCATGCGAATAATACTCGCTTCATACGTTTTATTGCGTTAGGGTATTGGTTTTTCACGATACTGTTCGTTATATTTCAAAATTAATATCTCTAGACGTCAACGCAAAAAAAAAATATTTCGATTTTCCAGCTAGCGATTTTTGTTGATCCGTAAAGACAGAAAGCTCTCAAGGCGGGTAAGATATTGTGCAGAATATTTATAAAATAAATGGCCATGGCGAATTTATAACTAACTAAAGAAATATAAACGATTTACTTATTATTGAGTAGTCTTTTGATGCTGGTTCTCAACGTTTTCTTATCACATGGAAAGAACATCTAAGTACGAGGGCGACGTATACAACAGATGGTTTCGTATTTCGACAACGTCTCGCTGATTCTGATTATGTAGATTCCTTTACAGAGAAGATTTTACGCAAACATACGAATGAAGATCGAATCAGATATGCATGGGATCAGTTTCTTATCCTTGGGAAAATATGGAAAGATATTCCGTAAATAAACTTAAAAAGAACATATTTTGGCATGCCGATTTTCTTCGTCTTTTGTCAACATTGAACAGTTTCATAGATAGTACGCTCATAAAATATGTTATATGCCACTGTTCCACTTTGAATAATATATCACGCCTGAAACGTAAAAGAGAAATTGAACGGTTCTTGAAAATATTGTAAAAATATCGCCATTTCATCTTGTTCAACATTATCATGGATACAAAGAGTTCCAGATTCATTTTGATAAAAAGACTACAAACACCTGTTGAATTTCAGTATATTCCGAGTGGTGTTTTAAAAAGTTATTAGTGCCTTAGTGCTCAAGTGGCAGTGAGGCCACAAGGAGTCCACCTCAAATCCAATCGAGTAAAGTGCGCGGTGTCTTGGCGTCTCCGCGGAGTTATTTAGCAGAAACGTTTCGGTTGTTGACAGCAGTTGCGGTATCAGCTATTGCAATATTGATTGCCTTCTATCATTCAACTGTGTCAACACACACGCCATAACATAGATAGTTTTAAACTGTTCCACACAACATCACTAATGCCGCATTAAGAATTCAGATAGATAACACAATTGCTGTTAGGCTACCTATGTGCTTTGTCGCTATTTGTTGGCTGTACGTAAAGAGAAACAAAAGTTAAACTATAATGTGTTCTCACAAGTAACTAATGGATGGTAAGTTTCTGTAGGTACTTAAGAGGCCAATTCTTGAGGCCAGACTACTTTCTGAGTACACATTAGCGGGTGCCGGCGGGTGCTTTCTTGGCTAAATCTTAACTATCTACTTAAGTCAGTGTCAGGTTGAACTTGCGAACGAATTGAATAAGCCTCTCGCTCGCTCCTCCCTTCCCTTTATCTGCTTTCATTACATGAGCTTCACTCTGAAATTCGGTTCAATTACTTCGTAATTTGGTGAATTGACGTGGCATTTTGTCAGCTTCCCGCGTGTTATGTTTAGATCTAGTAATTTTCCTTCCACCTATTATGTTCTTTTTTCTAATTACAACAAAGAAATATTATTTTCAGTTTGATTATTTATCATATGTGTAATACAAAATATATATTTGTCGAATTTTGCGTAAAATAAACAAGATTTGAAATTGATATTAATAAGTATTACAACTGCAATAGTATAACATGTAGCTAAACCTATTGAGTCGCAGCGGCATACCGGCGGCCAGACACAATAGGTTTTCAATTATGCCTGGTATTTCAACAATTTACAGGCTAAGGACCTTTCTACTGTAGACACGTGGCTTTATAAATGAGTAGATTGTGCCCACGGCTTCGCTCGCGTAAATGTAGGTTAAATTAGGTTAGTATAGTAACAGTAAGACTACGGCGCTGCACACACTCGTGGAGTGCCCAGCTTGGGAGGAGCAGCGCCGGTCGTTAACCGGGGCACTGGGTGTCCAAATCCTCTCGCTGCCGGCAAAGGTATTGTCCATGGTCCGGAGCGAGCGTGCATGGGAGGCCGCCGTCACCTTCTGCGAGGCAGTGATGTCCGCGAAGGAGGCGGCGGAACGGGAGAGGGAGCTGGTCTCTCCCCACCCAAACCGCAGGAGACGTCCAGGGCGCCGCCGTAGGGCGCGGGCGGGTGACCTTCAGCCACCCTAGGGGGCAGCCTGTGGGCGGTGGACTTGGGCAGTCTGCCGCCCGAGCAGCACAGGCCCGAGAGAAGGGCATAGGCGTTCCGCGCGCCCCCCTCCGTAGAGGGGAGGGCTGTACCATCTGGTCCTCCCCCAAACAGCTGGGGCCCGCCTAGTTACGTGGCGGGCCAAGATCTGTCGGTGTCGCGGTGAATGCAAGCGCGAATCCCGTGGCACCGACACTGGGTACTGGAGGAACGTCGTCAGGGGTTTAGTGGGTATGGGGCCGGCTTCTCTGGCTCGAGTCCCACACACCCGCGCCCTGCCCGGGCGCAAAGCGAGCGTAAGAGCATACCTGAGAAGTTAAAAAAAAAAAAGAAAGTTACTGTAGGGCACGCTGCAATAGCGGCGGTAAGTTCGATCTTGGAGGAGTGGCTAAAGCGGCCCCATGGCGCCCTGACTTTCCGGCTGAGGACCTGCTCACCGGGCATGCATGCTTCGGAAGCTACTTGTGTCGTATAGGCCGGGAGAAGACGTCTTGTTGTCACCACTGTGGTGACGGTCCCGAGGATACGGCGCTGCACACACTTGTGGAGTGCCCAGCTTGGGAGGAGCAGCGCCGGTCGTTAACCGGGGCACTGGGTGTCCAAATCCTCTCGCTGCTGGAAATGGTTTAGGCCATGATCTGGAGCGAGGGTGCATGGGAGGCCGCCGTCACCTTCTGCGAGGCAGTGATGTCCGCGAAGGAGGCGGCGGAACGGGAGAGGGAGCTGGTCTCTCCCCACCAAAACCGCAGGAGACGTCCAGGGCGCCGCCGTAGGACGCGCACAGACCTCCAGCCACCCTAAGGGGCTGCTTGCGGGCGGTCGACTAGGGCAGTCTGCCGCCCGAGCAGCACAAGCCCGAGGGAGGAGCATAAGCGTTCCGCGCGCCCCCCTCAGTGGAGGGGAGGGCTGTACCCCTGGTCTTCCCCCAAACAGCTAGTGCCCCCATAGTCACGTGGCGGGCCAAGACCTATCGGTGTCGCGGTGAATGCTAGCGCGAATTCCGTGGCACCGGTAGGTACTGGAGGAACGTCGTCAGGGGTTTAGTGGGTATGGGGCCGGTTTCTCTGGCTCGAGTCCCACACACCCGCGCCCTGCCCGGGCGCGGAGGGAGCGTAAAAGCATTCCCCTAAAGGTAAAAAAAAATTTGTAACATCACTTTTTTCTGGATGAAAGGTACTGTATGCATATATATACCTTTTCTGTTTACTTGAAAACGTATATGCGAAATTTCATGATGACCGATCGAGTAGTAAAGGCGTGAAAGCGTAACAAACAAATAAACAAACTCACTTTCGCATTTATATTATTAGTTAGGAAGGAAGGAAATTAGAATTTATTTGTACGCTTTTACATTGTATATAGTATTTTACATTGTATATAGTATTTTACATTGTATATAGTATTTTACATTGTATAAAGCGAATTCTTCGTTTTTATTTTATATTACAGCTGAATAGATAGGCAGAATAATTACTCATACAATTAGTTTTAATGTGCCGTTCATGACAGATTCGTTCGACGGCGGTGGCGTTGCAATATCGCACCATAAATGCTTTATTACACAAGTGTTGTCAATTTCGGCGAAGGTTCACTTCCGTAAATTACTGACCAATGAAATGCCAGTATGACGCGTCTCTCCCTCGGCGTAATAATATAGAACACGGTGGTGTCCTCGTAAAAATATGTTTAATGACGTCATAAAGATTCGATATGTTCGCGCGGCGTTGCGCTGAAAGCCTGCTCTCGCAAAAGTATACATTATATGTATCTATAAATCCGTGAGTGTTCCATTTATTACCTACCCACCATGGCTTTATCGATACTAACGTTACTGTCACATTAAATATTTATTGTTTACCTACGTACTACTATTGTGTATGTATGATAAAGAGACCTCAACTAACTGCGAAAATTGTAAAATTCTATAAGTTAGCAGCATTTGTCCAGTGACTTGTGTGTACTTAGTAGTTCGTTCATTATACGTAAATAGAGATTGTTCGAATGAATCATAATATAAAGTTAGAATATAATAACTACAATAGAAGTTTCACAAAGGCAAATTTTCTCATTGAATTGTGTCGAAATTTCCCGCGCGCCTCGACGCTTGCGTCCCCCTCCCTGCTCCACCTGCCGCGCCGCCCGCCGCCCGCGCCGATCCGTCTCCTCGATGCTATTAACCGCAAGTTTCGTTATTAGCGACTGTGTTGGAAAGTTATAAGGGAATCACCTTCATTTAAGTTGAGATTAAATTCTTACCGTGGCTGAATAACCGCGCCCCATTAGTTTTGTTCGAGATTCTAAATGTACAACAATATGTAGGTATGCATACGCTACGCATGTGTAAGTAATTTAATCCGGTAAATGTAGAGGAAACATAGCGCCATCTTGTATAATACACTATATTAAAGAGTCTGAAATATAATTACATATAAAAAGCCTAATTATCATGAATTTATTATTATCATTGATAGCCTAATTATTTGGTTGTAATAATACTACGAGAGCGGACATATTATGTCGTTCTAACAAGTTTATATATAAAAGAAAATGTATCAGTGTAGAATTCAATTATGGTTATTACTTACTTATAGACTTATAGTAACGTTAATAAAATAACAATTTACTTCGGTAAAATAAATACAAGAAAGTGACGGTAAACAATAAATTAGACACAAACTTTGTGAAAACTCGGTACAATCTTCAAAGGCCGTAATTTAAGCCGAAATAAGCAAAATTACACTGGCATTGTCGGCTTCTCAACAACGTTACGTTAAAGCGTTTCCACAAACGTTTCTTACAAATTAAATTTAATATTTTAACATTATCAAGAATAATATTTATATATAAAGTTACGATATTAGTCGGATGCAGCGTTTTACATAATTTGTATGGAAATCTCGTAGTGGCCGGCCGCGGTAAAGCTGATGTCCTCCCGGCCTTTGGTATTCAGGGCGCGAGCCATGTAGGGAAATTAAGGTAGGCCACAACGGACATGTGGACTTTGATTCCGTGCCGATTTTTATATGTAAAAATAGCGGCGCCCTCATATGGTATTCATAAAGGTTCGCCGCACAAGACACTTTACCGGGACGCATTTTGTAAGTTTTGCTATCGTCGTTTATATTCCACAATATCTATTCAGTACGTACCCTTTTTAATAAAATAAAATTGTTACAAATAAATAATAATACAAGATGTGTAGTAAAGTCGGTACAAAATAGAATAGCTCCTTAAACAAAATTATACAGGAGCGTTTATAAATTATTTGTTTGAGGAGTTTATAGTAACATAGTAAATTGGAGCTTATTAGATAGACTGAAATTAAACTACTTTATACGGCATTTAGTAGTACTAGTTTAATAGTTTCAAAATTATGTATTATATAATAGTCTTTTAAAATAAAAAATGCGTTCATATCTTTATAAAGTAGTTTTATCTTAATGTATAAGTATAAAATGTAACATTCGCGTAAGCGTAAGACAGTATTATTAGTAAAGACAAGATATTTATAATAAAGGCAGCGTATTGGTACACAAGTAAATAGTTCGCTAATACATAACAGTAATACGTGTACAAGCGAGTGTGAGTTTAAGTTGGCACACCTAGTTTTATTAGTCGGTAGTGTCCATTAGGTAACAAAGCAGCGACATTAATGGTTAGTGATTAATGAGTTGACTCGTTAGGTTTCTTGTTTGAACAATAATTACTTAGTGTGGAGCTAAATCAGTGTGGAAGGAACATTTTTGTCGCTTCGCGTCGTCGCCCGGAAGCACTTTCATTCCATCATAACTTTCCAAACTTATCTTAGTTAGAGCAATCAATTTTCATTTTCCGCCGATTACGAAATATCTTTCAGAGTTAGAACATAGTGTTGATATGTTGTTACCAATATCTTATATTGATTAATTGTTAAATTATATATCTTTATTTTCAATTTGCAAGCTATAAAAAGTAAATTGTTCAGTAATTTATTTAAAGTGGAGTAACTAATCAAAATTTTAATAATTCATGCTCTCATTTTTTAGAGAGACAACTGCCGGTAATTATAAGTAAATCACGTGTCGCGAGTAAATTTACAAACATTCAAACAACGACACAAAGAACTCGCAGATTTGAAACAACCGTTTCGGGACTACACGAATTTTGTTCCGCGTGGGATTCAAACTAAAAATACTCGGTGTACAGTGGCGAGGCGATCACTTAAAAAATTTGGTATAAATGTATGAGCTAAGCGACTTTTGAAATATTTATGAGATTTTCCGCTTCCACTTAGTGACAAGAATAGAAAAGGGTATATTAAGCTGGTTTAGGCATGTAGAAAGAATGGACGAGAAAAGACTGACTAAGAAAGTTTATAAGGTTAGTGTGAATGGGCGAACGTTTCTTGATCAGATCGGAGACGTTCTGGACAAAGGCCAGGTCACGAACACTTTCAATCGGCGAGCGTGTATGTGATGTGATGAAAGTGAATGAAGCCAAAGAAGTGTGTCAGGATCGTAGCAAATGGAACTCTGTAGTCTCTGCCTACCCGTCTGGGAAACAGGCGTGAATCTATGTATGTATGAAAGTCTATCAGGGTCACTTATAACCATTCATTGATATTGTACGTGCTCTGAGTAACTTACAGTAGTACATTGCTCAGTTGGTATCAACTTCAGTACACGAGTACTTGTACTGGATAGGAGTAGAGACCGCAACTGGGCAATCGAAGTGTAAGATGCCCTCTGACTGGAGAGGCAAATTACGCAAACTGATTGGCAACAATTAGCAACTGAAGTCAAAAATTTGCCATGGGGTGACCTATGTCCACCAGTAAACAGACCAGGTTACATTTATTTACGTTTTTGTACAGATTAAACATAGTTTTCATGTGAATTTAATAAAATTAGTAGCCTAATAAACTAAAATAGAAATGTCTTTATAAAATGTAATGTTTTTTTATAAAACGTTTATATTATATTAAATAAAAATCTATAAGGTATTATTTATTATTATTACAACAAAACTATACTAGTACAAGTCACTTTACACGTATATATAAACTCTTGCTTCCTACTTGTTACCAACTTGTTACAAAAAGATTAAGCCGAAAATATCATTCGTGTCATGGAAAAAATATCAACACTAATGCTAAGAGTATTACAGACAATTTCAAAGAGGGTCGTTCATTCCTGTCTAAGGGTACGGCATAAATTAATAATGAAACATCGCATCTTATGTAATGAATAACGGGGATCCGCCAGATTTGTTTTCATTTCTTCCGCTCAAGACACGTATTTACATATTATACAAACGGAAGACCTACGTAATACATTTGCACGATGATAAACAGAACGGAACAAGGGAAGTTATAATTTACAGTATTTAAAGGTGAGGCGTACGAGCCTCGGCCATATCAGCATACCGTTACACAAAGAATTTGTCGAAAATACCGACATACATTTGGAAATAATGTTACCTAATATATCATAAATAAAGATGGTGAATGCAATAGTTTTAGGCAATGATGGCGGTGTTTTAAGGTCATATTGGATTTATAAATTCATTATATCATTAAAATACCAATTATTTTAATTTAACGCATTATAACAAAAATCAAATTATTGGATTTTATTATTATGTTTCATTAACAATTTAGTGCACCAAAGTTACCTTTTATCGTCATCTTCATTGAATCTCTTTAACTTTACAACAATAACAAAACAAACAATTAATTTAACTCTAAAAAGAGTAATTTAAAACCACGAACAAATCAGTGCTGATGTCAAATATATTGATAAAAATATTTTGCATCTAATTAGTGTCTGTGAAAGTAACAACCACAGGCTATGTTGCATGTCAATTAAAATTGTAGAGTAACAATATTTAGAAATTAATTAAAACGTTTAAGTAATATATACCTAAAATCACTACAAAGCTTCTTTAAAATCAATATTGAGTAAAGCGCCCTCCAAAAACCGTTCATATATGTACATATATCTTTCCACAAAAGAATGGCTACTCACATAAACATCAGTCAGGAACTAGGATAACAAAGTAAATAATTCATTAGATCACGGCGACAACACGGAGTACAATCAGAGCGACTGACAAAAACGGTTTCCAATAAAATGTATGGTATCTCGTCGAGGCGTAGGAGTGGCGAGTGAACACGGTCTTCGGTCTAACATCCATCATGCTCAGAGTCCGCAGTCGGCAGATTGATCGGCGGCGCCGGCCGCACGCCCATACCGGCGCAAATATAGTGCCGAGGAGCGGGAAACACTGAGACAAAAATGGTGAGCAAATGCGCTGTCGATATCGTGACAGAAGGATTGATAGTAGAGCGCGCGGCTCTCGCACTAAGGCTCCCACACTCGCCTCGTCTTCCACAAAAAACTAATGCGCGCTAGTGGTCAGCATCGTCCCACTGTTTTCACTCAAAGTATATATAACATACTTAAGTATAGCTTAAGTATGTTATATATACTTTGAGTACACACAGTATTTATTACATTCATCTTTTCTACATTTGAGTCCATAGGATATCATATTAATAAAAGCAGATTATATTAATTTTTGCTGCACATATCGCAGGTGCCTCTGTTGTTTTATTAAATATATTGTATTGGAATTTGTTGCCCATAAACTAACTTTAGACTCTATTATTTGGTGTACATACTAAGTAAGTTAAAGCAAAGTGTTCAAAGTACAAAATTAAGTTCCTAAGCATAAAATCATATTTGACCAATTACATATTTCTTTGAAATGCAATTATCAATTATACTTCTATTTGCGATTGTAAGTGCCAGTAATTGTATTCATACTATGAATCCCTAGATCAAAGGATGATTTGTATAATACTAATAGTTCTAAGCTATGCTAACAACAATAATAGTTATTTAAGATTATTATCATGTCAATTAAATCTTATCGTAGCATTTACGTACACTCGATTTGGTAAGCGGCTATTTTAACTTATAACAGCAATTTCAATTTAGTACTGGATGATAGACTACACTTATGATGCAGTCTGCTGATGGTGCAGCGGTTTAAGTGGGATCTTGCCACAGCAAATACGCTGAATGCAGTGGATTCGATATCCACACAGTGCACACACTAAAGTGTATGTGGTCCAAAATAATTATTCGGTGCTTGGTTGTTCTTTATTTCGGACGATGAATGAAAGATATCCTGTGTAGCGTATAAGGCTAATAATTGATACAAAAAAAATATAATGAGTCTATGTGGGTTCGTTATTTCAATATATGTAAAGTCCCACGTGACAAAGGGATTATCCGTTCTGCGAGAAATTATCATTAAAATATTATGTAGCTCAGAAGGAACACTTATGATCGTCGAAGTTTAGCTATTGGTGAGTTTAGATTTTACAACAGCAATGAGGTTTAATACACGCATGCCATCTTTCGAAGATTTATAATGCACGGTATCGGCAACAATTCAATTTCATTACTAATAGACTGCACGGTTGGCGTAGGGATTTAAGTGGACGCCTCACCACTGCCACTGCGCCGAGTGTTGTGGGTTCGAATCCCACACGGAAAAAATCTATGTGATCCATAAATGGTTGTTCCAAATCTGGATGTTCTTTGCGTCCGTTGTTTGAATATAATATAATATATAATATTCTACATATATAATATTCTACCACATACACACAACACCATCTAGCCCAAACTAAGCAGAGCTTGTACTATGGGTACTAGACAATGGATAAACATACATATATACATTTTTTTTGTAAATACATACATATTATACATAGAAACACCCAGACCAAGACAAACATCCATGTTCATGCACACAAATGTTTGACTTGTGCGGGATTCGAACCCGCGATCTCAGGAGTGGCAGTCGGTTACACTAACCACTACGCCATGGAGACAGACGACACAGGAATAATTCCTAGGGCGGGAATTGTCTTTAAAAATAATATTTATAGACTATAAAGTAGTGTCTTAAAGAAAAAAAAACACCTAAATAGGATCTGTCTAGTTATTTCACTTCATTAAGCCTCATAAGTACGTAGACATATTCATTATAAGATGTGATTGTTACAGAGTTCGTGATGTCGGAGGGGGGCGCAGGAGGTGGCAATTATCCCGCTAGGTCGCCCATTTCCAGCTCGACGACTGGTCACTCCAGCTCCAGTCATCACAGGTACCATTTATTCTAAACAATTTAAAAATGACACGTATAATTATTATCCTATGCTTATTTTGCCGCCGAAGAACAAAACTTATAATCTGGTTTAGCTATGACTGACCAATATTCAAACATTTGTTGGGATATTTAACAGTGCTATGGAAAAGACTATTCTAAAATCATTTATTAGGATATCTGATAGTCCCTTATTAAGGCACTGATGTCGGATAACCACCTAACATTCGTCTGTAGTTCCATCGCATAACCTATCTGAATGTTTATTGTCCTGTATTGTTATTCGTTGACCCACCAAAGACAGGTCAGGCAAAATCTAAATATACCTCAAACATTCTCCAATTTAATGCTTAAAATATTTAGGGTAATATAAATACCATACAATAGACACAAACAATACGTAACATTAAAAAAAATGAACACATAAACAAGTTGTGCTTGTAACTGTCACTTGCTCTTCTGGGCCATATGTTTTATTATGTATAATCATTAGAACATTAGATTGGTCAAATATTATTGACATTTAGGTACCTACTCTCTTAGGCCCTCTTTAAAACCAAAACAAAGTCGCGTAGCAATCAGCCCCTGCCGTACTAATTCGATTACATTGACAAGGTTAAAACAGCCCATAAAAATGCTCAATACTTTAACAAAAGCTTTTACGTAATAAAGTCGCCGAGTATGCACATAAAAGCCCACAAATTTAATAAAAGCATTTTTCGCTATAGAGTGCCCTATCCTGAAAACCTTTTATTAATGCACTTATATTCTAAAATTTTCCTTTGAGTCGCCCTACAAAATTAATCTTAGCTCTCATCAAAAGGATCGAAAATACTCTGCATTCCTACCGCGCACTGAATGAAGGAGCCATACTCCGCAGACAACGCAACGAGACAATTTGACGTGTCAAATTCAATAAGGGACTCTAGTGTGGTTTGTAATTAAATATAATCGCTATAGCCCTTAAATTCTTTGAAAAGAGAATCTTGCAGCTAATAAAATATTGATGAAACCACCCGGTCGCCGCGCCGCGCCGGTCGCGAACCAGTAAAAGTGCTTGTGACGGTCCACATTAATTTAAACTTATCCGCAAGAAAATACTTTAAACTTTAGAATCGAGAATGTACTCTAATTTACATTTTTAATCGTAGTTTTGTGTACTTCGTTTTATTTAGCACTAAGCCAGGGAAATTAGTGGCTAACTTAATCGCGGTAGACATTACTTAAACTCGTTTGACATTTTAATTACGTAATTTGTTCTAATTAATATGACCTGCTCTTCAATATACGATTTAGGGAATCTGTTTTCTTTATAATGATTTTAGTTATAAACTATTTTAACAAAGACATTGGTTAAGTAAACATTTTGTAATTCAAAGTGTAATCGACAAAATTTCGTCAATCAACACAGTTATTACAAATTAATGACAGTCAGTAAAGAGAATGCCATTGTTAATTCAACATAGAAGACTTTCTATGTATTAATTATTACTTGTTAACGATACCATCGTCGTTGCATGTCGTTTTGATTTTATTATTATTTTATCCCTTACAGACCCAAAGAATAACCAAACGAAGTTTATAGAAATAAAGTAGTAATTGGAGCTATTTGAATTTTGAGACCCTAAGTAGGCAGTTATTTTAATATTTCAGTAATTTCAGGCCGCCATCTTGCTTTTTCAGGTGGCGTACAATTGTATTAACTTGGGCCTATTTGATCCACCGTCATAATTGTGATACTCACAATCGTGTTGAGCTGGCCTATATTACATGGGCGGCAAAATAGTCACGGACGTGGGTCTTGATTTTTTATTTATAACAATAGTGCTATTTAAAATAGGTAATTTCAATAAATTAAAGTCACCAAAAGTATGCAATAATCTTTATTAAAATATTATCAAAAATCAAGTAATCATAAACTACAAATTCTATAAAACATCAGTCTGTTAGTTACCGAGCCTCTTTTTCTAGCTAATCTTAATACAATTAAAGGCCCTAATTCGATATACCTGTCCGGTAAATCTGTTGTTGCACCCTGGTAGATCCCGAAGTCCAGCACCAATCCTTGTGGAGTCGTCACAAGAGAGTTTTTAAATCTACTGGTCGAGGTTTGTTGGGTACGTACTGCTTTTCAGATGTTATGCCCGTAAAAGGAATAATTTTTTTCATCGATAGTGGATCTGTAGATTGTGCTTGGCAGCTGAAGGCAACGGTTTCTTACAGCATCTATAACTGGCTGTATTTTGCAAAGCTTGTAAGCTTTTTTCTGTTCGTCATTTACGTTGTTGTAATGTGCAACGTGCAGATTTACTCGCAATAGAAAAAGACGCTCGCAAGACATGGCATTAACTATCGGATCATTCTTAAATTTTTGATTGCAGTACATCTTCATAATGCTCATCATACCATGTACATCTTCATAATGCTCATCATACCATGGAACTCTAAATAACTTTTCTTTTAACGCTTGGAGTACAATGTTGCCGCATAGGCAGTCTTTTTTCGGCTTTGTAATATTGAGAAGTAGCATTAGCAAATCGCTCAAAGAGATCTGTAAAGTAAGCTTCAAAGTATTCAGCTGGTGATTTAGGATCTGGTAACTCTTCAGGCAATTCTTCAGGCAATTCTTTGCTGCGGAACCTTTTCTATAGCCATTCGCTTGAAATTTGGGGCTGGAGATCTGGCATTGCCTGTTCGTTCTCTTGATCTGACTCGGAGTCATTGGAAGAATACTAGTCTTCAAAGGGACAAAATAGCTCGTCATTCTCGTCATCAATGTCTTTTAAATCGGATTACTCCAACAATTCCTCAATTTCGTCCTCATTGATCACATTCCACCGACTGGTTATTCTGCCGACTTTATATGCTTTGGCCCGGTACGATACAATTGTGACGGTTTTTTTTAGACATTGATTTTAATCAGAAATACCTAAAACAATACAGATATTTACTCGTATTTAGATAATTATATTCACTATTTAATATATTTAACAATAACATTTAATGGAATAATTATCTACGTGACAAAATGTATACTCACACGCCGGCTGGCCGTTGCTCGCGTCGAGACGAAAATTATCGAGTTCAAACTTGAATCACGCGAGGTAAGCTACTTATCTCGCTCACTCTAATGAAAGAGCATACGTGTCACAATCGTACGGTGTTAGGCCCGTTTAGATATTCATAAAATCACTAGATTTTTTTTGCTCAAAACAAACATCACGATCGTGTTCGCCGGGTCTGAAAGGGTTAAGTTTTTGAACTTGTCATATTTGAATAAAATTCATCCAACAGCACAAAATATTGTTAAGACTTTAAGGAAGAAGAGGTCCTTTCCAATTTGGATGTATTTTTTATGAACTTCACGTCATATTTACAGAATTTCTCAACTGATTTGTTTTGAAAAACTCTTTAAGTGTGGTCCTACGGAGGAGATATGTAAGAAAACTTCCTATCGGTTAGCAACAAACTACCAACGAAAAGTGTTTTGCGAATGCATATGTCTATATAACAAATCGCTATAGTTGAAATGTGTATACATGTTTATATATATTATCACGTTTGTTTTATTTTACTTTTCTTAATTTTATTTGAGTATCAAGCAGATACCAGATCACAATCAGAACAGATCCATGATAGTTCCCACGAGCAATAATTTTAATTTTTTAGTGATATTACTTAAATAAACTCTGTTAGATATATAAATAGATATACTTATCAGAATCTCTAGTTCCATGCGGAGGAGAATTAATGGGTAGTTTATAGGACTACTTGGATATCCATTTAGCTACGAAGAATGTAAAATATATACTTTTAAATAAATTGGTATGATCCGACTTCAAAAACAATTAAAAGGCAAGGAAGAAAACTTACTAATATTGTATTAGAAAGATAAAAAGGCCACACCACTATGTACATTATTATCTAATTATTATATTTTACTAACAAAAATTACTTTTGTGTAAAAAATTATAAGCAATTTATGAGACAATGTTTATGTGGGTTTATTAGCCATTAAATACATCAATATTGTTACATAAAAAAAAATTGATAATGTTATTTGAACATGTAGGTACTTTACGAGATAAATAAAGCGCAAAGAAAAATAACAGCGTTTGGCATGCGGCAGCGGTGCCGTAGGGCGCGATGGGGCGGGGAAAGGGTGCATATCACTAGCAGGTCTCTTTCTCTCTACTTATAACTATTATATTTTTATAAATAAAGCAGTTTGTACTTTATTTATTTTATAAGTAGTCTGTATTCGCAATTTCAACAGCGTAAATGCTACAAGCACACATGCCTAGAAAAAGGGACGTGGGGTCTTTGTGTGTCAAGTTTCATTCAAATTCATTAAACGGTTTATGTAAAGAAAAATCTTTACAAACATTGTTATAGTATTACGCTTGAATTTTACACAATGCATCACAATTTAAGACATTTTTTAAGCAGTTAAACCGAATCAGAAAGTCCTTATGGTTTATGTCAAAATCAGTTTTAAAGAAATTTGGATATGGATAGCTTAAACTCTCAAAACTCATACAATAAATACTTGCAAGATACTTTTAATAACCGCATAAAATAACCTATAACAGCTATTACTTTCTTCCTTTTTAAAAGATTCCTAGCCCCGTGGGTAGTGCAATAAGTGGGATTCGATCTATTCTCGATCGCTAGTCCAGTGCTTTATCCATTGGACTTCCTTATTAATATAGAGTCAGTTACTGTTTTAAATCATGAATTGCTTTACAGCTAATACCGAGAGCTAAACTTATAAAGGAAGCTAAAGCCAAATCAAGACTAAATAGCAGCAACTTGGCAAATGCATACATAGTGAATGCCCGTGTGGATATGGAACGCGATTCTCCCTTAAAGCGTCACGATTTTATATAATTAACGTTTAGCTTACCTGGCACTGTATATACTCTAGAGTTAAGTAGAAGTACTATAAAGTCTTCTAAACTCATTTTTATATTTGGAACTAAACTGCTAAGGCAGAGAGAGATAGTGAAAAAGGTAAGAGCGCTCTTAGCTGCTGTTTCGGTAGGTACTCTAGGTGGTCGGACGTCGGCCGTCGCCACACACCGGCACATAGCTTCCGGCGTTATCCGAATACATTAGCCACGATATACGTGCTCTGACTCAGCGAATGTTCGTTCATTAGGTTCCTCCCGTGAGGTTTCTGATGCTCTGACCTGCTTACCTCTGCAATGACCGGAGGGCAGGTAAAGTTACACGTTTAAGCTAGATTCTAAATCAATAATTCCATTTATTACTCAAGTATATTTATATAAAGACATTCCATTTTAATTTTCTTAAGGCGAAGCGGAAAGAAAATGCACACAAACGAGGAATTTTATATCTATATATAAAATACCGCGTTTGTGTGCATTCTCTTTTGCGAATTTGTTCATTTGCCGATATGAAATTAATAAAAATAAAAGTTATGTATTCCAAATGCTTGTCGTGAGTTTTAAGTTGTACTCAAAACCATTTATAAATACGTACCTACCTTTCATAAGTTTGTATATTTCTTTCGGAAAATAAAAATAAATAAGGATTTTAAACGAAAACATGTCGAGTAACGTTTCATTTAATCAACCGTTGTTTCTCTCTGAATAATGAATCTAGTGCAAAAAATATCACATATCATTCATATCTACCACAGCTATGTTCATTATTTTTGTTTATCTTAATAATTGAATTATTAAAAGGGCTAGGATTTAACGCAGTTATACTGCTCTATTTAAACGTCCAGCCAGAAACATATCTCTAATGTCTTTGCATCCAACAATCAAATTTAACGAACCTAATAAAATAAATAAAAACATTCAGAAATAACCAAAGGTTTCCTCGCATTAACTTTTACCAATATTTAATTTTAAAAATACGGTTTAGTTATAGAGGAGGAAACAGGGAATACGCGATTCAGATAGTTTTAGAGGTACTATTAGTACAAATTGTACTTGTCTCTTTTCTATATTGCTATTTCGTTCGGGGACAGCGCGATAATTTTCATTAAATGTCTGATGCTGGTATATCCTATAATCATTTTAAAATCTATACTAATATTATAAAGCTGAAGAGTTTGTTTGTTTGTTTGAACTCGCTAATCTCAGGAACTACTAGTCCGAATAGAAAAAATATTTTAGTGTTGGATAGCTCATTTATTGAGAAAGGCTATAGGCTATATAATATAATGCTAAGACATACGGGTGCGGCGCAGTAATTATAAACGCGGGTGAAACCGCGGGCACATCTAGTATGTTATAGATCATCTAAAAATGTACAGGGCTTTATATTAAATAAGCATTAAGTTTGACGCGTGAGTACGAAAGTCAAAAAGTTTGGCAAAGCATGACGTGTTACATACACAATCACTAAAGCCTACAAAAATACATATAAGCGTTGTTTGTGTTATTAAAGAACTTGTGTATTGTTTGGTTTAGTAACTTACTGTAGTATTTTTCAAACCACCCGCTGGCAGCTAATATAGATATTAGCTTAACGGCCTGACTAGTCGTTAGTATATTTTAAGCTATTGAACCTCTATATCGACAATAATCAGTCGCGACGGCTGGGTTGGATAACTTTATATGCTTACCGAGTTATTGGATTGCATATTAGCAAGGCTCATCCTTACGACCTGGAAATATTTCTGTCCAGCACAGTGCGTTTTTAGCAGTCATTTCACCCATATACGTGCTAGCTCTGGAATAAACTGCCACGGTGTAACCCGAGCGCTAGAACTTGTCCTTCTCCAAATGAGGTTTAAAGAGAGTACTACTATCACGGTGGCTTAGCTATGCAGATGCCTGATATTGCGACAAATCCATAGGCGTCGGTTATCGATCACCGCACAGTGGGTAACTAGCTCGTATACCACGAGAGGAAACAGAAAGGACAAAAAATATTAACCCTGCTGAGTTTGCCCCATATTCCGTGCTTCTATTTTTAATTACTTAGTAATATTTCTGAGAACATATTAAAAAATTCTATGAATATCTTCAAAGTTTTAACGTTTTGTAATGTGTATAAGCAGACGTTTAATGACGATCAAGCGTTTAATGAATTCTATCATATATTTAGACTATTATATGAGTTATGCTTGCCGCAATTAACAAAATAAAAATATCAGCTCACAAAAGACCTAAGTGGATAACTAGAGGCCTCCAAAAATGTTCGAAACGTAAAAGAGATATGCTTTGAGAATATCGTAAATAGCCTAATACAGTAAATAAATATAAACTTAAAACCTACACAAACAGACTAAAGCACATAATCAAATAAACTCAACAAATACAAAATAATCATTTTATAAGTAAGTCAGAAAACAAGAGCAGAGCTACATGGAGTATATAAAAAAGCAATTAAAAAAATAAATAAATAATCCAAATCAAATAGCCGAATCATTCAATAATTATTTAATTGCTCAAGTTAAACTTCATGTGATATTAACCAAAACAAAGTTAGTATAATTACATTTAATTCCAATCCTAATTCAATATATTATATTCAATATTAGCGAATTTATTATTTTAAAAATCTGACATTTTTAAAATAATAAATTCGCTGAAGAACTTTAATAGTGCAGAATATGACAACATTACCACTAAGATTATCAAAGATACATCTTTAATCACAGCACCAATACTCCGTCATATAATCAATAACTGTATTGAAAAGGGTAGATTTCCAGATAAACTGAAAATCTCTCTGATTACACCCATATACAAAAAGGCGATCGCCGGGACCCCAGTAACTACAGACCCATTGCACTCATTCCTATATTTTCCAAAATAATCGAGAAAGTTTTATATAAAAGTATCAATTCCTTCCTAGAAACAAACAAAATTTTGGTCAAGGAACAATATGGCTTCAGAAAAAATAAGAACATTAATTATGCTATATACTCGCTTATGGAACATGTTCTTACAAGCATAGACAAAAAACTACTATAATAGCAATGTTTATAGATATGTCTAAGGCATTCGATCACGTTGATCATAACATTTTATTACATAAAATGGAAACATATCGTATTAGAAGTAATGCCCTAGAGCTTATCAAATCATACTTAAGTGATCGTCAACAATTTACAAGCATCACCAAAATCTGTCCATATACAAAAACAGAAGCAGTATATAGCTCCAACCAAAGTAAAGCTCTATTCGGGATTCTACAAGGAAGTATTTTAGGCCCATTACTCTTCAATATATATATAATTGACATGAAAAAATATTACAAACAAAAATTATTACAAACCCGATGATTTTATTTGCAGATGATAGTACAATAATATTTAAAAGTATAAACAACGAGACATTTGAAAAATAAATTAATTACAGTTTAGAAAATATAATAATATGGCTAACGAAAAATTATCTAAAATTTAATTTAGAAAAAACCAAATACATCTCATTTGAACAAATAACAAATTATAAAAGTCCAAATATTCGATACGGTGACAAGAAAATTAATGAGACTGACGAAACAAAACTCCTAGGCATCACGATTAATAAATATGTGAACTGGAAAGCACATATTAATAATGTATGCATCGAAGTCAACAAATTCTCATATGCTCTCTACAATTTAAGAAAATCCGAAAATATAGCAACGCTTGTAACAGCATATCATGGATATGTCTCATCAACATTGCGATATGGAATTATATTTTGGGGAAACTCGACCGACAAGCAAAAAGCATTTAAAGCACAAAAGAGATGCGTAAGGGTAATATGTGGCATACCAAATACGGAAAGCTGTAGACCAGTTTTCCAAAAGCTACAGTTACTACCAGTTCCTTGTCTGTACGTATATGAAGTGGCTAAGTATATCAGAGAAAATCTCCATTTATATGAGCAATTATTTAATTGCTCATATGCAAGACCGTCGAAAGATTGACGTACTAGAGATGTGGTGCTGGAGACGTATGCTTAGGATCCCATGGACCGCACATCGAATCAACGCTTTGATCCTGAAAGAACTCAGTATCAAAGAGAGATTATCGTCGTTTGTGCATATACGAATCCTCAACTTCTTCGGTCATATCACCCGTAACGAGGACTCGATGAAACGATTGGTGGTGCAAAGGAAAGTCGAGGGCAAAAGATCCCGTGGGCGCTTTACAACAAGGCGGACGGACCTCATCAAATCTGTGACACACTCGAGCATCAATGTCAACTCCCAGGCCGCCAAACACAGAATTACATGGCGTCGCATCACGAGAGATGCGGTAGCGCAAGATTAGACCGAGACATGACCACGACCACTCTGTCAAGATTGTACGACTAAGAAGACAAATAGTTTACCGAATCGAAAGGGTGTTCTTTGTGTCCATTGTTTGAAAGTTTGTAAAGTCCCTCGCGACATAGGATTATTTTACATTTCATAGGGTGACCCTCTCGCGCATTTTAAACTAATAAATAAAGCATTTCATAATTCAAAACGCATATATAGAACCCGGGATCACATGATCGGCAGTAAGTAAATATGCAACAAACTTACTTAAATCAAATAACACGTTACAAGCCCCGAAGAGATATCATGCTTTCCATCCAGATTAGAAATAGATTTAAACGTCGGTTCTATTAAAGACTTAGTTTCTTGTTCGACCATCACATCAGCTGCATGCAGTGCGAGGTAAAGGTCCATGCGTCCCGCAACGCTTCACCGAGACACGGAAAATCCTTTAGGAAATATATTTACCGCCTAAACCACTCTACTTTTCTGTTAAACAAAATGGTGAAATGCAATTTTATCTTTAAAAATTTGCATTTTCAGTGGCAGCGCCGTTTTCAAATTAAAATATGCAGTTTAATAAAAAAGGCTGTTTTGATCGTATTATATATATAAGCGAATCAGCAGCAGCAGCAACTTATTGCCTCGTGTAGATAGGGCTATTGTTTGCAAATAACCGATATATGAACATCTTTAAATAAAATACAATGCTTTAGGTGATCTTTTGGCTATGCGACGTATGTTGTAGATTCGATTGCTGCACTTTAATTGTATTAAATGTATGTATCCGCATTTAGTTGGTATGGGATACGTTTGCAAACAATGTTTAGGTCTCGGCTTTGATTCTCAGGTCGGGTGTTGTTACTGGGTTTTCCTTATGGCAACACGTAGTATGAGTATGTACCTATGTATGTGCCCGGTAGGCGGCAATAGTTTAGGCAATAACCGTGGAACGTAATACAATAATGTTTGATAATTTAATAATACACCTCTGCCTAGCCCTTTATGTGTGTACTACTGTGATTCTAGTATGAAAATTATATACTTAAGATAAGTATTTAATAATATTACGCTATTATAGGAATATAAAAGTATTTTTTTTAATATTTCCTATTATATAAAAATACAGTATAGAGTTATAGATCTAGATATGCATTTATGTGACCATAACATAAAATGAATACGTTAAACATTAAAAATACCTAAGCATTGTTTTCTATAGAGAATAATCCCTACTAATATTATAAATGCGAAAGTAACTTTGTCTGTTACGCTTTAGCCTAAACAACTGAATCGATTTTGATGAAATCTATTACAGAGATAGACTAAACCTTGGAAAAGGACATAGGGTACCCTCTATCGTAAAAAAGGGCATGAAGGGGTTGAAATAAGGGATGAAGATTGGCATGAGAATTCGTCATTATCGCGTTTAAACCACAACCGATTTTTATGAAATTTGGTACAAAGATAGACTAGACCTTGGGAAAAGAAATAAGTTATCTTTTGTTGTAAAAGATGGGGCTGATGAGGGCTGATGGGGTTAAAATAAGAGATGAAAGTTCGTATGGGAATTCGTCATTACCGAAGATAAAATCATGAGACTTTGTATTTAGGCACTTGATAAGAAGTAAATAAGTTAACATTTGTTCCAGCGGTTTTGATTTAACCTATATGGAAATTTTAACCTACATGGGGATGAAATAGGAGACTAAAAATCGTATGGAAGCCCAAACAAATCTGACAATTTCTACAATACGTATATTTATCGGCAAAATTGTATAATTAGTAAAAACGTAGCGCGAGCGCGAGACACGCCAAGTGCCATACACAATGAACGATGCGCCGGCGGTGGCGCAGCGCGGCGTAGTGAGGGTGTTTGTAACATTAGCAAAAGCGGTGCACGGCAAAATGTTGCAGCAGTGTAAGCTGTTGGTTTGGCATAAATGTACGATGTCCCATATAAGAGCAATCGAAGCACTATATCGCACCATACAAGATAATCAAGAGCAACCAGGGTATCATGGGAGGGATTGTGGTACTGTCAGCTAGTGGCTGTAGACATACCCTGCCGGTTATTACAAGGGAAACACCGGCAGATGAAATAAATGCCTGTTTAAAGGCATCTATGGTATAGCTTTTATAATACAAAACGTTTTTACGTGTACTGAGGTAAACGTGAAAAAGTTCTGTCTGACTACAAATATGCGAGTATAACTACATAACGATTCTCACGCAGGGAAATATGTGGCTGCTCTTCTAAAAGTCGGAGAAGATTGTATGCTAACAGACAGTAACAGCATGATTACACTAAGACGTGCATTCTGTCAGATTGTCGATAACACAGATGATTTAAAGAATTCGCAGCATAATCATAATGTCTATCCAGATCTACAAATAAGTATAGGCATTCGAGAATAATAATAATAATAATGGTTGTGTGACAGGTCAATTTGGGCACCGACAAACAAGACAGTTGGCCAGATAAACGAATAAATTATGTCAGATGTTGAGGGAGATGTAGTCGTGAACCTGTCAGTAGACAATGTTATGGACACTGAACAAGTAACATCGTACCCTATAGAGTATCTCAACGCTTTAGAATTATCAGGATTGCCTTCCCATAAATTAAGGCTGAAAGTTGGTGTTCCAGTCCTGTGAATCTTAACGCACCAAGGCTATGTAATGGTACTCGACAAGAAATTACTCATCTAGGACGCAATATTATAAAAGCTATAATCATGACTAGAATAGAAAAACGAGAAATTGTTTTAATTCCCCGTATTTCGATAATTCCGATCAATTTGCCATTTCAGTTTAAAAGAATGCAGATTCTCCTGAAAGCAGCATTTACGAAAATAATAAACAAAACTGTTTTCCATGGGCAACTCTATGTATCATGCTCATCAATTATAAATAATTTTTTTTTTTTTTTGGTTTTGTAAAATATTACATGTGTAACTGATGTACGTCCGGGCGTCACTTGGGGTTACCAAATATCAGGGTTGGTTTGAGGTATAAACCGCAAACCAACAACAAACCTGAGTGGTAACCTCATTTTCATTATGTATGTACTTTTTTGTTTTTCTATGTTATAATATTTGGTATAATAACGTGTATGTACCTATGTTTTCAAAAATAAAATACTTACTTACTTACTTACCAGTATGAAAACCGCAATATCTTTATGTTTTAGCAAAACAAAAAACATAAAATGAAAAAAACACGTAGTTTATGAATATGTATTAAAATAAGCTATTTGCAGTAAACCATAGCATTGATATGTGTATTATTTGCAAAAGAAGTATCCTTAAATTTAAAAATGCTACCCAAAGTAACTATTCCACGCGGATGAAGTCACGGGCAAAAGCTAGTAGATAATAAAACAGCAGTACATAATCATCTAACGGCATTATTCTTAATTTACAGATACGCAAAAATGACGAGGTTCAAAATAAATAAAGGAATAATTGATACAGTGCCTTACATTTATCAAGGGGGGCCATGCAACGATCCGATCATTAATATATTATAGGGGTACGATCCAGTCTGCGCACAATTTTGCTTATTCACGTTACAAGCCAGCCATTTCCAAACGCGTTAGCTTTTAAATTGAACCCTAAATAATATATAACCTATCCTTAAAGACACAATTTGTTGACGACTCGGCAAAAAAACGTGCAGTTACCACGTTAGTTTCACTCGAAGAATTTTACAGTCTTTAATTATTTTGAAGCTTTTATTTATTGAAGCATTTGACTTCGACCACTCTTCATTAATAGGTTTACACACATGTAACTCCTCCTTTAAAATTTGAGCAAAGTTGAGGAGGTAAGATGTTTGAAGTTATGAACTTTTAGTGCAATCAATAAACCATGCATGCACGTTCTGATGGGTCTTCTATTTGGAGTTTCACCCCTTCATTAAAGGGTACATTACCTATACCGTAGAAATAAGTCACCGAAAGAGAAGCGGTAACTTTAATTGTTATAGTATGATATACTTTCATCGCGCAAAGTCAATTGGTGGAAAGACTTACAATGTAGTAAATCTAAGAGGGGATATTATTGTTGACTATGATATGTAATATACGACCTGGTGAGGGTCTTGAGAAGCTGATGGATGTGGGATTCCAAAATTGGTCTGTGTGATAAACCTTGGGGGTGGCTTATGTCCAGCAATGGACGTTTTTCGAGTGAGATCATGATGATATCTAAATATATGATACTGTGAACGAATGACGTAAAGCCATTACCACTGCGCCGAGTGTTGTGAGTTTGGTTCGGGACAATATACATGTGATACACAAATACGAGTTGTTTTTCCGAGTCTGGATATTTCCTGTTTCCGTTGTTTAAATGTTTGTTAAATCCCTCGTGACACAAGATTTATTCCAAAGATGTACCTATTGCAAATTAACTCCTAAAAAATATATTTGTTTTTATCATATGGAAGGAGTGTCTCTATAGTAATTTAAGCATTGATAATAATATATATTTATATGTAGTTTTATTTGCCTGCTATCGTAAATCATATTGAAAAGGAAACTTATTTTTGTAGATAGGTGTTAATAAAAAAATGTTGTATAATTATGTTTATTTACAAATATCGCAATGGTTTAAAAAAAACATCTTGGACATAAACATCCAAATCGATTACTTCCAAAAACAATCAAATATATGGGAATCAACGTAGAATAAATATTTCATTGCAATTCGCAAGAAAACTGCAAGCAGACAGAAACTTAAATATTTACTTGAAAAATTCTTCTTTAGCAACGTGATCTAGTTTAAAACAGTCGAGTTTCACTTCGGAGTCCACTTACCGGCTTGTTTTTCATCGAGATATAAAAACATAATTGGTTTTTAAGAAACAATAAATTAAAACAGCTTGTCAATTATATGATCCCTCTCATAAAACAACTAGTTTAAAACAGCTGAGTCGTCGTGTTCATTAGTCACTGACCTCACAGGAACAAGAGTCGGGGGCAATAAAATAACCCCTTTACAATGTGTTAAGTGGAAACGAATCATATCCTATCATCAATCATAATTCCTCCCTCTCCAAAACAGTCTCGATCAAATGGATTCCCACCGCTTGTTACTAATTTAATTTATTTATTAATAAGCTTTTACATTGTTTCGTGCATAATCAATAAAAGGTAGAGCGCAGCCCTATGGTTAGGGTTGTCAGTAAATAATACCGCTGTCAACTGAACACCAACGCAATGTTGCTCTAACCATAAGCATAATTAAAACAATCAACTCGAAGCAGTGAAGGACGAATCATAGAGAAACCCGCATACCGAAAATAAACTCCAAACTTCAGGGCCGTGATAGTTTAAGCCACCTGTCACTTTGGGATTTAAACACCGTTGCCAGTGCTATATAAGAGATAATGAATATGATTCATCCGCAACTGTACATTTAAAACGGAAAATTATTTTCCACTGAGTATAAAAGGTTAGCATGCATATGCTAATATATACATATAGCATATGCTTACCACACAAAATAATAATTATTTGTGACTGGATTCCTAGTTAGACCTTCATATGTTTTTTATATAAGAGATAAAACAAGCTTATACGAGTCGTATTATAATGTAAATTGTTCTCATCGCCCATACCGCACTGATGAATCGCTACAAATGTAACTCTTAAACGCAATATCCTTTGTATTTTAGGCTTTCGTTTTCCTGGTGAAGGGAGCAAGTGGAGTTTATTTGCAAGACACACTGGAACTGTTCATTCGTTTCACATCAACCCGTCACTTACTAAATGGAAGCAAAAAATAAGACAAGTCGGGTGAGTGGCTGACGGCTGACCACATGCAGACGATCAACCCCTCCCCCACGCCTCTTCCTCCTCGCACTTCATGCCGCGACCCCCGCGTGTACTGAGTGACGTACCAGCTTCAAAGAAGCTCCATTAACCACCAACTTTAAGGGCTCAACGAAGATGCGAACGCGTTGTAATAAATAAAGCGGTTGAGACAGATAAATTATCTTTGACTTGCGCAAAGCTACCCTTGACAAATTATCTGTCATAAAAGCTAAAAACAAATTTGTTTCGAAATGGAAAACTTTGTAAATAACAACTCGAATTGTTTTGCAAATCTTTATAAATATGAGTTAGCTGAATTTTTTTGCATCAAAGTTACTAAAACGTATTTATTACTCAGGCAATTTATTTATCGATTCATTATCGTAGGGCGGCATAGTGTAGTTTATTTAGATGGGAAAATCGGGAAGAGCATGGATGTCGATGATGCTAAAGTTTTAATTGCTTTTATCATGGACCTCCGCTTTTAGAGGGTGAATATGCGTGAGCACTGTGTAGAGTTATCAAATTGAATCTTTTACCCGGCAATAAATTTATTAGTGTGCCATTGAAAGCTTAACTTAGTTGGGGCGGATACGTCCGTAACATGATTGTGGTTGATAGTCAACATTCTGGCACTGAGATTTTAATACATGTAATTGCTTGGGTAATATTAACACAGTACCCATCAAAAAATCTTTTATATGTGGTAAACTTGACGAAAATATTCAAAGGATGAAATGACGAATATAGAAAGAGTTAATGGGGCTCTATGTATGGAATATCTTTAAAGAGTAGAAATATAAATTAAGAGTACAGTGACAAGAATTAAGAAAAGTGTATTAACATTGTTCAAGTATGTAAAACCAATGGATGACAAAAGATTGGTCAAGAAGGTTTATACGGTGAATGTTAATGGGACCGTGAGAAGATAAAACTAAGGCAAATGGTGTCTGACCAGATCGGCTGAGACTATACTAAAGCGACAGCTTGTATGAAATATATAATGAGAGTGAATAAAACAAAAGTGATTTTCTAGAATCATAGCAAGTGGAAACCGATAATCTCTGTCGACCCCTAGGAAATAAGTGTGATTCTATTTTTGTATGAAACTTATCTTGCATATCAAGCAAGAATGATAACACATTTTTATGCTACTCTAACTGCCTACTGTTTACAACTCATTATCATACTTCATACTTAGTTATGTATGCATATAAATGATTTACTGGGTTAGTTAACAAACATTGAATGACTGATTAGTAGCTGCTAATTAAGTCCTGTTAAAATCGCTAAATGATTGGAATCGGGAACAATATGTCATAATAATTGCAGGACGCCCCGTCTCTGGTGCGCATCGGTTGTCCCATTATTGTCCTTTACTATCCAATTAACATGAAACATGTCAAGCGTCGATGCAGACTGATGTTACGCTGTTCACTAATTATCGACCTTTTGTATAAATAATACATGCGTGTCACACGACTTTCATTACACCTATGATTATAAACGAACATGAACAATACATACGTCTTTATTCACAGCTTAAAAAATGAGCATAGGAACATTGGTAGCGATTTTGATTAACAGCTCTTTTTTATTTTTTATTAGCAGCTTACTCAAGCATGGCTGTTAATAAAAATCGCTATAATTACACGAAAACTTTGGCAATATTGAAGTGCTCTACTGCTGGTGGGATGGAACATAGACTTGTAAGATTTACCTAACTTTAACATTATATCTTAGTTAGACAAGTATTTCTAGACTTAAAAGTTAAGGTGGTTGCCACAAAAGCCTCATAATTTCCTTTTACAATCCCACATCCTGCTAAGTTATTGCTTTTACATTTACAACTTATTGACGTTATATTTACGTAAACAAAACATTTTCCTGCTCTTGTACAATTTAAGTTATATGCGCTCTTTATATCTGTCTTTCCTTACAAACAAGGAGAAAATTAGGATGTAGAAGCATTATTTAATTAAATTCGGTTTCCCTAACAATGTAAAATACCCTTAGAATGGAAATAATGATATGAGAGTAATATCAAAAATGAGTCGTTAACGAGGTATCTCCGGAACAAATCATGCGTCCTCATTGAATCCTCTTACGCTAATCCCTCCTCCCTACACATAAGCCGAGCAATAGAGATATGATACACGTTATTAATTAAATGTCGTTACGTCTTATGCCGTTTCATTGTTGGAAAAACCCATAGCCTTAAGTGAGGTTCCCCCGGCAATGAGGCCACTCACTCATATTAGTCGTAACAACCCCTACACCCGCCTTAACTATCGTAGTTCTGTGAATCTTTTTTAAGTGAAACTCATAAAAACAATATAAGTAGTCAGTCAAAATCACATAATTTTACATAAAATATTAAAATCCTAACTAATATTCTAAACGAATGTGGGTTTGTCTGTTGGTTTGTTACGCTTTCACGCCTTTACATCTCGACCGATTATCATGAAATTTCGCATACACGTTGTCAGAGGAAGAAAAAAGGACATAGAGTACCTTTCATCCAGAAAAAGGTACTTTTACTAATCTAACCTAATCAAAGCTACATTTACGTGAGCGAAGCTGCGGGAAAAATCTAGTTTAAAACTGAATTATAAAACAAATACACGTCTTTATAAAAAGCATTTTATAATAATAAATGACATTGTAATTTATACTCATGAAAATTAGGCAGTATCACTCGTCGCTATGGACCTCCCCCAAGATATACATCCCATGGCAACACCCCGTGACCACGTCTACGCTGTCCAAAATGGCGTACACTTAGCGCGCCATAAAATCTGTACTGATGGAGCACCCCTCTGAGCGCTCCGATGAAGTGTAATGGATTTACATCACCCATCAAGATATGGAGGCATATCGTTATTAGAACAGGGGCATCAGAAAATTGTATATCGAACATTTAATCATTTACCTCACTTCCAAGGCTTCTGCTGGTGTAGCAGCTCAATTACCATATTGCTAGAACGAAAAGATGATACATATTAAATATTAAGCAAAAATTTATTTAGCTATTCCGAAAAATAAAACACCTCTTAATTGAAACCTTTAAATATTTCACTGAAAAAGTTATTTAATTATCTACATTTTTAGTGTTTATGAATAAGGTAACGTAAATTGTTTGATGTTGATAAAGATTTTATTTACTAAAACTAGTACTCTATTTTGACGACAGTTTTGTATTCCATTATTCAATTACACAAAATTTACTTGCCAATTTGTTGTCAGCGAACATTGGCTGCAATTACCCATGCTACTGTCGCCACCACCAGACTGAATTTAATTTTATTTTAAAACCTCGATATTGAAGCAAGGTCTACTGTTACGCGCCATTTCAAGCGTAATTTGATATTCGGATGACAAATTAGTTGGCAAACGCCCGGTGCAGAGCGTTCGCTGAAATTACAGGGAACCGGTGCGTCAATGAAGGGCGGCCGTGTCCGCTCCCGCGTCCACCGTCCCCCGCACACCTCACCACGCACCCGCGCGCGCCCGCTTACTACTATTTCAACCAACACCGGCAACTTGTCGATTCTAATTATAGTTTACTTTTAACTCCACTTTGATCCTAAGTCCTTAAGATTACAAAAACAATACTAGTCTTCCGCAAACAAATTTCAATGAGTCCTTAATTAAATCTCTGGAATGTGTATTCCTTTTAGTTCGATTAACAGTTATATAAATGAAAATTTGCTAGTCAATTTTAAATTATACATGATATACTGGATTAGAAATATTTCGTTTGTATGTGTTGTGTTATAAACATATTTCGTATCAAAAAGCCATTTAATTGAGGGATGTATACAATTTTAAATATAATATGACTAAAGTGAGAAATGTTTTAGGCAGGGAATGTTTGCCGTATGTATTATTTAATAACTTAAGCTATTTAATTGTCCTATCACAACACCTAGTATAAATTGTATGCAGATCCAAATAAAAAAATTATATGTTGATAGTGACATATTGTTTGTAAAAGTTGAGCTGAAATAAACAATTAATTTAGCCGCTTTGTGTAGACTATCAAATTCTACTAATAGTTATTGTACTTTAACAGTTTATACAATTTGACGGAAACAATGAAACGTATAAACGACAGAAATATTAGAGACTTGAAACAAAAATGTAGAGCGGCTGCCTCCCCCGAGCGGGCGACGCGGGCGTCGACGAGCGGTAATTGGACGGGCGTAATTACTGCTTGCTTGTAAAGCCATCATCTTATCATCTCCGAAAGGGTATTAGCGAAAAACACGACCTAGAGGAGGGGTACACGACCGACTGCGGCAACCAAGACAGCCGACGACTTAGATGGTTATTAATATCTTTAGAGGACTCACGAAATAAGCGACGGTCTCTCAAAGGGTAGACGTCAAAACAAGGCAGTTATTACATAGGGTAATTAGGTTTATACATAATCTTTATGATTTGGGATTAGGTTCGTTCCAAATTTATTATGAGCGGCGCAAAATTTAACGTTGATTATCCACCTAAATATAATTACATTATAACTTGTTAAACTGATGAGCATTTGTAAACTCATAATTAAATAGGTAATATTGCCTTCTTTTACTATAATTTATGAGCAATTTTGCATATGATCAAACGGCAAAAATAAATTCTTAGGTACATATATTCTTTATTTTTACCTATTACAAAATACTTGACATTTCTATATAAAAAAGGCAATTTAAATAAAAAAATTGTAGTATTTCGAAAACCGTGAATCTGGGAGTAGTCTGAGTCTAAAATACCTTTGAAATAATTTTAGAGTGTATTACTTTTTTTTGAAATTAAACTGCTATATACGGATTTTATCGCGTTGTTTATTTGACACTTTATTACAAAATTTTGAAAATTGTTTCCCTACTACTACTATTAAACTTTACAAATTTTTTTAAGCTAATTAAATTATTATTAAACTATTTAGATTTAATATATTTTTACTTTTACACTTTCCCCGACGTTTCGGTTGCTTTTCAGCAGCCATGGTCACGGGGAGATGGGTCATGAATAATATTCGCGTAAATAGAAGACAATATTATGTATTACTTTTTGTTCTCTCTTATCATTTTAGTTTAACGGGTTTAGTATCTCTGGAATATTCTGTGTTTGTTCTCTAAAATAGGCATGTTTTACGAGTATTTGAAATATATCTTATTTTAACTATGAAATAATCATCTTATAGAAATGTAGTGTAACGTTAACATTTTTGTTTAAGTTACAGTTTATCTGTAGGTATCTTATCTGGGGTAGGGTCCAGTGAATAACATCTATACAGAAATATATGTACGTACATAGGTATTATATCACGGATATACATATGTGGTACGTGCCTAGGTCCCACATTGTAAAGCCTGTTGTCGTAAAGCAAATTTCTATGATATAAAAAAATTCAATAAAAGTATCTCAATAATTATATCACAATATATTTTCTGACCCAAAAATCAAAACATAGCCCTCACGATTAGCTGCATATATAAAAAAAGTTATATCGCAGGATCGTAGAAACAACAAATGTGTCAAGTAATAGAATTATCTAAAACAAACGTTACTCCGGCTTACTTTCTTTAATTTACTCCTTGTTATAGATTTCTTGGAGCATATCTTTACTCACAACTGTACGCATTTAATAACAAAATAATATGTATGAATAGGGCAAGTTGTAAAATTGTAGTTTGTAAATGGTTAAAATCAAAAAATTATAGTGAAACTGAGAACATACTACAGGTTAATATGTGATGATACTTAAAATTATATATTATTGAGCAATACTGTTAAACTATTTATTTAAAATTTGATTTAGTTAAAGTTTAGATCTATAAACACACACACACACACACGCGCACCCACACACCCACTCACACTCACACACACACACACACACACACACATACACACACACACACACACACACACACACACACACACATACACACACACACACACACACACACACACACACACACACATACACACACACACACACGCACACACACACACACACACACGAACGCGCACGCGAGTGTAACAAGCTCATGAAATGTAAGTGCAAAGTAGTCCTACTCATATTGATTCCATAATTGTAATGTAACACTGCTTGGGTGATCTTTCTGGTGCCCACGACACAGGGAATCCTAGTGTGGGTCCAGTAAATCATGTATAACGAATGTAAAAATTTGGAAGCAATAAACTTATTATTACTTATTATTATTATTATTGTTGACAGTTATGTCTACAAAGAGTAAATTATAGCAGTAGAAGTATCGGTAAAGATTGCTAAAATAAACAAGTAAAAGAGCCAATACCGGCAAAGAAAAATAATTTAAAAAAAAACAAGACGTAGATCCTATAATTTACTATTTGTAGAGAACTGTGTCTAGGTATAAAAAACAGGACCTAAGCTTTGCTTTTTTTAATTGTTTGCCTTTGCCCTTATCAGCTTTTTTACTTATTTATCTTAGCAATCCGTTCTGATACTTCAACAATTTAATTATAATTTGCCTTTATCTAATCCGATGCCGGTGGTAAGGTACTGGCACGTATACTCAACGTTTACATACTGCTGTGTTTTCCTTCTCTCATAGTAGCATAACAGTGTTTCTATGAGCGTAAATGTATTCAAAATTCATTTTCAACTAAGGTTAATACATTAGAATTTAAAAAGTAATCTTTTATTTTTGTTCACGGACCTTTTTTGAATAATTCACGTATACTATATTTAAAACATGCTCTATGATTTTAAAGTTATAATTTAAATCAATATAAAATACTGCCTTCGAGACATAGCGGTAGTGAATGTGACTGCAGTGCATGTGGTCTCGTTCAGCACAGTTTCATGGGGTTTTGCTTGACATTCTCAATAGCAGCACAGAATGTGGACCAGTGCCCGGTAGACGGCAATAGGTTTGTTTACATGGTACTTAAAAATATAGGTGTTAAAATATGGGTATTACACCTCTGCCTATCTCTTCGAGGATACACAAGCGTGGGACTATGTATGTATGTATAAAATCTTATCCAATCTAACACATTTATTATCAATCACAATCACCTCTAATCAATAAAAGTATATAAATACTACATCAAAAGATGACAGAAAAGTAAAGTTTCATAAAGTGATAATTTATTGTGAAATTTGTGAAGCGGCATGTCAATGCAGGTACCGTTGAATACAATCCATTAAACTAACAAACCCATGTTAATGTACACAAATATATTCAAATAGGAACTGACGCAAAAGCCTCTATGAAATCAAATTGACAACAAACGCTCGTTAAAATTTTCACCAAATTCTAAACTAACCGCAGTTTTCGACCAAACGTAATAAAAATATTATTTTTGTATATTTACTCGCACATTGTTCAAAATGTTCGAACTAACACTGGTAAAGTGGCATAAGTCAACAAAATCTGTTATCGAGGTATGATGAGGAATCATGAACTCTAAAAGGGTGGGGCTTCCCTCGTGGCAGCCGCTTGATGACTTGCTTCCTCGACAGATTTCACCGTAATAAGATTTTTGACAAATTGTCTTATTGCGTTCGTAATTATAATCCTTTTATAAGCACGCAATATTTAAATAAACGTAAGGCGTAAGCTCGATGACAGTCTGGACCAAAGTGCAAAGGATAAGGCCAATCTCCTATTCATTTACAGTTTTCGCTCGAAATGGTCAACCATGGTTGGTGGAAAGGTGACACTATAATACATCACGCTGGTCTCATGCATGTTGGCAGACTTCACACACCTTTGATAAAATATTTATGGACAATAATTCTAAGATGCCAAGTTCCTTCAAAATTTTCTTTTTAACTATAAAGCGAATGCTAATATACAATTAAATATACATATATAAAATATATAAAATAATTTAATTTTAGTGTGTAACATTCACGTAAAAGTAAGACAATATCATGCATGCGAAATTAACGATATCTGGTTAAATTCGCATGATTGATAATACTCCACAATAACAAGCTTCAAATTCTCCCACTTTTACTCTATAAGAATTCTGAATTAAATCATAGTTAATAATTATACAAAAACACAAAAAATAAAATCTATAAAATATGTTATAGGAATGTGCTGTTGAAATTTTAACTTGTAGTTTCTTTGTCAAGGTTTGACTCACTTTAGTACATAAAAAAGCTTGGGTCGAGAGTACGCGCACATTTATGAAGGCTAAAAGTACAATTTTGTTAGGTGCCCGTTGGAAATTCGTTGGCTTCAAAGGGCGTTTTAACAACGCTCCCTCTTTCATTTTATTGCCTTTGCACAAAGTGTATCAAAAATCTAACTGACTTATACATTAACATAAAAATTTAAGAGTGAGACGTTGAAATTCTATTGAAGTCTGTGTCACCGTTCATATTATTTTTATGCGTCCTGCTTGACATAGATACATTATATTAATAGGCATACGTAGCATGTCTTAAGAATATTTAAGACAAGCTCAATAATTTCTGAAACGGGCAGTGAATCAATTCTTTAATCAAACGGCAAGATTTGTACTTCATTATAATTTCGGCGAGATGCAACCGCAAATGAACCTGAACGTCGCCGTTGGTTCGAGATTCGCTGGACCTGGAACTTATTTATTCTAACATGACGCTTATTTGTGATATGGTTTTTGTTCTATTATGTTCTACACTTAAAATTCTCAGAGATATCATGCTGCACAGTTTGCCGTGCATCTCTGAATGCAGACAAATCGAATATTGGAGTGATCATTGATTTCCACGCACATATAATTAAAGCGAAGAAAAGAGTGAATACTGGGACTATGAATAGGGACGATTTTGTTATGTAACATAATGTGAAGCCATGTTATAGATTTTCTATTACCATTTGGCTGCCATGTATTTGAATTACCATCCTAACAATTACTGACAGACGTGAGAAGCCAGGCTCTATATTTGACGGAGCAGAGATTGCACAGCCGCGATAGAGGAACCTACTAACACGCTACAGGCTCATCCTGCTTGCCTGCTTACCACGACTACTATATAGATAAGCAAAACTATATCACTGCCATGCTGCGCTTTAATTTTGTAATAACACGAGCCTGATTCCAAAATAGTAGAGTAGACTGCGTGTTGCTTCTGAAAATTTACTAACTGAAAATCATAATAAAACTTAGTGCATTTTAATCGTTAAAAAGATCGAGTCTTTACGTGCGTTAGTTGCGCATGCGTATTCGCATTCGTCTACACATGCAGTCATTTCGAAGGGCCTAACAATTTAATTAACCATGGAAAACACACATCTCGGCGGGCTTAATGTAAACAATCAGGACATTTATCGCCCCAGCGGACTGCATCATTTACGATCGCCTCAAAGTATTTGCCCAACACACAAAAGCAATCATGTGAGTCCGATTTCCAATTTGGGTCGGAAGTTAATGTTATAAAACTGAAAGAAACCTTTCCAAGATTGTTTGCACGTGAACGATAAAAAGGATCACACAAATTAATTGTATAGGATACAACCGGTTCTCCGCATAATTAGATAAAGTTCCCCAGTTCTTAGCAACAGTTCCAGACTTGAAGCCAACTTAATAAGGTTTACTGTTCATTCTTGAACACAACTCCTAGTTTATATTTCGTTCTAATAATCTCGGCCCAGTTTATTTCAATCTGTATAGTCTCGTAGAGTTGTAAGCATGGGTGAATTTTTGACTTCGAGTATTTATTCGGTAAAAACTTTAAATTGCTTCCGACCCAGTTCGAGCGGCTATTGAACCAATTCGCCAATTGCCTGCGTCCGAAGCTAAACTCTCTCCTTGTTTATATATTTGTGTCACAGGTACTTTATGCTGACCCAATTCGTAGTTTGGCACGCACTATTGTTGCTAATATGCTTCGATTGTTGTTATTAAATATCGGTTGGGAAAATACTACACGTAGACGTATATATTGTCTTTAATATGGATTTTATGTGAAATAACGTTATTATTATTAAGATCTATTTTTAAATATTATCAATATATTTTTCTTTTTTAAATATATGTGTATATATAAAATACATTTTTTTTTTACGTTGGGGAATGCATTGACTCATACCCCTCCGCGGGGGCGGGCGGAGGGCTATGTCGGACTCACTGGGGTAAAAGAAAGATGTTGAAATGATAATGAACCTCCCGGAATACCGACTAAACTTACCACAGTATTCCTCGACAAAACCCCTATCGACGGGGCTGCGCGAATCACTTGCACATGCAATCGCGAACCCGCCGAGGTTTCGGCCCGCGCGCCGTATGAAACGGTAACGGCAACTACACGATAAGACCTCCCCTAGAGGGCAGACGGACTCGACACAGAGGCGCCCGTGGGAACATTTATAAAATACATAACCTAACCCACCGTCATCGGATACATGGTGTAAGTTGCCGGTGGTTAGGATTATTACGTTTTTTTTTTATTTTTTTTATTGTTTAGTATGCCAACTAGGAGACGGATCGCCTAATGGTAAGTGATTACGGCCGCCCATGGACACCCGCAACACTAGACGAGTCACAAGTGCGTTGCCAGCCTTTTAAAATTGATTATTATACACCTATAAAAACACTAAATCTAACCTCTTTCTAAAACATCTTTGTGATGGACAGAAAACGTCTAGGTTGTTTTCGTCCAACTGCTTAACACTTATAAAATATATATAATTCATTTATCATTTTCTAACAGTCTCAATAATATTTCAACCGACCCGGAAATCGAACCCGAGAGCTCACCATCGACTGCAATCTTAAACGCAATTGTATGGTCTGGGACCAATAAAACAATATGTTTAATTAATATTGCTTAACTATTTAATAAACAAATACATGAAGGGATTTTGTGATTGATAATATTATACATATATTATATATTATTTTGAAAATTAGACATGACTGAATTATTAACTAAATACGTTCCATGACTTTTACAAATGCCAGCTTATTCATCTGTTCAGAAATGAGCACAGTTTTTATGAAATATAACCAGTCCATAACGATTCGCATATTTATCTTCAGTTTACTCTGAATACTCCTAAAACCAAATTTAATACCAATCATAAAGGTTATATGTTTTCTGATATTTACACGATTACAGAATTTACAGATGTTATTGCTTTATCTATACTGTAGTATGAACGCCTGCTGAGGTTTTACGAGCAATGTCGCCGCGATATGAGGCACAGGGCTTAAGAGAAAGGCACTTTCTCAGCGATCTAACTTTACAAAGTCACTACCAAAGTCGTTCACCCTGTACGTTATATTATTCCATTTAAATGATCACTGCACTTGTTTCAAGATTATGTTTCATGGTCCTCGTACATATCGCCAGTGAAGAATTGGTTTAGCGTTAAGTTATAATTATTTAAAATTAACAAAAATAGAGTCATTAAAACTCGACACCTGTAGTAGAAATAAATAAAAATACACCTACCAGCACATGTGTTGCGGCATTACGACGACATGATACAGGATTAAAGGATTAATTGAATTTATTTTATTTATAGTTTGTTAACAGAGCTACAATCATAATATGTGTACTCTAAAAGTTGAGCAGAGCAACCACAATGTGACATTTAGATGTTTAGTTAAAACTGAACATACCAGCATCATCTCTTTTATAGGTAATCGTTTGTTGGAACTGCTAGTAATAATGGTATCTAAGAATGACAAATATCTTCTGTCCTGAATACCATACTTGCTGAATCACTAGATGGGCTCCGTAAGTAGCTCTTATAAGCCAACCAGTCTTAAAGGCAGCAAAGAGTAGCAACATGCGTCAAGCCATGAGGCGTCAGTTTTGCCATTACGAGTCTCGCAAAGACGGAGACCCGGAGCGTCTTACTTTTTATACCCTTAAAATTAACACTTCTACCTCCGAGCATATAATTGAGGCTCCCCACACGCTGCCCTGTGGTTTATTCATTGTTCAGTTCCCTCGTAATACAAATTCTTCGTTTATATGAAGATCGCAAGATGAAGATGTTTAAAAAGCTGGTATATTGTATATCAAGGTTTATTACTACAATTACTATTATTGCCTTATCAGAGGTAGAATACCAATCTAATCAGTAACATGATCAGCTAAGGAGTAGGTAATCTCGCGTGTGCCGCATTTAGCTTATTAGTATAATGACAACTGCTTTTGATGCAATTAAGATATAAAGTTAATGGCATGATTTAGGCAAATGTATCCCTTACAAAAAGGTTTGTCATTCATTACAAATGAGTCAACAGTTAGTGGCGAGGAAGACCCTGTTGTTGTTCGTTTATTACAAAATACTCGTTCACTTTAGCATTTTACTTTATTTCATTTTAGTAGTACACATCGTTTATAGTTTCTTAGGTCATAGACATGAATTATTAGTAATAAATACATAGTTTAAATCTAATTTGAAACTAAAAGAAACAATGCTTTGTATTCCAATATCGTGGCACTAATATGTATTCTAGTAGCACAAATTCGTCAATCGAGCAATATTTTAATAATGAGATAGATTTGTTTACTGTAAACTCGCAAAACGCCTTGTTTATGTTCTACATTTGTTAACTCTGAACTTTTATCCACAATTATATCAATACATTTTATTTGAAATATTTCCATAATTTCATATTAATATAGATAATAATTATGTCTTATACTCAAACAGTTCAGCAAATTAGGGTAACTAGTTATAACATTTATAAAATGAGAACCGGCGAATAGCACCGTTTTTTTGGGATTTAAAGATAACATCTGAATATGAATGCCGTTGTCATTTACTTCACCCTTCCATTAACAAAGTCTAGCCTGAACATCTGTAATTAAAATGGCGCATATGCTATGTTTATAATATTCGGCATATTGACGATGATCAATAGCGTGGAGCTATGGAGTCGAGGGGTTGGTAATGAGATCGGGTGGGAGGCGTTCGCGCGTGGCGGCAAGCCAGCCGTATGAATATCGTATGCTTAAACGTGCGCACCGACACATATTGGTAGGTTACACAGAACAAAATGATATCGGTTGGTACTTACGCTATCCATGTTACTAAAATAATAAGTGGAGCTAATAGTATTGTCCAACATAATGCGATCATACTAGGTTTTGCTTGCGGCTTTGCTTGCATTAATATAGACTTTGTCAATAAATTGCTATAACTCGAAGACAGTAGCTTTTCTGGATGTAAGATATCCTATGTACTTTTTTGTACCCCTAAAAAAATGTATGCAAAATTGCATGATGATCGGTCGAGTAGTTAAGGCGAGAAAGTGTAACAAACAATTAAACTTACATTCGCATTTTGAATATTAGTTAAGATTATACAGATGTATTCACAGTTTGTTTTGTCAACAACATGTAACAGACTTAAAAAAGGGAGGTGTTTCTATGTTCGAAACGTAACGTATTTATCTTTTTAGTTTTAACTATATAAACCAAATAGCTACCAATAGAGGGTTATAGATCTTTATTCTAAGTTTGTTGTACTTTTATAGTAACACCATAGGTATCTAAGAAACTAAAACTAAAACTTGCAGTATAGTGTATTAAAATTACTTTCGGAAACAAATTACAGAGTTGAGCAGAGCAGTGAGAGCAGTTTTTGCTACTATGCAACAATATAAACGTAATCTCCTCTGTAATTTGATACCTGTGGCGTTACCATAATAGAACAACAAACTTAGAAGACAAAGATAAAGATCTATAACCCCTTTATTGGTAGCTATTTAGTTAAGTTTAGCCTAAGATGATTACGAACAACTTGGATTTTCAAAACCATTAACATTTTTCTCTTTTGTCCAAACCTTTTATTAACCTCAATAGTCAAATCATTGGCACACAAATAAATCCAATTTTGGAAGCGTAATAAGCTATTATGATTTAAGATAAAAAAGTAAACAACAAAAGAAAGACTTTTAGTTTATGCCCAACTACCTACCTTATATAATAACATACAAGAAATACAATGCATTGTTAGCTTCACTCGCCGTGTTTTAATAAAGCATCTGTATGTCTGATATATATGCACAATTGTAATAAATTCCTTTGAGGCTTATATTGCAGTTGACAGGGCTTTTTATTTGTTGTCTTTCAAGCCGTAACCGCAACCACGTTGATGCAGGGCTAGCCTCGGATTGTTAAACTCTATCGATGGTAACTGGAAAATAAATTGCTTAGTGCATTGTTCGTAATATTTATTTTATGTAATAGTAAGAAAGTAGTATGTCGTACGAGGATTGAGTATCACTACATATTATTAAATAAAATTCCCGCGCCACGTCTGTCTGTTCTTAATAAAATCAAAAACTACTGAACGGATTTTCATGCAATTTTCACCAATAGATAGAGTGATTCATGAGAAAGGTTTAGGTAGGTACACACCTATAAGGTTTATATATATATTTTAAGGTTTTGCACTACTCAGGCGAAGTCGAGGCGGGTCGCTAGTCTGTAATTAAACATATCTGTAGAAACTTCCTATTAGGTCGCAGTGGCAGACTGGTGGCCAGACACAATAGATTTTAATTATGTCTGGTATTCTTGACAAACTAGGTACTCTTAATTCAATCCAATATATATGCTACTAAGGTTCTAAATTAAATGTAATTTTTTTTTAAAAATTCAGGCACATTATGCATTTTGTCTGATATTCAACGTGTGTTATATTGTACTTGTATTTTATGAGGTGTAGGGCTACGTTGAGATAGAATTAAATGAAGCGTCCCGAGTAGTTTATAGAACTAGAACGAGGACAGCTTTATTGGTTTAAGTGTGCATAGAGTTTGGACAAAGAGCGCATTAGGTTGGTAGTCTATATGGTTGCGGATCATAGGATATCGGGCTTAACCCGGCTCGGACCTTTAAAAAATTGCGTTTTCCTATAAAGAAATTCTCTGTAGCAGCAGAGTTACAAAGATGGCTGTGTTTCCCGTAAACGGAAAGCACGACAAGCTGTTTTCCAGCAGATTTGTCTCTGGTCGTGCCGAATTCACTGCTGCACAATATTTTCTGCGTAGATATTTAGCCTCCATTAAGATTCACCTCTGCCGTCACGGCGATTCGGTTTAAAATAAAGTCCGATTCGAATAGACATTATTACTATATCATTCTTCCAGTATTTTTACGTTAACCATCTCAAGGCACTACTATAGAAAATAAATCTCCTATTGTACATACACATACCCTAAAGCTAAGCCAGAGGTGTCGATCACACTCGTTACACCAGGTAGATATATCATAATCACCTATACTAATATTATAAAGAGGAAAGATTTGACTTTTTGTCTGTTAGTTTGTATGTTTGGTTGTTTGTTTATAAGGATTTAACTCAAAAACTACTCAACCGACCACAAACACAACCTATCCTAACTAACTTTTACGCGAGCGAAGCCGCGAGTAAAAACTAGTTTCTTATAAAGCTGTTTCACATTTGGCATATACTGTGTATATGTCGAGTGAATGAATATAGTCACTCGAAATTAGTTCTCCAGAAACTTCCCAATAGACTTGCAACAACTTTCATGTTGTACTAAAACATGAGTTGCTCTTCGAAACTGTGATTAATTTCAAAAGAGGTGAAATAACTAATCAAGAATTATGTACCTATATATAAATAATTGAAGCTAATCTAATTTATTTAATCAAATATCGATGGCCCCATCGAATAAACGGGTAAATGAAAAAGTCAATTTTACAGGGGAAAAATAAAAACGTTGGAATTTAATTTAAGCGATTATGGTTGAGAAAAGGTAAATATAATGTAGAGACAAATTAATGAAAAAAAAATTAATTCTGACTTGTATAATAATTTGAATGCGTGTCCCGGGGCGAGGTCATCTACCTTTCACACTTTACCCTAGAGTTGTATAAGGGAGGCACTCATTTTCCATCGAGTGCCGACCTACCTCCGCCGCATTGTCGGGGCATATTTGTCCGAGAGGGTAGTAGTCTACCCGGATCACGATGGTTGGACTCGACGAGAGATGTCGTGTGGTGTTCCAAATGGATCGGTTCTGGGTCCGCTCTTGTGGAACATCGGTTACGACTGGGTGCTGCGAGGTGCGCACCTCTGTGGCGTCGGCGTCATTTGTTACGCTGACGACACATTTGTCACGGTGAAGGGTAAGTCGCACCGGGTGGCGGCCATACTGGCGACCGCTGGGGTTGCACAATTCGTTGGTCGTATCCAGCGGTGAGGCCTCGAAGTGGCCCTGTCTAAGTCCGTGGTCGTTTGTTTTCACGGCCCTCGGAACCGGCCACCTCCTGGGGCCCATATCACGGTAGTAGGGGTCCGCATCGGCGTCGAGTCAACCCTAAAGTATTTAAGTCTCTTGCTCGACAGACGATGGAACTTTGCAGCTCACTTCCGTCGCTTGGCACCCCATTTTCGGAGCGCTGCAGGTGCGGTCGGGCGCCTGCTGCCCAAACTTGGAGGGCCAAGCACCTCCTGCCGGAGGCTTTACGAAGGGGTCGTGCGTTCATGGGCTTCGTGGGCCTGCTCGCCACCCGATCATCACCAGGTCCGAGAGTCCGAGAGGCGGCGTGCGTGTTGCCAGGCGCGCCTCTATGTCGTGTCCTAGTCCCGCCACAAGGGGACAGTAGAGTGAGTCTTTTTTATGTAGTGGCCTGTCGTTTCACACAGCGGGGCGAAACCACTGCGGGGTCGCGATTGCATTGAAAGCGATTCGTGCGGCCCCGCCGTCTATGGTTATGTCGAGGAACACCGTGGTATGTTTCGTCAGTATTACCGAGGTATCTTTCCCCCGGTGAGGTATGCGTCAAAGCATACCCCATATAAAAAAAATAACAGTATAAAACATAAACGGAATCAAATAATAACACAAATAAACTAAGCTGTAAGTATGGGGACCGCTGTTATTACAAAATAACATTTCTTTAAATTTTATTAAACTAAGAATTAAAACAAATATATTATTTTTATTAGATGCAAACTCAATAAACACGCATTTTTATTTCTGGTACAATACTTTAACCAACGGAAGCAACAAATTATTTACACGAATAAACGTGTAATACCCAGTGCACAAAGTGATGACTAAACATTGCAATTTGTCAATCGTTTCAATGTTTAGACACGTTTATTCTTGTAAACTTTATAGAAAATTTAAAACTGCAACCGTTGGTTGTAATTTTTTCGTGCGATTTTAAACTTATTTTTCCATAGAAGAAAGGTTTCACTGCTTATTACTGAGGCATTTTTGGACAAAATCTTGTGACAAAAATTAGATAGGTGCTGGATAGGATGTAGAAACGAAATATGCAAAAAAAGAAATTTTCGGTATGAGCCAGTTACATGTTTATTCGACGGGGCCATCGATATATATATATATGTTTAATATCAAAATCTTCTTAAAACACAAGCTCATCTGTACTGAATTGCCGTGCCTTGAATATAATAACGAAAGTACAATACTTTCAGCAAGCTAAAAGTTTATAAAGAATATTTATATTTATAAGTTCTGTAGGTATGACTATTATCGGTCGTCCCCGGCAAAATGATGTGCATTTAAAATGGTCTTATAATAATTATAAAAAGAATAGGTACGCTTTAATTTCGATAAGTATGACCTTTTTTACTTTACGGGGCGTTTTATATGCACGTTACCACCCTTAAAGAATAAATATTATGATAGCGTTTTGCTACACGTTTTGTAATATAAATGTAAGTAGAAAGTTGCTCAATTCACATATTTCACTCTTATGAACAAATACATATAATAGTTTATCTATGGTGTTGTGTGTATGTGATACAATATTATTATTTTTTATTATAATAATACAATATTATTATTTTTTATTATCTCCAAAAAGCCTTACTGGATCACAAAGATTTCGGTTATGGAGAGAAACGTAAAACCTTTTCAAGAAAAATGAATCTTATGCAATCACCAACCAAACAAAAATGACAGTGATCATCATAATAAGTATGTATGTTCATATATCATCGGTCAAAGAGCAGCGATAGCTCAGTGGAGAGACAAACAGACTGCAATGCATTGGGTGTCGGGTTTGAACCCAAGTCGCGCACCTCTGACTTTCGGAAGTTATATGACTTTTCGAAATTATGTGCGTATTGATTGACAATTTTCGCCAGCTCCGTGCCTCGGAGAGCACGTTAAGCCGTCGGTCCCGGCTGCCATGAACATCTATGGCAGTCGTTATTGGTAGAGTGTCGACACAAATGATCCCGCTGAGTCGAAGTTTCGCCGGTCTGCACTGACTGGCCCCCACATAAGATAAGATATCATCAGTCAATTATGTTTTGAAACCAAGCGTGAATCTGTTAACAGAATTTCTAACTGTGGTAAACTCGATGTTGTACGTTTAGAATTATCGAATAAAACACGATTTGGTGTGCTGACTCTAACGGGTGCACCATTTATAGTATCTGCCTATTTAAATGTATTTTAGGATATAAATTAAAACGAGAGCAGCGGATGCATGCGCCGCGCCTCGCACCGGCCGGCGACCTGTCACAACCGTCAAAGGCACCCGTCGCACAGTTTTATTCTCTCACTAGCGACATCAATGGGAGACGCAATCGAATTTGCCAAATGACGCTCTCACTAAATTGGTGAAGAGTGATTGATTGAAACGCTCCACAGTTAAAGTATTTCACACTGGAAATAATTGAATCCGAATAATTTAGAGCGATACCGTCGATGCACTGTGAGATGAGTGGCCGGACGATTTCGGAGCTCAATATTTCCCCCTAGTGTTGAATGGACGCGGGATATTAATAAATGTATATTGCGTTTAAGTAATTCATAAGCACGCTGGCTAACAAAGACTTTCACCCACGTAGCTAATAATAAAGTGCGTAATATCACATTTATGAAGTAAATTATGTGTTTTGTGGTGTAATAAAATATTGTAGTGTTGAATACTGACACCCACTTAAAACTGCTATTAAACTCAAAACTCCACAATGGATTTAAAATATGAGATCTTATCAGTTTTAGTAGCATCACGTTTGTTGTACTTAAAAGTCGAATATCCATGTAGGGAAAACATAAAGATTGTCGATAAAACCTCTCAAAAATGCTTCTACAGTCTGCGTTTAATTTAATTACGCGGTTTAGGGGATCCTCGAGAGGGTCAGTCGTGGAAGAGTGCACAGCTCTGACACCCAGTATTAGCCTGATTAACTATGAAACGGACGCTTGCTCTGCAAAAAGCTTTAAAAATGTCGCTAGTAATTCAGTTAGCACACCATCGGCATGGCATGTGTCCCAACTATGATTCACAGTTCTCACGAGTCCACACTAAACCAGTTAGTTTACGTACCGACCGCGTCGTGATATTATCTCCCTTTACTAGCCGACCATCTCGAAACTTGCGAATCCCAAATAACGATTTATTTATTTATTCAGGTTAACCAGAACATCTGCGTAACAATCGTAAAATGTTAAATGAAATCAATTAAACTCATTCCCGGGTAACAACCTAATTAACGGTTATATAAATAAACTTTATAGACTATGCTCATTAATGAAGATGGAGTCCGCGCTTCCCTCTCTTGATACATAATTTTCTCAATGAGATAAGCTCATTCCCACTTTTAAGACAGAATAAAAATATTCATATTTTTACCTGATAAAAAGTTGTGCTAATTAAAAAAGTCAGAGACAGACGCCGGGGAAAAAGTTGTAAAGCATAGATATAATATTCCGTACCCAAGTAGAATCTTATAAAAATATTTAGGTTGTTGGATCGGGTGAGATATTCCAATGAGAATGGAAACGTAGAATTGTAAATAAGCTATCTTGTCTTCTATGTTGTCAATTACATTTGAGAAGGGGTTTCTTTTTAGCATCAATGTCAGACGTGTGAAGAATTTTGAGTCGGGTTATAATTCTACTTTAAAAAGTGCTCTTGTTAAATATAAATTTATATGTACGGCGAAAGTCTGTTGTTAGCTCAGTGAGTAATTTTACTTCGGCCTGAAATATTTAATTTTCAGAATAAGAGTAGTAGAAGTAGTGTTAACTTTTAATCAAAATAACTGAATTTCTACTCTTATTAAATATTTTACATATAAATGAAAGGGATGCGGCCAACAATTGAATGCTTTCCCTCTCTCTCGGTCTGGTTAAGTAAAAAAGTAAAAAGCGTTTCATTTATTTTATTACAAAATTTAAACTTAAATTAATAAAGGTTATTTAAGTATTATAATTAAAACATTTGCATTGTATTTCCTTTATAGACATCTAATAAGCGAGATTGTTTCTCGAGTAAAAATATTTGCGAATTCATGGTAGCCCCGCGCCGCGCCCGTCGCGCCACCCGGCTGTAACCCGACGATAATTAGATACGGCGCGCTTTTACAGCGCCGCGCGCCGCGATTCTGAATACCGACCAAATTGCGCCCTTCCAATCCTGTTTATGCTACGATGGAACTCCAACGCTTCATTTGGTCACCATTTTTCATTTTCATACTCTGCGAGGTTTGCTTTTAAACATCTACTAAAGTATGCTTAAAGTTCTGCGAAATGTTTAAAAACTGCAAATATAATGTTCGTCTCCCTTTTCTCTGTTACATTAACCCACACGGGTGCACCAACTTGTAAATCATATGAAGTATTATTTACAAAACGTGCTTCAAAATATACAAACTAACGAACCTATTTTATAACTTCTGTTTATTTATAAACCGCTTGAACACGAAAGCTCTGGTTTTATTCATATAAATAAAATTAACTGAGAATGAAAAAGTACTCAGTTACACTTTTAAAACGCGTACAATCCTAATTACGCGTTCGCAACAAGTTTAATACTTAGCTATTTAATGGAGGCATTCCGTATCTGTGGAGGCTGTAACCAACGAGTGCACTCTACATTCCGACTGGTTGATTAGCTCGGAGCCGATAGAGAGAGAATGCCCTCCAAGCGTCGGCGCTTCCGGTAATGCGCACCTGCACTTTTTGGCTACTACTATTTGAAATGACGAAGTGGATATGAAAGAGTAAACCTTTTCATGTACAACGGATTTATGAAGTATTGCATTCTACATTTTCCACGCAACGAATGCCGACTGTGTGATGTTAATTCACGTTTCTGAAAAGAAAGAAAATAATTGGACTGGAACAAACCTTTTTAGGTTTATATAAACAAATATACTGTTTTTACCCGAAATACTTCTTGTGTCGCAGTTTCGATGGTCTGATAAGGGTACATACTATTGAAAATATTTAGGATAGTAAGCTCGTCGGAACAGTATGTTTATACGTAAACGTCTCAGGGTTCTTTAGAGTCGTTGTTAACCGTATAACCTTACGATTAAACAAGTTCCTAATATGCTAACTCAGTATTATTTTTGTAGATGGATAATTTTATTATAATTTCTTTCTCTCTGCTAGAACCGATTTTATATATTATACTTTTTGTTCTTCATAGGGCAATAGTAGGTTAGACATTTAATTATAACTGTGAAATTTCTTTCTCATTCAGAGAACTACTAAAATACACGGTTCCTTATATTATACCATGTATTGCAGACAAAGCAGCAGGGTAAATGATCATCTTGCCGTAGCCCATGCGCCCCAGAGCAGCGTGTTCGATGATTGGCAAGTCGAATAATTGATTGCTGTTTATAGAATTAGTGTCTATTACCGAAGGATGATGAATAATACTAGATGAATAATACTAGAAGCCAACGAGCCAGAAGGTTGGATTTATATCAATATTTAGGGATTTTGTAATTTCCATTTATGTCTTTATTAAGAGCGGCGTATACTTTTACAGAAGAAAAACAAATAAAGACTTTCGTCACATCACATATCAGTCTATCTACACAGTCTAAATATAATTACATTATTTACTTGCATAGAGACAAAACACGATACCGAATTTCTAAAATTAAATAATATATTTTAGTAGGCAATATATTATTGCAAACCACATTTGCCACAAAATTTACACTGATCAGAAAAGCAGGATATTTACTCAAATAACAAACAATTGCTTATATTATTATCAGGTATACAATGGTCGTTTTTAAATCAGTTTAATATGCCTCCTATGGCGACATATTGATACGTTGAGAAACAGATATAAAGGCTATAAGAACCTTCGTGAACAAAGCCAGGACCATAAGCTCGAGGCTATAAGCTATAATAAGCTATTTAATCCACGACGAGCGAGTAGCCAATGGCCTCCAAAATAAACAACAAAGATAAATAAATAATAATAAATTATATCAAAAAATAATAATATATTTTAATATAGACAACGATGACAACACTTCGCCTGATAGTAAGTAGCCGTTGCGTATTGACGGCAGTAGGACAGCCTTCTTTTATGTGGCTCCTAGAAACATAGTTAATGAAATGTGTGTAATATACCTTAATCTCACCTTCAGGGGCGTGAAACTATGTATTTTTCCGTGGTTCTTGGACAGAGATGTATCACGCCATATATTTTTCTCACGTAGCAGTAAGCGATCGTATTGTCGTCCAACAAGCACCGACTAACATAGAGTTGTTACAGATACTACAAAATTTACTATATTGGTTTAAAAAATAAACAAATATCACATTGTTCGAATCATAGATGTCACGATTGGTAGTTGCGCAGGCGCTCTAACGTCGCTAGTACAGTCCTTCTTCTAATAGTCTTATTTATATAGAACTATAAATGCCGATAAGGATCTTGATGGAGTTAAAAGTAAGTGATATTATTAATGTAATAAATGGAAACATAATAATAAAACTGTTTGCTGAAGTAAACGTGAGTGTCACAGGCACAACGTTATGAGTACATTTTACTACTCTCTATAAGTATTAAAGCGTTCTATTAGGTAAGGTTTACGATTTCATTCGCTGGGACTCGCAAGATAATCTGATAGGAATCACTTTAACGAAGGACTATTTTAAATTAAATACTTCCATTTGATAAAGTGTATTCTATTATTTCAAAATATACCATAGCTTACACAAACAAGGTATGATAGCCTTGATGGCAATAAAAACGATTGTTGTGTAGGTTTGGGATAGCCGTGTTTGGCAAAATTATATTAGATTTTTCTGTCAAAATAATTTAGTTGCGAAATGTGGCGGTACACCTTTGCTTACCTATTCAGGGATATAGGCGTGAGACTACGCCTACATGGCTTATAGAACAAAGGTGACGAACAAGCAAAAATACACAACAGGCAAAAGTTAGGCGTTCTGTCGCCTATGATAACTTACCAGGGGTGCGCGCGTTGCCAACCCCAGGGAATAGGACCACCTCCCGTTTCCGTTTTTCATTTACTTTAAATGAAAAACGAAACAGGAGGTAACTTCGTAACTCTTTGTTACCGAGTTAAAAGCAGCAATATTATTATTAGCCTTTTATTAATTTGTGTTGACTGACATTTTAGATCCGCGACAGAAGTTTGTGGTTGCAGATCATGGTCAATGGTTAATTTTTTAGATAATATATACAAAACTGTAAATTTTTAGAATGCCAGACATAATTGGAAACTTATTGTGTCACAAGAGATTAAAAATATTTCAATCCATGTTTAAACTTGCGACTATAAATTGTATGCACTGCATGATCAACAAGAATGATCAGAATATGCAAATTTTGTATTTTAATCGTAAAAACTATATTCGATGTCCACACGTTTAAGTCAAAATTCAAAGGGTTGCTCAACAAACATGAACACAAGATGAGTTGATTTTAGACTAAAATTTTGTTTGTATAGGTTTCGGTGCAGAAAACTGATGACAAATATTCATATTTTGTCACGTATTCATCGCCTAACTGGCAAAGGTTTACAGACTTTTCAATTGTTTTCATTTTGTTACTTTTTAAATGTAAATAAAGTCTTTGAAACAAACTTTGTGCATCAAGTCAATTTATTTATCGCATCTCTTATGTTTATTTTATTAAGACTTTGGGCATTGCTTTTAATTAATAGTTTAATTAATAGTTACTAAGCTATCGACTTAGGCCCAGTTTCTATATTCAAGAAATGACTTGTTTTACCTAAGGACAGTTAATTTTGAACACGTCCTTACTAATATTATAAATGTGAATGTGAGTTTGCTTGTTTGTTGCGCTTTTATGCCACAACTACTCGACCAATCATTATGAAATTTTAAATACACATTCAGGAGTACAAAAATTACTGTTTTCGAGAAATAGTAATTTATTTTACATTACTTAATTTATTTTATTAAACATTATCACAAGCGAAGCCGGCAAAATCTAGTACTCTATAAAAATATTTTAATATTTAACTGAGCTTAGTTGAAACGATTCGTTTTTAAATTAAGGAACTAGGCCTAAAGCAAAGGTTTGTCGACAACCCACACCACTAATCAGCACTACCTGGTCATTACGAATGCGCCGCTGCAACGTTCGATTCTCACATAAGAATTTGTGTGAGTCACAGAACACGTCACAGGCCGGAGTGTTCCTTGTGTCTGTTATTTCAATGTTCGCAAAGCCGCATCCCACGACTACAAAGAATATAGTACCAGCATTAAAACATATCAAAAGTTGTTTGGAAAACAACGCTAAAACGAGTAAGTATGAGATGTTCTATGAGTCATACGTTGTATTAGCAAGAACATAAAAACGTTTTTTTTTTAACAAAACTACTCTTGCCCTAGTCGTCATGTTTACCCAAACTCGGAACAACTATTTGTAGATCACACAATTTTTTGTCACATGTGGGGATCGTACGTACGACACTCAGGGCAGTAGCAATGGCGAGATGATAACCTAAATCACTGCGCAATTCATGCAGTGCAAATATATTATAGCACGGCTAAAATTAAAATATTCGGTCCCTTAAAATTGTGAGTGACGCATAATCTGCAGCACAAGCTAGAAAAACAAGTCGATCGTAAATGATTTACCATTTGATAAAAGTCCTTTCGATATATACCTCAAGGCGGTTGAAGTGAATAGCCGGCGGAGCTCGTCACGAAATGGCTGTATCAGATAACTCCGGTAGTTTGTTCTGCGAACGTCCATGTCATTTGTCGTTTGCGTACAGCGAGAGACTAAGACGACGGTGACGTTGCGTCGTGACTGCGTAGGCGTTGACACATTCAACTGCAAAGTGCGGCGAAGGAGGCAACACGGCTGTTAGGTACCCAATACTGACGGTTTAGGTTCATCTGCCAGTATCTAAAAATGTCAACGCGACATGCCTTGCCTTGCTTGCTTGCATGTTATAACAAGAAAATCAAATAAAGTTAGCTCTACTCCCAATAATCTAAGTCGAGAAACGCACGTTTAGACGCACGAATTTAGTTTTTAAATAAAGGCTTTATAATTTGTGTGTCGTGGGGGCCTTTACAAACATTCAAACAACAACTACAAGGAACACCCAGACTCTGAATAAGTATTTGTGGGCAACACAATTTTTTTCCAGCATGGGATATCAAGCTACAACACTCGGCGCAGTGGCAGTGAGGCAACCACTTATGCCACTTCGCCATCTGAATAACACTGCCGTCCTTTAACTAAAATGCCGTTAACCCACAAGCGCGCGATTATGACTTTTTAATGAAAAGTAATATAGTTTTGAATTCTATACTAGAATATAGTTTTGAATTCTATACTAGAATATAGATAGATAATTATATAGATAAATAGTTTTAAATTCTAGTAAAATTATAGATAGACAATTCATAACTATTTTACTATCAATTAAAAAGACATATTCGCGCGCTTGTAGGTTAGCGGCATTTTAGTTAAAGGACGGCAGAACGTTATTTCTTATGCAGACTTATTATTACATTTTAGTTAGTAGGTAAGTAAATATAATTATCTTTAACTTAGTAAAAACCAAAAGATATAATTTGTTATTTATTAAGCCTTAATTAAGCTTCCTATTAATTTTAACCGATCTGCAGTTAGTGCTATAATAACATATTAGTGTTTTTGGATCTTCTCCTTTAGCCTTTATTATTCCCAAGTCACTTGGGGCGGCTTTTCTGGTCTAACCAGATTTGACTGGATATCAGTTTTTACACGGAGCGGCTGCCACCTGACCTCCGAAATCCGAAGGCTAAAGATACCCTAAGGCTAGACCAGTATCAGGATATTAGAGGGTACTGACTTTCCCAATAACGACTGCCATAAATGTTCATGACAGCCGGGACCGACGGCTTAACGTGCTCTCCGAGGCACGGAGCAGGCGATAATTGTCAATCAATACGCACATAATTTCGAAAAGTCATATAACTTCCGAAAGTCAGAGGTGCGCGACGTGGGTTCGAACCCGAGACCCTCTGCATTGCAGTCTGTTGGTCTCCCCACTGAGCTATCGCTGCTCTTAACGGAACACAAAAACTACCATTTGTAAAAATAAGACTACCCTCGTTAGAACAACAAATGTAAATGATCTCAATGCTTTGTTTCGAATTTAATAGATAGCTTGTTACTGTCGAAACTTTATAAGAATTGATTTTTAACATAATATTATTATTATAAGAACAGAAGTATTCAAAGTTGTTTTAACGATCTCACTTGGTGAAGATTTTATTTTATTAGTGTTTTTGAATACAGCTTCTATTTTTAGTAAAAATGTCCCCATTATACAATTTTCATTTACGTTTACCAAGTTCAAAAGCTGGATAGTGTGACCTAGTGGTCTCCGTAAACTAATCAAACGTATTCGTGATTATTTTATTTCTTAAAATATACCAGAATTCTACTAGCATAATATGAGCGATAGAAACGTGTTCGGCTCGGAAATAGGCGTGATACTATATATGGATAGGTACACATATAAACTAAAGCGCGCTCCACACACAAAACACTTCTCGTTGCTCATGGAACTACAAAACATGTAAATCGTTTAAAATAAAAAAGTGTGTCATAATAACAATATTCAAAAAAGATACACCAAATGTATACAAACGCATTCCGAACTACCTCCTTTTTTAAAGTTCGTTAAAATATAGCACACACACTTAGGTACACATACACAGAGACCGTTGGACTGCCACGCAGAGGTCTTGAGTTCGATCCCAAGGCACCTCTGACCTTTCAAAGTTATGTACATATTACGAAACGAATTATTAGAAAAACGACTTATGGAAACCTGCATGTCTGAGAGTCCTATATGTTCCCCGCACTGGGACAGCTTAGTAGAAGAGGCTCATGTCCAGCAGTAGCACAATTTTATCCAGGTCTGCAATTTCGCCAGCTATGGTATTAGGTCCCAGGTAATAGGCAGCTTCACCTTTGTCTAAAATAAACATACATATCAAATAAAGCCGTCCTCCTTTTTCGAATAAAAGTATTCGACAAATCAGCTATCCTACCTAAGTTGGAGAGCCACACTTCGGCACAAATGGGCCGGCTTGACCGGAGTGATACCACGGCCTCACAGAAAACCGGCGTGAAATAGCAATTGCGTTGTGTTTTGTCGAGTGAGTGATGGTACCAGAGGGCCAACCTTCCCCTCTCCTGGGGGTGGAGGGGAATTTAAAAGGCTGACAACGCACTTGTGACTGCTTTGGTGCTGCGGGTGTCCATGGGCGGCGGTAATCGCTTACCATCAGGCAATCCGTCTGCTCGTTTGACGGCTAAGCCATATAAAATAAGCTAATATAACCGTTTGCGATGGAACTTGGTATGTAGATAGCAGGAGACCTGGATTAACACATAGGCTTTTTTCCGATATTCTCATAAATAAAACCGCGGGACGCAACTAGTAATTAAATATACGTGTTGTTCTACTATTTAAAACAAATCTTAATGCCAAATACCTACTGTCAAGATTACCTGTTCTTGTCAGAGAAGGTATTAAATATAATAATATATTGTACAATGATTAACAACTTAACTGAATTATATATAACGGTTATCTCCGCCCTATATTTTGTCCTGTATTAATTACCCATAACAAGAAGATCCAGAATGAATGCTTTTACCAAGATTCCGTTTTAGTAAGAGACTCCCGTATCGTGATTATTGATCTTTATTAAAGTCTTATCTATGGGTGGACTATTTATGTTCTTTTTTGCAATACTAAAGGTTGGCCTTTGATGTTTTTGCGATAGCAAGACTCTTTGACGTTTCCAAACAAAATACCATTTACGAAAATACAACTGACTTTTTTGTTTCGCTTAAAACATAAAACAATTCTGACATTAAACTCTAGTCTTTAAAAATATTATGTTGTTAGTTTATTTATCAATAAATACGAAACATTTTACAAGCTGCAGAACAGAGAAATGTTTGTATCAAATTATGTTCTTTCTCTAAAACTATCAGCAAGTTTAAGAATATTTAATCTCGATCTAAAAACTTTGGAGTCCATTGCGAATTTCAAATTATAGAACACGACAAATATCCAATCATAAAACGAGAATTATATGGCGTATCTCTAAAATATCGTATCCAATAAGTATAAACTATTACGATCCTTGTGAGAAGGCGCGGCCCACGCACCTTCTCCAGTAAAGGAATAAACATTGCGTCGGCGCATGCATTTCGTGCATTATGCACTTACTAATATATTACTTAGGTATGCCACGAGCATTTTTCCTTAAATTATGTTGCTTTTAACATTTGCATTTGAATATAATCTCGAGACGCAACCTGAGAATTATGGAGCCTAGATTATTACCCATGCCTAGAGTAGTACGTATATAACATTATAAGACTTGCTGGCTTGGAAGACGCTATTCTGCCCTTTGCGTGTAAAGGTTAAAGGTGGCTCGCTGCTACTGCTCATCACCTTTATACCCTGTTTTATGCAAATAATGATAAATAATTAAATATATTTTATATATACTAGTGTCCACCTAGTGGTAAAAATCAATCACAATCATTACTGAAATATTGAGAATAGCATATATGAATTTATACTTTTATTGTTTTATCTTTACCTATATATATAAAAAGAAAACTAACCGTTTCCAAAAGGTTTTTATTGATAACACTAAAGCTCATCAATAATATCAACTAATCAAAAAATATAAAGAAAATCTGTTGACAAACAAAGGGAAAAAGATACTGGGCTGTTTTGCCTTGAAAACATGGTTAATTGTTTTCACATATTAACTTGTGATTAAACCTGAGAAATGGGACAATATTACTAAAATAATAAAATTATCATTTACAATAATGGACTCTATTTTGTATTGAAGCTTACATTAAAGAGAGATTAAGACATATATTTGGACCTATTTAATCTACGTTTATATATTAAAGTTAAAAACCTAATGTCTCAAGATAAACAGCTTTTATGTTATCTATGTCATACTAAACAATGAAGTACTATTGACATAATACGCGCAAATCACGCGTAAATTACATATTTTATAGTAAAGAGAGACAGATAAAAGAAAGTGGTTTGTTTTGTTATTTAATGTTTTATGTAAGGCTGCATAAGGTTCATTATAAATCACCAGGTAAACTGTATAATGTGAGAGAGAATTAACGTATATTGCCGAGATTAGATGTAATCACTAAACTAGTTTCACTAAAAGGTAGCTTTTAGTTCTTTCTCGTACCATGCTATTATTCAATTTTATTATATTCGTGTCTTGAACACTATTGTGTATACAATAATATAGTAGATACAGTGACAGAGACAGTACAAAACGTCTATTAAACAATACCACACAGGTATTTTCAAATAAGGTAGCACAGAAATTAAATACTTTCTTACCATAACCTTCACTACCATAAATGTAAATGTAAGTACCTATGTTTGTTTGTTTGTTACGCTTTCGCGCCTTAACTACTCGATCGATCATCACGAAATTTTGCATACTCGATGTACAAATAAGGACATAGGACACTATTCATCCACGAGAAAAATTCTAGCGCCGAGGAATGGGTTATTTAATTCATGTTAAACATATTTCTTCCTATATTTATAAAATATGATATATTTAACTTATACTTGTATATCTACGAGTAATAGCAGAATAAAATATGCCTTAGTATGTACTAAGGCATACGCATAAGGCATCGCTAGGTATGCATGTGTATACCTAGCGAAATATGCTTATTATATGTAAAAAGTGAGGCTATTGCCTTCTGCCAAAATCTTTTCGAGACTTCATCCTGCTATTGATTATTTCAAAACAGAAGGGCCTCATAACACTTGGCCTGACCCGAACCCGGAAAATTACGATCGGCCACAACCATTATACCACGGGGTCAACGAAACACTCCGAATGTATCCTATAGAATTATTATTTTAGACATTCAAAGACTCTGTGACTTAGGTTTAAAGCCATTTCACCGAAATGATATAAAATTGACGATAACACTCAATCAAACGTGGATGTCTGCGGATTTCTGTGAATTCCAATCGGGGCAATTACTCACGACGATCTGTACACTACATTCAAACTACGGGAATAGCTGTTACTCTGCGCTCTAGTTGCCGCTACTCGAACAATTAATAATTAGACACCACTACTAGCCAAAACCATATTAAATACGTATTATGTTACCTAAATAGAACCCTTTTAAAAAAAGACATTGAAAGTATCTATTTGCGTTTCAAATATGCCTTTTTTATCACTTGAGATACGATAGAACTAGTAGCGTATAAAGTTCTAAGAAGCAAAATCCGTTTAAAAAATCTTTATACGGGCATTTGAATGAATAAAGAGAATTTTAATCAACGCTCGCGTAACTTTAAATGAAGGTGAACATTTTTGAAACCTTTATCCGCCGGCTGAAATCCAACCTTTATTTGGGACCGGAGGGGACTTATCAGGGCGTTTTTCAAATAACGGCATCAATTCCGCGCCGGCATCCTCACCTGTTATCTGTTTCTCTTCCTGCAGCACACAAAGCGCCCTCGTGGGCGGCATTTTAGCGTTACGCGCTCATTTTGTTACACTCCAAATACCATTACCTTCGCTGCGTATGGTGGTTCACAACACACATCTACAACGCTCAAATTATGTTAATGATCACCTGAAAAAACCGTAACTACCCACGTCGTTAATATTAAACAGTTTTACCATTTTAAAATTCTGTTTTTGTTACAGGTACTGTGTTGGAGTCGGTATGTTTTATTTTTAACCACATATCACAATAGTGATATGTAAAGCGAGGACGGACATTTTCAGAATATCAACAATTGATACGGAGGCCTCTTCTGTATAAGCGATTAAGCGCAGTCAGTGGAAAAGTTTATTTTCTACCTTTAGTCTACATGCAGGGTAAAGACATCCCTCTCTCATCTACACATCGGTATATTATGCGCTAGTATAGGGCAGTCTCTTTTATAATTTTATTCATCATTTTACGTCAGGACGTGGTACTTTGCTCATAGACTACATGACTGCTTATCATCAGGCGGAGTGCAGTCATTTTAACAGGCAATAATTAATGTTTATAAATATATTACTAAACTAATCATAATATGACTAACTTTTACCTTATATATTATATAATAAAAATAAATTATCAATATTAAATAATAAGACATTGAAAAGCAAACATGTAAACTATTTAATAAGCATAAAAGGATTCCTCGGCATCGCAGAAGAAAAAAATAACGAACAGCCCTCTGGTCGCAGAAGAGCACATTATCTATTTCGTTATTTCTCTGTATAGAGAAATAGAGCTAGCACTGAGATCCTGTGATCCTAGCATTTCGACCCTTAACAGCTGAAAAATATAATCGCCTTCCATGTTTTATGGTCTTTGGTATTTTATTTGCCTCTTTTGAGAGTCGCTACGGATGCAGCAGCACTAATGTTAGCCTTAGCCAACCACGATGCCGCTTACCACTTTTTCGCGTCCAATCTTGAAAACCCAAACACCCACACTTTGCCGGATCCGCGAATCGTATAGCGTTCGCGTTCATATACAGTAGATTTATTATACATTACAATTATTAGGCCTCTTAACGATGGACTAGGATAAATTTAAAACAATTTTTCTGTCATATGGTTATTACAACTGTCACACTTTCATAACATTCCCTTGCATTTAAATATTTATATGGCTAAAATAATAATAAAAAAATATATCAATCCGATGTATTTCAACCATCATACATAGTTTTATTAATATTAAAATGGAACCAATTAAAATGTTTCTCTGTATTTCGCCGTATATTGCAATATTAACAATATTCAAAAATGTTAATTGCATACGATTTAAACTCCTAGTAGCTCCGGTCTAGTGCGATTTGGACTCGTACACTAAGGTTTCCGTATCTTCGAAGAAAACGTATGGAACGTTACATAGATACATAGTAACTACGCCAGGATGTGATAGACTGAGGTATATTTCACCCTAAATTCGCCGGTCAAGCCTATTGCCATCTACCAAACTACGACAAATGTCTTCGACAAAAAATTCCAATAAAATCTTGCACAATGCAGCTCTGCTCAGGTATCGCACTGACTACCTCTTCGCAACGCCACTTGAACAACGATCACAAAACCCAGTCGGTTTTTAATCATATTATGTTGCTTTTATGTAAGCTACGCTGGTTAGAGACGTCTTGCTATTCTTTAATACTAGTTGTTTTTTTAGTACATCCCTTTCGCATACTTCGGCGATAATATGGAAATGATAAGATGTGTCAAATTGTTTCATATTATTATACTCCATTTCAGCTAACTGTAATCTTTAGAGCATTGTTTGTTTCTTTATCGTAAACATAATTATATTTAATGGATTTTTGTTGGACAAGCAATATTTATAAATTAACTAAATTTCTAATTAACAGCATTAGTAGTAGCTTAGATAAGTAGCTGTGACAGACAGACTGATGGGCACACACAAAAACATTGTGGGTTCAATTTTAACAATTTTGTACGGAACTCTCAAATTGAAATCAGCTTGCGAATATAAAGAACAAACCTCTTAACAATATGTAATCTACATGTCTATAGAAATTTCTTACATATGAGATTAGAGTTAGTTGGAGAAAGGTATTGATATGATAACTTTGTGTTAGAGCGTCACCGCACCGCGCCGCCCGTGGCAAGTTCTTCTCGTTATAGCTTGTTGATCCAGCTTTGTACGACGTGTGCCAGTTTATTTGCTTTTTCGCTTTTGACTGCTGAAAGGTGCATATATTGTGCCACTTGCGTACTGTAGATGCATAAAGCTCGCTTTCTCCTGTTGAGCGTGTCTAAGTCGAGTTGAGCTGCAAATGTTTGTGGTTTACCTTTATTGCAATAATGGTATTATTGAACACAATATATACTTCTCATGCCTGTAGCCCTGAAGTCAAAAATAAAACTCGCAAAATATGTCTGCAAGATACCTCTATCTTGCAGACATATTTTGCAATTTTTATTTTTAAGTCTCACGTATATTTGATGAGATAATTGCCGTCTACCGGGCACATTGCCAGACTCTGTGCTTCTACTGAGAATCTATTAGCACAACAGCCCGATAACACGTTTGCCCGAGCCGAAAATTTAATCCTCACGATTGCACACAAACATGATTGCAAAGTTACGGGATCATTGAGACAGTCTATTACTGAACTTTTGAATATATGTACATATATGGTACAAATATGAATCAAATTACCAAACTAAGTAAAGACCTAAACAATTGTAATGTCAAATTAAATTCAACTTTAATTATTACCTGCAACTAGTATGTAAGCTTTAGTATATGAAAACGCAAATATTTTGAGTCGAATCTCACCCTTTTGCTTGGATGGAGGACTTTCATTACGAACTTTTTTAATCGTCCTTTGTCCCACTGAAAAAAGTCCGTTGTGATGGTGGCAGAGACGACTCGGCGTAGCTCGGCCGCGGTGCTTGTAATTAAACTGACACCGACTCTCGCGGGACGAGTTTTGAATTTTATTAGTATCTCTTTCGCGCCGTCGACTTTGATTGGAAATCTGTTAAGTTGGCACCTAAACACAGACAACTGTCACCATCAAACATTTTGTATACTAAATACATAATTTCACAACTAGCGAACATTTAAACTTTAAATTAAATAGGCAGACAGAACATTAACTTTAAAATATTTAAGCATTCAACCAAAAACCTAATTTACCTTTTCAAATTGTTTGAAATGTAAAGTTTATTAATTCTATTTGGTAAATATCATAATCAATTTATTTCTAAATCGAACAATTTACCACATTATTTGAAAAGTCCGAACATCGCCGGTTTAGATTTAAACAGTAATAGAGCTGACTGCAAGCAGGTCTGTAAGAATATGTTTATTTATATTGGTGTTGTTGTTATTTTTGTGGATTGTTAGTATTACCTATTATTCGCGTAAAGCGAGTCAGTGTTAACACTGGGTCCATGAAGCGGGCGCGGGCACAGGTCTGTGTTGACAGTTCTGGTACAGCCTCGACAAACAAACATATGCTGTTGATTCAGCGACACATCGTTGTATGCTTTGAATTTAAATTAAAGCACAAATGAAAATCGAAATTCAGAAACGTGTCTACCAATTTTTAAACTCATTAAGTATTTTTGCTATCGAGACAATTAAGCGGGATTTACTAACTATTGTACATAGTAATATCTATATATAGAATAATTAGTAATATATAAATATCTAGTCAGTTATTTACCTTAAACTATGTTTCAGTTTTTCAAATAAGCATGTATTAAGTTATCTAGATTCCAAATGTATCAAAATCGGTTCAGGGAACTAGCTGCTTAAATGTAACAAACAGATAATTTTAGTATTTGATATATTTAATGTATACTGCATCAAACACTAAAAGTGTGCCACAGCAATTAGTTGGCTCATAAACGACTATCATTTTGTAAAATTCAGCGTACGTATAATATAAAACGTTTACATATTTATTGCCTGTCAAATAAATATGTCTAGCTATTCCACGAATTAATTGGATGTCCTTAATCCTTTCGATGACAAAAATGTTAATAATCGTCGCGTGCTCTATATATATTTAACAAATTAGGTAGAATTAATAAATTGGAGTTGGTTTTGACCGGCGTGGCGCACGGCGGGTGCGCTGGCAAGGAGCCAAGCATTGCCACTTTCCCTCACTCTCGGCAGCTTCACTCTTAAACAGTATAGTGCGGCCGGATGGAGCACATTGCCTCGATTTCCGAGAAATTGGCGATTTCCAGCAACGTTCAGAAACCGGCATCGGAAATATTTTATTAGTGATAAATTACTATCTATAGGTACGATTGATAGCACACTTACATAGTCACAATGTGTCTGATGACGACAGCCTGCCTGTCGGATATAGCTGTACGATTGGCTTTATTTGATTCATTTTAATAGTTAGTAACATTTCTATCATAATAATGTAAGTTAATTTGTATCCTTTGTAATATAAACGGTCCTTTATACAACGTATAACATAAAAATGTGGTCTTATTATACAGCTATTAAGTATGATAAATATAATTATTATCAGATAAAATATTTTTTTGAATAGTCGACAAAAATTTATCTTTTTACGTTTTCTTTTTCTATAAATTCTTTTTCCTCGGCGTAATTGGACATTACATCAGCAGCGCCTTGAGTCATTGGCTATAATTAAATCCACTCATCCCAGCCTCCAGCATAACTGATGAATAATCCACTATATTAATTTTATTTTAAGTCTATTTGCAGCTTTCCAAATATTTATTCACTATGTTAAAATATTTTTTGCGTTTGTCATAGTGTCCAGAATACGACCTTAATATATGACCACATTTTATTATCACCCACTGTATAGTAGTCAACGATCAAGCCGAATTCTTATAGACCTGACAAGTGACGTCTACATTAGCCGTCAGGATTGACATTGATTGCGGACATAACATGTTACAGAACACCACACTGGCGGGTACGCGGCCATGTTAACATTTACAACATTTCCGATAATGCCTATTCAAAAAGCTGTACTCAAACGAAGATTAACAATTTTTTGCGATGCGCAGCAAAAAATGGTCTAACAAAACTACCATAAGTTTAATCTATACTTATAAGGAATACTTAGTACTTTAAAACGGAATCGTTATGGCTCGTCTACATAGAGACCGGGGATGGATTGGGCTGTGTTACTTCGATAAGACCTTACATGTCAAAATATGGTTATTTTATCGTGAAATAGAAGAAATAGAAATGCGCATAGTAGCTGTAACGCGCCGTTCTCACTTCTGTACTCTCATTAAAAGTAATGGTATAGTTACCATTAACTTCTAGGTTTGGTTCCTTACGAGCTGATACTTGCTAGACAAGACATCAAGAATTATCTGAATCTATCCACTTATGTGCGGTGTACGTAAGTAGTGTACCTACGTAAGTATAGGTACGTTATCACCAATTAGTAATTATTGCTCTTTTTCGTAAGTATAGCAGCGCGCGCGCCCATGGCAGCGGTGGTGAAAGCGCCGTTACTTGTTTGAAATTATTACGCGATAGTGCCTACAGTGCCTAATATTGTCACGCGTGACAACAAAAATTCCTTAAAAAAAAATCAACTGCAGGGCAATAGAAATATGACAGTACAAATTCAATATCCATAGCAGTGTTACAAATACATATCTGTAACGCAATGCATCTATGGCAGTGCAAAATATTTGTCGTAGATATGTTAGTCAACTGATCAATTCAGAATTCTGATTACACGCATACTGCGTGTTTAGTGCGATCTGAGGGAATAGCCTTGAACTTGCGACAGCATGAAAGTAGCTTGATACATGTATGTACAGCTAGCAACATAAGTAGACAGACACAAGCGAGATTATGAAAAAAAAATACCGTAGTTAATTCAGACTTTTGACTCATAAAATATGTTTGCATATTCTTTCTATGTTAAAATACTTATGACTGGCTGTGTATTGTACATTTTACATAGCGGCAAACTCTAACAGACGGGCGAGACGGGTTCTGGAGTCTTAATCCTCTAATATAATGGAATCAATAACGAGTTTCCTGCAGAAGCTAATTTCACTATAATACGCATATTTTCCTACCATCTAACGCTACCAATATTTTGAACATTCGTTGACTGCGGTGAATTTTAACCTTTTTTTGCTCTATTCCACTATGATCACCGATGTGATATTACCAGTTTATATATAGTGTATTACTAAAATCCGATATTCATTTTTAGTATACCTGCTTCTTTTCTTGAAGACAATCTTAAGAAGAAACGGTATTTAAATTGCTATATGCAAATTTTAAGATAGCTCTACAAAAACTTTACATATTTACTAAATCTTGACAACATTTGTTTTTATTTTACGATTGAAAGTCTCAATCCTTACGCACACTGTAGGAATTCTACTACAACGCCTTGTTATTGTACATACAGTTGATAAATTCATTCATGCATGCATAAGGTTTAATAATTATGATGCCGGGATAAATTTCCACCTGAAAATATTATTCGAATTAAACTGAATGTGTATTGAATGATGTATGTATGATTTCAATTTGTAAAATGGCTTGCATTTACGCAATCGTTTTGACTCGCCAGATGCCAAACAATGACGGACATTCGGCACACTTATTTATTGTAAATGACAAATTAAAAATGCATTTATTAATCAGTCATACTGCACACGATAACAGCAAATCTATACATATGCAAATAATATTGTATTGAGTTTCAGCTTATAAATATATTGATATATTTAATAATGTGATGTGTATTGTGTAAGATATTCATACATATCATTATAAAGATGACAATATATCTCTCTATACGCATTGACTTTAACAAAATATGCATGATACGAATTAAAAAGTAACGTATTAATAAAAACATAGACTGTACATCAGGGCGCCATTTTTGCAACCTTTTTATAATTTGTCTTTTCTATTAGGCAAATTAAATAAACGATTGTTATCAAATCTTGCAACGGAATTATATACTAATATGTCCCAAGTAAAGCTGAAATTTGCAATATATGTGTCAATGGTGACAAACCAATAATCTGGCACCATGGAGCTGGTTTCATGCTGGAGTCGGGAGCTGGCCTTGGGAACTCTTTATGTGCTTAATATAACTCCGTCATGTTTGGGTTCATTAGATTTGTCTCGACTAGTACTAGATGGTGTCCATGGTCTCATGACAGTGCCAGAAGGTGATCACACGAACCCGTCTTCCACTCAATATAACTCCGACATGTTTAGGTTCATTGGATTTGTCTCAACTAGTACTAGATGGTGTCCATGGTCTCATGACAGTGCCAGGAGGTGATCACACGAACCCGTCTTCTACATAATATAACTCCGTCATGTTTAGGTTCATTAGATTTGCCTAGATAAGTACTATAGATACTATACATAGAAGGTTTCTAGGGTCTCTCGAATATTCTCCAACAAATCAATATAGTTATGATCAATAAATGTTCATTTATTAATCCGTTGTGTTTGGGTTGGAGTTGTCTTTATGAGTGGAGTTTATACATATTAAATAGGTTTAAACAAAAATCACAAAATGAAATATATAAAACCTTTCTAAAAAAGCGTTTAGCAAGATTTTGTGTACGCCTAATACAAAAATCAATAAAATTAGTCTAATTTTAATTACTTTGGCTTACAAAAGCTTGTGCAAAAGGTTTTGGAACCGCACTAGAACGTCGCAGTTGGATTGCCGTGTGCGCTAAATTCATGACGAACATGTCCGCTGGCAGCGCCGGACAACAACGGGCAGATAGGTAAAATTTGTACGCCAGACAAAACGTCCATCGTCTGTGTTGCACCTTAGAACTACAGAAATTTCTTGCCTTCAAGGATGTTTTCTATCACGAACACATATGTAGGTTGTGGAATGACGTCAATGACATTGTTTACCCTAGGGATAGGACATGGGATTCTTCATAGAACTTTTTTGCAGGGTCGGCAACGCGCATGTGTATCTTTGGTACCGTCTACCATCAAGTGAGCTGTATGTTTGTTTGCCACGAAGACAGTATAAAAATAAACACACCGAATTATTTCTAATTTATTTTTCTAATCAAACACACTGAATGAATAGTGGACTTATTACGCGACCGGCAGCGGAAATTGAATCTGGAGCTACGCACTTTCCGGTTGCCGCCGCGCTTCCGATTCACTTGCTACCTACCCAACCCTTTGTATCACCTTTTACTTTAAGTATTTCTTTAGATAATCGTTGAACATATTGGACTAATTTGAATACGTTATCAATGTAGCAGTAAAGTATTGTGATATCATCAAAACCTACTAACTTGTAAACTTTGACGTTCATATTTCATGATGTCGTTCATGTTACTTTGTGACCTAAATTAATAAATTATTGTGACTTTGGCTTTTTCTTGACTATATAAGTCGGTGCCAAGTCACGCTGGACTTATTTTATTTAGAGATCGAATAGGTAAAGATAGCTTTAAAAAAATACTGTGGTGTAAAGGAGAATGCCCATTTTTGTATGGGGATCCGCACCAAGTTGCGTCAAACCAAATTTACTCTCAAGACTCTAGTAACTTTTCACTACCAACAAGATTTTGTATAATATTCAACCACATTTCCGAGATATTAAAAAAAAACGCCTTATTTTAATCGTCGTGCTTATTATAATTTATTTATTATTTATATATAAAGATGCGTTTTAGGCCGCAATGCAGAGAAGTGCATTGCATATTATAGATATACTGCAATTGCGCAATAAGTTGGGACTTGATCTTGTTCGCTTGATCCTCCGCACGCGTGCCGTTCTCGACTATATTGTGACGTTTTGCGCTCAGATTTCAACTTATCACGTACGAGTAACGTTTTCAGACTTTACCTAGGCCTACGATAATGACTAACACTGTATTCGGAACAAACACTTATTCGTAAATAAACTTAAGTTTTACGGGTATGCCATTCACTTTCATCACATTCCACATACACGCTCGCCGGTTTAAAGTGCTCTTAACCTGGCCTTTGTACAGAACGTCTCCGATCTGGTCAAGAAACGTTCGCCTAGGTCTGCCTCTTGCGACTGTTTCATTCACATTAGTCTTATAAACTTTCTTAGTCAGTCTTTTCTCGTCCATTCTTTCTATATGCCCAATCCATCTTAACATACCCTTTTCTATTCTTGTCACTATATCCACTTTCATGCCACATCTCTCTATAATCACACTATTCCTTATTCTATTTTTCAGAGTCACACAACATATGTCTTTCAGCGCTTTCATTTCTATAGCAATTATTCTGCTCTCATGCTTCTTCATGTTGGGTATGCCCAACTTTCACTTCCATGCATAAGTGTAGGCAGTGATAGTCCTCTATGAACAGCCAAACGTGCCTTTACGGATACATTTTGACTGTTCATGTTTACTATCCCTTATGAACAAAGTACCCAAATATACAAACTCTTTCACTTGCTCCACTTGTTCTCTATCAATCATGATATAACACATCGTCATGCATTCCTCCTTTTCAAATACCATTGCTTTCGTCTTGCTTACATTTATTTTCATTCGTTTAATTTCAAAAGCACCATGCATAATAGTTAACATCACCTGCAACTCTTCCGCCGATAACGCAAGCTTGGTCGTCGGCATAAAGAAGACATTTAACAAGTAACTCATTTATTTTTAATCACCATTCACAATCTCTTAAACCTTTCAAACAATTGTCCATGTATAGGTTAAACAGCCACGGTGACGCTACACATCCTTGTCTAACACCTTTTTCGATACTAAACAATTCTGTGTAGGTCCCATTTATCCTAACACAAGCTCTGGTATCGTCATAGAGAGATTTCAGAGGTCGCGTGAGGTTACTATTCACTCCATACATGGACAATACCGACCAAAGGTCATTCCTCACCACTTCATCATAAGCCTTTTTCAGATCCACGAATGCGCAATAGACCTTTTGACCTTTAGACAAAAATTTCTTGACTATGCTCCGTAAGGAAAAGACCTGATCCGTTCATCCCATACCCTTTCGAAATCCCATTTGTGCATCCCATATTTTCTCGTCGGTTACTTTTACAATCCTTTCAATTAACACCCTTGCATACAATTTACCGACGACGCTGAGCAAGCTAATGCCTCTATAGCTTTTGCGATCTTGCTGTAAGCCTTTTTCCTTGTATAAAGGTACTATAACGGCCTTGCACCAATCACTTGGAACCTTTACCCTAAATAATATGTTCGTATACTTATAATATAGATCCAAATACATCGAGCGTACCTACTAGTTATCCAAAGTTCTAACTTCGGGCGAAATTTCAGGCAAAAGTCAGCTCCCAGCATGAGCAACCCGAAGAGGTATCGTATTCACAAAGTTGAGGACTATACACAAGCAACGATAGATAATTAAAACACGGTAAACAATTTTTCGTTCTCGTACAATAACTTTGTTAAAAACAAGGTGAAGTTTCATCAGAAGCTTGGAAATTACATTCGTTGTGAATCAATACCAGAATAATGTAGCACAGAGCGGGCACATCTTAGTATTCCCATACAAAAGAAACATCACGTGCAAGTATTCGACAAAGCACCCAGCGCGCGGGTAATTCGATATTCTCATGTTGAATGATCCCATATCAACGCCAAGGACCTTAATTCAGCTCTCGACGAGAAAGAGGCAGAGTGCACTTGGGCGTAAATAAAAAGTTGAACGTCGCTGTAACGAGAGAGCCGCCGCGGCAGACAATGACGCTAGACAATGTGTTAGCGAAATGACACTCCAGAGCCACTAGGCGCGCCCTCTCAACCTTAGAGTGTTATATTCGCACTGCACTGCTTTGAACAAAACCTTAAGAACTAGCTCCCAAACCAATATTGAAAATATGTCCCGGCAATACAAATAGGTATTTACATATTATATTCATACTACATTTTGCCCCGCGGCTACACTCGCGTAAATGTAGGTTTGGTTAGTAACAGTACTTTTTCTGAGTAAAAGGTAGGTTAGGTCCTTTTCTATACCCCTGACAACATGTGTGCGAAATTTCATGATGATCGCTTGAGTACCCAATTAAGGCGCGAAAGCATAACAAACAATCAAATTAACAAACTGACATTTGCATTTATAATATTAGTTAGGAAATTGAAGTAAATTAATTCAATCTTAGTATGCCTTAAACCGTAAATATTTACGAATAGGTATTATTCAATCAAAAAAATACTTACGCCCGAATTAAGCTCAAAATTAGAAAACAAATTAATCTCCAATACCTAATAAGAACAAGGCGCATTAATTATAAAGTAAAACTGTGAAGCGACTCATTTAAGGCACCGAAATGTTTCAAGGTCTCTAAACGAAGTAAATAGCGTGTAGAAAAATTATTCTGCAAAATTTGTGTTGAATAGTATAACAGTAGAACCGCGGATGAGTTCACAGGCTGCGACCCTTCGCGCCCGAACATTACCTCAGTACTTGTGTTCAATGGCTAGAGCACCCACCGACACCACATTCTCAGCGAGGCGCAATGGCAGTCATCAACATCGCACGCCTCTGTCAACTTTGCATTTCTAAAAGACATAAACAGGTTTTTAAAAGCTCCCTTCTCGCAAATATTCCTCTCTGTACCTACAAACAAACTCGCTGCAGCACAAATAGACTGAAATTATATCCTAGATGTTACTAGCTAAACTTTCTTCATAAAATGTTTATTTGAATTTTCATTCTATTAAATTTTAATGAAAGCCATCGAGTGCGGGCATTGTTATAAACACCGCTCTGGCGGCCGTTGTAATTTACATGGCCGGCTATCGTATTAACGATGACTGAGCGGTTTCTCTTAATTATCATTTTGCACGGTTCGTCAGGCACACGCTCGCTCCTGTTTGGAACACTCCATTCTGGTATTTTATAAGAGTGCAACATTTTTGGCATCCATTATAATCTATAAGCGTCGGCTTAGTAAAGACTACTTATTAAATTACGAAACTAATTAGTCTTAGACACACTATCGTATTTAATATTTCAGCTCATTACAATAAGCGAGTGCGCGTTCTTTGATATTAAAATATAATTACACAACATAAAATCATTACCTACTGTCATTAAACAACACAGCATTTCTATTATTAGTATACTAGTATTGGTCCGTATATTCAAATTACCACAATATACAAATCATTACAAGATTGTATAGCTGCCATGGTCTTATTATAACGATTTTTATCGACAAAATTACTCGAACACTGCCCGAACCAAGAATCTAAACAGGAAGTGGCAGTACGCGTAAACGTAATCTTATGTTACAAGACCAAAGGGTTTCAATTGAAAAGATAAACGTATCTACTAGGCCCACCAACCAATTTAAAATACCTAGATTCCAGCTTCTTTTTTACCAATGATTTACCTAGTTACATATCACCACCCCGATGTTTAGTAATCGACGGCTCAGTATTTATTGCTAAACGAGGCTTAGAGTGGTATCAACTGATTTAATGTCCATTTCCCCTTAAATTCGTCTCACTGCGACGCGACAGGGGAAAAAGTATGCAGCTATAAATTTCAGTCGACTTAGTTTTATAAGGTAATTTACATTTGGTAAAATGACATATATTGTACTTCTGATTTGCATTAATGTTCCTTATTTGCCGTCTATCTCGATCGGACAAGAACAGGAATTATTTATTTAGTCTTAAGACTGCGCCGAGCGTAAGACAGATAATGACAGAGCTCGTGCGGCGCATATACAAATCGGTGCGCGGCCGCCATAGTAAAATTGTATGGAGGATTTGAAGTGGTTTTTTGATAAATATGTATCTTTATTGTCAACCAATAACTTAAATATTTGGGACGGACAATTTGTAATATAACTATTTATGTTTCGTTTGAGCTGTAAAATAGGATAGATTTCTACTGTTATAATCTAAAAATCACGTAACACGAGCTTACGCTTTTGCATTTCACGTGCAAATTTACGTAATTTTGTGGGCGAAACTATTAATTATTTTATATTTTTTTTAAACGGAGTAATTGTAAACACATTCATTGTTATGGTAAATATATATTTTATATTTGTATTATACAAAAGTGTTGATTTTATTCACTTAACTGTGACCGCCTGTTTTAGCACATCTTAACTTTAAAAAGGCTTTATTGGCACTATATTTTATTAAAATTGTTGTGTGTTAAAGTGGGTCCCTGAATTATTTAGTTTCACAATTGTACTCGATAGATGGCGCCCGCAAGTCAACGGTCAAGCAGGACAACGTATGTTAGGTACGCTAATATAAATACAAAACTTTAATTATTGTATGTATAATTAAGGTTATGTTCCATTTGCGTTTGCCTGACTAGTTCCGCAACCGAAATTGTTGCCTGTGAGTATGGGATCGGAAAAAATTCAGAGTCAAATTGAATTGAGCTCCTCTGAGACTTCAACTTCTTATGTAATCAAAGATCTGATCTGACAATAATTATATCAGCCCTGTATTAAACTTTTCTCGGTGTGAATACGGTTAGGCCACAGACCACCACGCGGGCCCAGTGTGGGTTGGCAGACTTCACATTTCTTCGAGAAGATTATGCAGAACTCTCAAACGTGCAGGTTTCCTCACAAAGTTTTCCTTCGCCGTTATAGCAAGCGATAATTACCCCAACTATTTAATACGCACATGACTTCGAAAAGTAAGAGTCGCGCTTTGGAACCGAGTTTGAGACTTCTGCTTGGCAGTCCAACGATCTCCCATTAGACTATTGCTCCTACTACACTATTATAGTAACAGCAATAGTCTAGTGGGAGATTACAGTTTAATAAATTTGTATACATTTATATTCAAGTTCTATAACTTGAATATAAATCTACACAAATTTATTTAACTGTAAATACGAACACAAGTCAAAGTGTCAGAAGGCCAGACAACAATCTATATTTAGGCTCGGTGCCCCTGTAACCACCCAAAACTCAGGCCAATAGAAAGTGAAGCTATCAAAGCTCGTCACTAAGAGTTACTATCATCTATAATTATCTCTTTTAGATTATTCTCCTTATAACTCGATTATAGCTTTCATCATTTGCGTGACTTCACGGTCTATAACTCGATTTTTCCCTTATCGTATTATTTATTCATCTGTATATTGTATATAAATGAATAAATAATACTAATATATTATTTTAATGAATAAATAAATTTGTTTGAATGCTGTTGGGTCGCAATAAATAGGGTCTTTTAATATATATTGTGCTCGGGGGCGCAGCGGTATTGAATGCAACTTGTGTCTTGTGATGAGGTTACAGATTCAACTGGCACTCGACCTAGTGTTACTAGAGTTTTTGTCAAGAATATGTCATTAGCAATTGTGTCTGGTGGACGTTAATAGCCTCGCCCCCTATTAACTGGACAATATAATAAACACAACTGGCAAAATCTAGGAGTCGGTGCTGGACTATGCAGGTATATTGTATTTATTTAGTATTTGTACCGGACGGGCGAACTCGGGGCTGAGGTTACTATGGCGATGGTTACGATAACAGCCGACAAGTTTCTGACGTCCTATACACGCTGTGTGGACTGTACTGTAGCGGTTACTGGTTTCGGTGTGGAGGCGCTGAAAGGCGTGTCGTACGATGTGCGGGTCGGGGCTTTGATCAAATAATACACATGCTTCACTGTTCAGTTGTCTTGAGGTTTCTGGCTGGCTCCATTCGGTTCTTGAGGCTTGAAGATGAGGTTTCTTGAGCACCTAATATCGACCGATACTGTGTCGCTTAGGTACTTCAGATCTTTACTGTAACGAGAGCCGGCCAGAAACCACTATTCAATAAGTTTTATTTTAATTATAAAAATTACACATTTCTGCTTATAACTACGGAGCTATGCTAGCTAGCGCGATGGTACAACCAGTGTCGCGCAGGGCACAAAAAGACCTAGCTAGTGCTATTATTTTCATCTTTCAGAAGTTAGGTCTAGGTATAGATATCTTAGGTTTTATGCTAAAAATCTAACTTGCGGTTATATCTATAAAGAGAAAAAGTTTAATAACTTTAGAAATATGATATATAGGAATATAAATCTTTCAACATCCTATAGCGCCTTTCTTAGCGCACAAATAAAATACAACAGGTGAAACCTTTTATGAAAGCCTTATGACCTAGGAACCCGAATATACCTAACTTGAGGTAAAAATGTACATTTTATCAGTAATGTTTACATATTCACAAAATATTTCTATAAACTATAGGAAAAATATATTATTACGTTATTTACACTGTTTAACTATATTAATTAGGTCTATATGTGACCTAATTCAACATAATTTCCGAACTATAAACTTTATTGATACAGTATACTTAAATAACACGTATTGAATTTATAATCATAATATGAATCTTAAGTTACTGTTGACGTTGTCGCGAACAGTATTAATATTTATATAACAAGTATATAACAATAATCAACTCACGCCTGGTAAATCAATTGAGAAGTAATCATACTTTATATGACCACTGTTTGAATTTAAATTGCTGAGTAACGCTTTTATTGTCTGATCCAGGTACAGTAGTTTTTACCACAATATTTATTCATTACTACCTTAATAGCTACATTTATCTATAGAGAGCATAAAAATTAAAATAATACCTGATCCTTACAAGAAATTAACGCTGATTAACCCACTCATTACAGTTCAATGAGGCTGCTATCGAACACCAATAGTTCGCTAATTTGAACCTTACTCTACTGCTATGCAACTTTTAAATTAAAACCTTTAGATATTGACTTGATCTCTGACGCATTTAGTGCCTCAGACATATTTAATTCTGTTGTATTGATAGTCACGTAAGGTGTATCACACCTTGTGTCACAAATTGTAAACGGTTACATTTACCAGATTTGAAAGCAAATAAATAAAGTTCAGGTCCGTAGACGTGTTATTTCAGTTACAACCTAAGATATTGTGGTAAAAATATTGCAGAAAATAGGCGTCGGTGTGCTGTTGGTGGTTAATTAACTGTTGTATTAGTGTTAATGCTAGACAGAGCGTAGTGGAGGGTAGTTTGCCGGACCCGCGCCCATTCTCGACACTTCTGCTAGTTTAATTGTTTATTCAGATACGGGGAACTTCTCGAATTAGGTAAGCCGGAATAGCCGCATTAATTAATATTTGTGTTTGAACTGTCTCCATGCCCTTGAGTGATCAAGCGACCTTTCAAATAACAGTTAATTGTAGACAATTACTGTTATTTGTCTTGCAATTTATATCGTTAGAATCTGTATATCTATAGTCCCTGATTAATTTGATTTGATTTGATTTATCGTTTATATTGAACAAAAATTGTATCCAATATCACATGTACTGTTCATAACGTTTACCATAGAAGACCGAACAATTGAGATCTGAAGAGTTTTTATGATTATCCTCTCAACAATGGAAATATGAGACAATATTGGGTGTATCGTAACTCGATCTTATCATCTCACCAGCTAAAGAAGTGAAACGAATCGTAAATAATACACGTGAATTACCGAGACAAATCCCTTTGTATATTGCGCGGCGTATTTATAGGGATTGAGCGAATATCACAACGTACGACGTACAGTCGCACAGCTGTTCTACTATACCACGACCATTCGTATGTTTTCGTGCGTCGCCCGAAGGCTACAGCGAAATAGTTATCCGTTGCAAACATGGTGACATCTGTGAATAAGCCCGACTAATATAACATAACCGTAACTTCTGGCAACCTGTAATGAAGCAAAAACATTTATATTATCACATTATATTTTTGTATAGAATATATCTGATATAGAAACAAAGAGTCTGAATATTTAGTTTGATAATAAAAACAAACAGATCACAATTTTTGAATGCCATTCTCTAACCTGATGTTGACTCACAAAAGTAGCACAAAAAGTAATATTATTGTATGCAAAATTTAGTCGATGAATGCATGCACAAATAACATGGGTCACAATAAATTTGAAAGCGGTTTCCTCGAAGAAAGAGAATGTTAATAGCTCTTGAAAGCCAGATAAGGATGTCGTATAATCAAATATTCTGGAATCCTTCTTAAGAAAGAAGTTGAGCGCGCGGAGCGACCGTGCATAAGCAACAATATCGGTTCCTTTAAAGGATAAAGGCGACTCAAGGACGATTCGTAATCCGCTCAAAAATGTATTGCAACTTATCTGTTGGCAGGTACGGCAGGAAACCGCCTTTAAGATTGTACAAGTCTTTGTCGATCGATGAATAAGTAACTGTTTACTAACTGATGCAACGAGTGTACTAAATATACCATTATAGTATAGTAGAATTTTAGTCACTGGCACAGTAGTAGCATCACGCCATGAGTTCCTTTATGGTAGCTTGCACTAGTTCAACTAGAATTGAAATTTGTTTATGAGATTTAAATTAATTTTACAAATAACTTGAAATTCTAGTTTAAGTAGTTGCAAATTGGTAATTAAGGCGTCTTATTGTAACGTGTCTTTTTTGTGGTCGGTTTGCCATACGTCCATAAAAAAACAAGGTGCAACTTTAATTTACGTTTGTGTAGACAGACAGTTTTCCATAATAATTATTATCTGTGAGTATTCTTATCTGTGCACAGTAACCTGCAGTACTATTATGATATATTCACAGGAATCTCAGATAATAATTATTATCTGAGGCCTGATGAATGAGAACGGTGACGCATTCATCAATTATAAAGTACTGTATCTACAGTATTTGTGACTGAACGATAGTTGCAAATGACCATTGTATAATACATATTAACTAATGACAACAACAATTTAGTTATTTCAAAAGTGATGTGCAATGAGTCATTGGCGCGATCAATCGATTTTTAATCATTGTAATCGCAATAGTCGATCGCTGATGAGGTATCAAATAAAAATAATTATTATTTATGAATTTACACAGTTCTTTACACCTGTACCAGAAACGCCTGGGCTAAACTTATGTTGGTATAGTGTGCTATTTTAGTAACATTAAAACAAAGTCTGAATTACACAAACGTCAAACTACGACATTTGAAGCATCAATGGTGGCGAAGTTATAACTCTAACTACTACACTATCGCTGAAGTGCGACCGAGCAGAAAAATAATCAAAATCGTGATCGCATTACAAATCTCAACATAATTATAAGTATAATATTGTCTTCTATTTACGCGAATATTATTCATTGAAATTAAACTGCTATATACGGATTTTATCGCGTTGTTTATTTGACACTTTATTACAAAATTTTGAAAATTGTTATACTACTACTACTATTAATAGAGAAGATGGTTGGAATGTACCACCAGCTTGGGACCCAGTAATAAAAATAGTCAAACCCAAGAAGAAGCAAACCACAGCTAGACTTCATGATACTTTGAGCTCATTCTGCGTAAATAGAAACACCAATGATTAAATTATGTTCGGGTACTTTGAAATAACTACACTGGAACATTGAGACAACTGCCATCTTAGTCTCCCCGTGACCATGGCTGCTGAAAAGCAACCGAAACGTCGGGGAAAGTGTAAAAATAAATTAAATCTAAATAGTTTTAATAATAATTTAATTAGCTTAAAAATTAGTAAAGTTTAATAGTAGTAGTAGTATAACAATTTTCAAAATGTTGTAATAAAGTGTCAAATAAACAACGCGATAAAATCCGTATATAGCAGTTTAATTTCAATAATTATAAGTATTTAGTGTAAAAAATATGGCAGACGTGAGTAAACTGCTGCAATAATTTACACGATTTTGTCATTTCGATTTAACATATTATACAAAATACCTAGAGTGAGACCTGATAAAACATTATGTGGGCTTCAAATAACAAGAAATTGAATTGAAACTTATATTCGTAACTATTATATCTATACGCACAGCATTTCCTCAGAAATCTAGTTTGAGCGCACGAAACATATCAACGATAACGCTTTAGTGCGCAACGTGCATCTCTAACAAAAAAAGTTGACAAACAATATGACGTTTGTAAGTTTTGTGTTGAACACACGGCGGTTGCCGAATTCCTCTGACAATGCGTCATTGTTGTCACGGCATAATACGCGGCATTAACATCACATACACCGATTCACATGTCAATGATGACGATTTATTGTCGCACACCACAAACCAGTTCTGCGTGCTATAATTAATCCTACATTTTTTATCTCTGGCTATGATTTAGGATTGTTGTGAAGTTTGTTTTGCGGAGACATCTGCCAACGTCGCCATTGTTAACCGAAGCTGTCTTCAGGTAAACCAGATAATGGTATTATCTCAGAAAGAGTTGACATTTCTTCGTTTAAACTTTTGTGAAGTCGAGTGTTTTGACAATGCCTGTTTATTTAAAAGATTTATTCTCAAACGGTTCTCATTAAGATAGCGATCTAAAATAACAAATTGCATTCTAAAATAGGACGCTTATTAGTGGCGTTTCATTTTTATTTGTGTACCTTTGAATATAAAAAATCGATGTGTATTATTTATTATTATCACATCGTATTTTATCTCCAAATGTACACATGCATATCCTCTAGCGTATATGTAGAGTCGATCGCTCTCCCATACGAACGGACACGTTCATTTATCGGGTAAACAAAGAATTTATTGGTGTCGTATAATTTTATGTTCTAAACAAAGGCTCGTCAGGCGCTCCCGCTGCCTCCCCCGCCACCGCCCCTCCCCGCGCCCTCTACCCCCTCTTCCGCGCGGTGCAACACCCGCTGCGCATGCACTTGTTCACTAACATGTGTCTACAAATGCGTGTGTTTACATTAACTGTTACTTGTATAAATAAATCTTTACGAAGAAGTGAAGGTTTGACATTGCGTTTACACTTACAATATGTTGAAATTAAAAGCATGGCGCAAACCAAAATACTTTTACCTGTTCCAATATCGAAGACATTGATTAAAGACGCCAGGTCAAATGTCGGTACTTGTTAAATGGAATCGGTAAATACCAAAAAACAGGGACCGCACATCATTCTCTGTTATGGCACAATGCGGTGTTAAAATCAATTGGTCAAAGTCATTTATGCATTCAACGTGGCGCGGCGTTCTGTCCGTAGAAACGTCTTTTGAATCCTTTTGTTGAACTGGAGTCCAACTGCGACGTCTCCTATCTCGTTCTGCCCGTCAATACATACCGTACTTATTAGAAATGTAAAGGTAATTTTTTTTTTTAATAATATATAATTGATCTTAAAACGCGCTAACAATGGCGCTAATCTAGAAAAATTATTGTTCAAGGGGTTGAAATCGAAATTAAAAGTGATGATGAAGCAGTTAGGGCTGCTGCGGTAACATTTTAAAGTCATAAAACTAGATTGTGAGTGTCCCGTGGAAAGTAGAACGCGAGATCCAATCCGAGTTTGCAAACAAGGGAAGTTACGGCGAGCGGTGCGGGCGCCGGCTGTGGCTCGGCAAATAGGTACGGGCCGCGCCGATAAGACGCCGTCTCCTGTGACTTCTATTTAAACAGACAGGGAAACGCTCACAGATTAAATCATTCGCCTATTTATTTTCCTTCCCGACGGACTTTCGGGCTAAAATATATCTGAGACTAAGATGACAAGTAGACTTATCTCTATCAGCGCTAATCTAAAGGTGGAACGAGTTTTTAAAATGCTTCAGTCGCGGCCTCTTTCGTTGAGCTGCGGAGGTCGGATTATAAGAGCTTTCAGTCGCATACAGTTGTGCCGCGGCGCGGTTATTAAGGTACCAGCTTTGTTTGCGCATTCGGCGATTCAGCGCAAAGCTCTCGGTAAAATATTAAAACATGAACCATGTCCTGTGCCACTCACAACTGCAAAACTCATACTTTTGATTCCGACTTTGTTAATAGCTACACAAATATTTTGCACTTTTATCCAAATAATACAAATTGTACATTTTGGCTCAACTTGTGTGTATGGATGGACTGATTTCAATTCGGCGCTTTTATATAACATTTCTATTTTCTAAGACTTTTTTAGATATATTGAAACAATTAATACGAATAAGTGCTTCATTATAATATCGCTATGTAGGCAGATAATTTTCTCACATCTACGCGAGGTATTATTTCATAATGTAATCAGTAATTATTGCTTTAACGAGTCAGCCTTTAATTTGTTAGGCGTTTTAAACGGCTTTGCGTATTTGAATCGCAAATTTCTTAGAATATTTCAAGAGGGTCGCTGGCGTTTCGAGGACATTATCTCTTCATAAAATTCAAGATCCCGCTGAGTATTTCATTGTATTTCTAAATTAAACTTTAATATGGCTCAAGTTAACGCGAGCCTTTATGTAGCACCAGTAAACTCACAAATTTACGGTAAGTAGAGATACCTAGCCTCTCATTTCAGCATGTTGTGTCCACAATTATTTTACCTTGAGAACTACTAAACAGCGGGCTTGCTTTGTCAATTTTGTGCTCATTTATTGTCAAAGTCATTGCTTGTGTCGCATTGGAGAGTATTAGAGATCATTTTTGGTAATCCCCGTGCCATATAAATAAGTTTGATGCTGTATAATATTTGTAGGTGTATCTTTGATTAATCCGATCATATAGCTAATCTCCCCGGGAGAGGGAAACTGCACACTGTCGACCGGAGCCGGGTTATACTTGTATTATAACTCGGCCTACCTCTACATAAACATTAAAGAATATTATGAAATGTCTCTGGGACTCGTACTTTGATATCATGGTAACATTTGTATTATATGAGATTAGTTTAATTCTTAGCTTCCTGATTTCCAAGCGAAATGTATCATTACGTAAATAAAGTGACAAAGAAGTTCAATGGGCTCGTAATAATATATTTTACTAGATTTTGTCTGCGGCTTCGCTCGCGTATATTTAGTTTAGGTAAGATTAAATTAGTAACAGTGCTCAGTATTAAGAAAATGGCATCGAGTACCCGTGTACTAAGGGTTTCACGCCTTAACTAGTCGAATGATTATCATAAAATGTCGTAACAAATAAACGAATCACATTCGCATTTGTAATATTAGTAAGGATTTAGGATTTGTTGATTGATTTATTTAGTATTAATATATACATAGTTATTCTATAAATACCACTGCACATAGTATTTCCTTAAATAAAAACAATGAACTAAACACGGATGTAAACAAATGCATGAGGTAAACCGATAGGCAGCAACATTCATAAAACGCAATATCCTATAATGGGTAATAAAAGGAAATGGCGTTGTGTAAGTTGGCAACCACACGAGCGCATTAAAGTATGTACGTATGTCGGTGTTGCTTACTCTCGAAGCAGGAAGTAGGATCCTGTCGCCATCGCGTTGGCAATCAGGCGCACATCCGTCTAAAGCAGTTCGCTCTTTGTCACTATCCATTGTTTCACCGACTAGAACCGCCTTTTGAAATTAACTTCACGTCGCGCCGTTACAAAGTCCTCATGAAGTATCATTAGACACATTCCCTTAATGTGTTTGTGATTGAGGGAATATTTGAGGACACACCCCGCATGTAGCGCGCCACGACAACCCTTTGCTTTACCCCAAAGGCGTGGCCCTCGTGGAACAAACAAACGGAAGTGAAATTGAGAGGAGCGCCCGGAACTGGAGGTATACCTTTTCATTACAGAATCCCTTTTTAATTACCAGGACCCAAATAAAAATTGTATTTTTATTTCAAGTAGGCGTAATTGAAAAGGAAATTGCCGGGCCGCCGGCCGCACACCAGCGTCGAATAAAACTTTAATATAATGCATAAGGCCCTTTGATCTCCGCACTCCGCTTGCATTAAATTGTAGAGATGTTCTCTACTTAGGAGATAGAATATCCTAGTTGCCACTTCCGTTTCTGAGTAAAATTATTTAAAAAGGTTTGTGTTATTGTAATAGTTACAAAGCCACCAATAAAATTTTGTTCGTAAAGTCAAAAATCTCTTTATTTCAGGAAATCGTGAATCTTACAAGTGTCATAAATTACATGTAAAATAATAAAAGGAGGAAAATCTTTCATCCGCAAACGTTTTACAAAGACACCCCCGCGCTCCCATGCTCCCGTCGGAAGATAAATGTCGCCTGTAGCACGATCTACTGTCGGTGAAAACGTGTCTCTAATAAAAATCCACCGTGTTCGAGTGTCCCTATAAAACGCATACTTTTCGAGGAACACAGTTATAAAAATCTTTAGGCGCAGTACGAACGAGGTACGAATTTACATTTCGGGTAGATAATCTTCTAGCAACAAAGATAATTCTATACAAAGGAAGATTACAAAAAAAAAACAACAATTCACTTACCTTTGGCCGACAGGCGGAGGGAAACAGTGGATCAGCGAAGGTAAGACATACGGTCAAAGGAAAGATAATAAAGCGTTGTATTTTCATTCTAATCCGCAGCGGGGTTGGGATGAGCCGGGGGACTTGGCGGGAGACGGGGGAGGTTCGATATCTAAAATTACAAGCCTGCACAGAGTGCCTATCTCGAAGCACACCGTTCTCCATTCCTTTATGTTCAGCTGCCACTTTCAGACATACCTCCATTCAAACTATACCCCAGACATTACTTGTCTAACCATAGATTTCGAGAAGTATTTCTATTGCGCCGCGCTTTGAAGTTGCAGATATCATGTTTAAAATAATTAAGGAAAAGTGATTGCGTGGTTCAGACATGTTTAGTGATTATGCTGCGGATATATTGTGTAGTGTCATAGGGATTATTTATATTAGCGTGGGGAGTGTGTAGACCTTTTTGAATTCACAGTGAGCTTTTAGTTACATGACTAAATTGTTTTGATTTGCTGACATGTCTAACACGTCCCATTGTTTATAGCCGCAAATGAACCGATGACAGAATATCGTAACGTTTAGTAGTGGATGGGACACTGATTGATTTTCTGATATTTTACTGCTCAAAATTAAAGTAAAATTTTAAAGAGTGTACATAATGTAAATTTGAGAACGTCTCCACTGACATATGCCACTAGAATGATGCTCAAATGACTTATAGGTGTTTGTTTATAATATTTGAACTGGAACGGAAATTAAGAATCATTGATACGACACATATAGGTACATAGAAGTTTGAGACTAAGAACTGAAATGTATGCATCATACAAATATACCTCTATATATGAATGGTGTTACATCATTCAAGTATAATACTTTGTCCTGGAAACCAACCTGCAGCGCTGATGACCACTTTAATCTCTGTTCATCCACGCCGTCAAAATTATACGATGACCTCTGAATAACTTTTCGGAAATAAATAACGTTATGACATAATTACGACAAATTAATTATTATTAAGTTACTTTTAATAATGATATACCGTATGTCACGGTAATGATAGACCGAAGCCGTGTGCAAGGTGTAAGACAATGTGGACTTTGCACCTTATGGTTACTTCAATACATTTACTTCGTACCGAAGCCTTATTAAACAAGCCGCCACACGTGTGGCGAAAACACGATGTGGTTGCACATCTGCTACACTTGAAAGAATGTCACTTTATTTTTTCAACTAAAGTGCAATTATAATAATTATGTCGACTACTTAAAGTATACCTACTATACCTACCCTAACCTATAGCTATAGCTGTTACTACTATTATGAATTGGTAGTCAGAGACGTATAGAACAACATCTCGCTGGCTATATTTATGGATTCTACGTAATGGTGGACGAGCCAATTCCTGTCTACTGAACACATTTATGGAACTATGCAAAGAAAGGAGAATTTCTTAACAGAAACCAGATATTCTCGGTTTAGCAAATTTTCTTGAACCGAGAATAGACCTCAAAGCCACAATCACACTTACATAAGCACATACTTATATCATATTGGGTCTAAAGGGCTAGTATTGGGTCATTAGGAAATGCCTCGGATCATATAATCTGTTACTTGTTGGAATAAAACTACATGAAATCTCAATATAACGTTCGTTAAGACAATTTTCGGCTTTAGTCCGAAATTGGAACTGTGCCCAATATATTGAGATAAACTCGATCATATCGATACATACATATGTTCAGCAGCTGATTAAGAATATATCATATTATCTGCTCACCCTTTTCGAGAAGGCACTTGTGATCTCGCTTATTGAGAACAATAATAAAAGCAAGAAAGACTTGCAAGATTAAAAGAAAACAGAAATATCAAATAAAAGTGGAATGCTTGAATAAATCTCAAATAAAAGTTACTTTAGTAGAAGAGCTAAATAGTATCAGAAATCATTCGCATAGTCTGCAAAAGACGCGCCATATTGTATCACACCAAACTCAGTATTAGAAAATAATTTCGCAACCTAATAACTGTGTCATATTATCCAATTTTCTAAAGAAATGTACGAATATCTGATACTATTTTCCACACTGATGCCCTCCTAAGACTTATTGTCACATAAGGGCTTGGAATATGAACAAAGCAACCGAATCGAATGTAATAAAAATCACTTTAGCATTACGTAGCGACGGGAACTGATGTCTATCGGCATTGTGACACACGATGCGGCCTCGATAGATGTCACAGGGGAAAAGGCTGCGTCGAACCGACTATTATTTTTGTACGACAAAACAAAATTGATTGTTCCACGTCACGTATACATTATATACGGGTAGTTTAATTTAAATACCATTTTGAGAAAGTAATAAAGATTTGATGGAATTTTATAAACAATAGAGGTCTTCATGCAAGTCATTTATTATGCCTCTATTTAATACGATTGTTCAAATGTTAACATTCAATTAAATAATTGCATAGAAAGACAATTACACATAGGTATAATATAATTCAGCGATACGTTTTCCCACAGATCCTTGCATGTGAATTTTAGATTTGTTATTATTTAATGCAACTTAACAATAACAATCCTTTCACATGTAAGATACAACTGTTCTAAATCCAACCATATAGATTGAACTTAACTTACCTAGATACTACGTCTAAAATAGCTCAATACCATAAGGGATGCGTCCATGATAAAACTTCAATAGGTGGGATTTTAAGGCAAAACATTTTGGCTATAGGCTTGGTGATTAAACCTTGGATTATAGTCGCTTTAATGATTTATGACAATTTCCGCACTAGTATTTAGACTTAACTTAAGTCTACGTGTTCCTATTTCTTCAAATAGAAGATACCAATAACACCTAGACTGGATATAACTACTTGCAGATTACACAAAACATGTGCCCGTAGGGCCACAACACTCGACGCGAGATAATCACATAAGCCACTGCGCTATTCGTGCAATCAACAGGCATTTGCTAGCTAGATATATACCACCCACGCTTGTATCCCAACCTGTGTATCTTACCCGTCATGTTATAAGCCATAAGAGCACGCAACTTAAAGCGAGACGCCAGAAATATGTATAAAGATTGCGACAAACTGTTAAACGAATTGATTGATAGGCCGCCTCACATTCTTTGCACAAATGTAATAATAAAGATAAATATACTTCCTTCGTATTAGGAGGCTTCAAACAAATAAGTGCTCAGCAGAATCCAATTTGTATTTATGAATGCCCACTTACTCACAAAGTAAGAATTTGTCCGGACTATATAAGTTTCTAAAAATAAGTCACAAAACACAATCGAACTTCGACATTTCTAATAGTTAAGTTGAAAATAGAGTGAACGTTAGAATTGATTTACTCTCTAAGATTCAATATACGTATTCGACGCTCGATGGAGAGATATTTCTCACCCCTAGATAATAATTAACCTTTTTAATGGATCTCTGTTATAAATTTAACGATAAAATCTTAATAATACTGCCGTTTCATCAATTTTAAACTTAAATTTCACTGAATTATCCAATTTAAAAAGGAATTTTAGAAATTGCTTCTGTTATTATAAGGTACTTAGTTTCCTTAAAGTTATAATCCATGCTGTTTGTATAATTATCCCCGATGGATTAAGCAGAGGGTTGATAATATTTGAGTTTCAGCAGCTAATGTAATGGGAGTCGAATTCATTGCCGGCTGACAAATAGTTGAGCCAGTTGTCGGCTGACGGATTAATAATTAGAAAATAATAAAATGCACGGAAACAGCTACGCATTTTGCACTTTAACAACATAATAGTGATCAACCGTAAAATATTAAACATTAAAACTACATTTAAGTGATTTGACATTTACAAGTGGTATTATTGGTACTTTATTTTTGGCCACAAATTAAACTTGTAGAAATAAGTTTTGGTAACGGTACTAATGAACCTGCTGGTCTGCGAAAGGAGCACTCATACAGCACACCTGTGTGGAATCAGTAACACTGTTACTGCGTTACGACCGATGAGTACTCATTGGTCGTAACGCAGTAACGAACTTAGTATACTGCCGCAAATTTCTTGTTTCGGAGTCTTTCAGAATAACCTCTCTCTCATTCCTTTCATCTCGTCCTTAATTCCTTTTTCTATAGACGGTAACGTGGGCGTGATACCCCTAGTAAATATATACCAAAATATAGATGTAAAATTTAAATATTTCCTTTTTCTACCAGAAATAGACCAATGATATAAGATAGGTACTTAAAATAAAATAAAATGCCCTCGACATAAAGCTAAATACAACGTATAGTTGTTATAATAGTTGTTTTGTCACAAGTCATAAATAATTACATATGTGGGTCACTTAGAAGAGCGTGTCGTAATAGTGACGTCACGGTCTGCTAGCTCGTCACATGCTCAAGCCCAACACACGGCGCTCAGTGCGCGTCCCCATGACTGATGTAACTATAAATTAATCAATTTCAATGCGCAACATAAAACTTGTACTTAAATGTCACTGCTGTGAAGGGACACTAAACGATCTTACTCAAAGACCATTTGAAAGTCAAGTATGACTTTTATAGAATACAACAAAAGTAGAATTTCACGGTAGAGGAGTGCAATTACCTATCTAAATTATTTATTGTCTCTGTATTTTCTGACAGTCAAAAGCAATAAGGAGCGGTAGCCTAGCAAACTAAGCAGATGTCTGGAGGTCGATCGGAAGGCGCTAATCTATGACATTTTGACACACGCTTGCTTTAACGATGAAGAAAACATCGTGAGGAATCCTGCATGTCTGAGAGTTCTCCATAATGTTCTCGAAGATGTGTGAAGCTTGCTAACCGGCACTCGGCTAGCTTGGTGAATTATGGACTATACCTTCTCATACTGAGAAAAGGCCCGTGCCAGTGATAGAGTGTATAAACATACACTCTGTATAAACATATTATAGCATTGGCCGGCTTATTCGGCTGGCTCTTATTTTAAAAAACTAAACTAAATAAGTCTTATTTTATGAGTTTTGATAATAATAATAATAAAGGCACGGGCCTTTAATATCAGCTTTGTTTAAAGACCTGCCTTGAAACGTACCACCCAATTATAGGCAATTGATGTAGGATAGTAACACTGTTACTGCGTTTGACCTAATAATTAAGAATACTGGGGGCTGACATAGTAACCTCTTCAGTTTCTTCCCATTTATCTCATTTTGGTACCCGTTACCGTTGGGAAGACATCGCGCGACGACCATAGTTATAGTAACGGTATATCCTAGCCGCTAAAAATTAAGAGGACACACTGAGAAAATGCACTAACTTTCATCGAATAGTATAGGACTATGATAAGACCAATTAATCTAGAATTTTGATATAGGTAAATTGATGTCTTTAACTAGAATTTCCTAGCTCAAAAACACGATATTGTGATTTTGGCTCGATCATAATTATTTTCGAAAACACCTCTGAAAAATTACTATTTTTGAAATTACAAGGAAGTTACACTATCATTATGCTTAGGAATTACTCAAATATATTCGTAACATCAATATTAGTGATTTGCTAGCTCATTATTTCCATAACTAAAACCAATCATTTTTAAATAATATTTTAAGTTTTTTTAACAATTTCTAAGCGTTCTCGATCATTGCGGGCGTATCGCAATTTTAGACCTTATGACCGCTATCTAAGGATTGATACACAATGATTGTCATTGGGGCGGATATGGGCGGAGCTATTCTAAACGATAATTTTCGCGGTGTCCCCTTAACTTATACAAATAGTTGTCGTCTATCAGTATGGTAAATATTAATCTCAAGACATTTGTTCACACTGGGAATTAGATCGAAAACATCTTGTACTACTTGGCCACCTGGTATTCTATATCATTAGATTAATACCGACATGTGCGAAGCAACTTACAAACAAAAGGGTAAATTAAATATTTATAGGGTGTTTTATATGCGGATATATTTTTTTATATGTTGGCAGCTAGTGGTGTGTGAAAATCTCGTGCGGCAGACGCAGGCTTCAGCGCGGTTCGGAGCGGCCGGGCGGCCGTGCACGCGTGCCGCTTAATGACGCCGTCGATACGCGCTGCGGGGGTGAACCGTTTGCACCCCGGCTTTTTATGATTTCAACTTCACCTTTTATGTCACAATGCGAGTTTTATAGCTTTTATGAAATTCTTTACACGATTAACGTTTACCCCTCCCGTTGATGAACACACGACAAACGCTGGCTGTTAAGTTTTTGTTATTATAAATGATATAATTAGTGACACGCAGGGAATAAATTGGAATGATTATTTCAATGTGTTATGATATGCGTTGAATTACCCCATATTCAGATAAAATGTGATCGTTGATGTACATGAAACACAGCCATATACTCATATTAATACACTTTGTTATATCATCAAAACAAAAACTTTTATGAAATAACGTTTGTTTTGTATCACTAATACATAAATACAGTTCTTTGTTCCGAAGCATAATCTACCCTTTAAGCTTACGACCAGTCGTGTAGTCCAATGTTAGATTCTCGGATAGGGCAAAGTGGTATTGCATTTTTCTGTTAGGCAATGTTGTTATGTACCTTAATATATTTGACAAAATTAACTGCCTCCGTGGCGCAGCGGTAGTGAATACGACTGCTGTGCATGAGGTCTCGGGTTCGAATCCCGGGTCGGGCCAACAAAAAGTTATTGGGTTTTCTGTTAAGAAATCTCAATACGAGCCCGGAGTTAGGAAGTTGGCTGTGTTAGACACCCCGTGGCTCGGAAAGCACGTAAGCCGTTGGTCCTGCGCCTGATCTCTTTCCGGTTGTGTCGGATTATCCGTCCCATCGGATCATGAGAGTTAGGGAACAGAGAGTGCACTTGTGTTTGCGCACATATTTGTGCACTATATTATCTCCTGCGCAGTTGGCCAATCTCCGTTAAGATTGGCCGCCATGACCGAAATTCGGTCTGGAGAACATTATTTATTATTATTTGACAAATTGACGATATTATAGGCCTCTGTATAACCTAATATTTAGGCAAAGTATCAAAGTATTAATCATAAGTATTAATGATTGGATTAATCATAAATTTAAAATTCGTAATGACATAAAATAAAAGTAAATAATTAATTATGACAAATAATATAAACTTTATTTAAAGTTACCTGTATAGAGGAGGAGGCTCCTAACACAAGTATTTTCTTATTTAAAAGGAGTTTCCCAATAACTGATATGAACTAGCTCATAGGAAAAAGAAAAAAAACTATTTTTATTACATGCTTCCACTATAAAGTAATGAAAGAAAAATAAGCAAAAACATATATTGTATGTTTTAAAACATCGATAGTCCGAAAACTAAAACTAAAACTAAGAAAATGTTGTCATTCAGTAATAATTATAAAGGTTTTCTAAAGCCTTTTAACAAAATCTAAAACTAGCGTTATATTGCATTATATGTTCACCTAAACCCATGAAAATAATTATTTCATAAGCCCCATTTTCTTGAAGGCTGTTGTTTTTAAGCTTGAGCTTACTTTAATCGATTTAAGAAACTCTAATACCGAAGGTAAGTAAATAAACTTTTTACTCTACACCATGGAATTCTATCTATCAGATACAAGTACAAAGTCTTCCATCGTCTAATGATAATCACTGTTTTAACTTTTCGTCCATAATCCACCAAAAATCCGTCGGCGCAAGTAATTTTGTCCTTAATTGCTTCACATCCGAAGTTACTTCGTTGAGTATCATCTACTCGTAAGATTCCGTTTTCCCTTACCTTGGGTGAGCTTGAAATAAAAAGTCGCTCGTTTGTACGTGATGAATGATGTCGTTGGTAGCGGCTACGTAATTGTGTGTCGAAGTCTAGGGCTAAAAGCATACACGTGTCGATCGTCCGCCATCTGATAGGCCATTGTCTGTGCTTTATCTGGTACAGTCTGTACACAATAAATCGTCCATGTACCATTGTGTTGCGCTAAGTGATGTACATAGTCGCGATCGAGGTGTGTGAAATATCGCGCCGGAATGTTATTAGAACGCCGTATACAGAATCGATCGACAGCACCTATTTTCTGTTTAGGGAAGGATGTGTTTTCTGGTCGTTTTTTTATAACGTGTAACAAAAAAGTGTGGTCATACTTTATGGTCGTATAATGGATGTGTCGTTAACGTGAAGCTCTGTAAATGATACGGAATACGATAATTAATCGACAAGAAAGATTTTCTTTTTAAATAAATTGGGTTTCGTCTAAAGAAAATGATGACGTTAAATTTTTCATTAGGGATAAGTTGACTGGAATAAACTGGGTAGGTAACGAGTGAAGTCCGAATTTCTACGGATACGTCGTATGGGTATAAAATAAGGAAGCTAAATTACTGACATTGTCATACACATATAATAAACTGAGTACAAAGAAAACGAATTCAAATACAAATATTCTTTGAAAGACTATCCCAATAAAAAGCTTTCTTTTAGCTCACGATGTTTTTTATCTCCAGTGCTTTTCGATCCTAATATGCCCACGTCTTTATGTTACACGTTGTATATCCAAGTTTGCAAGACAAACGCAACGATTTCGCAGTTTTTGAGGACATTTTTTAACAAATCCCTGAATAAGATCTATTTTACATTTGATATTTTGTTTTGAAATTTATACTTCATATTGATCCACCACAACGCAATACCAATTTGATAAGTGATTTCAATATGGTACATTATTTCAAGATACTGTTCCTAGTGCATTAAATGCACTTAAGTGCGGTCACAAAGTCATTATTCTATATTCGACGTCCGTATGCCTATTAGAACCAGTGGCATGGGTCGTTAAAGGCCTCAGAATAATTTAATTGCGTATAACATTATGAAATATGAACAGTCAATATGGAACAGAAATAGCATCCCGGAGGTAACATGCGGTCGGTTATTTCGGCCATTCAAATCATTTCCTTTCATAATGACAGATTCACTGATGACTGTATTTATATCACGCAATTATACCTTGTGTCACTCAGTGCTTGTGAATTCAGTAAGTGAAAGTTAAATGTGTCCCAGGTAATGAGCACTGTGGTCATATCCTAACAATAGTATAAACACGAATGTGAGTCAGTTTGTTACCCTTTCACGCCAATATATATCTACTCTTGTTGAGCAGCCAAAACCTAATTTAAATTAATCTTATTTAACGTTTTTCTTTAACAAGAACATGCCACTTCATGATTTGAGCTAACTTGTTTCATAGAATGTTCGTGGTTTTCCTTTTCTAGAATTTATATACGCAACACAGTAATTGTTCGGGGAATTTTGTGCGAGGTATATCAATAACACTGGTATGTAGTCGGTGGCTTTGCGACTAGTCAAAGGCGCGGCGCGCGGCGGTCGCCACCGTTGCTAAGAAACGTCGCACACTCGCCGCGCTCGCGTTGTCCATTCCCGTATACTGTATACTATTGTCCGCTGCTTCTTATTTCTCTCCTTTGTGCAATTCGCGATAATGGGCATTTTTAAATTGCGACAATACACATACGGACTTGCTGCAAAAGCGGCCGGATATTTGCTGTTATTCACTTTGAGGACGAAACGAGGTGTGCTGTTTATTACAGTCTGTACTATTGGATGTCTGGCTTGTTTCGAGTAATATTCTGGGCTGTTATTTATCTATGACAGTTATAAAGTATTAATTACGATATAGGTACGCAGGAAATTTATAAACTTCACCTTTGCAAATTTTTACTTCTTAATTAACCTGTTGCATACTATGAACTTTTCGATGTTCGGTTGTTGCTTCTTTCCATGTAGAGACAAAGGTTGTACGATTCACAAACAGTTGTTCTAAATGTTGAGTCTGGGTTTTCTTTGTCCGTTACCTAAACAACCTAACAATTAACCTATACAATGCTCCAGGTCTAATTTTGGTTACGTCAGCTAATTTAACGGGTTATCCATCTACGCAAAGATATCATAATATAAAAGTGAGTGCGCAAACACAAGTGCTCGCTCTATTTCCTCACTCCGAAGACTAGAGAGAGATCAGGCGCAGTACTATCGGCTCTAAGTAATCTGCGTTTACTGGCTTCACGTGCTTACTCGGGACGAGAATGAAATACCGGCCTGCACTCTTCGTAACTACAGACTGCTACAAAAAAATTCTTGTCCGACAGACTCAATAAGTTATTGTGTAGAATATCATGATCTACAAACGAATATATTTATTTGCCTCTAGATCATCGCCACCTAAATAATACTATTGAAAACGTATTAGTTAGCCTATGTGCTATTAGTCTACCATATTATAACGGATATGATGGCCTGATGACCTTATGACGTAACTGAGTTGGACTCAATGTGGAAGGCGAAAGTCAGAATTTTAGGACTAAAGCTGCTACAGGCTGATTAATATATCCAATTGCTAGCAAATATCCTAAACAGTAATAAAAAGAACCTATAAAAATGGAAAGCAGTTCCATACAAAAACCATGATTTTATCCAAGGTTCTGTTTTCTTTCTATCGTAAAAACTGAAACGCTTAAAGTAATTGTAGGGTGACCCTAAAGTTAAACAACACAATATAATAGAAGCCGGCCACATGTGAGTCGGGTTCAGGCTATTGGAATCGATTTGCAAGTACGTCCCGGACATGCCCAATTTCATTTTATTATCATTTATACAAATAAGCACTACTGGTTTACCGGGCACAACTCAAAACTATGATTCTGCTGAGAATTGATATTGACTGAAGTTTCTAATAATACTTTGTCCGACCCGGTAATCGAACTCAAGATCTCAAGCACAGCAGTCGCATTAACTACCGCTGGGTTACCGAAGCAGTTTCTTAAATTAGATTAGTCCAGTTTAATCAACTTTGTTCAATCCTTGACTTAACCATGTTGATATAGAATTGCTGAACACGAACTAACTGAATCGAAAATTTATAGGATATAGGTATGTCAAATGCTAAGGCTTTCTAGGTATGGAATAGAATCTACAATGTGTACAGTATATTTTTATTGAAATTAAACTACTATATACGGATTCTATCGCGTTGTTTATTTGACACTTTATTACATAATTTTGAAAATTGTTACACTACTACTACTATTAAACTTTACTAATTTTTAAGCTAATTAAATTATTATTAAAACTATTTAGATTTAATTTAATTTTACACTTTCCCCGACGTTTCGGTTGCTTTTCAGCAGCCATGGTCACGGGGAGTCTCCCAGAAGAAGAAGATAACAGTATATTTTTATTTATGTATACGGATGAAAACCAATCATAGATTTTTATATATAGCATTCACAAGGTGCAATGGAGAATGGAAACTAGAACTTGTACCGATAAAAGGTATGTACTTGCCTAGCAGTTTATATACAAGGCTGATATTATTGTTAAAGGAGAACTTGGAGTTAAATATACTTTGGTATTTTCTCTTCAAAATTCTTTAATTAGTCCATTCTACAATACAAAAATATAAACCTACATCTGATAATTGATCAATATAATCTTAATTCAAATTATTGAAATACATAAGTTTTTAATATTAAAATTATTTAATTGGCACATCAATTCGTATTCGTTATTTTTTTATTTATTGACTAATATTAAACAACGGTAACTAAACAAAATAGATAGCCTACTTTATTAAAAACTAGTATCATTTTAAGCCTAAATTTTAAGCCTAAAAGTCAATAAATAAATTGATATTGAAATTTTATTATTTGGTGATACCATTGCTTAATCCTAATGCTTTCATTTTCTTTATAAACTAGTATTACATTTTATTTTGATAATTGCTATATTAGTTACGCGATTAGTAACACCTACGTTACTACGTACTTTATCAAACATTAACATATAAGTTACTAGATGTTCCCGCGGTTTCACCCACGTTTATTAATACTGCACCGCCCCCGTGGGTCGTAGCGTGCTGTTACCTACAGCCTTCCTCGATAAATAGGCTATCCAGAACAAAAATAATTTTTCAAATCGAACCAGTTGTTCCTGAGATTAGCGAGTTCAAACAAACTTAGTTAACAAAGTTAGTTGGTTTGGTTATTTTAAAATGTATTTATATTTCGAGAATAGACTATATACTTATATATGTATATATATATATATATATATATATATATATTATAAAATACATGTTCAAATCATAATAAATATCAATAACATTTTCTACAATTTGTTTTCAAAGTTATATCGCTTAGTGTCTGCCCGTATTCGTTGTTTTAATTCGCCATAATTACATTGATGTTTTTGTTAATTTAAGACAAACCATAGTGCCTAAATACAAGCAACTATAGGTACATGAATAGAGAATAAGAGAAATATAGTATTCGAATTGCCTATTCAAAAATATTGATAAAATAGTTAGTATGGAAACCACAACGTTACCGATATTCTTCATACAAAGCGGCGATTTCATTTTAAAACCCCTACTATTAAAGTGAGGATTTACGCCTTAAAGAAACTTAACCGGTATTTATAGAAATTGGCGTGAATTATATTAAAAACAATGAGAAAACCTATAATCACACAATCGATTTTTATTTATTACACAAACAAACTCGGCAAGATTTTGCCAAGCCTGTCTTACTTCAAAGTCCATTTATTTGCTAAAGCCGCCTGGTAAGTTATAAATAATGAAACAGGTAGAGACACAGCACGCAGGCGTGTGTTTGATTTAAATATAAATAACTTGGACGTTAACTAGAAAAGAGGTGAAAGAGGCAGCAGAATTTGTAAAAAAAAATCTAATATGCTCTAACAACTTAATTGGGGGAGGCCTATGTCCAGCAGTGGACGTCTTTCGGCTGAGATGAGAATTTAATACCTTAAGTCTTCTTCTCGTACAGCAAACGACGTTAGAACAGTAAAGCTGTCACAGCGTTTTGGTCGATTACTAAGAAAGCGGGAGGGTCTTATATCTCGCTGTTCCGTTCGTTTATTTCCTATTTCAATGCCTTTTTCCGAAACAAGAGTCACTGGTATTGTAAACGATTGTAGGCTACCGTACCTGTTTACCACTAGCCATGCAGTATGCTTGATTCGATTTTTTTATAAAATAATCCCGCGTTAGGAATAATACCTGAACCACGAGGGACTTCACAAACATTCAAATAACGAACACAAAGAATACCCAGGCTCGCAACAACCATTTGTAGATCACACAATGTTTTGTCCCGTGTAGAGATCGAACTCGGTGCGACCTCTTAAACTACTACGCCATTTACAGCAATCGATGGTTTGACTGCGCGCACGCAGTCATACCATCGATTGCTGTAAATCAGCAATTTTACCTTGTTTATCTAACTAATGTAATTGTAATTCTGAAACCAACATGTTTAGCAATGTATCAATCTCCTTTACGGATGAAATGTCTTCTTTATGAATATAATAATACCTTTTTCGATAAAAATTAAAGTAAACTTTAGCACTAGTTTAGGTATTAACCATAGATGGCTATGGACTTGTCTAAAGACCTGATATCTTTAAGCTATTGAATCTGGCTATTATAGGTATCCATAACAAGCGAGGCAGAGGACTTTACGTCACTTTACGAGCTCTTCGAGGCATGCGGTACTGTTTGACACTACTATTATTGAAATCACCGACAAATTACCCCAAATGCGTAAGTGCTTACATGTCTGAAGCCTGTAAGGATATAAAATTACATATATTTTGCTACTCAAAACTTTTATACTGAATGGACGTAATATGTTCGTACCTCATATTAGGTCATTTATAAACAATGCATTGACTATTCATTAAATATCACTATAATAAATCTTTAGTCAACTAGCGTGAAATAATAAAAATTTTAAAATTAATTTGAAATTCGATCTATAAATATCAACCAATAGACCACCTATCCTGTTCGTGGTCAACGCGGAAACGGAAGCGCACGCGCTGCCTCGCACATCTGGCCTTTATAACCTATACATCCTCTATAAACCTTAAAAGTGTCGACATACACATTAAACACCTATTCCTGTATCGATTTCAAGTAGTATTGTTCGATTATTTATACTAATACTAGCTCCCTTGGTGACACTGTTTTTTCTAGATGAAAGGTACCGTACTTATGTATTTTTGTACCCCTTACAACGTGTATGCAAAATTTTATGATGATCGGTCGAGTAGTTAAGGCGTGAATGCGTAACAAACAGACTCACTAAGGAAGATGATCGTACAGAAACTGTGCGAATGGTTTGTGAATGTGCACCTATTTGTAACGTAATTACATTATTCCAGGTGGACATAGGCTATGTATTTATATATGCATTTTTGTTACAATAAAACTAAATCAAAGGTTTTAAAAATACAAAAAGAAAGTTTTAAATTAATTATCATAAAATCTTCACCAAGTGAGATCGTTAAAACAACTTTGAACACTTCTGTTCTTATAATAATAATATTATGTTAAAAATCAATTCTTATAAAGTTTCGACAGTAACAAGCTATCTATTAAATTCGAAACAAAGCATTGAGATCATTTACATTTGTTGTTCTAACGAGGGTAGTCTTATTTTTACAAATGGTAGTTTTTGTGTTCCGTTAAGAGCAGCGATAGCTCAGTGGGGAGACCAACAGACTGCAATGCAGAGGGTCTCGGGTTCGAACCCACGTCGCGCACCTCTGACTTTCGGAAGTTATATGACTTTTCGAAATTATGTGCGTATTGATTGACAATTATCGCCTGCTCCGTGCCTCGGAGAGCACGTTAAGCCGTTGGTCCCGGCTGCCATGAACATCTGTGGCAGTCGGTATTGGGAAAGTCAGTACCCTCTAATATCCTGACACTGGTCTAGCCTTAGGGTGTCGTTATCCTCGGGTTGCGGAGGTCAGGTGGCAGCCGCTCCGTGTAAAAACGGATATCCAGTCAAATCCGGTTAGACCAGAAAAGCCGACCCCAAGTGACTTGGGAATAATAAAGGCTAAGAGAGAAGAAGTAGTTTTTGTTTTCCGCTTTTATGGTTTAATAAAAAGGCTGTTCGTGGGTAGATCGACGGGTATACTGCGTGCTCGTCCCTAGGTATTCTTTGTTAGCATAATACGTCTTCATGATGCCGTCGAACGTTCAACCGAGTGTAACAAGACTCGCAGTTTGTCTTCATTCTCAACGCTGCAATTCATTTTTATTCATACGTCGTCCGTTTCACGTAGAAATTACTTACCTACAAAAATTACACGCCCGTGTTTATCCTGCGTTTCATTATTCCCAAGAATAATTATCCTCCTGTTGTAATTATTAAAATAAATGGTTAAATTTTCTCATTAAGTCAGTTATAATTATCTTGTGAAACTATAACCTGAGTAGGTGTAATTTAAGTTCTCAAAGTTCTTTATCTGTTTTGATTTGAGCCTACATACAAACGTATAAGTTAAATTACAATTTAGCACATCATTAATATAAAGATATATACGAGTTCGAATACTTTATCAGTATCCAAGTGCAATATGAACTTGCCAGCATCTTGACCAGGAGCTCATGGCAATAATTGTCGTTCTTGTTTCTCTTGTTGATTATTTAAATCATCAAGATTTATTGCTAAATGATTTAACTGGCTTAAGCAAAATAAACATCAATCCATAGAATCACTTTGATAAAAATAATAATTTTGATTGCACGGTTTACACGGCGGACTAGTCTGGCCGCTGCCGTTGCAAGTGGGTTTGAAACCCATACGGTACAATATTTTATGTAATCCACAATTTTTTGTACTCAGTCTGTATTCTGTGTCTGTTAATTGCATGTTGTAAGGTCACCCGTAACAAAAGGAAAGATACTAAGCGCGGCAGCTGAATTTAATAAAAATAAGTTTAGGTCAGATAGTGTCCTACGCGGTATTCCTTAACAATTGTTAAAGAACTCTCACATACAATTTGCATACATTCTTCTCAAACTAGGTCTGATACTGCTTTAAGTTTGTATGTCCGTATAAATCCACTTACAAGAGCTATTTTAGTCCATTTCTTTTACACTCTGTTCACATTTATACCTTATAGATCTTAACTATCGCACAATATTACGAATCTAACGCTTGTTCGTAATAGTACCAATACACTTTTTTCGTAATAATTTGATTTAAACAGATTTATGATAGCATATCTCCACCATTGTTAACATATATAAATTTAAACTTATTCAGGAATAGGCTTTGTAAATTTTATTATAAAACAGATCCTTCCTAACGAAGACATTATAGGTAGATATTTATTTATAATATCGACTAATAACGAGTCTAGCATCATAAATTATATGTAATATTAAAATTATAAACCTTATAAACTTAAACTGATATAGTAAAAATTAAACATTAGATTCAAACTTAGCAACAAAAGACGTGAATTTTTGTTAGTCAGATTTTAAAACTGTTCTGCGTGATCCTTTTTTGACACGAAATGCAAGCAAGTAAAATTTATTGTCATAAAAGTTATACGTGTAAATTCCCTTGGTGTCTATTTACTTATAAAATAATATAAACATTTAAAATAGAATAATAAAATGAGAATTTATTAAACCAGTGTTAGCAATAAGCCATACAATTTTCAACAGAACAATCTTCAAGTCAGCCATGTATAGTAAAGTTAATTAGAAACTATTTCGTCTAGTTATCTCCGACAAGCTGTCGTCAACTGGGTGTAACTGTTATTTAATAGAGCTTGTAGCCGATAAACTAATAAACTGACGCATTCATGATACGTTATAGTGTTATAATACATAATTGTATTCCTAGACACAAACACTTATGCTTATTTATATCGTACGATTGGCGACCTAGCTTCATTTAATCAGATTACAGCTGCCTTAGTTTAAATAAAAAAGGAACTGATTTCTAACGTCGCCATTTACGACTTGCCTATACAGGTAAGTCACTGACTCCTTTGACGTATGTACCTCTCCTGTATCATGTATCATGCGAAGTTTTAGCAAACGCAGTTCAAAACAAATTGTGCGTCTTATAGTCTCACAAGACGAACAGTCTCTCTAGACGAATAACGAAACCAAGTAGCTACACTTGGTTTCGTTAACTCTCATTTAATATACATAATTATGTTAATTTTTAAAGCACAATTGTCGTTGGTTTTCATATCGGTACACATCAATACATGGGTAAAGTGGAATTATATTGGTAAAGCAATTGCTATTGATCAGAGTGGACTGCCGCAGTTTAAAAATACTTGATCCATAAATGAAATTGTGCCCGTGTAAGTAAACATTACTACAAAATAAATTGAACTGGTATTGCGGAAGTATTATAAAAACTAAACACATCTAGTAATCCTTATTGTAAGACATTTTTATTTAAATCAACACAATACGGTGAGCACATTATTTAAAACTTTCTTAGTCATCTTATTTAAAAGTTCCAAACAGGTGAAATGTAAATAAAATCTATATATATAAAACTCTTCCGTGACTGAGTGAGTGACAGACAACGCACAGCCGAAACTACTGAACGCCAGAAGCTGAAATTTGCCATGTATGTTCCTTGGAGAGTTTAGGGGAGCACTAAGAGAGGATTTTTGGAAATTCCACCCTGAAGGGTGTGAAAGGGGTGAAACTCGATATTCACACGGGAACGGGACTTACGCGGGTAAAACCGCGGGAAAACTACTAGTTATGTTATAAAACCGTACTTCCTTATCTGCATGTAACAATAACAAATACATTCAGCTTAGCGAAGAATAAGATACACAAAATATGTTACAAGATCACATAGGTTCCGTTCAGTATCACGTGCGGCGCGCGGCGTGCGACGCGAGACGTCGCGTTGTATGCAAAGGACGCACCCGGGTGCTTGCCTGCTCGGCATGCCGGCCGCGTCCGCCGACGTACAACTTTGAAAATCGACTTTCATTGGAAATTCTCCTTTTCACGTCACATTTACATTTATACAAACAAAGTCTCAGTATAGGTAAATGCATAATGACATTCATTACAGTTTTTCAAGGAACCTTTTTATTGCAGAACTTGTAGAGACTAAGACTTAGAATTAAGGAATAGGTTTGTCTCTTGAAATATAAATTAGCATTTAATATTAATTGATAATTGGCATTTCTATTCATGTAGCAATTCTAAGATTAGAGAGCCTGCTACTTTAACTCGGAAGATTAGAGAGCCTGCTACTTTAACTCGGAAGATTAGAGAGCCTGCTACTTTAACTCGGCGCCGTGCCGTACATATTGTTATCAGATCTAGGGCGCTGTTCAAAAGTGTCACAAGCTGATAGTCGGCTAAATTCGTGGACGTGGATTTTTAAACCCTAACCCACTCGTTCTTTAAGAATCTTGAAATTATAAATATCTAAAGTATTAACTTTAAGCAAAAGTGTAGGTTCAGGTAAATGTGTTTAAGAATTCACAAAGCAGAGCATAATACAAAACGCAATATTTTTAAAATAACATGACTTAATATTAATTTAACCTAGATTCAGCATCACCTCCAATCACCATATTATTATTGTATTATTTTTACAAAATGATGATGGTGAACGAGCATTGGCTCGCGTCATGGTAACCAATTACCATACACACAGACTATACTCGCTTGCAAGAACAGAATATCACTCGCCGATTAGTATAATAGAATATCACTAGCCGATAGTACAGGAGTGAGAAATAAAAGGATATGAGAGGTGTTGTCGGGCAAAACACAGTAACATGCTGCTATTCTTACTTCGGTTTTCTATAAGAGACATTCATTTCACTCATTCGTATCGACATCAAATAATTGTCAACTACTATTATCCACTCCTGTATAAGAAATTTAAAACACCATGTCACCAACAAGATCATCTTCTAATACTTGCACCATACAGGTACGTACATCATCGGGATCATAATAAAAATTTATATTGATGGTATATCAACAGACAATATTTTATTACGGTCTCAAGGTCTCTATTAGATAACTAACCAAGTGAATTATATAACATCTAAATATATTTTAAACTATGTAAATAACAGTGATTTATAAAACACAAACTACTACCAGTTATAGAAGAAAGGGAAAAGTCCAGGTTCGCATACCGACTCAACTATTTTAAAACCTGGAACACCCATTAATACGAAAGAAAATGCGTAACTAGGTGCTAAAATAAATTAATTTCACGCAATAACCTATGAGAATATTGACGGCTATATATTGACGGGAATAATTGCTACCTACTAGATCGCAAAATTATTATTATCTATACTAATATTATGTAGCTAAAGAGTTTGTTTGTTTGGTTGAACGCGCTAATCTCAGTAACAACTGGTTCGAATTGAAAAATTATTTTAGTTTTGGATAGCTCATTTATTGAAGAAAGCTATAGGCTATATTATATATCATCACTTTTTTTTTTGATGCTCCGCTCCTATTGGTCGTAGGACCAATAGGAGCGGAGCATCAAAGAAAAATGTTGCAAAAACGGAGCAGATTCTCTTATGTGAAGCAGACGAAGTTGCGCGGGTCAACTAGTTTAAAATATTTGAGGCATGTGTGTGATTTGAGTAACGACCCTGCGACGAAACACGAATCACTCATAATTGAAGTGAAAACTGACTCAAAAATGTAAGTATTTCCTCAACCACTTTCTACTATCCATATACAGAAGACACATTAACATGATCTATTACTAACTGTTGCCCGCGACCTCGCTGGGAACAGTACCTTTTTTGGATGTTAGGTACTCTATGTCCTTTTCTGTATCTCTGGCAACGTGTATGCGAAATTTCACGATGATCGACCAACCATCTTGACCAGGTAGTAAGGGCGTCAAAGCGTAACAAACAAGCAAATATAGTCACATTCGCATTTATTCAATTAGTAAGGATTATATTGTAACATCATTTTCATTATCAAGCATCATGAACTCATGACGTTCTGCTAGACCTTCTCAAAGAACTCTTTGAAAAGTTCTAGCTTAATAGAACAATTATTATGAATCTTTAATTTTTTTACTGGTAACTGAATATTTTAAGTAAGTAATTAAAAATACTTCAGTAACAAAATTTGATTAAAATTTTTAAATTAAAATACACATTGTTTTTCTAAGAACATTTCTGTGTTATATAAATTACAATCTAAGCGCCTCCTATTATTTTTTTTAGTTAGTTACGATATGACAGTTATGACATAAAATGGAACATGGTTATAGACAAATTCAATAATTTAATTGAAACGCAAATAATATCGGTACCAGTGGGATTCTACTATGCCAAGCTTCCTAAAGGCAACCAATTTCGTGTACGAATGGTACCTAAGTACTGTTACTGCGTTTCGCTGTAAGACTCACATATCTAATTCTACCAGTTCTTACCTTAACTCTATCTTTAATCGCTTATTATATTTTCTAGGCTGTTAGTACAAGCGATCTAAGGCTACCGTAACCGCTTGTAATCAGATAGGGCGAATGTTTGTTTGCTACCTTGATTGTAAAAGGATAATCCTGAAAAATTTCAGCGCAGTAGAATTGAAAGAGATGTAAACATTTTTCATCATATTGCCGACGATAAATATCTTTCGCACGTTTAACACTATTTTCTTCCACCTACTTGGTTAATTGAGGAAACGAGTGAACTCAATTTTTTGCCGTATCCTGTATAAACATCGTTACTAGTGCAATAAATAGTTTTCACGTGTGACTGCCCATGAATCTATCTTTTTAAGTAGCCCTTGTCAAACGCAATTTGTAACAATTTACATACTATTTCCCGTTCGTAACATAGCTTTATAAATATGATAATACTATGTTTATAAACAATAATAGCCTTAACCCAATGAATAAGGCATTAGACCCGCGGCTGGGAGAATTTACGATACCACACGTTCCTAGTTTGAGGATAGGTTATGTTAAGAATAATAGGTATATGTGCTCTTCATATAACAGCGAACAAACAATATAAAAGAGGACAATTATTTATCCGACTTAACTAGCTGAACATAAGTTGGGTCGATTGAACAGTTGTCGAGAATATTTGGCTGTAAGAATATGACGCAATTGTAACCCCATTACATATTTCTTGGTGTACCAGTGTCCAGTTAAACAGCGAATTCGGCGCGTGCGAGCGACCGACCGGACCGATTCGATTTGCTCTAACGCGATAGTCACACATTCAGCTCCCGGTGGACTGTGTAAGTGCTCCATTCACTACGGAGACCATTATTAATACATCCCCTCCCTACTCGTCTCCTCTCGAGGCCCTCATTGTGCGCCGTTGCGAGTTAATCCTCCGTCCGGCAAAGATCGGCGATCGAATGCGACCGACCCAGCTTTGTGAAACGTAATAGGGTCCTACGGTTAAATGCCGCGTGTAATTTTTGGTTTGCGATTGTAATTATCTATTGAATCGCGGTACTTCGAGGGAAGAGTTCAATTATCGCGCGACGCTTCGCCGGACTGATTGATTGGTTTTGGCCCTGTTTGTATCTGTCAGGCTGGTAGATACAAAACGCCACTACATTCTACACTGAATTAGTGACGAGCTTACCGCTTTGTTTTATCAGATGTGCAGTTCACTGCAAACAGCCGGCCTAGTCGAGCCTGTTTAATACTTCATTAACGCACTTCGTTGTGGTTTCGTCGGCTCTCGAAATCACATAATCAATAAATAAACAGTATCACGTAGAATTAATAATTTTTTTAGTATTAAAAAAAAATAAACAGTACAATTCACGATTGTTAAAAAATAACAATACTGTATCCGATAGGACCATGGTGATACAACTAAACGGAAACATGTATCGACAGAAGTACAAGAGCTGTGAATCGATTGAGAGCTGTGTAGCAGGCCTAACGTCGCCGGCGTCACCACGAACGAACGGACACCTCCCAGAGGAGTTGCAGAACCAAGCTCGGCAAAGCAATTTAACCAATTTAATGTCATTCGCGTCTATTGACGGCCTCCCGCGCTCTCAATTTGAAAATAGACGCCATTGTGTTGGTCGCGCGAAAATATTGTGCCACCGAATATTCTAGTGGTATCAAATCGTCATACAGGCTTTCATCGCGCCGTCGAATACGGGCTTTTCTTAGAATATGATTTAAATAGTCATAACATGCGGTGCGACGACATACTTATGCCGTAATAAAGTAGCAATACGGCCCACAGAAGAAATTTATTATCGGGATTAAGTTATTTTAGTTATGACATCAAAGTCGTTCGTACTCGAGTTCACCGTATGTGCTCACCAAATATAAGCTTTATTTATATAAGTGTTTTATTATAACCAATTTGTTTATTCATAGCATAAGTAGAATAAAAAATATATTTAACGCTCGTTGCTTATTTTGCAAAACGTTTAGTTACTTGAAATTAAATAACCAATGTTCTACAAAAAAATGTTCGACTTTGCTTGTCTTACCGAAACTATAGAACAATTGAATTTAAACAGTTATGTAAGAACAAGTCTGTTATTTTATTTGACAAATCATTTTAGCATAGTCTTTAAGTTTGAAGATAAAACTACAAGTTGTTTTACGAAGAGAAACTTAACTTAACTTAATAGTAATTTATCTCTTTGTCACATCTATATTTTACTCTCACTTTTATTCAGGGTATATTTTATTGTTGAATTGAGATTGATACTTGATATAACTTAATGTAGTGTATAAAAACTTGAAAATAACCAATAAAAATCCTATTATCATTAATTAATCGTTCAGTTTTCTTTGAAGTAGGAATAGATCGACATAATATTTGAACGAAAATAGCTGCAATCACATAGTAATATTGACTACTTTTTACCCATTCAAACAATGTATATCTTTTCACTTCTGCAAAATGGACTAATGTTTCGTTGTCAGCCTCAACAATACATGGATAGGTTATCCTAAAGCAAAACGTTTAGATCTTGCTGTAGGACGAGAAATGTTATAAAAAGTTTTACGACCGGCTTAAGACCTACAAAATATCAAAATAAGAAATTGTTCCTTTCTTTTTAGATATTGTATAAGTCTACTTGTCAATTTGCCACATTTTCAGAAAACGTCATGATTTGTGTTTGTAAAAGCAAGACTAAAATCCAAATAATAAGCTTACACACTTGTTTGCAAACAAATGCAATGTTTATAACCTCTTTGGTCGAGAGATACCCATTTGATTTCGATTCGATACCTTTCCTTTTCATCCCTTTCTGAAAACCAAATGAGTCATAGCCAATAGTACGAGATGCTCAAAATCTAATATTGTACGTGTACAAAGCGCGAAGTAAGTGGTTAAAACTAAAAAAGCGGATTATGACCCGTAAAAAAGGATTATTATACAATTTTCAGTGACTTTTACCAATATCCAAAGCTTAATCACAAGCTGGGGTGTCCAGTTGCACTTTGACACGTCATTCGTCAGTTTATATGTTAAAATATACCAGAATTACATTGACATAATGTTTGTTATGATGATCGGCCAGATGGATCGATGACCTGAAAAAGGTGGCTGGAGGTGAATGTATGGCGAAAACGGGCGATCGGGCCTTGTGGCGCACCCTGGGGGAGGCTTATGTCCAGCAGTGGACTGCAATAGGCTGAAATGAATGTTTGTTTTATATAACGCACATGTATAAGACGTAATAACATGTAATCCCTTTCCAAGAAAATGGTGAACATATGTATTTTCACCCATTTTTTGATAAGAGATTTATAACGACTTGGATATTTTTGTAAATTTAACATTAAAAATGTGCGTCGTGTATAGAAATTCGTCTTTTAAGTAGCTGAAAACATAATTCCAAGAATTCTCAGTTAGGTTTGATCCTCTTGCTTCAATCATGCAATAAAACCAACATACCTACTATGTAATATTAGTGCGCCTTATTTAGCCTTCTGCCGCCATGTAAAAAAGATTACTACTTAAATCAAATCAGTTAGCGATATGATTTTATTAGATCACAGGTAAACGTTGCAACATATCCTCTTGTTGGTGTCCCTTTGTCAGTTACGACACCCGCGGGATGTGACGGACGGCCGATTTGCGCTATTCTTAGTCAACAGACACACAAGATGCGGTCGTGAATGCTGAATCATGATCCGGTAAAGTATAGGAATATACTCGAAACTATGAACATATAATGGCTATGCTGCAGTATATAGATATAAAAATCATGTTGTGTATAAGCCTTCTTTAATTCTCACAAGTTTAGAATTGTTGTTTACTAAGTTTTATATTTGATTACATATTTTTATTCGTTTTATAATCGTAAGTATTACATATCAAATTCAAATTCTGCATGATTTTATTTATTATGACGTGATAGCATGAATATTTATGGACGAATATATATTCTGCATCGAATTTTGTGGAAATATAGGTTACCTATATGAAATTGAAATAATACACTCAGTGGCACAGAATCTTGGCCAAGCGCGATTTATGCGATAACAGAGATTTTAAGTGTTTCCAATGATTATTTATGATGAAGGTAGCTTTAAAATGTGTTTACCCTTAGTTCAAGAGGGTAATTCATTACGTTTGAGTGCACTATATACTTTTAACTTTTAGTTGAATAGCATCATTTGACCCGTTAAGTTGCATGTTGAAATTAGTGTATTGTGAGAGATTTCGGTTAGGTTATTCTATTATTGTGGTTTAGTGCTTATTATTCAATAACTAAAGGTGATTTAAAGCCAATAAAAATGCTCTTAACACCAGCACAGGTTGCACAGGCTGTGGCATTAATTAATCAAGGATTGGAACAGCGTGAAGTCGTTGTAGTGCTTGACGTACCACGTTCGTCGCTTCAGTATGCCCTAAAACGGTACTAGGATACAGGTCAATACTCCCGCAGACCAAGCAATGGAGGCGTCAGATGCACATCTGCCCGAGACTACCGCTTTATTGAGCTCAAAATTTTAAGAAATCGCTTCTTACCAGCTGTTGGGATACGTAATCAGCTTCAAATCATAAGAGGCGTCAATGTTAACGAGCGTACGGTGAGAAGAAGTAAATTTAAAAGCTCGTAGACCATCACGCGGTCTAGAACTTCACCTTGCAAAATAATGCACGCACCCACGTTGCAAATTGCGTTGATAAATACCTTCAAGAGGTTGGTATTCAAAAATTGCAATAGCCGGCTCGCAGTCTGGACTTAAATCCTATAGAACATGTCTGTGACATGCTTAAAAGGAAAAGTTATTAGAGCTAGAGGAGGTAACACTCGATATTAAAAAGCAGAGACAATAAAAAACAGTTTTTTTTTCTAATTTACCATTTTTAAATGAATAGTGTAAAAATTGTATTATTTGTAAAAGTGGTTAATTTTAAAAGCATTCACAATGGTGCAGTTTTGTGTTAATTTTATTGTTATAAAAGCCTTATAAACACCTATTGAGTGCATCTATATGAGTACCCCTGTTCCTGTGAGAAAAAAACATGAGATTACAAATTACTGACAATTTTACGTGTGGCCAAGTTTCCGTGCCGATGAGTATATTTACATGAATATACGGTAAAATGTTGTTCAAATGGGTTGTTTCTCGAACCAACTGCATATGATACACCGAGTTTTGTTTGGTGTCTGGCTGCCTACGATCACTCGCTAATATAAAATATACTTCTACAAAATATAGAACTTAATTCAAAGTCAAAAATCATTATTTGCATACAATTATTGCACATTTCTTGGACACGTCATTTAAAAACATTGTTAAAATATAAAAAAGGAAAAATGCATACAAATCGAGACAGTTTGAGGTGTAAAGCTGCCATGAGAAGCTGTCAAGCACAGTTATTACAAATTAAACATACTTTTGTAAAAGATGCGTCCTTAATAAATTAAATTATGACGCTAAGTATATTCTCTGGGTCGTTGGATATTAACAAGCATTGAAACAACATACATAAAGAACACACAATATTTTTGTACCGTGTAGACGTTGAACCTATAATACTAAGCAGTACTACGCAGTGACGACGCGCTCACAAGTATTCGAATATTGTCAGTACATTCATAATTAGCTTTCCTCTGTAATAAATATAATAGGTTCAGTGTGACTTTATGTTCTGAAGGGCTAATAATCACTCAAGTTAAATATTTTAGTCGGTCAGCCTAATCGCAGCAAGGCGCGTTCTGTCACCGTGTAAGCGGTCTTTACGTCTCGCCTGATAAAATATGCATGTGTCTGCGTCCTTTATGAAATATTTACTACTTTACCTTCGGCAATAAACTATAATAAGGGTTACAGATTTAGGTGACTATTATTAAAGCTAATGGTTATTTGATGATTCGAATCCATGAAATGTTCAACATATTTTGGTCGTTTCTTAACAGCAATTTAGTGTTACATTAATAGTATGTATTCGAATGTATATAATAATATTAAACAAAGGAGAGTCACTTGAAATATTAACACTTATAAGACAAACAAATCTTTGTAAGTAATTATACAATAATCTGCTACTTATTACTACAATAAAATGTATAAAATTATCAATTTTACATGCTTACCTATTCTCTTGCTTATTATAGGGGTAACACAGAATTACACCCACATTTCGCTGGCTATGGTTTAAGGTCCGTAAACCCCAATACCTAATACTTTGCTCGACTTGGAAATCGAACCCGAGCCCTCGTGCTCGTTATTTTGTGATTATATTTTTATATATATTTATGTAAAAACTTCATCATTCATTTTGTTTTATAAGATCACTGTGAAGTAATCAAATACTTGTGTTAACTATGGGACCTCGGTCGTAAAGCTTCAAGTGACAGAGCTTTGGCATTTTAAATTTAGTTCTATAGTAAAAACGTCTGGTTAAAAAACAACTCAAATAGAATCCACATTCTAATGTATTCGTTGGAATGCTGACAGAAACCATGCAGTGTTACTCTAAAACACGTCAATTAGTAAACAGGCGTAAACCGCAGGCATTCGGTCGAGTTCGCCGCGCCGCAGCCGCGAGGGTAGCCCGCCATCTTGGATCAGGGGTCAAATTAAATTGACATGTGGTTTGTGCTGACATATTGTGCTCGCTTCGGAGCATTGTGTTGACACCCCTAATTATACAGGTCCACCGATATGAGCAGATTAAGCATGGTAATTAACTTAATGCTCTCTCTGAATATTATTTGACTTCATGTTCAAGATATGCCGCCCTACAAATATAACCTAAACTTACCATACCACTTACCATTAATCTGTGTGGTTTCTAATCCTTTATATATATATATATATATATATCTTCAAGCCACATCTTATCCAGGAATTTAATAAAAATAACAAGTTATTGCGAACGAAAATCCTTTCGAATGTTTAACATGCAAAATAACATTTTTATAAAATACCTTTAATGTTATGCAGCCCGAGGCAACGGGCGTCTAAATTATAAAACGTGGTCCACGAGAAGACGACGTAATATCGCCAATATCGCCGCTCGAAGGGAAATCTTCGGGACGCGTTGTCGTTAAATTATCGTATCTCATCGGTGCGGGTAGACGCGGCGTCAGCGGAGTGCGGCCGCTCCTCGCCACCGCTCGCCGCGTCCTCAGTTTAGCATATCGACTGAGCTCGCCAAATTCACACCGAGACATAATATAGACGTTCAGGGGCGCCCCGTGTTAAAGCCATTATTGAACCCTAATACTATTTTAAAAAATGGCCATCCTAAAACTGAATGCCTCTGCAAGGAAGGAAAGCTGTTCGCGAACAGACACTTAATAGGATTGGATGAGGATGGCGGAGTAATAAAGCGTGTTCAGTAATGTATTTATAGAAGATGTGCCGGCATCGCCGTGCTGCACGGATCGCCTTCAATTTACTGTTCGAGATTACGATTAGCTTTTCGATCGAGCTTTATATTAAAGTTGCCCTCGGGGACCGTCTCAGATACGGCGCAATATCTCAAAAATATAAATTACTATATTGCTGTCTTGATCCTACCGTCTAAGAACAACATTGTTTACAACTTCGTTAATTATTATAATGAAATAATACGTCGTGATAATTTAATTAAGCGACTAACAGTCGTAAAGGCGCATTTGGGGAAGTCAGATTACACAAGTTACACTCAAGTTGTAGTTTACCAAAGTTACATTCGCGCGCTGCTGCGCACGTGCACGTGAACTTTATATTAGTTTAATATACGCGTCCACCTAAATGGTATTAACGAGGCATTCCCCAAACAACAAGGCATAATACCGATACAATCAATATCAACTACAAATTAATTACTCGTACTTGTAACAACAACATATGGGGTGGATTCATTGGATTTGCGGACATCAACCGGTATCATTACTGTGATACGAAAATAAACGAATGTAGATAATGGACGGCGGGATCAATACAAAGTAATCGCAAGCGGATCCAATAAGCCCGGCCAAAACAACAGGGGGTCGCATCGGACGGGATCGGAGGCTGCGAGCCGAACATGGGGAAACAATATGGCGGCATGCAAATAGCTCGGCCATTATCGCACCTGGGCAGCGCGAGCCGCCTCCACGAGTAAACAAGATTACGGGAATTGAATGGCTAATTAGGGGAAAAGAAGCGAGCCCAGCGAGCACGCTGACTTATCGCACCTCGTTTCTGCCATATTTCACGACGCTTAACTCGCCTTTATTGTTTGGCCGCCTCTTGTTTAGCTAAAGAACCTTGTTAGCTTATCTCTTGAAGCCTAGGTAGACTGCCGTCATGGCCAGCACTGAAGATTTACTGCGCTATAAAGATCCTAACATCGCTAAATAATAAGCTACGGTTTAGTAAGCTACTAACGACGCCACGGGCCACATCTTAAAAATAAAACCACCCAGATGCCAACTAATCCATGATGTGGAAGCATTTACCGAAATATAAATGATAAGATAATTAATTGTATTATCGGCGGATATGTGTTTTATATGACCCACATCACAGATAATAGCGTTAACAAGGTAAACGTGACGACAACCGAGTTATGTTCCAATATTGCTCTACAATAGACGTCCGCTGCCACCGCGTCGCCGCAACCGCCTTACCGAGCGAGACCGACAGCGTCACATAAGAAAGCACTTTATCATTATTCAATTAATTAATTAGTGACTTTTATAGATAATAAAGTCAGTATATTTACGAGTCAGCTTCGTTAATTTTATGTTATCTGTTTAATTATATGAGCCCCCGGCGACGTCAGTGGGGCATTATCACGGTATCATCCGACTCGTTATGTCCCTGTTATAGTATCCTACGATATGTCGATCACGTATAAAATACTCGTCTTTAAATTATTTCAGCGTATTAATTGGGTTTTTTTTATTGAATTATCAGGCTATCTACTGTTAACAATTATAATTTTATGACTAACATGAAAAAGTAATTGAAATATTTGTTATTGTTAGCTCGTGTTAAGAATGAAACAAAGTTAATTGAAAGGATATAAAGAACGCATAGGTAACGCATAGAACAAAAATAAAAATATCTTTAGTTAAATTTGCACTAAAACTAATGAAGACTAACTCTTCTATCATCATGTCACGTTACACCGCACTTAGTTTCTTCAGTTTCTACTTAGAAAGGCCTATGTCCACTTCATTACTTTTTCAATGATTATTTTGCCCACGTACAGGCTCTGGTATATGTACCTAATGAACTACCTGCCACGGTGATGCCCAATTTCTATGGATTTGAAACAAGAGTTAAAATAACACAATTATGGCACGCTGTGTGTTCTCTTAGATTTGCAAAAGTACATGAACAGCGTTTACCGTTTGCCATCCACCATCAATCTGCCACTTAAAACTAACATGAGAATGCAAGTACCTTCAAGTTGTCTTCGCTACAAACTTTAACGCAATCAACTTTTCATTCGTATTTTAGTCCAATGATCGAACATAAATTATAAAGCATATAATTACATCTTTGCATAATTAAATAGTTTATAAGTATACGTATGTATAGAGTGATATATGGGCAGTCTGAACAAGTCAAGAAAATTATGAACGATAGGTTAGATACTTGCAAAATTCAAAGGCAAATCTAAATCTATTACTCATATGAATATCGAAACATAACCTATGCGTATTTCATCTAAACGAAAGACCTTTATACTTGTTTATAGGTCGAATATTTTTGTTATGTTAGAAATAAAGAAATACATTATACCTATATAAACTCACATCAGTCTATTACGTCAAAAGTAACTCTTGTCAAATCAGATCAATGGTACCTGTATAGCTATCTACGGAGACATCACAATATCGATCCAATTATGTGTAACCTCGAAGCTAAGAAAACTAATGCATTTGAAACTAAACATTATAATGCATTAGTTTACAAACAGCATTTTGATCAATTAGAGAGGATCTTTCGAAAATAGTCCAATAAAAAGGATTATACCACTGCATTTTCTGTTCTTAGTCTCCATTTGATTAAACAACTGATCTACTTATCACTTCATCCAACAACCTTCGTTAAGTGGGAGTAATTTTTGACGCTCATTATCGAGATTATTTCTCTTGTAGTTCCAACTCTAGTATGGTGGTCCAGTTGTGTATGCCACTCACAAAACATGGTTATTGCCTGAGGTCGCGGAATCGATTCCCGCACAAGTCAAACATTTGTGAGCATGAACATGGATGTTTGTCTTGGTCTGGGTGTTTCTATGTATGATATTTGTAACATATGTACGTTTTTACAAAAAATAGGTTTGGATGTATGTTTATCCATTGTCTAGTACCCATAGTACAAGCTCTGCTTAGTTTGGGCTAGATGGTCTTGTATGTATGTGATAGAATATTATTATTATTATGTTTCTTTTATCACAGGTATTTTCTAACATAATATTGTCTTCTGTTTACGCGAATGTTATTCATTGAAATTAAACTACTATAAACAGATTTTATTTGACACTATTTTACATAATTTAGAAACTACTACTATTAAACTTTACAAATTTTTAAGCCAATTAAATTATTTAAAGTATTAAAACTATTTATATTTAAGTTTACACTTTCCTCGACATTTTCTGTTGCTTTTCAGCAGCCATGGTCACGGGGAGACTAAGATCGTAGTTGTCTCATGCTCGTTTTCACCAACAGGCCCCTAACCTCCACCTAAATAGGTGTCTTTTAAGCTAGGGACATCCCTTAATCGAATACTTACCTAAATTCAATTTCACCATGCTAGGTATCACCTGCGAAGGAATTCCCTAAGTAAGTGACAGTTAACTTTTTCTAAAGTCACGCTTCTGACATCGATGTTTTATCGATAAGATGAAAATTTATATATTTCTTTTCAAATGAATGGTATTAATTGTAGTATTATTAATATATTGAAAAACAATATTTTTTTACATATTTTGAACTCTATTCAGATTAATTTAAAAATAAAAATATTTTCGGTGTATGCGTATAGGCTGTAAGACCCGTGTTCCTTTGCTTTTTTTTGTCAAATGAACGAGAAACCTTATGTCATTTCTTAACATACGTCGTCGTGTGATTATTGGAATTGGAACTCCGATTCGTGTTAATTAAAGCTTACATCTTTTGTTATCTTTGAATTCTAAAAGATGCTCAATTTTTCTAATAAATATAGAACATTGTTTAGATAACCTATATCTTATGGAAAAGTCGACATCGTCGTATTTATCGAAGTGGTTGACTCTTTCACGGTCAATGCGTGGTCTTCTTACAATTTGCTGAATGTTCTCTAGAGTCTCAATATCTTCTAGACTCTCTATTAAGTGCCCTAAATCATTTTCCATGATAGGAAACACTCATATGTCGCGTATGAATAAACAATATTCTGTTACCTAAGCATAAGAGTAGTTTAAGAAGCTAACAATGGGGCCCTTAAATATAAGAGCTGCTTTAGAGACTTAAGTGACACCTAAACGTTGGAGAAAACGAATTTTTTGTTAGGCGTTCCCTAAAAGCTGCTAAGGGATACTTATCTGTTGGTGAAAACGGGCATCAATGTTCCAGTGTAGTTATTTCAAAGTACCCGAACATAATTTAATCATTGGTGTTTCTATTTACGCAGAATGAGCTCAAAGTATCATGAAGTATAGCTGTGGTTTGCTTCTTCTTGGATTTGACTATTTGAATTACTGGATCCCAAGCTGGTGGTACATTCCAACCATCTTCTCTATTAAAATTAGGATGTTTTTTGATTTCAATAGCCTCGCGAAGCATCCTTGGTAGGAATCGGTGTTCTTTAGCGAGTCAGTGGTTTGTCAAATCTCAGGTAATGGTTGGTCCCCTGTTGCACATGTTCACACACAGCAGACTTCAACGAGCGTTGGTGTTTTACATCAGCGATGTGTTCTTTTATGCGGGTGCCTATGCTTCTCTTGGTTTGACCAATGTATGAGAGTCCGCAGTCACAATCTATTTTATAGACCCCTGCATCTTATAAAGGTAGTTGGCACTTGACGGATGGTAAACAATTACTTATCTTCGTTGGCGGCTTGAAGTATGTGTTGATTGAAACTCGCTTCAAGATGTAGCCAATCTTGTCAGTGACACCCCTTAAATAAGGCAGTATAAGTGTAAGTGTATTCCTAGAACATCTTAATTCCATTAATAACAACATCCAATTTACTATGGAATTAGAGGCAGCAGAGGGCAACACCGGTGCGAGCGGCTAGGGGTGTAGAGCGGTGCGGCGCTGGTTTCACCATCACGGGTTTCGTGACAACGGAGACCAGGAGCGAGTTTCCCCGTAGTTATACCATTGAAAATGATACTTCCACCCCCAAGCATATAGCTCTAGCGGCCTCCCTTTGACCGGCCGACCAAAGCAAGCCAGAGCTGAGAGTCCTGCGGGCGCTCTTGAAGTTCCATCCCAGCCAGCCAGTAAAGGCTAGCCGGGGACGAGGCCCTAACCGACTCTCTGAGGCATTCAAGACCGCAGTATCGCCACTCACATTCAGCTCGCCATAAGCTGCCCTGCGGTTTGTGCGCTTTAAGTAAACCCCGTGATACATGTTTTGTTTATATCACAAGATGAATGTGATATTTTAAAGTTAACACTGTGCCCTTCGATATCGCGTAGAGGGGCTTATTATTATTATTGTAGGTACATAAGTTGGTTAAAGAGACTACTTCAGAAATTTTACCAGTTGTGTCTCAACAAGTATATGTCAAATGCACCTATGAAGTGTATTTGCTGAGTGACTTGGTGTCAGCGGCAAAAACACAAATATAAATTCAGATTATTCTGCAATAAAATTAAAAGGAATCCTTAACCATGTGATCATTTGATACGGCTATGCAGTTCTCATCTTATAAACTCGTGTAATATTCTAAATTATATTTATATACCTACAATCGTACATCGAAAGTAAAAAATAAATATATAATGTGTGTCAGGATCGTAGCAAATGGAAATCCGTCGTCTCTGCCTACTCCTCTAGGAAACAGGCGTGAATGTATGTATGCATGTATGTACATCGAAGGTGTAGAAACGATACACATCACGATGCTTATCTACAAATAAATCCGCACAAACCAAACAACAAACAAACGGCGCAGAAAGCAGTAAACAAAACGTTTGACCCTTACGTAATGACCGGCCTGTCTGTCTACTCTAGCTTTCATTTACAGATTCGATATGATTTAAAGAGGCTCCGCCACCGCGCCACACCGAACCGCGGCGTAAAACGTAATTTAATTACATATAGAGCTTGTCTAAGCCCACACAGAACCTAGTTACTACAAGATTAATGAATCCCAGCGATACAGATACATGACTTATTCTGGTACAGACGGCAATATTTAATGCCCACGGTTATAAGATAGCGCTTATTTAAAACGCCGAGGCGTCCTCGCTAAATATGTCAATTTCAATTAGATAATATTACTAATAAAAGATATTTATTTCTTTCTATCATTTGTTCTGCACAAATTCCTCATTAATTTGTGAAAAGCTTTTAGTGACCCGAGATCCCGAAAGCCAAACACTTTGTCTAGGCGAAGTCAGAAAGTTCCATAATTTCTTTGCCGAGATAAGAGGCGAAAGTTCACGCAGGAGCGGAGATTTATGACATCACCGTCGTTCCTTTCACTAAATAATAAAAGGCCCGCTGTAAAACGCGGTGGAGGCATAAAAGTTTTACGTCCATACAACCCGTTGGTGTACGTAAACGGAGCATATAGGGCGCGTCGTGTTAGGACGCCAAATCTCCATAAAGAGTAATCAGTGTCGGCACAATAGTCCGTTGCCCCATAAATTGTAACGCCAACGTACGCTCATTTTGTCTTGATCCGCATCGAGCATAATTTGAGCTCGGCCCGGCCCTGAGACCAAAAATTATGAATATAATTCGGCATAAACAATATAATAGTGACTTGTTGCTCTGGTTGCGTTGCGAACGATACGCCGCGCCGATGGCGCGGCGGCATGGCGGCGTGGCGGCGGCGGCTCGTGGTGTGCGCACTTGGACAGCGCGGTTGCGTGTAGCTGATGCCACAACGTCACGTTATGACAACAACATCTGGCCCGCTGGGACGCTAAGAAATTACTATTACCACAATTTAGCCCGTCATTTCACAAGGTTGGCTGTGCAGGATAGCTTCGCAGGATAGCGCCGTTAGTCATTAATTATTTAACTAATTTATGGTGAGAGCGCAGCGTAAATCATGTTACGGCCATTCATTTGGGCTTTACATTACCGTGAGATAGCACTGTCGCTGAAACTGTCACAATAGCAATATTAACTTACTTTATCAATATATTTGATTCATGAATGTGAGTAAAACTGTGCACCAAATGCGCTATAATTTAAAATAAAAAATATAAAATAAATCTAAAATATCTCAATGCGTATTACTGGCACATTTTTGTAGAATATATGTTGGACTAAACATAACAATTCTAAGTTTAGCTAGGTGGTACATATTCAAGGATTTACATACGTTTCAAATTTTAATATGTAAATTACCGAGGCCAAAAACCAAATGGAATGTGCTAAGCCAAATGCAATAATTATAGCTGAATTATAGAATAGAATAAGTTTATTTCGAAAAAACATGAGTAATACTACAGTACAAGTTTTACATTGCATGAAGATGTTACATAAGTGATTTGTTCTGCATGTGTTACCAATTATGGTGTAAGAAAACTATTTTCTCTCGACAAATATGCATCTAAATTTATATTACAAACAATAAAATTTTATAATTAATATGTAAACAAATATTCTCAAATCATTAATAATTAGGATTATGTCAAGATTATAATTATAAAATAAATCAAATTCACAATTGCACCATTACATTCAATAATATAAAAATTTGTATTTAATAATAATAATAATTTCTTTCTAATTTATTTCTTAGTTATTTTGTTGATATATTTTGATATATGTATGTGTATGTGGTATAATGTTTTTATAATGCTGACTCTCTTGACATTACTTATTTATCATGTATGGATTTAAAATCTGAAATAAACGTTTTATTATTATAACGATTCATAACAATGTCAAGATATAAATGTTGAAATAAAATGTCACAATTATAATGACACAAAATATTAGGTGCGTAGGTTGCTATCAGTTAGGTATTCTGTTATGCCATGCATTACAGAAGGGAATATAATATATGTTTTTATGGCAAATTTTAGTTCCTAATGGCTGTGAGTTTCTCTTAGGCATCTTCATATAAGCCAACTCCTTGCTTGAACCTAGCAACTAACCTTAATCATAATAATAATAATATTCTAACACATACACACAACACCATCTAGTTCAAACTAAGCAGAGCTTGTACTATGGGTACTAGACAATGGATAAACATACATATATACTTTTTTTTTTTGTAAATACATCCATATTATACATAGAAACACCCAGACCAAGACAAACATCCATGTTCATGCACACAAATGTTTGACTTGTGCGGGAATCGAACCCGCGACTTCAGGCGTGGCAGTCGGTTACACTAACCACTACGCCATCGAATCGTCAAAGTGTGTGAGTGTGTGTGTGTGTGTGTGTGTCATGAATGTACCTTTAGTAACCTAAGTAAACTCACAAACCACAACATTTTAAACTTCACAAGTGTTACTTTGTGAACTAAATGAATAAATAATTTTTGACTTTGTCTGCGACTTATAGATCTATACAGTGTTCTGTCAATTGCTTAAAAAATCCGCTATACTAAAGCCCACTTTAGTGGCTCCGGCGTCAAACTTCCTCGAAGCAAGTAACGATGCTGCTCCTGTTATTGTTTAGTCAGATTCCATAAATTGACTTAAACAGTCAATTACTCAATTGTGATCCCTTCACCTAGGTTTCAGACTATTCTTAACTTAAAGCACCTGGAAATGGTACCACTAAACAGATCAAATAAATCGTTATAGTATGTGGATACATTTGAGCTGGATGGCTCAATTGCATAATAACTAAGAAATCCAACAAAGTGTCTATACGAGTAGAGTGTAAACATTTTCATTTTATATATATAGTATAGTATAACAGTATATATGTATGTTTATCCATTGTCTAGTACCCATAGTACAAGCTCTGCTTAGTTTGGGCTAGATGGTGTTGTGTGTATGTGGTAGAATATTTTATATGTAGCCAATAAGCTACTATTTTTGGATTAACTATAAATTTGTGAAGACAATGTGTAAACAACGTGAAAAGGGTGGGCCGAAAAAAGCATTACGTGGCATCAGTGTTATAACATACATAAATAAGGTAGATACACGCTTGTGTATACTAGTATGGGTAGGTAGAGACGTATTACATCCTCATTTTGAGAGCTACGTTGATTAAGTTCTATGTAATAGTGGGCCTGTTGCTGTTGTCCGTACAGATTTCTAGAAACTCTGCTGTTGTAGAGAATGTTCTTAAAGAGTAGCCCGAAACATGATGGCTGGCTCTACTTCTGCTGTCTAGAGAACCTTCTTTGGACATCAAATTCAGTAGAGTCAGGTAAAATAAATAACATTAATGTACGTACTTTGTTTCTCTATTAGTATGATGGGAGATATAAATAATCCACTTACGTAATAGTAATATATTATGACACTTCTGTTTGTTCTTCTCTTCTCTTTCTCGAGTTCATAACCCCTTCGAAGACTTGAACTTGCTGCCCAAAAAATATTCTTTGGACAGCGAATTTAGTAGAGCCAGCCATAATGTTTCGAGCTTCTGTTTAAGAACATTCACCCGTAATAAAATAAATATGATAACTGGGTCAAACGGCATATTAAAAGGCGTTTACATGCATATTCCATTTTTTAAGCTAAATTGTTTTCGGCATATGACTTGAAAATAACATTCCGCATCTTTTCTTCGAAGTTTTCGTAGCGAAAAATCTGAGATAATGTAAAGTTTATGTAAAAATACGGGCAAAAAAGACAACTCTCTAACTTGTAAAGTTGTCAAGAAATTGCAAAAGGATCGGTTACAAACAAACTTACTTTTTTAAAATGTCTACTTTTATCTATTAATATTTTCTGTATGACAAACATTAAAACTACTGATACATTCTTACCCAGTCTCGGAACAACTATTGGTGGATCACACAAACGTTTGTCCAGTATGGATCCCCAACCATGTTTACCTACAATATTCGACGCACTCCCAGTTTCGAAGCGATCACTAATTTGCCTGCTGTCAATTTTTGGTATTTAATATTTCTTTTGTTATGTTAGTTTTACCTTTTATTATGAATCACACTCCTGAAATCCTTACTATATTCTAACTAATATTATAAATGCGAATGTGAGTTTGTTTATTTGTTACGCTTTCACGCCTTGAGTACTCGACCGATCATCATGAACATTCGTATACACTTTGTCAAGGCAACAGAAAAGGACATAGAGTACCTTTCATCCAGAAAAAAAATACTGTTTTCGAGGGATAGAAATTTATATACATACATACATAGATTGACGCCGCCTGTTTCCCAGAGGGGTAGGCAGAGACTACGGATTTCCATTTGCTACGATCCTGACACACTTCTCTGGCTTCATTCTCTTTCATCACATTCCTCATACACGCCCGTCGGCTTAAGGTGCTCTTAAGCTGGCCTTTGTCCAGAACGCCTCCGATCTGATCAAGAAACGTTCGCCTAGGTCTTCCTCTTGCGACTGTTCCATTCACACTAGCCTTATAAACTTTCTTAGTCAGTCTTTCCTCGTCCATTCTTTCTACATGCCCAAACCAGCTTAACATACCCTTTTCTATTCTTGTCACTATATCAACTTTCATGCCGCATCTCTCTCTAATCACACTATTCCTTATTCTATCTTTCAGAGTCACACCACATATATTTCTCAGCGCTCTCATTTCTACAGCATTTATTCTGCTCTCATGCAAAATACAAAATCATCATCTATATACAAAATCTACATTAACGCGAGTGAAGCCGCGGGCATAATATAGTATAGAATAAACGGTAAAATTCTAATATTGGGTTACCATTCTAAATATTGTTATTAATTTCATTACAATATCGAGCATATACATTTTCTCACAAGCATTCCAGACATTATCACGTTTCCTACAAAAGCTTTTTAACAATATCTATCATACAAACTGTGGCTTTGAGTTCATTAAACTGGTTGTTTGTGTTCCTCTAATCTGGCGATCGGACGCATTCTAGTTGGTTGTAAGACTACCAGATTATGGGTTAACATGTGATCGTAACCCGATATGACACGCGCGAGCACGGCGACGCGACGGGCCGCCGTGACGACCTCTGTACGTGTTCTAATTTAATAATAAAACGCTCTAAGCCCTCTAACAGAGAGTTCAGCTTCTAAAAACAACATTAAGACCTGAACTATAAGACCCCTACACCTTGAAAAGAATGTGAGAAATCTAAGAAAATTGCTCGAGCAAATTGTAACGCTTGTTTAATCGTTTCGAATTAGGATCACGCACATTCAGCTCTCATACATTGAAGTGACGCGGGACCTAGTTTCTGTTAGTAATTACTTTGTTACTTTAAATGCTACAACTCGGTTGGATAGTAAATGTTACTTTGTTCTCATTAACTTTACACTAAATCTACTTTACAGACATGTAGATCTCGGTTAATCTCTAATTGTTGAAGCTAATCAAATAAATCACTGGCCCTAGATTACACTTACTTGTTTATACGAAAGTTAAGATGTGTAAACTTAGACTTCAATTTCATTATCAAAAAGCAATAATCATTATAATCGTAGTACGCACATGTAATAAAAACCTAAGAGCGTATATCTGTGCGTAGCGTCTACTAGGATTTTAATAGGTTCACGGACGGGTTATGGTCCCGAGTGTGTCACAACAAACAGAAGCACCATAATATATTACTATTACGTAAGTGGATTATTTCTATCTCTTATCATACTAATAGAGAAACAAAGCTACGTACATTAATATTATTTATTTTAATATAAGTAGAGTAGATCTATCTATTGTGTGGCATTATCGCGATCAGAAGTACACGGCCGGGCACGGGCGCGGTCGCAGTCGCAGGCGCGGGACCACGCGGGTCCACGGTGACAAACAACATTCGTGGACGACATTTATGCACCGTCATGGCTCTCAATAGAAATGCTTCGATTTACGTTCATCTTCTACTTTTTGTCAGACGTCGTTTTTATTCATTCCGTGGCACAAGCCATTACATAAAACTGTTATATCAGAGGAACTGCTGATATATTTAAAGTGCAAGTCTCGGAGCACAACCTTGCCGTGTATGAACCCGAGCTTTGCACTATTATCACGTTAAAGGAGGTATGCAAATTACGGCCCTTAGTGCACAAGATATAATTTATTGATAAAATGTCTCATAATATTTTATTTTTCGCCATCGTTTTCTTTTAACCGAACCTAGCGGGAAAAAGGATTAAATTTTTTTTTTCATTTTATTGATTCGGTAAGCCATTGGGGCTTGGAACAACATTGCCAGTGTTGAACAAAAGGTTTTTTTATAAGATATGAAATTATTACGAAACATTATTATTTATATTAAATTAAGATTTTACTAACACAAGTAATATGTGGATAACACAGGTATATAATAGAATCAATTTATGAATGTTGAGTTGTGTAATTATTTTACTCATCAATAGATTAACCAATTCAGTGTAATGGCATTATTCTATATGTGGTAGTGGCACCACTTTTCGTTGGGCACTCGATCTTCATTGTCATTTATCATTCGTGATGTGACAATGTTATGAGAGAGCTATCAAGTACAAATGCCTGGATTTTAAGAGGCAAAATACAATCCAGGCATATAAGCCATAAAGTATACTACGTGTACATTTTAATTGATAACCCTCTAAGAAGTAGAAATGCTAATATACAGCATTACTGTAACTGCATAGTACAGTAGGCTGCTGTGCACATATTATTATAATGTCCATCATATGGTATTTAGGTTGAACGAGATTTCAAAATAATGTAGCACCTCCTGCACCGCACCATGAAAGTATGTTTACGCATAATGCAGGTAATGTAGTAGTTGGAGAATAATAAACTAATACCAAAATAAACTAAAAAAGATATTATAAAAATAGTGAATGAGGAACTTATCTGTAAGAGTTAATTTACTCGAACAGTACTCACGCCAAGACAACTTAGAAATAAACGGAGTTCCTGAAAATCAAGCCGAAAACCTAGTGAGTATGGTCGTCCAATTGGGAAAAGCTGTATCTTGCAATCTTCAAGCCTACGACATCCATACTATAACTCGTGTAAAGGAATTAGACCCACAAAGCAAACGACCGCGAACGATTATTGCTAAATTAAAAAACACAAGGCTCCGGGATTAAATGCTAGCATCTGTTACGAAATTTAACAGAAAGCACATCACTGATAAGTTATATTCAAGCCACTTAGTATATGGAGGAACGAAACAACCAGTTTTCGTCTCCAAACATCTGTCGCCTTTAAATAAAGACAATCATGCAGAGATAAGAAAACTTGCCCAAGAGAAAGGTTATAAATATGTTTGGGTTCGCGACGGTCGCATATTGGTTCGCAAGGAAGACGGCGCTCAGGTTATAAACGTAAAAAGCCTACAAGCCATTGCTCAATTGTAAAACCCACTCCATTGAACAGAGAACCATGAGTAAACATCTCAAATTCACAATATATTACCAAAATCTAAGAGGACTGCGATCTAAGCTCAGCGACATAAACACAAGTATAAACATTAACGATTACGACATAATTATCGTGACTGAAACGTGGCCTAATGACAACATGAATGACGGAGAGATCTTTAACCCCAATTACAATATCTATAGAAGAGACAGAGCATCCAGTGAACTAGCAGGCAAATAAGGAGGTGGGGTTCTCATAGCTATATCTAAGAGATACGACTCCATTCGAATGTCACAATAGAAAACTTCCGCCGAAGACATCTGGGTAGGTCTCAAGACAAATCATGGCAAGAAAATAAACATATGTGCAGTATATTTACCACCACCTGTGTCACAGCATAAACTTGAAATGTTTTTGGACTCTGTCACGAGAGTTAACGAAACTACGAGTGAAGAAACCCTCTTAGTTGGCGATTTTAAGCTGAGCTTCATCGAATGGACGCAAGGTGTGAGTAACTTGAGTTCTACATGTACTATAACATCTAACTATAACAATAACTTAGGCTATTCCCTAATAATTGATTTTATGTCACTGAACAATTTACATTAGTATAATTATGTAAGAAACCGTAACAATAAAACATTGGATCTTGTAATCTCGCATATATATAGCAAAATGGTTAGGCTATCTGATTTTCCTATCTGTAAAATAGACAGTCATCATCCTCCTTTAGAAATAAACTTTGAACTTCAGGTTCATGTACCATTCAAACAATTAAAAACATCTTTGTTTAACTTTAGGGCAGCTGATTACGAACTAATTAATAATAAAATAAAATAAATAAACTGGAGAGAGTGTCTGGAATCATGCTTAGATGTTGATTCCATGACAAAAGTTTTATACGAAAGCGTTAGGAAAGTTATAAATGAGAATATTCCAAAATTAAGACGTATTAATAGTAAATTTCCCCCCTGGTACTCTAAAACTCTAGTCAAAATACTCCACGAGAAGGAAAAACTGAGGAAACGTTTTAAACAATATGGTAATCCACGTGACGAGATTGAATATAGAATGCTTGACGACAGGGCTCGGTCATTCATGAAAGACTGTTACAAGAAATACGTTCAAACTATTGAAAACCATATCTACTCAAACCCAAAAGCATTCTGGTCTTTCGTTAAAACCAAAAGTTCCAAATCCAGCTTTATATCGTCCGAAATCAGATTGAACGATACAACTGCCTCGAAAGGGGATGAAATCTGTAAACTTTTTGCCACTAAATTCTACTCCACTTTCTCAACCTGCAGTAATACAATTCCACCTTTAAACGCGAGCTCGTGTTTAAAGGTCTACTCTCAATATGACGAAGAGTACGCAGTAAGAGAAAATGTGCCAAAAATCTAGTTTTCTCTTTAACATTAATATTTACTAAATCAGTCGAAACCTCTATTTTTCCAACGGTATGGAAAAAAGCAAACGTTGTGCCTATTCACAAAAAGGGAGACAGCTCGGATGCAAAAAATTACCGCTCTATCTCACTCTTATCCATATACCCAAAATTGTTTGAAGCGCTGGTGTGTCCGATTTTGACATCTCATGTTAAACCACAACTCTCTTTACAACAACATGGCTTTCTTAGTGATAGATCCACTGTCACGAATCTGGTATCATACATAGATGTTTTGTCAATGTCCATTGATGCTGGCCACCAGATCGACTATCTCTACACCGATTTCAACACTGCCTTCAATAAGATGGACCATGCTCTATTGCAAAAACTAGATGTACACGGAATTCATGGACCACTGCTGAAGTGGTTTAGATCGCATCTTTGTGGGCGAAAACAAAGCGTAGTGGTAAATGGTTACCATTCACCAGAATATAATGTCACTTCTGGAGTGCCCCAGGGATCACACGCTGGACCGATTCTTTTTATTATATTCGTGAATGATGTGATACATTGTATCAAACATAGCCGATGCTCTCTATTTGCTGATGACCTAAAAATCTATTGTCAAATTAGGTCACGAGAGATCACCCTACTTCAATCTGATCTAGACTCGTTACACGGTTGGTATTCCATATGCATCATATGCATCAAAATGTTGACACATTAAATTTACTAGAAAAAGTACCCCATACCATCTGCCTATTCTCTTGATGGGTCTATCCGAGCAGAAGTCAAAAACATACGGGACTTGGGAGTAGAAATAAACAGCGATCTCTCATTTGCGTCATATATAGATAACATAATTAAGAAAGGCAATAGAATGCTAGAATTTATTAGCAGAGTGGGTAAAGAGTTTAGGGGAACTCAGGCATTGAAAGTGCTCTACAACTCTTATGTACGCAGTATATTAGAATATGCGTCTCCCGTTTGGAACCCCATATACGGAATCCACACGTCCCAGATTGAGCGCATACAACGTAAATTCACAAGATCGGACCTTACGGATCCGATTACACACAGCGACTAAGTGACTTCAAACTAATATCATTGAAACAACGGAGAACTGTTAGCGATCTATGCATGTTACACAAAATTGCTAACGTCATAAATTCCACTACTGACCTTCTCAACAAAATAAAATGCACAATGGCACGTTCGCCCTAAAAAGCCAAACAAAACATTTGTTGCTAGTAAATATCGCACAAACCTAGGTCAACACTCCCCTCTCAATAGAATGATGACTACTTTTAATAAAACCTGTTCTTCTAAAAGTGACATTGATATTGTCTTTGATGATCTGTCTACTTTCAAAACTAAAATAATGAAATCGATGACCTGTGATTCACTGCCTGCTTGATAATATTTATTCATAGTATAATCATATTTTCAATATTTAATTGGTTTCAAATTTTAATCTAATTTTAAATACAAATCAAACTGTTATTTATTATGAATACTATGACAAATCAATGTAATCAATGTGTTATCAACCAAAACTTCATCCTACTTCATAATTTAATTTTAATTTAATTTAATTTTTAATTTTATTATCTGATATGGAATCTTTTATTTAAATTAATATTTTATCATTTAATTTCATTCAATGTATACCTATCAACTTTAATATATTGTACAAATAAAAATGTATAAAATGCAACTACTCAATATATTGCAATCAAACTGTATTTAAAATGAACTAGACATTAACGATGATATGTATGTATGTATTTATTGCATTTATGTAAAATTTTGAATATGTGAGTGGTGTGTGCACCTATAAGTGATATAACTATTTACACTGTATTTAGGATTAACGGTATTAAATGTAACACATTGTTTGTAAATATATAGTGTGCCATAAATAAATACTATTGTTTACTTTAGCCTTTGTTTCTTGGACTATTAATTAAGCTATAACAATAAATGAATAGTAATTATAGTTATTTGATGTGTGCTGGCTTTGCAGAACGCGCACTGCTACCTACGTTCAGTAAAGTAACTAGTTTAACCCTAGTGAGCTCTTTAAACTAGCTATATAAATTTATAGGTTTTAGGTTCCTAGACAAAAACAAGTATAATCAATACAATCATTTTGAAAAATTGCTTTGTGCCAAAGTATCACCTGAGCAATTCTGTTCATTTTGGTTGCCTTATTTAGCTGAAACACAACTAGATAGCAAGATGAAATTACACAAGGCTATAGAATACTAATAGTTCTTCGTAAAACATACAGTTTTATTTTTGTCCATGCGAGGTCGAAGTTGTATGGGTTTGTTGCATATCTCCTTTGTTATTATGGAATTATTTGCTGCGACTGCCTTACAAAATAAACTGACTTTATAGAATTACATACTTTAAACAGACATGTCAGTAGGTTGAAATACTTAGGTTATTTATTAATTTTGAAGGTTGACTGAATGATATTGAGTAGTGAAATGTTCTTATTTCTTTTGATTCGATACGATAGCCTAATAAGGATTTATATTTAGACAGCCATCTTACATCTCATCACTAGCTGCTAATTAATTTGTAATAGGTAAGTAGAGTTATTGAAATCAAAGAAACGTCTTTCAATTCCTGTGATTAGACAATCCAATTTTTAAAACTGGAGTACTCAAGTATTAGGTAGATACTTAAAGAACGTCGAATTTAAATGTCTTCGGCAAAAATTGAAGGCAATACCAACCCGAGATCAAAGCGATAGCGGCACTTCAACTTTTTTGTGGAACCGATACCTACTCTTCATTTCCTTTTTAATACGGATTCAATATACCGATAAGGACATCGGAAAAATTTACAGAAATCAATCTTGATGTTATTGAACGTGTTTAGTTTGTATTGTCGAACGTGCGAGGCGCATGCAGGTGTCCCAGCCGCTTGTACTAATAAACATAAACAATAATTGAGATCGTGAGGCATAACGAGTAAGCGCCCATCGAGATTGCAGCAAAGACAATGTCTTCACGGTGGCACTGAGCTAGCGGCTTGTAGGGGAGCCATTTGTATTCGTAATAGTAGATCGAATTTCGTATTTGTTCGTGGGGTCGTTAGCAGCACCTTTGCGCTTGTTTATAAAGAAAACAAAACCCTTTATACGCCGCGAGTCGCGAGGGCTGCGGCGAACGTTGAAACCTTACTCCCTCCTCCTCTTACTACCCAGTGCCGTATGAATAATAATCTAACATTTTAACAATTTATAATCTATGTATGTGAATTTATTACTCCTTTGTCAACATCTTGATTTACATAAGACTAATAAATTATTTGTGTAGATTACTATGTATGTATAACAATAAATCATAAAATCCTTATTTGCATAGGTACGTTATGCGTTATTCATGTTTACATATTACTAGAGAGCTCAAACATTTTATAAAGGCGTACAATTGTTTTATTTAATATGTACATTGCACAGGTACTCGCCCACTAAGTACGAGGTATGCATGTTTGTAAGTTTTTATGTAGTTCTTTGATCGTTGGACAGATACGACATATCTTAAAGCCGATGGAGCGTGAACAAAAGTCACGCGCCAAGGATTTCGGTATCCACACGTCTCGGCTCGTTCCTCGGTAAAGAGCTTCGAAGCCTCCGAGCAAGCGGCATACAACTGCGTGTTTGACCGTCCGCGTCCGTCCGTACACAGTTACAAACCTATCGATTGTTTTTACTAGATTAACATAATGTTTGAATATTGGAAATGGGGTGCCTAACCGAAGCACAAGGTGACTTCATACCTTAGTACCTGATAGTAAGAGATCGGTAGTGTCAACTTTAAAGTGGGACAATTATATAAATTTTCAGATATGATATCAAGGACGAGTTGTCTGTGTGTAAACAAAAATTTATGATTTGGTTTCAATTAGAAGTCAATAACCTATTTGTGTATAATGGTTACATGGTTTAGGACAGACATTTTGTTTGGAATAATCAGATTGATAGAACGTGGACGTCACAAGCTGTGCATATGCGGTGTCAAGATCACGTCGGCGTAGCGTCGCGCCGCCGCGGGTGACACGCGCACCCCGCACCCCGCCGCGCGCACCCCGCTCACCCGCACTCGTCCTCCCGTTACCCTCAACCCTCGCACCACGCATGCTCCAATTATAATCTGTTTAGGGATGTCTTTTGTCGATTAAGATTTTTGTTATGCAAATTATTCATAAATTTTACTATATTTACAAACGACGAAACGCTGTGCCATCAATATTAGGAATTGGTCCTGCAATTCGCGAAGCCAGACACAGAAAAATAAGCTTTTTTTTAATTGTTGTTAAATGCTAGAATCACTCGTATTCTCGTAAGACTTGAAGCTTTCACGTACGTATGTGACGTTGAAAGTGTGACGGCAAGGACGGTAACCAGCCGGAGTGGATAACTCGATAGCTCGACACGAGATAGGGCGGCTTTATCCGTCGGGTATGGGTGCGCGCGCAACGGCGTCGCGCGGAGGGCATCAAATCGCCTGCGGAGGGCGGCCGTGCCGCGCGCGTTTTCGTTGTCTCCCGCGCGATCACTCGCCACAACACCTCCGACAACGGCGTGAGGTGCGCTTGGTTCTCGATGTGCGGTCACTGACCGATACCGACGTAGAATATTACATGCACGCGCGTTTGACCTCCGGCCCGTGCGCGTCCCACGGCTCAACGTAAGCCTAGTGCCACCCGTTGTCGTATATACCACATGCACCAGCAGGTAGCTCGCGCCGACCCTCGGTAGCGTGATAGCCACCAATATTCCCGTACGCGACGCCGCACGGCGGACCGCTCGCCCTGTGGCCAACCTTCATTTGTTCTTTACTGTTTTTAGTGTTTACGTTTCAACAAAATGTGTTTTCATCATTGTTACATTCTTCGGATTCCGATGTACTAAGTCGGTCGTGTAAGTGAATTCGTAAGGGTGCCTTTCGACGACAGGGCGTAAGTTATTGACGGACTGTCTCTTTTAATTTATACTTACTCCTATTTTATCTGAACATCGTACAGCAGTTTTATGTTTATATTGATCGTTTGATAGTGCTTACTAAATACCGAGACCTTAGAAATATATCTAATATAATCGTTAAAGAAATTTGTTATTACCGATATGCATCTTCGTTTCCAGTAGTTCCAGTGGGAAAGTATAGAACAAAAACTGGAAATTTCATTTAGATTGAACGATTTATTGTTAGATGACATCTCTTACCATATTTGTCATAGACGTTGAGCGTACTATTTAAGGATAGATTTTTTTAAATACGGTTGGAATGTGTCCCCTGTTTAGTGGGATAGCCCGCGGTATGGTTGCCTACTGATAAATTTGCGAAACGGCAGCAGCCAAAACAAATGTACATATAGGAGTACTGCATCCATCCATTCGGTCGTATTTTTACGACATACAATCACGTAAACATAAAACACTTTCAATACAAATTATTGTGGAAAAATGTAAATAAATTGCGTGTGCGTGAATACTTTAACTAGAAAATTGTTTATTATTCAATATTATGTTTATTAGGACGCTGGCCATCGTCATTTTATAAACATGGTTGAACTTATAAATAGAATACGAAAAGCTAATGAGTCATCTTTAAATATAAAAGTCTTACGACAGCGACAATCCTCAACCAGCACACATATTTTAACAATTTCGGTTTTCACACACTTTGGAAGCAAACTAAATCAATTATTAATATCTAGAACAAGTATGATATGAACGATATTCATAACAAATTTTAAATAACATTCCGTACCTGAAATACTGAACATTTATAGTTTCTCTATACGAATAAAGCCATGTTGTTTGAACCTGTAAATTGTGGATATTGGCAACTAAATTATCAGTTTTTTTTAAATTATGTTATTAAGTAAAGTAAGTAATAAAGACTTTATATTTGGTAACTTTTACCGTCCAAATTAATATTGTGAACCAAAATTTGACACACAGTACCTATAACTGTTTTAATTAATTTCAAATGGCAACACATGTCTGCATCTGATAAATTTTGTAAAACTGCCTCTGATAAAGCTATAATTTACGTGCATTTAAAACATGTTGCACTAAATCTAGATATTTAAAATTCAATTAACTATTTTTTTAATATTGCAGATCATAATTCTAATTTAAATATGCACACACTTACATAGTGCGACAAAACAATGCATTAAATATTCCAAAACCGAATACGCCTTATGCTCGTTGCTTCAATCTTTGTAAAGAAGATAAAGAAAAATTGCGTTGTGTTTGAAATTAATTTGTAGAGACTGATCACAAAGATCTAGAGATACATACTTAATGTATACCTACATAAGTAAACTATAGAGAACGCGTACTTAAGTATGAACTGCGAGTAGCTTACTGCAGCACAGGTTTGAACATTCCAAAACAATGACATATCTAATTATAGCCACAAAATCTATAAGTAGATAGCTTTGAAAAAAATTTTTTAACACTGAGATTAATGTTTAAAGCAAAAATAATTCTGGACAAGTTAATAAGGCGCTTCAATATTAACCCAACGTGCCAACGGCCGCGAAGTCGACTTTACACGCACATTTGGCTTTGCCAAGTTATATGCGTATTAAAAACTTTATTGTCAGATAAACATCGTGAAGCATGTCTGAGAGCTTTTATAATGTTCCAGACGATGTACGAAGTCTGCTAATTTACGCCATAGCTTCCTCTAAATTTCAAAGGATAAATGTTTTCTATCCGTTTATATGACTTCTGACTTGGTGATCTGGACTTGACTTGTTATCTTAGATGATAATGGATAGACTGATAGTATCATCTAGCATAACATTAGATGATAACTACATTATTTAAATAATGGAGATAATGAAAATACGATTTTTCAAATTATACATGAATCGATATAAGTACAATAAGAATTAATAACAATAAAAAAGAGATACATTTATTATAATTATCTTCAAATAAATAAACGAAACAACAGCTTTAAAAAGCCAATATCTTTTACGGTGACTTAAGTCCAAATTAACTCTGATACTATTTCGAGTACTTAGGTACACATTAATAATAAACACTAGCACAAAAATGCTTTATACATTTTAGAGACAACAAACAACAACTGCACAAAATACTTTCTTAAACAAAGACTCGTAAAGCTGGTTGAATTATGAACTTCAGTCAAGAAACTCTTTATCGTGTTACTTATGTCTTACTGCGAAATACTGGAGTATAGGATTGGCACCAAGATGCGTAGTGCCAATAACAATAAAACTTTAAGAACTTTCATATCATTCACTATATAAACAGTACAAATATGCACATTGGAACAACACGCGAGTAGTTTTAGTTAAAACACCGTGTATAATTACACGGTAACTATTATAAGCTTACATAATAGTATGATAGCACGACACGAGCACTCGGGTGTGTACGATTACGTCCATACGGCGGCGCGCGGAGCGCAGCAGACTCTCACGGTTCCTATTAACGACGTGGAGCCATATGCAAGAACCGCTGGCTGGCGCTGTAGGTATTAACGGCAACTTGAACTCGAGCCCGGACATCAATTAGGTTCGACTTGTTCTCGCAATTATGTGCTCAAACTAAATTGCTGGAAGATTCGTCGGACGTTAATGGTTCTACTAAGTCGCCACGACACAAGGTTGAGATAGCACCGCTCTTGCGTTCACACGCTAACCTATGTCATGTCTTTAGATAAACTATCAGAATTTTGTCCAATCATTGTTCGTTTCACACATATCGTCTTGTGTCACGTGTCAAGAATGATACGTCACGCACAGCGCGGTGTGGTGGCCTAATGTCCTCGACTAATGCGGTGCTGGCCCGACAAGAGGACAATTTCCGGGCCCGCCCCTACCTTCCCGCCATTATGCACTAGAAACAATTCCATAACCATTATAATCATTAATGGTACCGCGCTACCATTAATCGTCCTTACATTGATTTTGTCTTTTCACTATTATTTATTATCTAAAACTCAATATTTCACAGCAACCTATTCTTGTTTTTTTTGTTTATCTAAGAGCATCAAAACTGTTGTTTATTTTAGTAGTTTACTTGGAAAATTAATTACCCTGTCCGCCTCGTACTCTAATCTCTATAAAATCACTTTTTAATTTTAAAGCCACTCCAGAATGCTTCAGGTGTATGTTAAAAAACTTTTGGGTTTAACCGCTTTGTTTTCGCTCAATGTCTGCAGGCGACAAAACTGTACGCTGACAGATGCAGGGCTAATGACAAATTAACCGTTAAAACTCGTGAAAAGGCGAGGAAAAGAGTAAAAAACTGACAAAGTAAAAAGTAGCGAGTCATAGTTATATCTCCAAGCGTGTTTCGCGAAGACAGCGTTTATTTTGAATGACGAAGTCCACTTCGGCACTGTGGAGAGACACGACGCCTCGCGCCGCAACGCCCTGGGCACACAACGCACGTGTCTGCGCTGCGACGACCAACTTAAATCAACCGACGTCCGACGTAATCATCGTTTACCAAATCTAAAACCGTTTGATCTCTATTTCAAATCTACTCAAACGAAACCACTCGTTATTTTTATTCAAATGTCGACAAATCAACAACGGTGTTCAGCAAAAAGCAAATTTATAATGTTGTGATTCAGAAATCACGTCAGATGTGTTTCCGTCTTAAGTTTCATAATTTATGTCTAGAGATAATTTGCTAAGAAAGGAGATCAATTAGGTCGTCTGACTGGACAACGTATGTTTATAAACAATAACTATCATCGATACAGTATATTATTCGTTTCGCACGCGAACGTAAATTGCTTCCACGATAATTACATCAAGTAATGTGTGCAGCAAATCATACACTACGAAATGAGGCATAAAATGTTAGAGTTGAGGCTTGGGAACGAGACGGGCGTGCGTAATTACCCGACGAGAATGTGACCAAGTCCTGCGGCCGGGACAGCCTCCGACCGCGTCGCTAAACTAGGAATAAAGTGCTCAGTGCGGTACCCTTAACTCGTTAATTACACTCGGGAACTTAATATACTTACCCATTTCAAATTTTACAACTTCGAACGACGCCGAGTGTTCAGGATATCAAATGTACTTAAAACAATATTTTTAATGAGTGTTCTCGGGAAGGTTGAACGATGTATGTCTAAGTACCTACCCGTCTCCTCAGGGCATCTATTAAACGGACAGGAATCGTTTCCCACAGCCCGCTCTCGGCTCGTCACGGAATCAATATCGTCTTTTATCTTATGAAACGTGCTCCACATTCACACACCAGCACATCTCGCGCACGCACACCGCCGTGTACCTAGGGTTGCTACTGGTACGCTTGCCGGAATAAAATGAACAAATACAAGGTAGATCGCAATAATTAATCTAAATTTCTTCGCTCTCGCACGTGTTTATGCGCACGCTCTCTAAAACTTGGCAGATTAAATTAAATCTCCCTCTCGAGTTTGTGATATTAGTTGTCCGATTAATTATTATGCTCATAAATTGTGTTTAATTATTTAAAATAATCAATAAAATATTTATTTATTCCAAAAATTTGCAAAAATCATTGTATGTGTTGCCCACTGCGTTGAGTTTTGAAATCTTAGATAAGGCTTCTAAATCTAAATTTGTAAATTGGTTGCCACTCCTATTATTGACATTTGTTCCTGCCGCGTGGAAACTTCAAACTTTTACACCAATTAAAATAGCTGAGCAACTTTTTGTAGCGCAGCGGCTGACGGATGCCGAAATTTATTTGGGCCAAGCAGTGAAGATTAATACAGTTCAAACGAACGAGGCGCCTTGTTAATGTTAGTGTAAATACACTGACTAAAACGTGTTTATTAGTCGACAACTGCTCTGTTCAAGTGTGCCATAGAGGCTGCAGCACTCCAAATACAAACAATGCTGTGTAATTGGTGCAGTTGTTATGCAACAATGTTTTTACGCTACTGCTAGAGCGCAGTCGGGCCGAGAGCAATAACGAGACCATTGTGAGGTTTATTCTCGTTCAAATTGAAGTGGCTCGTACTACTTATCTTTAGGGAGTAATGCACCGTGCACTGCAATATGCTTCGACCAAGTTCAAGTGTAAGAACAGACTCCGGTATATATCAGTACGGTCACAAATGCATCAGTCAGCGTCTGAGGCATGGGAAAACGTTCGGAGAGACGAGGTCCGCTTCCTACTTGCCTTATATGCAACAACCGCTATTGCACGAGTACGCTCGTACTCCAGCTCCGGCATCTATAGGCCTTGAGATATTTACTAAACAATGTCTATTATGATACGTTTTTCCTTGAACTAGAAGCATTAGTTCACAGAGGTAATGATCCTGTTTAAAAAGGAAAAATGTCTCATGCATTATTTGCTAATTAGAAATAAAATAATCGACTCGAAATCACGCACAAACATTTCTAAAAATATGCTTCTTTCTTATACTCTACATTTTTAAGTAGCAATGGTCACGTGTCACAAACATATTGCAATGTATGATTATGCATCCTAATTTTCATTTTTAAGTTTACTATGGCTTCATGAGTCCGTCTAAAGTATTGAGGTTGAAATATTAAATTGAAGTCTAACAACACCGCTGAAGTTAATACTAGGAAACGCCTGCAGTTTGTAAACTCGTGGCAAATGCACTCCGTGGCCGTCAATAAACCTTACCGTAATATGAAATAAAGTTTAGTCACTGGGGCTTCAAAATTCCTTAATGTTTGTCAAACATACTTGAATCTGTCAGGAGGCGCTTAAATCAATTTATTATACACGTAGTCGAAGACACTTCGGCAACGAGCATGTTCACCCGCATGTATGTATGTAAATCTTGCATTCGTTGCTACTTCAAAAAGCCGTATGGAAAACTCTAAGCCTCTTTATATTCTTATTCCTTATCCTTGCGGGATAATTCGGGCCCATAGGACAGGTTTTTACATAATTTTACCGCATCCCTTTCTATTGGCAGTACGTTTTTTGCGGAATCACATTTTTTTAGGATTTTTATTAGTCACACGGTAACGCGTCGCTAAATTAGAAAACATTCAATAAATCACAGGCGCGTAATTCAATTTCGGCGATCGTAAATAAAATTTGTACGGAGGGTATGTAACGAGTTTTAAAAACAAACATTTTAGAGAACAAAAAGGGTAAACGAGTGTATGCCCGGCGTATTTGTCGCGAACAATATTTGTGAGGGTAATCGTTAGAGATGTAAAGTGCTGAGATCAAGCGCACGTGGCAGGCATCACAGGAACAGGTCTTTGAACTAACACTGTGATCGTCGCTACACGCATACGTAGTGCGCCACGCTGAGTCCGTCAAGTACACAAGCGCGCTGTTTTCTATCGAGCTTTTATTTACTACTTATTGGTAAACAGCGGTTTATAATTACGCGTCTAAAACATTAATGTAAACGCAAAACATAGAAATAAATTTAACAGCCTATGTGATTCCCGTTAACATTGGGAATGTAAATTACGATTTACGATATTGCACTATAAGTACTTACTAGTTTTAATAATTTAATTTAAAACTGATCGTGTTTTCATTTCAATAGTAGTAGATACTACAAAAATATTAATGGTATTATCTTACAAAACTATTCTATTTATTTAATTAAGTGAATTGGTTTATGTTTAAGTAAACTACGCATCAACAAAAATAAACAAAAGATCAATCAGTATAAACGAACACTTATCTTATCATTCATAGTAATTTAGTAGAACGGTTCCAGTGGCCGGTCCGACCCTCATCCACTCGATAATCGTATCGATTAGATACTTTCTCCTTTCTCATCTCTACTTCGATTACCTTGCATTCTTTTTACTTGACCTAATGTCGTCATTAGCCTTTTGCCACTTAACTTCTCCTGGGGGCAAAAGGCGTCCCTTGCTAAATATAAAATGAAATGGGTCGACCTACAAACTCGCATGTGTTCTCTATACAAATATTTTAACCATTATGTGATTATGACTTTTAGTATTATAATATAGAAAAAAACTAATAAATGTATTAAAATAAAGTTTGCGAAAGCTATAAAATGTTACGCGGCTTGTCTCAAAAGGCACCCTTAATGTATAAATCAGATGTTATTCACACTAAACACAATATTCATGAGATACAATAGAAAATTGAACCACATGCCGGTGTGTGGAACATGGGTGTGCTGTCATCCTGTTGCGTCAGGTCTATTACAGTCCCTCGTCGTTACGTATGCTTCGAATTTTTTGTGTTCGAGTCTAATAAGTCGACGAGCTTAGCAGCACCTCGACGGCGCGGCGCGGGCGCAAAAAATGACAAAAGCTTTCGTAAGCTCGGTTCGGCGAGGGTCGGGGCGGGCTGCTCGGCAGGCGCACTGGCGCACGGTAGATGCAACGGCCGTCAGTCGACCGCGCACACCCGCAGAGTTACGTGTGGCCCGTATCGCCACTGCGAACACAACAAGATCACCTATCAATTTACGTAATTTTCTATTTTCAGTAAAAACTATAAATAATAAATACGTGTTTTTGGAAAATGTCGAATGTGAGAATCTGAACTTGAGAGTGCGTATTCCGAAGTTTCCGTCATAATGAACGTCCATACGACAGTGTAACAATGTAAGTGATAAGACTAAAGTGAAATGTTGAGTTGGGAGATCCGTCAGTAGTGAAGTGGACTTGGTATACGGAGCAGGATGACGATGAAATCGCTTAAATACAGCGAGCGGGAGGATATGATGGAGGGCTTCAGCCCAGTGCCTCCGCCGCTCCCCCGCAGACAACCAGTTAGAAATATCTATGCTGAGCCCTTCGTAGACCCGAGGTAAGTTATATTACTAACCGGTAAGTTATATTTTTAACCGAGACAATCGACTACTAACCTCCGTGCAGGTAAGTATCCTTCTACTAACACTTAACATAACTATCTATTTAAAAACAAAGTATTTTTACAATTATCAACGCAAGTAATTACATATTTACGACAATAATCAACATTAACTTTATTGTTGATTAATTCAGACTAATTTATAAAATAAAACAGCTATTTATAATATTTGTCACAATAGGTGACGATCAACATGTTACATAATAATGCCTTCGATTAACATTTCATGGTAAATCCGCTTAATACATTGAGCCTCAGATAAAATGCTTTAAGCTTTCAAGATAACTTTTACACTGCGACAGAAATTCTGTACAAAAATAAAATATTCAACAACAATAAGATAAAACACATTAGTATAGCCGATGACAGCGCACATAAATTACTTAAGCTTTTGATAAAGCCGACACGCTACAAGCGATTCATAATAATCATTTGGAAAACATGACCATCTTGATAAATTATAAATTATTTCAAGACCCTTTTAAGACAAGACAATCTTACAAGAATTAAACAGACGGTGTGTTGACAACTTAATATTGGATGATAAGCTTCATCAAATAGGAAATATAAAAAGGAACCTAAACAAAATAAGGAAAATGTTCAATTCAATCGAGTATCTGAATCAGTTGACGGCACTTGTTTACCTTCCAACCCCCGCTCCGAGTAGGGTGGGCCCTTGTATTCATACTCGCAACTCTGAGTCAGTAATAATAAAGAGCCTGAAGCCAGAAAACATCTATTTCATATACCGCACGACTACATAAACATGGGCCGCCCTGAACCCCACAAACCTCCGAAGACCACAGAACATTATTAAAGTAAGGCACTACAGAAAACTAATTCTGTGGCTCTTATTCGGGTTGTCCTTTGGGGTTCCCAATCGGAGTTCTCACAATAAGAAATTCTCATTCCAAAACAGTAGTAGTTTTCCGCGAGTAAGGGATACGGCACAATATGCATATGGCATGTACACTAATGGTGTGGTCCGGGAAGATCGGCGCGGATGCGTGCTTCTACATATAAGTTCAGCCATAAATCATACTTTTATACTTGGCGCACGTTTGGACCCGGGGCGCAGATAGCGCAGTTACTGCCATCTGTGACACCCCAATCGCCACAGCTTAATTTCACCAGATTCGAGGGGAAACCCCAACTATTAATATTGTACTATCAATACGTAATGTTCCAAATGTAACATTAATGAAAACGAATACACGCTCTCTTTTCTTGTCCGTTTCCAATCTAACTGCATATTAGATGAGATCTGTAATTTCTGATCAAAGTAATTTAATAAAACTATTTCCACCTGTGCACTGTACCATAACTCATAAGTAATCTCACCTTCTAAACCACTCAAGCAACCAGGTCAAAAATGAAATTTATTATTGACTTGTTTAATGATAACAATTTGACACGCTACAGCGATGATAGATAACGGAAACATTATTTGACGGGTACTAACGGTGAGTGAAGAATGTAATTTCCTTTACAATGTGTTAACAAGGGCCAAACAACAAGGCAAACTATATGACGGTTAAGTGCACGCAACAATGGTGGATAGATAGCATCGTGCGGCGCCCTTCATGCTCAGGCGCGTTTGCCTCGGTCTCAGAACAAAACTTACTAGTAACGTGACCGTAGCCTGAATTGTATGCTTTAGGTGCACGCGCCGGTAAACGCAATAAATATATTTGTAGTACATAATTTTGGTCTGAATTGATCAGATTTTTATTACTTTCATCTTTACATGCATGTAAGCAATGACGATTCATACAAGCTCAAAGACCGATTTCTAGAATAAATTGACCTTTGACGTGTATGAGTAAAATACTCGAGCTAACATTTACAATACTTTATGCTAAGCTAACAATAACATCCATTAAATGAGCTCTGGTAGGCCTGACGTGCATATTGGACACGCTAATAAAATTTAAAAACTAGATTGATTTCACCAAATTTCATCTAAAAGCACAAATCGGGCTTGCCTACTTTGAAACCCAAGGCGCGCCGCTGCATGTAGTTATACTTTCTTGCGTTTGTTTAACGCCATTACAAACTCTACCCAAACGCTTCAACTTCCTATAACAACAACTTGAATATTCTCTGCCTATATCGTTTAAATTCAAAGTAAATTTATTTTAGAAATCCGTCGCGAAATTACTTAAAAGCATCGATGTTTCGTAATTAGCGTCGCCGCGTCAGTGTGTAAACATGAGCAAATGCGTCATATGTCTGCAAAGACACGATCGCCATACTGTGAGGAGTTGGGAACTAGCGGCAAATATTTGGGCAAACACGGAGCCGGAAAGTTCGGTCGAGCAAGAAATGATTTCCATACGCCCGGACAAGGCAAACAGTTCACCCATCAAACTCCAACACAAACTTGCAACTTAGTTAATAGCGTTTAGACAATCGCAAACCTTCCTGCCAAATGAATTCACATTCGCTTTGTGCATCGACTTAAAACACATTACCTATTAGATGCACTGCTTGTCTCTGATGTGGTAATAAAGCTAAACCTGTCATTATTAACTTACTACTAAGAATTCTGAATGCTCGGTTAGTTGCGTAGGGTAAGCTTGCACTTACTCACATGGGAATGGTACATAGGATCGACCTTGACTTCTAAGTTCGAAGACTGCGTCTTTGCAGAGAAATCTTTTCAGGGTTTTCCTGTTAGATAACTGCTCGGTCGTAGCACGGGACATGTGCTCGTTAGGCAGCAATAAGTTCGTTCCCTAATGCGTGGTATCTAAGTACATCGTATCTAAAATGTAGCTAAGGACCTGTAAACATAGGTCGCAAACCTATAACCCTGAACAGGTAAGCAGAGCTATATATTATATATTTCGCCATGTCGCCAGCTATGGTATAAGATCCACTGTAACAGGGGACAAGCACACGATTCCAAACTTCGTGCAGCTACTAAAAATTTCGTGACAGAAAAATACAATAACACTTCGCAAGGCCCGGGAATCGAATAAAATACACCTAGCATAGCAGTCTCATACAAAACAATAAAATCGTAAATAATTATCAATATCACAATTGTGTACCTATGTTATACTGAATGAACACAATGTTCTTTTATTGATCCTATAATTATGCTTTAATTATTTTAAATTAGATATTCCAGAGTAAACAATATCTTCGATCCCAACACGTGATGTACACTTAAATAAAAAACATCTATCAAAGATCACACTTCAAAATAACTTAACTTTTCCAAAACCATAAGACGTGTCGAGCATCAAATTAATAACATCTGTATATGTACACAATAAGATTGTGTCAACTGACATACAGGATCGACAATTCTTAGCTTAACAAGGGTTTAACTGCTCTGAATGCCAATACCAAGTTGCTATTATTACTGACGTTCAGACGGCTTCGCAAAGTGCACTGTCCGCTAAATTGCAAATTTTCATGAAAATGTTTCCCATTCCGACAGTCTCACCTTTCCTTTATGTAATATTAGCATTTATTATTTACAAGTGTCTTTACCGAAGCTTAGTTCACGTGAATCCCTGGGAACAGTTATATAACCGGAGCAGTTGCAAAAATATCGTAGGTATTACTCCAGTACATATTATATCTTTGTGCATAGTTTAATTCATTATCAACGGTTTAAATATAATTGAGTAACAAACATCCAAATACATTTATAATATTAGTAACTTGGTTCGCTTATTAAAAAGTACCATAGTGTCCTATCGAAAATTGCATAAACACTTTCCAGTGATATGTTAAACATAACATAGAATTGAGCTTAAGTAATTAAGTGCGATTCGAGTCTGTATTGTGATATAAGTGAACATACAGACAGATATAACTGTTTTTATATTTATCCATTTATAATTAATAACTTTACAACCTTTCATTACCTCGAATGCTGCTTGAGAGTTAATTACCTCTGAGTCGATTTCAAATCTAATCCTTGAACTTGACTCCACAACATATCTCCGAGGATCGTCTAAAGCCATTAGGCATGTTCGTGATCGATTGTTTATTATAACTGGTGCAGCGTCTTATTAATAGTTCGTATAATTAGAGGAAACGCCCCATCAAGCTCGCACCGCGTGTCCTCTTGTGCGGCTATGAAAGGGGCTCTGATGCACTGAATGCTGCGCGGTGCGGCGTTCGCTCGCTTTAAACCAATCGCAGCCGTCGCAGGAAGTTCAATTATTATCTTCCTTTAACTCTAATACATAATGTCGACACAATCATTTCATTAAACTGAATCTTTGTGATTCAATCGCTCATAATTGGCATGATCAAACGAACCAATTACTGTGATGCGCTAGACGAGCGAGTGCAACATCTCTAATTACACGAATCAAACGCACTTCAACTTCGTATGTAAATTAATATCACCGATAACTCGGCTCAAACTTTATAGCACTGAACGCTTTGTTTTTAATACATTATCACATTTTAATTAAACCGAATTGTTTTTACATTCACCGTTGCACTACCCGAATCACTTTGTATCTGAAGGTTTTATAAAACAGTGAAAATACAAATGGATGAGCAACACCTGCACTGTGTAAACTGAACTGATGAAATAATGGAATCATAATATTGTCTTTCGATCCAACTGTTTCGTATCGGGCTTGTGTCAGTGGCGCACAACAAGCTTATCACGAATGTATGACAGTGCATCGCCAACGAAGATAATCCAGGATCGTCCGCGACGATACCACTGTCACAAAGCCGGACATAAATCTTTCATGTTGACGTCGATCGACAGCCCCAAGTTCCTTACTTACAACACATACATAATCTCCTGCTGTCCCCGACTGTCCCTAATACTTACCTATTACTCGTAACGTTTGTAAACAAACCACTTTTAGTTTGAATAATACACTCGTCGAGGTGAGGCACCGAACACAATGGCGACGCTGTAATAGTTTCCGTTTTGAATAAGAGATGCCTATTGTCTCCTTTCTATATTGATTGAGTTCATCTCTTATGTTACTACAAATGCTAGCTTCGGAATTGTTTTCCGGTGAAATTATGAATATAGTGAACTTTTATGACGGTCCATGTGTTTACGATAAGATGTGTTATGAACTTATGAATCATTATAGGTTTACGAACGATTTTAGTTTTAGTATGAACAGGTAATTATTGGAACTTGGTTGGATAGGTTCATTGAACGCGTGGAGTAATGACATTCTAATAATAGCGTTGGAATATTTCATCATCTCGCGAGACAGCGCATATCGGTTCGTGACAGTGACATCGGCGGTATCGGCGGAATCAACGCCGATGCGCTCAGATATTTTGGTTGCACCGCCAGTCACCGGACGCTTATCGGAATAGGATATTTTAGGCTAACCCGTTTTAAAAATAAATAAACCGCTGTCACGTCCGAATAAATACAAACCTCGCTTTGACACTGCTTCCTATAAATAAATGTAATGAATAGGCAACCGCGCCGTTCCCGCACCAATATGTAAGTATGAAAGTTGCCTCGCCTCCATTTAAATCTCTCGATATTTTAATGTTTAAATAATTGGTAAGGATATATCGCTATACGCGTGAATAATGATAAAAAAAGTGATTTACGGAATGAGTGTCTGTTGGATAAATATAAAATAAAGGTCACGGGGCACGGTTACAAAGTGCAACAACATCGTTGTAGTGAAGGTGCGCCACATACCTAACTGTATAATACATTATACTTATGAGCATACATGAACATCGAAACCTTACACTGGCGTCTTCAACTAATTACCGTAAATGTTCATTTATGACTTAATTAATACCAATATAAACCGTTAGAGATTTAGATGTATTAAATAATGATGTCAACCTAAGAGAAATTTGACTCTCGGTCTTTATAACAGACAAGTGATGTAAGAAATTTAATACAGAAACTTCAGATAAAATCCTACGTGTACCAAAACGATCTCCAGAACCATTGGTTCCGATAACATATGTATATTACGTACCAATACAACGTCGTCCGAATTTTGTTTACGGCGATCAATCTTAACGGATACTAGTCATCTGCGCAAGATATATTATAGTGCACAAGTCTATGTCAAATACAAGTGCATTCTGTATTCACTCATTCTCCTAATCCGACACGACCGTAGAAATAGAAGCTGCATGACTTACGTGCTTACTTACTTACTTTACGTGTTTGCGAGAGCAAAGGGGTCTCAAAAACCAACATTCTAACTCTGGGTCACTACAGAATATTTTGAGACAAACGTCCATTTATATTTTCTTTGGGCCAACTCGGGAATTGAACCTAAGACCGAATTCACAGCAGTCGCGTTTACTACCGTTGTAACGCCGAGGCAGTTATACTAGTAGTAAAAACAATAAAAATAAATTGCCTCCCTACAAATCTAAAAGAGAAATGAACATTTCAAATACAATAAAGGTATAGAACACACGTGATATTGATATTAATCAATAAAGTCGTTATTTCACTATGTGATTATTAAGAAAAATGTTGTATGTGTATCTAGATCTAAATCATATCGTATCTACATTAGATAAAAAAGAAAGAAAGTTAAAAAAAGTCGCCATATGTTTAAGAAGTATTCCCAATTGCCCTAACTATATCGTTGTATTTAATGTTTTGTCCACATTTGGAGACGTCCGAGGCGGGTTTTTGATTCAAGTGCACATATTTGGTGAGAGCGACCAAATAACGGACCACACAGGGTGGCTCCATTTGTCTGGGCTCCTCTACTCCCTGAGAGATAACAAACGTGCGCGCGGCTTTCAGCTGCATTTATCTAAACACTTAACTCGAGCCATACACAAACAAAGCTGCACCCTAACTCACTTTTTACCACGAAGCGTCTTTTTTTACTGTGTAGGGCTTCGCAGCATTGCATGCTTTGCATGCTTAGCGCCTTTGTTTGTGTCCGGATATATGTATGTGCATGCATTTCGCCGCAATGTGCACTTACCTCAAGATACTTCACCAAAGAAATGATCTTTCCGTTTAATTTATGCCGTGTCACCGTCTCCGACTATAGGACATCCAATTTACTTTAACAGAGCTCCGACATATTTTTGTAAAAGCTTTACTGTCCGCTATTAACGAAACATTACCGCTGTCCAATATAATTCTAAATATAAAAAGCCTTTTAAGACAAGCACCTAAAAAGGTTGACGACGAAATCTTTCTAATAACAGTTTTGGTCTTGTCCAAGGTACACGTCATCGGGCGTGACTAACGAATGGCTCGCCCTACAGACCCTAAATTCTGAGTCGTAAGTATCAGTGACACGACAGAGCGCGAGCGCCCGCGCGGCCGCGGCCGGAGCTCGGCCACGGGCGAAGCCGCTGAACATTACCATAACTCTCGCCGACCCATAAACGTAATTAGAGACACCAATAACACACCGAACACTTGAAACACATTAATCCCTTTTGATTGGGGGTCAACGCTCTTGGCACTATATCAAACATTATTACGAGCGTACAGTCCTGACACAGTTCAACTTGTACTAATAAAATAAGCGGAGCCATCGTGACGTTGCTTGTCTCCAAAACGATACACTGTACAGACCACGGCCAAAATTAAGATCTCAGATAAATTAAGATAACGAACTGTATTAATGTTTTTATAAAAAGGTAAAATATAAGCGTTACTAATTGATTACATATCTGATATATTGATAAACCGACGTTGCTTAACTTGGATCGCCGACTTGTGCCATACCTGACATAATTACAAAACTCGTAATTACCAACTATGTATGTAAAAACGGTAAATACTTAATTCAACTCTTACAACTATTAATAATCCACGCAGGGTCATTTAAACTGTGATAGAGATTGATCAATCTATTAGATATGACTGACGCTCCGTTTTCACATTTTTACGTCAACATAATATCACTGATTTATATCGGCTGTCTGGATAACTCATTTTTATCATTTGAATGTATGGACACGAAAATAATAAAGGTATAGTCAACTAAAAGTTATTTAGAAACAAATCCGTCATTCATTTTATACGCCTTTCACAACTGTATACTTGACAAAGTGTATAACAGTTGGATGAGTTGGATGTAGATATAATATCTTACACATTTATATTTTGTCATGATTTTCTTTTGCATTTGTGTTTCGCAGCTCTTGCTAGAGCACCACATAATGTTATGAAAAACGGTATAATACACCATTTTATTCAAGTTTATATGTAGTGTTATATACACCAACGAATTCTCTCTCTCATATAGTAACTGATTTTTATTTATTTTCGTGTACGTGGCTGCAAAAAGGTGTTAAGATACCTTTAATTCAATAGTTTTCCCTTTCTATAAGGTTTATAGCTCTTCGTTTGCCAACGACACAAGCTTAGGCTATAAACTTGTATATATTACTACGGCGGCCAATCGTTTTTCTCTTAAATGCTGTAATCCAAAGTTATTTAATGACTAGTATTTTTATTAACCGACGTTTGATTAACTTACTCTATAATTCCATTACGTTACGTATTTAAATTCTCAACTACTGCATAACTACGGTGACAAATAATTAATTTAAGACATGTCGTATGTGGCAGTAACCAGTTACACGTTTCAAGATTAATTTAAGCTACCAATGTATTGAATAAAATGCTTAGTTGAACTCTATTGCCTATTTATTATTTCAGACTACCCTGTTATAGTCCTAACAACCTGTTTGCCTTCTCACAGTTTTTAAATGCCAATCTTATACGTTGATCATTAACGGACGTCACAGCCATTAAACGTGTAAATATTCACTGCGCAAGTAAACTGTTTTGCAATTCAATGGGTTGGTGCAAGCGAATGAATGACCCTTATCATTTGGCGTGGCCTGGTCAGCCGCGCGCCGTACGACCATGCGACGGACGTACCGGCCACTTTTAAACATAATAATTTATAAACTGCCGTCATCTTGGCTGAAATATGTACAGAAAACTTGTAGAGGGAAACAAGCTAACCTAAGATAGCGTATTTTTTACATTTTACCTCTTTATTTGTAATAATACTTACTGTATTTCTGCATTGTTAAAGTAAATGCGTAATAATCTCTATTACTCGGGATTTAAAAATATAGCTGGCGAAAAATAGTTGTATTATACCTCTGCCAACCCATTCAGGGATATAGGTGTGAGACTACTTAAGTAAGTATTTTATTGCGGCTTACCTCATACCATAGCATTTTAAATTACTTAGAAAAATGTAAATTGCCAAGTCAGTAAGTTGCATGCTTTAAAATATAGCTGTGACATTTTGATGTATAAAATTATAGCAAGTAATAATAAATTGCGGGTTGTTTCAAATGGCACGCCATAATTTTGAAATTGAAACCAACCGTGCTTAATTGATAAAATATTACACATGGAATTGTCCTTTAATAAATTTCACGGTTCGTGGGGTTGGTTATAGGCAAAAAATGTAGATGAGACAAAATGTCAATCAGCTTTAATTCAAACTAGGGTCTGTCTGATTTGCTGGTACATGGGTAATGTAGTGCAACAAATGAATCGCGCCCCTAACGCATCTCTTCTCTGTAGTTGTTACGTCGGAGTGTGCTACGCAAATAGCAACTCGGTTTTGCTTCCACACTATACGCTTTTGAGTCGAAAATTGAATTCAGGGGCACTCTAGTCCTCCGCTGCCATTTGTAGTGCCGACATCTTACCCTCCTCTCTTCCGCCAACTACTATTACTTTCTCAATAGTTTTGTCTTTAATGACGAGAAAAGTTTTTTTATTTTATGTCTTGTCCCAATTTTGTCGTTATTTTATTGAGTTTCGAATTCGAATTCCATCTTTTGTTATGACTACGATCCTTGAATGAGTGGTACAATATACCTATACAATTTGTATCTTTGGGTAACGAAAAGCCCTCACCAATCACATAGATCAAATTAAAACAAATGCCCTTATCGATCACTTTGAACTCAAAGTTATTTGTCTTTCATTAGTCTCAGATCGAGGAAATCCAGTAATGGATCCTCATTTGTATCTTCCTCTGTATAAATAATGGCGCCGAGAGACGATCCGTGCGCCTCGCAGCCTCGCAGCCGCCCAAAACAAATATAATTACAGAGACATTGTCCCCCCGCGTGCTATTACGGATTCTATACCTTCGGACTGTGATTCTTTACATCTTTTACGCGACATTTAATTTAACATACTAGATGTTGCTCGTACATCGTAATGTTCAATGTAAATAAATAAATAATTTACATTAAAATACAAAAATAAATATATATTTTTAATCACATAAACGTACTTTACGTACCTCAATTACACAAACATACTTACCCAGTATCAAATCATAGAATACATGTTAAAAACAAAATTGCCTTGGTTCACATAGACAGTAATTTTATTTCATTAATGATGTTGTAGGTACGACACTAATGATTCTATTTTCTAAGCTTACTTCAAAATATATGAGTTACCTACCTACTTTACTTTATATTATATAGTTTACCCTCAATTTTATTCTGCACTTTTAGTTTTAATATTAATAGTACACATGTATGTTAAAGGTATAATTTAACGGAACGAAACTAGCGTCTAAGACACAGGCTCGGCCTAGTTTAGACGTTAGGGTTCATTGAATATTGTATCCAGATATTGTATTATAGGTTAAGAAGTTGTATGTATTGTCATCTATTTGGTATCAATAAAGAAAACAATTGTAAAATTTAAAAAAAGATATATTTTTATATACATACGATACAACTTAGTTAAAATGAAACCATTGTAGGAACTAATACCATCAAAAGTTTCTAACTACACACGAGGAAGCGTACGCTCGACAGGCTTATTGCCAAGTTGTTATGAGAAGGTATATGTGTCATTATAGCTACTCTATAAATGGATCCTTTATGTAAACTCTCTCGCAATATCTATAAAATTAGTCTAAATGTTAGCAAATGGGATTAAAGTCATATTTGCATGCATTTAAGCTTGAAGATTGTTATTATGGTTATGACCACAACCCGGCCACCGCCTCTGCTGCCGGATTCCTCTAGACGTACCCATATCAATGTATGCCAAACAACGAACACAATCTATTATCAAAAGGGATGGGGGTGGAATGCGATAAAATTTTTCAATCAGGCAACCGCCGAAAAATATTTACAGTGTAACCCGAGGCAGCAGGCGGGAGGACAATATTGTGGAGCGATAGGCGAGAGGTGCCCGCGGCGACGGTGCGGCGACGCCGGCGCGGGCCTTCCGCCTCTTTGTGCCGGCGACTGTCGAAATAATATTGAACTCCGGATGAAATACTAGCGCCCGCGGAGGGACGCCTCCTGCGAAACCGTTTTTCCGTTTCGCTGAACAATAGCAAGCGTTTAGTTTTGGACTTCGAGCCACGAGAAATCGGGTCGCACGAGGTGATATACATTTTTATGTCACTGTGCGAGATAAAATTGTTATTATTAAAGTTTATAACCCACATTCATTCTACTCGTTATACCAAAATTGTTTATGACTGAAAAACAATTACGTAGCTGTTTTATATGCATCGCGTCCATTTCAAATCACGGCTGTTAGGTAAAATCTTACCGTTTTTGCCCTGCCCGGGCTATTCCTTTCGGTATTTATTGCAGTACTTAATTTGCATTTCTCGGGTATTACCGTAATAATATCTTCCAACGACAAACTTCGTAATAAAAGGTCGTCGTATACGGTGCTCCGTTAGGTATGGAAATTGTAGCTACACGTAGCTCCCCGCTGCCGAGCTTAGCTAATGGAAAATTGTTTATCACTATCAGGTTTCTGCGCGTGAGCACGATTATTTACGTGCGGGCCCTCGATGTCTTCCCGCCGACCAGTAATTGGCCGCTTACTCGATATCGCTTCCATTCATTTCTAGCGATAAACCTGACTAGCTCTGCCTAGGGCAAGTTTACTTTACTGGCCACAGGGAGCTCCTTAGATAACATCGCTATAGATTAGTATCTGTGCTTTTATTTACTAAAGACCAGATATGCATTTACGCAAGGGATAATTTAAGTGTGTAATTTAAGTAATGCTACAATAAGTTTCAATGATTATTGAACTACAGTACCGTATTTTAGCTAATAACTATTGTTATAGTTATTAGCTAAAATACGGTACAGTAGTTCTAAATATGTATAACGCGGACGACAGAAATTGGTTAAACAAATAATAATAATTAAATAATTATTCGTTATCACAATTTTTACTTGTTTAACCAATTTCTGTCGTCCGTGTTATACACATTTAGATAAAGTATTATTTTATTCTTATGCTACAAAGAAAATATTTATTAATTATTATTCTTCTTCCAACTTGATACTACAACTCGATGCTAGCAATATATCAGATCAACACCATTCTATATTTACGTACCTTGAAGAGCTCACTGCTCAAAGTAGATACCTATAGTAAATAAATATTCTAATCTTAATTAGGTTAATATTAAATATATTCTGTGAAAGTATTAAAAAAATATTTAATCTCTAATGCTTGTTTACAAGGCCAGCAGCGATAGCTCAGTGGGGAGATCAACAGACTGCAATGCAGAGGGCCTCGGGTTCGAATCCACGTCACGCACCTCTGACTTTTCGAAATGATGTGCGTATTGATTGACAATTATCGCCTGCTCAGTGCCTCGGATAGCACCTTAAGTCGTCGGTCCCGGCTGCCATGAACATCTGTGGCAGTCGTTATTGGGAAAGTCAGTACCCTCTAATATCCTGACACTGGTCTAGCCTTAGGGTATCGTTAGCCTTCGGGTTGCGGAGGTCAGGTGTCAGCCGTTCCGTGTAAAAACTGATATCCAGTCAAATCCGGTTAGACTAGAAAAGCCGACCACAAGTGACTTGGGAATAATAAAGGCTAAGAGAGAAGAAGCTTGTTTACAAATGTGACACTGTTACCATTATAATTAATTTTCACTTGAACTTTTAGCAAATACTTTTCAAATTCAAATTCAATTCATTTGCACAAATATTTACGCAAGTATATCAAATTTAAAATAGATACCAGCAATAAATAAATCTAATTTCAACAAAGGATTATTTATTATTAAGTTGTATTGTATATTTATCACTTCCTTAAATAACGATATGTATGTAAATAGACCTACAGTGGATTTTTATTTACTTTTAAATAAGGAGATTCATGACTAAAACATGCCATGTTTTCACCGACACGACGTTCAACAAAAATTTGGGAACAAAGTGCAAGTGACGGTAACAATAAATCGTGACGCAAAAGCGAAGGCTAAGAAAATAAATATGTCTTACAATTCAACTCGTTTAGTTTACGACTTGTATGAAACAAGCCGACAAACGGCCAAATGTACAATAATACACCACATCCTGTCGTCTCACAGTTCGATTTAATTACAACTACATGTCCCACTTGGGATGAGCCTATTACCGTTCCGAGCACAGTTCCAGACCCTGTGCGGCTACTGAGAATTTCTTGACAGAAAACTCAATAATACAACCCCGACTTGAAAATCAAACCCGAGACTGAGAGTATGGAGTCCGGAAAAAGCTCGTCCTCTATAATGTAAAGCTTCAATCATAGCTCTAATACACCTACGCCTATATAGGAATATTATGTATGTAAACAAGTCGATAATTCACATTTAATGCTTATAATGTTAGTTAACTCTATAAGGAGTCAACGCTTTAGCAAAAGTCGGTTTAATTGTTTGTTTGCTACGTTCGTTTATCATAACGACTAAATCAATGCCTTTAACTTAGTGATGAATAAAAAGTCTTTCTCAGTCTTAGAGAAGATATGAACAGTTATATATTTTTATCAAGTGCATTTCGAATGCAATAATTCTTATAAATAAACAAAAGAAATATAAAGTTGACGTTAATTCTAATTTCAAATACGCAATATACTTACTATAATTGCATTTTGGGAAATGGCAGTATTTTTCGTTAAGATGGCAGATATGAATGTCAAAATTACATTTATGGCGATGCGGCCGCCCGGTTAACCAGTAAGTTCTGTTAAACGTAAAATGTAAATAGTGGCACTTCCGTCGTCTGATATATTTCTAGCAAAATTATTTTCGCTAAATATACACGAGTGGGCGCTGGGCTCGTACTTGCGCTAGCCTCGAGGCGCGAGCCGCACTCTCCCATTCATGAATCAACTTCAACATTACCTAACCGCACACGAGACGACTAAAACAAACATCATGCTATGAGAGTTATTAATAAGAGTTGCGAGTTCATTGAATCCCACCGTATGTACCGTATTTAAATCGCTGCATCATTTCAATGCACACATTTTATGCATTCGAAGTGCAGCTTCTGTATACCATTCCACGTTCATAAAGATCTGCCACTTGCGGAAATCAATTGCGATATCAATTCATATCTACAGTCTCATCGATCGATCTAAACGATTGTGTAAACTTAATTGACTGTCGTAGTTAGCCCGGTCTATTACTTCAAGGTTTAATTAATACTACCATAGATTAAACTCCTCGTAGCAATTTTCATTGGCAAGCCTATTTTGACAAATGTTTTTAATTAATCTGTTGGGTGTGATCAGTGTGGAATAAGGCAGCTATTTAAGTGGACAGATTCCAGGCGTGGCTGACTGCGACTTGTCGAGACGTATGAGCGCCGCTTCTCAACTCTGTTTATTTTGAATCTGTATTTTTTCTTTTTATCTTTCTCCTCCGTGTAAATACCTCTTTTTGAAACGCTTTAATCTAACTTTCTGTCTTAAATAATAGTAAGTATGTATGGATGATAATTTTATTCAGTTTCTTTGTAGTGAAAACGTTCTAGGGAGGAAATTGGCATAGCGGGGCTATGCTATTGTTATACATTTCGTTTTAAATTGGGGAGCTTTCTTGAATTTACACCCGTGACTTGCAATAGGAGGGTGCGCCGAGGGCTCGTCGGCCGCTCGTCCTTACTACTAAGGCTACGTGTTTGTATCGATTGATCCGCCACTGTTCTATTCGTGCACCTTTTAATCTCTTTTCTTATTGTCTGACACTTGAGTTAGTCTTTGAAGAGCCTCTCATTGTAATCATTTCGAGAATACCTTTTTCGTTGTTAATTTTCGTTCAATACGAATTATATGAAACAAACATCATTGAAAGCGTCGGCCGAGTTCAAGGCGCGCATTTCACATTTATCTTATTGTTCTTTATTCAAACAACGAGGCAATTAGTGCCGAGGTATCTTAAAATAAACTGACTATATAGCATTATTATAAAAAGTTATTCGTATTACAATAAAGTCGATAACATCTTTCGATCGCTTTTCGACCCTTACAATGGATGTAGGGGCGTTTATAAAATGTACCGCAAAAGGAAAAGAAAACACTTATTGAGTAACGCGACCACACCTACAACATTGATGAAATAAATCTTTGGTTTTATAAGTTCTTTTGAAAGCAACAGTACATTGATGCACGATTGGGGTTCTATTTTCGAATCATTCCTTGCAGTAAATGGTTAACGATGTATCAAATAAGTGTGTTTTCTTATAAGGACAAATTTATGTTGCCTCTACTTCAGCTGGAATACGCTGAAGTCATTGTCCTGCGATAACATTTAGCAATATAATTTGTATTGCATATGCCGGGTACCGCATACTAGTTTTTAGACTAAACTGCAACAGTCGTCTGCAAAATATTTACGCAAATAGCTTTCGGGCTGTTGTCAACGACCGGTCACATTCCACATATTCGTGGAAATTAACTAAATATTATTATGGGATTTCACTCCAATTTAATTACAAGCGATAGCTTTATTTTCATAAAAGCAAATATATCCATTGGTAAAATATTTAGAATTACAACAAGCGTTAAATGTAGGTAACAATTATTGTGAAATTAGAGATCATTTATAGCACGGACTTTTCGAATCATTTCATTGCTCTATTACCTACTGCATCTACAAAAAAGTTTGTTTGCACCAATTCTTTTCCCTTGCGAGTGGCGGGTGAAACTATAAACATTTTATTTAACTTCGCCCATACCAGTGAACCAGTTAAACGGGTCAATCATTTTAGGACTAAAAGCGTTGTGGTTAGCCTCTGCAGGCCTATATTTAGGGGCGCGATGCAATAAAAGCACATCGTTGTCCGGCCCATTCCCGCACGACTCTGCAAGATAAATGGAAGGTACGGGGCGACCGCGGCGAAGAGACGCGTTCTCACGGCCCGTGCCTGGGTTTTTTTATTTTTTGTTTCATCTGGTTTCAGAGTTAGAGGTCGGCGCAGCTCGCTCGAGACTAGAAGTGACCGCTGCACGCGCGATTGCAACGATAAAAAGTGTGCGACAGCGGCGAGCCCCGGACGACTAACGAGCCTTCACTTACCTGCCGATGTTTTTGTAATGCACCATTCTTTTTGTACATTACGATTCCCGTTATTTCCAATGATAGTTACGTTCAGCTAGTAATAACATGAACGAATCATGTGTGGGTACGTCGTCGTTTCGTACGTGTAAACTGGTCGTGGTTGTCTCGCGTTAATTAGACACGGCTCTCGCACGGCGCAACACCTCTACTCATTATTTACCGCTTCATTAAGAGCTCACTCGCGACGAGTGCCTGTCAAAATCTCGCCGAACGCCCGTCCGTCCGCGACGTCGCCGCTTGAAATATCGCAGCATTGTCCTACAATAACGCTGTCGTCGGCCTCGTTAATTGTCTTAGTCGGCTCTTTCCAATGCAAGATCCCCTTTATTTAAAAGCGCAACTTTTGAGCTCGTAAAATAGATGCTCGGTCCATTTTGAAACAAACGCATTGCGGTATTGCACAGCATTTCATTACTAACCCGCAACATCTCCAGTAACAAAAACAGAATGATAGCACTTGCCTCATTTTGGTAACGCGCAAGCTCTGTGCCTACTAATATGCGGGCCGGTAATAGTCTCTAACTTACATTATACACAATAAACCCATAACCATAATGACGATAGATTTAAAAAATCAATTTCATGTGCAGTTATCTCCAAAATGTCGATAGCGGTCATTCGCGATCATCACGACTTCAATCTCTTTTAAATATAGGTTTTGTTGTTTATTATAAATCTAATCTTAACCTTAACTGCCAATCTCTATGAACCGTAAATCCTTTAAACTAACAGGAAAAAATATCGGAGCCATGGGTATTTCTAAGTAAATGTATTATTTTTGTTAAAAAAAAGGCTTAGATAAGAAGTCCTTAATTATTACGTGTATACTAAAATGAACTATTTAGTGACTAATTATTTACTCAGACTTGTGATTATATTAGCAATACATTTAGTGAAGAAATAAATTATAGATGAAGCTAAAGGCGCTATTACCTTACTCAGTTTATAAAAAGAAAAGCTTTTCTTTTTTAATTTAAGTAAAAGAAGGTTTTCACGTAATTATAAGTAGCTACAATGTTTTTCGATGAAATAAGACATTATACCGAATAACATACAAAGTCCATACAATGTACCAAGACGGCGGACATTTTAAAAGCCATTTTGAAGACAAAATCTGCGTGCCGGAGCATTGTGATTTCTATACACGTTTTAATGAATTCGTCCTTCCTACGAACGTTGCTGCGTCTCCTCGGCCGCTATTCAAAAGAAAATTACAGTCAAGAGCCTCTTCGAAACAAAACCCTTTAGGAGTCACGCTTCGTTCTCGCTAAACTTGGTCCAATTATTTCTATTCTCTTTTTGCTTATTCCTTTATGCGAAAGGTCATTATAGTGGCGTCAGTTGGTGAGCGCCTCGGACTGCCGCACCATATGTTCTCAGCTCGGGCCTTTAAATTTACTCGTGACACTGAAGTTCGAATAATTGATTAATGACCTACAGGGCGGACGTGTTTAAACGTTTCGGTCATCGTTTTTTGTTGGAATCTCCGATAATGATACGTTTTGATTGTCTTCCAAGGAATTTCATATAAGAAGCGCCATATGGCGAGGGGCACAGATTCGGTTTGCCACCAGTTGGCTGAAACATGTTACGACATCGATACAACAGGTTCACGTCTACCTGCAAATACGACTTTATTTCTTCTAATATGTATTACCTTATTATGTACGAAATAGGATAAGCTCTCGAATTTATTTTTCACTTGAAAGCGAGGTCACCCAGTTTAGTAAATTTGACACATTATTTTTCTACTGTTTTGCATTCAAAGCAAGTTAAAGTTTGTTATTCAAACGTCAGGAACTGATCCAATGTTAAATGTGGCAGTTTAATACATTACTTGTTATTTACCGTGGCTAAGTCGTTTTTATTAAACAAACAAAGTAAATATTGGCAAACTTTCGTAATTTATGGTAGTCTTAAATATTCGTTTCCAGGTTTCTTATGTTATGTTTTGCGCATATTTTGTATTCTCTTTTAATATTATTCTATTACGTGCCTACTACTATATAATATATTAGGTATATTGTCTGGTATTAAAATCAAAATCTCTATTTTGTTCCAGATTGGGCAGCGCGCCGATGTCAAGCGGGATGGGTGGAGGCACACTAGGCAGCGGACACTGCCAGCTGGCTAACCAACCGCTAGTCATGCCCGGCTTCCCCTTGCGAGCCAGCCAACCCAGCCCCGTCCCTGTATACTCACCGTCAAGGTTCCACATAGACAAGCGATGTCAGCACCGATGCACGTGGAAATGCCTCGCCATCGCCATGATATGCCTCTGTGTCATCTTAGCGGCAATGCTCGCCTACTTTATAGGTGAGTCACTTGTTAAACATTTCCGGTATAGGCAATATGCCTCGATAAACTTTAGCTATAATGGATTGGAAGTGTTTAATTTACACAAAAAAGACTGAACAGCCAAAAGGACATAATAATAATATAAACACAAAAATAAATACGTATATCTCTTTGTATCGTTACTTATGACTGACAATAATCTCGACTTAGAGGTTTAACAGATCTGATAGAATTGCGTACTTATATACAAAGAACAAGAAAGATATTAAGTAAAGGATACTGGCTCCTTTAACTTGCGTTTACTGAGACAAGCTGACGTTCTAATAATAAAACATAAGTATGATGTACATGTGCATTTATTATAACAGCCAGTACCTTATATTAGCCTCATAATATTTGACATATCTCTAGACTAGATCAGATATTTTAATTGTGGCTGGATATTTTTGAGACTACTTCTATGCTGCATCAAGCGATCGCAATATCAAAATTGCTTACTAGGTAAACTGCTTTAATCACGCTCTGGTTCACAAATCGATAAACAGACAAAACGACAGCGATAATCTCTCCTGAAAAAATTGACGCACCATTTGGCGCTAATCACCTTCTTCATCATTAGAAATATCACTTGTGTCGAGATGCCTATTAGGACACAGAGCTTTAGGAATATCACCTCGCGTTCCAATGATATCTAGTATATATACAGTTGTTTCGGTTATCACCTGCCGATATTGGCAGTCTATCAATATTTTATGCGCCCAGTTAAAGCGTACAGTCAGTACCTACACCCAGCTACCGAAAACGATTACATTACAAATCTCCAAAGCTTAAAGTAACATGTTTGCTTCGGCTCTAAGGCATAATATATAAAATGTTTTCTTATTATAATTTAAATTGATCGTAATAAAATATTTCGATCGTTTGCATTACAAAACATTATGCTATTCATACGAACGGAGTAAGAAGCTTGTTTGCTATTCTCAACTTCGGAAACTTTATAACTATTGTACCTAAGTTTGATTGAAAAGTTGTGACTGATACTTGTAGTAAAGGAAATGCTATGCGCCTGGTATTCAGTATTTAAAAATGTTTCCATTTTAAAATTAAATATATTGCAATAAAAACGTAAGCCGCAATCTGCATTTTCTAATTATTTATCATAGTCTGTTTGTTAACAAACCCAACGTATACACTATACCTGTATAATATTGAAATATCCAACTACAAGTTACAGTGACGATACATCTTTGTTTCTAAATCCCAGCGGGACGTACGGAACTCTCGTTAAGGCAGTATTTTTATTAACTCGCTCGGAATGCCGATTAAAATATTCATAACATTATTCTTTCACAATCCATTAGCGTTTGTATGGCCTTCGTTTGAACGTAAGAAACAAAAGTATATTGTCGTAATAATGACGTCATGCGGAGTTCACTACACTTTACACCGCTAAAATAAAATAAATCAAATTGAAATCTATAACCATCGCTGGGCGATAAAATTGACCATTCGGCGTTTCAAACATAATTTAATTTAGGTATGGATGATGAAAGCTGATAAAATATCGCACAATATCGGCATTTGCAATACCATTGATGAAACAACAAAAATCAAATAATATAGCACGCATTCTAAAATAGAATTTTGTAACGAAACGCACGCTGACCTATTAGCTTTATTCCACGTCTGGACTAATCTCGAAAGCTTCCAATCTGATTGTTTTACCAGATTACAAAGCAATGTAAAATTGCACTCGTATGCTTTTATCCCCTTAAAGCCGAATCGTGCCTCAAGCAAGATTCCATCCAATTAAGGGGCTAGTTCTTGTACTGTATGATTGGAACCCGACAAAGGATAGCCTTCGAGGCACACAAGATTATATAGTCCCTCAGACTCGGCTCTGCTCGCAAACAGTAGCGAAAATTACTTTGACTTCTGCAAATTGCTATCTGTAGCATCAAGATTAAGATGGGTAAAGATAAATATCCAATAGTGTAGCATCAACAGTTTAAGAATTCTACTTTAGTTTTTAAATGTTTCATAATAATCAAATCAGATATATAAGTAAATAAGTCAAAACAGATAAAACCTGTCATAAGATTGTGATAAACAATTTGAAACAACTATTTGCATCAAGCAACTTTTCTGTGTATCGCAGTCTGATGCTGACGGAAAACATCCATAAAATACTTTTATTATTTTATAGTTATATGACCAAATTATTATAGAAAAATATTTCCGTCATCAGACATCAAAACTCAATTACTGAAGATGATACATTCAAATACACACTAGAAACATGCAAATGAATCGATTAAACATTGACGCTTCAACCAAAACCGACATGTACCATTAGTCTTTTATCATTCTTTGTTTAGATCTCACAACCGGCGTCCACAGAGAGGCTCGTAAAAAACTAAACAAACATTAGAAAATATAAATGATGCGCCTAACCTAAGGCAACGCGCACTTCGTGCCTTGGGCCCGCGCGGCCGTGTTAGCTCCGTTATAAATTATCTTACACTTCCACGTCCCATGTTATTTTACTACGAATACATCAGCCACTCGCAATCCCGGGCCAACCCGCGTACCTACCAAACGACCAATCATAATTTATACATACGTAATGTTTCATAAATCGCAAATATAAATCCCTGTTTGATTTAACGACGACTAACTAATCCTTTCCTTGCGGTATAATAAAACAATACATTACATTTTATATCTAATGGAATGGCACATTCTCTCAACTGCATGTAATGCTTATTGCTGTACAGAATGTACGTACATGTACTGAAAGCATTTTAAGCTAACGACGTGAAGACACGGAACAATATAAAGGACGTGGCACATGGTTACACACAAACGGCTGTACAAGCTTTAATGTTTAGAGTTTCGCCGTAATTAAACAAGTTTCCTGTTACCTACAACACACGCAGAGTAGATATATTATAGAAGTTCATTTCCAAAAGTAGTCTGTCTATCACTTACACAGTTACAATCAAGTAGAGTAGGCTATCGTCTAAAAGCGAATCACCAGCCATAAGTCCAAACCGCAAGCATACGAGGCATCACAAAAATAACATCAAAGTCGTCACGGGTCGCTACCGACGCAATACTTTTGGCCTACATCCGAACATACATTTACCCCGCCGAGCCCTGGCAATTACTATAACAACTCGAACGATAATGTCTATGTATTCTTTGTAACTCGTTATTACTAAAATAATCTTCACCGTTGTGTATTGAAGATACACCTATAAATATCAAAGCTCTCTTTGAATACACTCCCTAATACATTTTTTTAAACATCATTACTATCATTATGACACTATTCGAAGACGTTAGTTTACACAAAGTAGTTATTTACTAAATTCGACCCTTAAGAGGGTATAAAACCGTTTTTACAAATTTGGGGCGAGTTACCAGAGTAAGAAAAGGGAACAAGAAGGTGACTTATATGTCGTATAAATATAATTGGGATAGTTTGTGTTATGTAGCAAGTTTAAATATTTCTCTTAAAACATATTTTCCGATTTAAGTAAACAATACTGCGAAAGACTTATTGCCTTATTCTTGATTAAACTTTACTTAGTACGGTTGGAAAAGTCGAACGACAAAGCGTAATCGATTAGAGGTAATGGTAGATGTTACCGTACAAGTACGTATGTAGGTATTACAGGTAAGGTTTGCACCTACTTGGCGACGACGTCACGCGAATCACGTATAACAGTGGAACATTCGCAGAAACAATGTGTCGTTGGCTGCACAGCCGCATTGCCATTTACGCTGAAAGCGCTCACTCGCCGTAATGTCGGAAAATTACTTTTGTTTATTTCCTTTCGAGCGTCGACATCTTTTCGAAGTGAGGGGTAGCCGCACTGGCAAATTGTACACCTAATAGGAACTCAATTAGGGACATAAATGATCTTTTATTCCAAATGGGATTACTTCCATTTTTAGAAGCTTTAATACAAAGTAGCTCGTTTGTCAAGGGGTACAGAGTGCTCTGACCTGTTTATGTACACAAAGTCGTCGTTGCCAATCTCCCAGGAATACGCATTTGAGAGTTATGCAGTTAAAAGATAATCTGAAAATATTTAAATATTTTTAGAACTGTGTTAAAGCAGACATACTCTAAAACAAAAATATATCTCATTCCTGAATTCGTTCTGCATATTCAAATATGGGTCAAGCGAAACATACATATGTTCGAAAAATATTGAACTAACTCAGACTGAATCGCACACTAGGAGTTAGTTACAAGAGAACTTTGTGAGTAATCGAACAAAAAGTGTATACACAGCTACGATACCGATTTTGAATTAACCCTTTACATTCTAATCTGGGAATGAAAGTTCATTGATTGTATCATCTGCTTACTCTCCGTCCATTTTGTAAACTGTTTAGTTAAGCGCACTCGTTACTGTAAGTTTACTTAACTCCTTTCTATAAATAACTGCTTTGTAACTGCTTCTCGTTTACTTTTTATTAATGCTAACAAGTATTTTGGTCACAAAATAATGAGTCTGTATTAAAATTGCAGTCTAGCTTTTTAATGGTAATTCTAAACTTTGATTATGTGTTGTTTAAACTAAATAGTTTCAATTAAACTCGAGCCGCTAGCGCCAAATAATACGCTACGAGCACGCCATGAGCCACTAACTACACCACTCGTTTCAACAACATGTCTCATTTGTTCTACATGAACAAAAATTACAAACTCATTTACCGAATTTAACATATTACTCACACACAAGAACTAAAAGGCTTTTAAGCCCAAGATGCCATTATCGGATCGAGAAAAACTTTGGGCAGTTTTCAGTTGCAAAACAATCAATTGATTTGTACGTAATAGACGTGTATTCGTTTAACCTTACTAAAAATATTTAAAAGTTATACTTATAACACGTGACCTGATCTATAACATATATGCGAGATTCGATAAAATATTTTATTACCATACATACTTATTATCTAAACTCCACTGCCTTATAAAAGCATAATAATAAAATAAATACAGTGAATGCTTCTTGAAAGTAATGTAATGAACCAAGTCGATGTAAGGTGTCTCAAATCAATGAGGCTTATCGTATCGGATCTCGGTTCATTTAGAGCCCCGTTAAATTATACCGCAGTAGATAAGAGGTGCATGAAACATATCCATGGCCGCGGCGACCTGTCCACTTCAAAACGATACCTTTTTCTAACACAACGACACACACGCCTCTAAATTACCAAATTTAGATTTCTCTACGATAATATCAAAAATCAATGAATCTGTTAAACGCTACCTATTTATACGCATATCGTTTAAGTTGTTTTTGATAACAATAAATACAAATACAAGATCATACAGAACTTGGGACTACCAAGTGCTACATCGTTAAATTTTTATTTTTTTAATCTTGGATATTTATCCTTACGTCGCTTTGTCAACTAAGTTACATACAAACTTGCTGCAACGCTAGCAAGATTATAATTATTTAAATATAAGCTTGCTAGCATGTTGGCAGCAAGATTCTTCATCTACATGGAGGATGGTCCCTAAGTATAGCTAAGTATATATATAAGCATGCCATAGGGCTATATATGTATATTTAGCTTAGCTTGTGCCTAATATATTACGTTTGCAAGAAAGTTCTGCTGTACTTTTTAAGCGATGTCATAAATTTGCTTGAGGTTAAAAGTCTGCCCTATGGTTTAAAATGCTTTAAGTTATTTTTACTAAGCATTGCTAATTGCCATATACATTTTATAAAGTATACATGGAATTAAAATTGGAAATTTCTTATCAACAGTTTATAAAAATACCGGTTTAGTAAACTACTGGAGTGTAATTTACTAAAATTTTATTAGAATGCCATTGATCGCTATTGAAACGCACAATATTTTTGGACACGCCTTCTGGCGTTCCGGATTTGTATCAAATAAAAAGCGGTAGTGTAGTTTAATCCGACATAAATCTCCTGGTTTGTGTTGGTAGTTTTAGTGTTGTAATGAAAAAATGTGAACCATCTGTTGCACCCTTCATTATATACATGGTATACGATGAATGGGGGCAAATACAAATCCGTCAACTTTTTAATGTAATTGAAATTGTGAAGACCCCAAATGTTTTATTAAAGCGCGCTCTCTGTTAAGCATTAACGCTTTTGAAGTGGCGCACACGGTCGCGATCGATAAAGCGCTTGTTATAAAAATAACATACATACATACATATGTAGGTTTATAACACCACAATGGTAACTGCATTCGAAACAATAACTTCCAAGAAGAAAGCAATATAATGAAGGCAGCTTTATTTTTATACAACTTGCATTTTCGTAACAATAAAATATGTAATTAACGTGCTTTGATAGACGTCAAATTTAAAAATAATTTTCTCTTATTAACGTAGCCAGGACAGTGACTATACGATGCTAAAATTTAAAGAACACAAAACTACGTCATTAAAGACCACAAAATGTTCCACTACCACTAGACGCTGTATGCCAACAATTTAAGAATTCCTACTAACAAATACTAATTTAAGTAATCAGAAATAGTATTAAGATAATTGAAAATATATTGTATAATTTATTATTAAAAGTTCGAATACGGCAATGATTCTAGTCTTTATCAATGAGCCCAGAATTTCAAGTATGGCCCCCATGCAAGACTAATGTTAGTCTGACATTGTGTGTTTTTTATGTCCGTTATTTTAATATTTACAAGTAAAAGCCTTCTAGCATAGATGTTGTTGTATAATAATGAGAATAATTTTAAATTATAATGGTATTGCTCTATAATGCCTGCGATCTAGTCAAAATTCAATCACGTAGGTCTCGGCCCAACTGCTAGAGTGGTTCACATTTATATACATATATTGAATTATAGGAATAACGTAGTAATAACCCTTATTAATAATAAGACCTTGGTTTTTATAATATCTACATAAACCTCAGATTATATCTATTACATAATGATGAATTTGACATCAATAAACAAATAAACTTGATTTTGTTTCAAATAAACAAAAAACCTTTAGTCGATAAATGAGATATACCAATAATTTTTACTATCATGTAATCAAAATTTAGATTTGTTTGTATACTCTGAGTAAAATGGGCAATCAAACCGCGACCTCGAGTGCACGTAGTTAATATGCGCAGGAAACAAGGACAGTGATATTAGATACCTCGTGTAATGAAAGGAGACAGGACACACGAGTACACGAAGATTTATCACGTGACTAATATGAGACTGTGCGACGGCGCGTTCGTCCCTCGGGACTCCATCAAACGAGTTTCTGCTCCCCCAACGCACGATGCAATCTATGCTGAATCGTATTACAATAAATTGTATTAACTCGAAAATAGTAGAGATAGCAAACATCGTCCATCTGCACACAATCGTCGCATGCATCTCGGCCAGCGAGCGGCAGCGCGCTCGTCAACTCGAGCACCCTCCATTTCCTACCCGCCGTCTCTATACACTAAATTTATAGATTTTACGAGGGATCATCGCCAAAAGTCGCGACTTACCACATTGTCATATTTTATTTTCTTCTGGGAAATTACGTCATCTTAGCTCGTTTATCTGTTCACATGTTACCGACACGATCGAGGGCTGATATTGTTATAGAAATAAAAAAGACAGTCATGAAGACATACTCTGTAACAAAATAGATAATAAAATGTACCTCAATTTATTTGTTTTTTAATAATAATAAATTACAATTATAAATACCCAAATTTGGACTACATGATTATGCTTTTAAGTGAAGATTAAACCATCAATACAAAGCAAGCAACTCATTATTTATAAATAATGTATTTAATAAATTTTTCGTCAAAAGTATTTGTTATTGTAACTTGTTGACCATCGACACTCGATCAAGTTTTAATTCATTTTTACGATCGTCTATTGAAGCGTGCGTGCTATTTATTTTCATTCTATCAATACTTAATTCAGGCCAACGTACTAGACATGTTTTATTACACTAGTCTTCGGATTCCATCTATCTTAGTTTAGAAATATGATTTAAAAGCCAAATGCACAGACGCATGTAGCATTAACACTGAATATAAATTGCCTTCTTAACTATCAGTTGTTAAGCCGATAAAGGTTATTGTCGTCGAACTATCTACCCTCGCCATACTGGAGTAAAGTTAAATTGTCGAATCCTAAACGCAACGGCCAAATGGCGTCAACGTTTCGCGATCTTATCTCAGAGTTAATCTTGGGGAGAGATAGGCAACTGTTGGGACTTGGGCAGATAACTTAATTGCTCCTACACTGTTGGAGTTATCTGCACGAATTATTGAATTTCTCTGGAGTGTCACTCGATAACTCAATAAACATACTCACACATTGAATTGAATAGATAAATACGTTTCTAAAAACGATAACCGCATGTCTCTCGACAAATTACCAATATTTTAATTAGACGTAACAGAATCTGTGTTACGTCAATTAAGTCTATAAGGATTGATATATTGCCCTTGACGCAGGCGCAACATATTAGGCGCACATCCTGCACACGCTCCGAAACAAATAAACGATGCATCCCCATTGAAGCACAAATCCTGCACGATCGTGAGCTTCTTACTGAGCTAATAAATAAATGCAATAAATTCTCTTTAGATTACCAGCGATATTCGATCCCTCCCTAGCACTTTCTGTTCAGTATTCATAGCATTAACGCAACAATTTATATACCTAATCGAAACAATATTTTGTTTAAAAATATGTCATTCATAAAGTAATAACTTGAATAGTTTTGAAACAAACGGCAAATTTAAAAAGTTCCAAGCTCGTGTCATCGAATATCTTGTTTTTCTTAGTTAAAACCGTGAATGATTTCCAATTAGATTGCGTAGCACGGCATTTTATGATCGATTCGTTTGCCAGCGACTGTCGCATAATGAGGAGACAACAGCATTCTCCCGAACAAGAAACGGTTGGGTGTCGCCAAGCCACCTACGTGCTCGCCAGAGGCCCGGCCCGCAGCAGCGGAACCAATCGGTCCGTCACAGCGCCACGAAATGCAGCATAGCCGTGCTTCGCTTAATTAAAACTCGACGGGACATCACGTCGCCTACCCTGTATTCATAGGCCTCTTAAACTTTGAAATGACATCTCTTATTGTGTTACGTTTCGTAACACGGTGCGTCTAAAGCGACACCCATGTGAACTTTAATAGAATTACCGCTCGGCTACTGCTCGCCATCGATCCGAGCCATCGATAAGAAACAAACTTAACGGAAACTTAATTGGATGATCGGGTCCGAGTGAAAGATACGATCTTTAGACATGATAGTACTAGTAAAAAATATGATTAACAATTTTATATCGTACTAAATAATCAGCATTATTTTTTTGCAGCGTTATCGTCAATTAAAAGTAACATAGACAATTCAAATTGCATCCTGGTTCAAGATGTAAAAGCAGTAACACACGCACAAGGAATTAGAGACGCTTTATCAACATCTTCGCCTTCAGATGGTAAGATTCATATTACATTAATAATAATAATAATAATTCTTTTAATTCAATAAATTAGTCTTTACAAAACACATTACAGGCTACTTATTGTATTAAATTCACATTAATACATATTACTATTTCATCTAAAGGAAAACATTTACAATTTAAATATTGGACACAAAAAGATTTGTTTATGAATTCTGTTTTTACATCATATTACTTGAACTAGGTCAGAGATTTATGTTTCAGACTGTTTCTAATATTACATTTTTATTTTACTGTTAATAAAGTAAGGTTCTACAAAAAACATTTATACATGTACTGTATATAGTTATGTATACAGTTCAAATAGTTTTAAACAATAACAAATTATTTTACAACTACTAGCAATTTCTCTGTATCTGAATACGTAATCGTTTTTAGGTACTTTGTTAAAACTATGTAACATTGATTATGATTAATGCTATATACATATATCTCATAACTTATTTAGTTTATTCTACAAACAAGGCCCTAAGAAAAAGAAAAATCTCTTCATGTAAAAGCATGCTTACATGAAGAGATTTTTCTTTTTCTTTTTGGAATCTTTTACAAACTAAGTCTTTCCTTCTTTTGTTCGTAGGTAAAAAAGGTAGTAGCGTATGTTGTTTAAGGACAGTGTGCAGGATAAATAGTTGACGGACAGTTAAAATGTTAGTGGATTGGTATAGATCATAGGTAGGGAAGATGAAAGGGCGGAATGTGGCTACCTTTAAGATGTCTCTTTGCGCACGTTCTAATGGCAATAATATTGTTTTTGATGCTCCACCCCACGATGTTACACAATAGGTTATGATTGATTGGCATAATGCTAAATACATCTGTTTTAGTAATTTAAATTTTGCAACGCTACGAAGATTCTTGAAAATACATAAAAGTTTGCGTACTCTATTGCATAATAAATAAATATGTTTGCTAAAATTAAGGTTAATGTCAAGCGTAATGCCCTTAGAGTATATGTACATACCAATAGAGCGCGCGCATCGCATTTCGTCCATTGTGCCAAACGTAAGCAGATGTTTTATAGATACTTACAATAGATGTAGCAGTCAAATAGTGATGCGCCACGGTTTTCGGGAACACTTTTAGTCATTAGTAAATATTATGCTATTGAATTTTTAACGATGTGAATATAAATTTAAAAAAATATACTGATGTACTTAATAAACAATATTTAATCATCAAACTAAATATCAGAAATAAAACAGCAATATAAAAGTAATTACCTATTACGCCATGAAAAGAATAATTTATTATATAATTGTGATTTTGTTTGTTATTGTATTTTAATGTACTCGGTTTTTTATTGTTATTGCTATGTATATTTTTAATAACAGCACGCAACATATTAAAAAGACAATGGAATGTACTAAAAAAATAAAACAGAATATAGCCTATGTCACTCAAGATTATAACGATGCCCCACCCATCCACATTGGTTCAGGCATTTAGAAGTTATGGTGGAATAAAGAAACTCACATACATACTTACATACATACATGAACGCTAAAAACATTACACTCCTTTTTCGGCAGTCGTGTTAAAAAAATATCCTATAGAATTCTACACATAGAGTGCAATAAAATATTATAATATATAAATTATACTCCCACAAAAATAACCATACTTATCACACAAAGATTTGTCCTGGTTAGGCATCAAAACATATCATATCTCATTCAACATTAATTTGAAATAAATACCGGCGCGAGAAAAATTCAACGCACGCGCTTATTTGTAATTAATGAACGTCAAGTGTAATTTTTCGAACTGTTCATACCCGTGCTTACAGTTCATACTCGGTTAGGAGTACTCTATTGGTTATGTATACTCTAAGGTAACGCCTAAGCATTTTATACAATCGGTTGCTTCTAAAGTGGGGCAAGTGCATGCGGTGTCAGCAGATAGCAGACAATTATGATTGTGAGCAATAATGTTGTTTATGTAATATGGCATGTTTTTGTTCCGCATTGAAAAGTGAATATATTTAGTTTTTTGTGCATTTAGGGTTAAACAATTGTTTGAGAACCATTTACTGATAGTATTGAAACCTTCTTGAGCTTGCTGATAGGCTTCGATGCGTGATTGAGCGGTGAACAGTATTACTATGTCATCTGCGTATGATATTGTAACCGAATAAATATTGTTCCGAAGAACTTTTTCTATCTTGCTCTACCTAAATAATTCACTGGAATTGTAACTGAGTTTTGGTTATATTACAGAATCTATATCAACGTCGTCTTTAGGTGGTTGGTCGACAACGGCAGAAGCGGCATTAGAATCAGTAGTAATACCACAACAAGCGCAACAAGCCGCCCCGCCGCCATGGTCGCCAGCGTTAGAACTTAGGGAATTCGACGAATTACATAGTGCAACTATACCCGCCTACCAATTTTGGAGTTCAGAATTTCGCAACAAGCAACCTGCCTACGTTAGCCTTAACTTCACGGTGCCCTGGGGAGCAAATTTTGCTGTATATGGTAGACGTAACGTCGCTCCCAGTGTAACACAATACGATTTTGTAGAATTCATAAGGGGCGGTAGAGTCGATCACAGATTAAGAAGAAGAAGAAGCTCATTTGTTGATAATCGATTTCAAAGTAGTTTAAACGATTGGGATGCATTATTAAGCACGATTAGCCCACTGCAGAGATGGAACCACACGATAAGCAAAAGGTCAACAGACATGAGAGTAAACGTCAGCATATTACAGTATCTTGACACGGGAAGATGGTTTATATCGATGTACAACGACGAACTACAGCCACACAATGTCGAAATGATCGTTTCTGAAGCCGAAGGTGTCACAAATTCTTGCCCCGACGACTGTTCAGGTCACGGATCTTGTTATCTCGGAAAATGCGAATGCATGGATGGTTACGAAGGACACGATTGTTCGAAAAGTATGTTGATATTATTTTAATTGTATTCATTAACTTTATATAAATTTGTGTACGTTAATAATAACTTACAATTGTTTCGCAGGTGTCTGTCCAGTTCTTTGTTCAGGGCACGGTGCATATGCAGGTGGTGTGTGTCACTGTTCTGAGGGGTGGAAGGGCGCGGAATGTGACGTGCCAGCGCACGACTGTGAGCCGGCCGACTGTTCGGGCAGAGGTCAATGTATCGCCGGCCATTGCCATTGTAAAGCTGGATGGAAAGGCCCAAAGTGTGATGAAGGTAAATAACAATATTAAATAATTAATTGTCATGTACATAATTTTATTAAATATCTACATAGATACTTTATTAAATAATGGATATGTTCAGAGGATTGCCTGGATCCTACTTGCGGTGGCCATGGATCGTGCGTGCGAGGTAGATGCGTCTGCCGTGCAGGATGGCGTGGTGCGTCTTGTAGTGAACGCGATGCGAGGGTTCAGCGGTGTCTCCCCGCATGTTCACAACGTGGAGTATACGACCTTGACGCCGGCAGATGTGTTTGTGACCCACTTTATACTGGAGATGATTGTTCTCAAGGTAAGATACATATGGACGACAATTTAAATCTCTGTATGGAAGTACTTACAATAATTAGATACCTACATATTGTACATAACTCGATAAATCGCAACTATTGTATTTTAGTGGTATGTTCGTTGGATTGTGGACCACATGGCGTTTGTGCCGAGGGTGTGTGTCGTTGTGATGATGGCTGGACCGGCTCCATGTGTGACCAACGACCCTGTGACCCGCGGTGCCACGATCACGGACAGTGCAAAAACGGCACTTGTGTATGCACGCAGGGATGGAACGGCAAACATTGTACTCTGCGTAAGTTAAACCAAAATCATACGAATATTGTGATGTATATAATAAAGACGTAATGTTCTTTTGTAATTTTTTGTAGGACGTAATAAAAGAGAAAAGAGAGCCTACATTACATTTTTCACTGTATGAAAGCTACACTCTGACTAAGAGACGTAAACCATGTTTTATACATAGCATAAAACTTAAATATTACAAAGGGCTAGGCAGCGACGTAGTACAGTCACGTTTCGCCGGTTATATTTAGATCCTCCATAATAATTCGCATTCTACCCTCTATCGGCCTTTTTATAGGACTTTCTGTTGCTTCTAATAATTTAACTATAACAATAAAAACATCCCAATATTAACGATTGGAAACGTATAATAAAGAATCTTTCGTCGTATGTAAAACAGCGCAAACAACAATTTTGATGTCCAAATAAAATTAAATATTGCTTCCTCAAACGTAAGGCTGCACTTCGAATAAACGGTTAGCCATAAACATAAAAGTGATTATCTAAGATACCTTGTTAATTTACACAGCCGGTTGTCCGGACGGATGTTCACGTAATGGACAATGTCTCCTGGAAGACGGAGTGTACCGCTGTTCCTGCGCCGAAGGCTGGGCTGGGACCAACTGCTCTATCGCTCTCGAACTATCTTGCAACGACAACGAAGACAATGACGAAGGTAAGTGACTCTTTCTATTTCCAGAAAATAGGAAATCGAAATCTAACACCAAATAAATATAAAACAAAAACAAATATTGGTTGTCACTTGACAATGGCACTACCATTTTGAAGATGGCATGACGGACTGCTCGGACTCGGAATGCTGCAGTCGACCAGAGTGCGCCGAACACATCATGTGCCTAGCTTCAAACGACCCTGTCGAAGTACTACTGAGAAAACAACCGCCGTCTGTCACCGCGTCATTCTACCAGCGCGTCAAGTTCCTCATCGAAGAAAACTCTGTTCAGAGCTACGCACACATGGATGAATACTCGGAGAGGTGAGTTTGTAGCCTAAGCAAATATCTAAATATTAACAAACACCAAATCACTTCATGTACGTAAAAGATGTCGTTCGTACCAACTTGTCAAATACAACTGCTTCATCGAACCAGAAGTAGATGATACAGCGATATCTTTTACAGTTGGTTTAGGACTGACCTGTCGGTTTGCACAATTCATAAATTTAATATATTTGCACTTTACAATGATTTTAGATCCGTGATATCATCGCCGTACTGTAATGTAAATCCGTAAGAAGAAGAATACAAAGTTCATTACGACATAAAATATATTAGGAACTAGCACCTTCACCATATATTATCCCGCTCATCTTCCTAAACCTCTCCGAGGATTTGGTGTGGTTATTTTAATTTAATTGGTAACAATAATTTTATAAATTACAATTTATTTTCTCATCTGGTGGAAGTGTTTTGATTTTCCTCTGTTTTCTCGCGTGTAAAAATATATTGATTTATTGTTAGCAATCCTAGCATGGTTATTTTTTACCATTGAATTTTAATTTATAATATGAGTTTTAATATTTAATTTTTATTTTCACACCAGATCCGATGTGTTGTGTATTGTCTAATGTTCATCCCTTGTGTGTGTCTAACCCTACCTGTTTGTCTAAACAAAACAAAAGCGTCTTAAAAATTAAAAAAAAGTGATATTAGTAATAAATCAAGCGCTCAAAAGCTTTCCAACAGTTTTGTTTGTCTTCATAATAAAAGAATATTTAATTTTATTCAAATAAGGTTAAATTAACTGAACTTGAATCATGAAAGTATTGAAAGTATATATACGTAACACACTAACTGCCATTAATAAAATCACAATTTTTTTGAGTACAACATTTTTATACATATATCACCTTCATATATATTTAAAACATCTCTTAATGCGTCTTTCATGATCTAAGTTTATAAACAAAATTATTAAAGTTTTTATTTGCCCTACTTAAAAAATCGTGTGCGTTGATAAAATTTCGATCCTACTTTAAAATAATTAAGACAAAGCAAAACTGAACAATAAAAGTAGTCAACCCACCTCGCTTAATATGCAAAAGCGCCTCTAAAAGTTTGTTTGCATTAAAACACGAGCCGCTTCACTATTTTATTTAAGTTTAAAGTCTAGAGTGGTTATATTGCGTTCTAGCATTTGTTCCATCAGACCTTGTAAACGTAACACACGATGGGGTTCCTTCATGCATTCACCATCCAGCATGTTTACTTTCTACATATAATCTTTGGACCTTGTAACAGATCTTATTCTAAATTATTCCAAACATTTTGATTAATTTTGTCTATCGGTCAATAGTGGTGGTGCTGTTCTAATGCAAACGGGCTTCGTCTGTGAATCAAATCGTAACTGAAATACATATTTTTGATCGGTAAAAGCAGTGTTAAAACGCAAGGTAACCAATATAGACGAGTGCAATCGGCCGGAGCGGTTGCAAAACCGGGGTGGGGTTGCACTGAGGGATGTAGGTATCTGTGTAGTAATCTGTCCTGTCTTTCTGTGTCCCTGTGCCGCCGTGTGTCCGCCACTCCTAGCGAGTTCTGGAATTCCTTTACACCATGGTAAGTGTCAGTCAGCCCGCCCTCGCCCCTCAGTGTTCAGTATCTGTTCACCTCTTCCGTTTTGTTGCAACTCCTGCATATGAGTGTGATGCCGGCTACCTTCGCGTGTCCCACAAAGACACACGACAGGTGCCAGACGCTTTTTCACTTTTCGTTCAATCCTTTGTCTGTATTCGTTTCATTCTCTATGTGTATGTAACATCTGTATGTTTGTCTTGAATGTATTCGTGTGACTGCGACAAAATCCTAGCTATCTAAACATAAAGCAGGCGTACGTCCGCGAGCGCCGTTTCTCTGTTCAAATATGATTTGCCTCAGTCACAATTGTATTTTGTACTGTTTATTTGTCTCGTCTACTGTGCTTATATTATAGTTCACATATATACTATGAAATAATTTTGTTATACTATATGAAACTTAGGAAAATCATTTACGCTTTCACGCAAAACGTTTTTAACACAATCGTTAGGCGTAGGGCTTGTAAAATATACAAATCGAGACGCGAATTGTATATTATCAATTGAGCAAAATTTCAGCGAACACGCAAATTTAGCTTCAAATAAACTTACCCTTTTATGTGTTCCTTACCCTTTGTCTGCGTCTTTCATCTGTTAACCAACCCCCTACCCTTCGCCCAAGCTCTTTATGTGTTTAGATCCTCACCCCTTGTAACTAACCAAAACACAAGTTATTTGAATGTATTCCTACTACTTCACAGCGAGATGATAGCAGAGTTGTCGACATTGTACATTACTACCATCGCTTCCATTTATCAGTCATTTACGACATTTTATTACACTTTGAAATTGGTGCAACGAACGTTCTTCGTGTTTATTTTATGGCTTTCAGAAGTGTCTGCCTTTCACTAACTTTATACAGCATTTACAAGTGAATCTTTCGCATTTTGATATCAAAAGGGCAGTACACTTCTTAAAGCACTATTATTTATAGATGTTAAGTTTTAACGTGTTCATTTTGCCGCTACTTAATGGTTCTGATCAACAGAATGATACTAGATTTGTAATTTCAAATTGTTGGTGGCAAAAGCACTTCGTTGTACATATAATAATTAATAAACAATGTATTCTCTTTGCAGATTTCTTTCCTAACAGGTTTATCATACTTGACCATATATGATTTTAAAATGTAATATAACCATATATTTTAGATTTGTGCCTATTTCATTTATATTATATGTTTTATGTATGGTCATTATTTTTATAACAAATATAGTAAGATAGTTTCGTTGATCCTGGGTAGAAAATTTTTATTAAAGGGAATCGAAATATTTCATCTAATCATATTGTTAATGACACCTATCGATAAATACTTTATCATATACAATTTCGCTATTATTTTACATAACTAAGTACATATATTTAATTAAGCTTTGCTAAAACATACATATATAGGAAGTCAACATAGTAATTCACTAAATTTATCTGTCTCCACCTCTCTGATTTCTATAAAATGTATTATGTATATACTTTATTCTTATGAAATATTTATAGAACTTTAAAGAAATTCTCTATACATAAATAGTTGCTGTGGGACAGATGGTTATAAAATTGTTTATAGCCGACTAATTAGCAAGTTCTTCGGTCAGGAAAAATATTTTATAATGTTTCCACTCACAAATTGAAATAATTTAGCTAAGCAAAGCTCTAAATGATTCATTATTTTTTGAAAACTGTAAAGCAGGCGTTAATTCAAGAAAAAGTCTGCATTTAAAAGGAGAATATATTTCAGTTGCAATAATTAAATTCACCGCTGTGCCGCGATATTTCTTGCACCAATTTCAATTTTCATTATAAACTTTAACCGAACATTCGAACATGAAGTAATATAACAAAATTGATTGACTATGGTTTGTGTGGCAGCTGTTACATGCATACATACCTTCCTAGGTAGATTTCCGTTTACGTTACAATTTAAATTTCCAATAAAATTATATTTCAAAAATGTTATTAAACTCGTGATTCATTTTCCAAATGGTGTCTTAAAATGTAAACTGAAATGTATCCTAGATATTTAGCTGATCCTAATACGAGAATGTGCAATGCTAAGACTTCTTATTTATTTTGTTTTTCGATATTATTTTCATACTTTACTTCACTCTCACAGCGTTTACACTATTAAATATGGAGCATAGCACGAGACCTCGCTCAAAGTTTTATGATCGAAGGTGCGCTAGGGCAATACGTTTCACACAATATTTCATTCGATCTTTGTTGGACTTGTTTTTCATTTTAAATTGCTCTGGTGATACTCATTTTTATTTCAAATCCTTTTTATTTTGTATTTGGAGTAGAATGAATACTATTCTGAGAGCTCGATCTAATATTTATAGAAATGGAGATTAGCTAACACTGTCCTGTGATATTTTTAAATTGTTCTTTTATATAATTACTGAGGCAGTCATGAAATAATTTTGTTCTTTATCACTATATTGTGTCATTAAGTGTTCTTTACCATGACTTCATGACAGATTGCAACAATTACATATCTCTGCTAATATACTGAGTGCTGTCAGTTACCAAAAAAATAATCTGATCTATAAATAGTTGTTCCAAAGCTGGGTAGAATAAAATTATAATATTACTTTTGGTTGCCTGCAATGGAGGTATATATAGAATTATAAAATAACAGAAACAGCATAAATTAAAATCGTGAACATAAGGTGTAGTTATAAAATGTGTGAATCGTATCGCCCCATGCCGTGTGCTGTGTCACGTGGCTCCAACTGATGAGCTGGTCTGTGCAGTCGCGTGTCCGTGATGCGAGGGCAAGTGGTCTCGCCCCAGGGCCTCGGGATCATCGGCATCAGGGTCTCCGTCGACAGAGAGGCACGCTTCGGATTCACACTCACCAGACAGGGTGGATGGTTAGTAACGACTAGATGTGATGGTGGTGGTCCATTATCAAAATGATTGTTGTATTGTACTAAACTGACATATTCTTGTGTGTTTTACATAGTTTGGTAAGCTATGTTTGATATTAATCTTTATTTTAATTCCAGACAAACGACTTTTATTTTATTTTTGTACTAAATGTAATCGCTATTTCATAAGCGTAAACGTTATTTATCTTATTATCCTAAAGTACTATATTTATATTTATTTAGTTTATAACAACATATTTTATTAAAACATAAATCTTGACTATAATAAATGTTAAATTAAACTAAAATTTCTACAAATCGGGCACGCGTGCGTTTAGGGTAAAATACTACTAATAGAAATAAGAATAAAGTGTATTACTAAGCTATCTGAATAATCACGTTTATTTCTCTAGAACAAATCTAGTTTAGATATTTTATAATAATTATTATAAAATAAAATAATATGAGCTTAAATATATATTTTCCGCCGTTTACAAAGAAAATCAGTAACATTATAGTTTTCATACTAACTATTTCATTAATAATAGGGGTTAAAGTATGAAATTGCCGTTGTATAGTAATAGATACTTTGAATTGACATAAAACCTTCATGGTGTAAGATTTACGAGTAAAACTTTTTTCACGTGATACCTATAAGATTCTTCTTTTAAATAATGTGCAACATTTGATTTTCGACTTCCAATTGTTTTTTTATTCAGCTTAGACGGCAAATCCGGCTCGAAGAACCAAAAGAATGTAGACTGCGGGTCTTACATTTATGATAAAAATGATAATTATTATATGATGAGTTAATGATAGAGACAGAGATGATAAATAAAACGTTCCGCGATGAGTGCTGTATAATCACTGATTTATTATAAGTAATATTAATGTAGGTCGATGTAAACGACCGAACGCACAAATGCTTAGTTGCTTAAACTACATACAAGTAGTAATGTACGGGTTCACCGTACAGATGGATACTTTAAAAATCCGGGTCATTTTTGTATACGAGGTCCGACGCGGAACTAACGCGGCAGAAACGGCTCGCAATATCAACGCTGCGTTTGGAGAGGAGACTGCTAATGAACGCACCGTGCATTTTTGGTTTAATCGCTTTCGTAATGGAAAATTCTACTTGAAGAACGAACCACGTGGAAGACCGCCCACACATGTGAATAACGCTGAATTGAAGGAGATGGTGGCAGCCGATCCAAGTCAATAATAATATAATAATAATATCAGCCCTGTGGCTGCAAAAAAAGCAGCCATAGCTCAGTGGGGAGACCAATAGACTGCAATGCAGAGGGTCTCGGGTTCGAACCCACGTCGCGCACCTCTGACTTTCGGAAGTTATATGACTTTTCGAAATTATGTGCGTATTGATTGACAATTATCGCCTGCTCCGTGCCTCGGAGAGCACGTTAAGCCGTTGGTCCCGGCTGCCATAAACATCTATGGCAGTCGTTATTGGGAAAGTCAGTACCCTCTAATATCCTGACACTGGTCTAGCCTTAGGGTATCGTTAGCCTTTGGGTTGCGGAGGTCAGGTGGCAGCCGCTCCGTGTAAAAACTGATATCCAGTCAAATCCGGTTAGACCAGAAAAGCCGACCCCAAGGGACTTGGGAATAATAAAGGCTAAGAGAGATGATGATCAGCCCTGTATTGAGTTTAATACAGGGCTGATATAAGTGGCCAGCAGTGGGACAGTTGTCCCACTGCTGGCCACGGGCCTCTTCTCACTGTGAGAAGGGTTAGGCCATAGTCCACCACGCTGGCCTAGTGCGGGTTGGCAGACTTCACATATATTCGAGAACATTATGGAGAACTCTCAGATATCCAGGTTTCCTCACGATGTTTTCCTTCACCGTTAAAGCAAGCGATAATTAACTATTTAATACGCATATAACTTCGAAAAGTCAGAGTTGCGCGCCTTGGGTTTGAACTTGAGACTTCTGCGTGGCAGTCCAACGGTTTCCCGCTAGGCTATCACTATCCAAGTCAAACTACCCAGGAATTAGCGGCATGGCTTAACGTTACCCTACAATATTGGCTCATTTGCATCAAATCAATAAGATAAAAAAATCATGAAAAATGGGTGTCTTACGATTTGACTGATCTACAGAAAGAATTGCGTGTTGAAACTTGTGTTGCCTTGTTGAATCGGTACAGAAATGAAGGAATATTGGATCGAATTTTGACATGTGACGAAAAGTGGATTGTTTACGATCACCGTAAGTGAAAAATGCAATGACTGACCCCAGGTCAAACGCCGCAACAGTGCCTTAAAGCAAAGCTTACCAATAAAAAGGTAATGGTAACTGTTTGGTGATCTATTCATGGTGTTATTCACTATAGCTTTCTCAGGTCTGGTCAAGCAATAACAGCAGATGTTTATTGTGCCGAACTTCGAACAATGATTGCGAAACTGTCAGTGAAACAGCCTCGACTCCTGAATTGATTTTCACCTTTATTGCTCCATGATAACGCAAGCATCATAGCCAGTTGTACTCACTGATCGGTAAACGATTAGCGAGGTTAAGCAATGTTGGGTGCTGTCAGACAATAGATGGGTGACTGCTTAGTGGTATTTCATTTGAGCGTCTCCGTAGTTCGGAGGGCATGTAAAAGTCGGTCCCAGTTGTTATCAAATTGACAGCAGTCGTTAAGTCATGTCAGAGGCCTACGGGTGGCTTGAACAACTCTTGACAACAGATTGACCACTAACCACACGAAAAGAAACTAAAGAAAGAAAGATAACGCAAGACCTTACACTGCACGAAAAACCGATTTTACTCTACAGGAGCTGCAGTTAGAAACCTTACGTCATCCTCCGAACTCGCCAGCATTGCTCCAACAGACTACCATTTTATCGTGATTTTTACAATTTTCTACGTGATAAAAAGTTTTCCCCCAGGAGGCAGTACAAAATGCATTCACACAGTTTGTCGAATCTAGATCCCGGAGTTCTATCGTAAAAGTATAAATGAACTTCCGTTTAGATGGCAGCAATGTATAGATAATGAGGATAAATATTTTGATTAAATAAATATGGTACATCTTAGAAAAAAAAACGAGTTTCAATTTTTCAGTACAAATCAGCAATTTTATACTTTAACCCCTAATATTTTTTGAAAGGCCGATTTAAATTCTGTTTATTTTTTCATGTATAGTTTGTTTGTATTAAGGCCACTGTGGTTTGTCTTTAAATAACAAGACACCAAACATTATGTAATTAGGGTGACTTGAAACAACGAACACGGGTAGACACTAAAAAAAACATTAATTGTATAAAATCTTATTGATATTTATGATTAATAATACAGTTATTATTAGTATAAAAGGTATATTCTCAAAAAATAATTGATTTTTTAAATAACCATTACATTTTATTCAGTAACCACAAAATTATATGTAGGAATTTAACAGCAATTTCATAGTTCAAGACCTAATATCTAAACTAGACACCGTGTTCAAAATCTAGTTTAAATTATGTTTACTAAAGAATAAATCTACTTCAAGAGAGTTAATTAGCACGTATACAAAGCATTGAGCACCACTTAAGACAGCATAACTAAGTTTGTCTGTACACGATTTTTATTTATTATTAAACTCATTTAAGATACTATTTTATTTGTCCTGTAATATGCTATTACAGTCATAAGTAGTTTCACGCATATCTCCCCGAAGGGCTAGGCAGAAAAAAGACAAAATACCCATTACCAGTTTAAATAAATATACAGAATACACATTAGATTTCAAGTTTTCTAGGTGAGAATGCTATATCACTGAAACCCACTTTAAAATTTTGACCAACATATACGAACTCTTACTCAAAGACAAATAAAATAATGTATTCTTTTTTTCATCACTATAGTTTAGTAAGACATTTGGTTAATAACTATGTTATTAAATCTTTTCGACAAATTATCCATTTACACAGACAGAAGACACTTTTATACAGAGAGAAGGCGTTACATTTTATAAAGCTAGGTAGGTAGTTGCCTGGTAGGCTTAGAGAATTAAATGAAATGTGTGTGAAAACTTCATTTCAAATAAATGGTGTCTAGCTCATCCATTATTACATCTGACAATTAATAATAATGATTATCAAACGCGTGGTAGCTTATGGCAAGCTGAATGTGAGTGTTGACACTGTGGTTCTGAATGCCTCAAAAAATCAATCAGGGCCTTGATTCTATTGACTGGTGCTGTTTGATCTTCATGAACAGACGCTCTTATTAAGACACTCTTTTTTGACTTATTTTAGTAGGCTAGTAAAGGGGGCGCTGCTACAGTTGCTCGAGCAACATTAGCAGTGCTCAGCTCAGGGTCTTTGTTTACACGAGGCACGTGATAGCGAAACCAGTGCCGCATTACGCGACTACCCGAGCCGCTCATACAGTTATAGCCCACTAACATTATCGCAAAGTATAGCTGTGATGGTATTACAGAAGGCCCAACTATTCAGTGAAAGGGTCGCCTTCTACCATGTTAATATACTGATATCTGGCAGCCGCTGTTTTTTATTCACGTTTCTTATTACTCCACACATTAGAAAATACCCGCGAGGCGAGAGTTTATTTCAAAATGATTTATATGTAAAGTATGTACATTGGCTGGAATTAGGAGCAGTTCAGTTCAGACTAAAGAGTTGATTTGTATTTTCCGATATTTCGATTTGTGTTTCGGTTTTGATAGATGATCGCCCTTCGATCTTTCAGCACTTGTATTATATTACGCTGTGTGGTGATTGAACACATTTATCGCACTGGCAATGGCGAGGCAATCACATTTTCATACAATTTTTCAATTAATTCAGACTTGACTTGACAATTCAAAGCTTGATCATTAACTTGTTCATACAAGTTAGTGATCAATGATCATCCACTAACAAACCATTATTACTTAATTTATCCGTTGAAACTGCATCGTCAGTCCCGTGACATAAGTCCGATTTAACGGTAGAGCAAAATGTGTTTGGGTATTTCTGTTAGGTAATTTTCATTAGCAGCACGGAATCTTCTGAGTTGATATCCACTACGTGGAACTTAAAACATTGCTGTCGAAATATTCCGCCTCTGCTTAAAGCCTAAGCGAAATAGGCGTAGGTACATGTACCTATATGATGAAATACGCTAGTGCTCCATTGCCATAATAGGAACTCGTATCAAATACCTCTGCTGAATTTTTCGGGAACAAGCACGCGTATATTATGTATGCACATATCAACAATACCCTAAGATACTTTTAAAATACATTTTGAAGTTAATTCACTGTTCATTTTTTCGTCTACGTTTGATTTTGTACATTATTTTACATACTAAAGCAAATAGCAATAAAAAAAATCTTTTGTGCAAACTGCATCAAAATTGGCTGCAAAATTAGGGAGTAATTAATATTTTAAATTTGGATATAATAAAATTGGTATTGGTTGTAGTGGGAATATAACTATCTCCCTCGGACAGCTGGGTTTACTAAGCGGTTACCTCATAGTTTGTATTGTACAACCGTTTTCGTTTTAGATTTGAAACTACTCAAAATAGTATACATGTAATATATTATTTTGAGTAGTTTTAAACATTATTTGTATTTGAGGGCTTGGTTAACTACTCGAATTAAATAATAAAATATGTTAGTGAACTACCCTATTATTGTTAAAACCCGTATTCGTATGTTGAGTATGTTGACCATACTGATACAAAAACACTAACTATAAGATATACAAATCGATGAATCACTTTCCGAACAATCGGTGAATATACATAAACAATCAATTTCCTAAGAATATACGTATAACGATAAAGTGAGGTCATATCTCAAGGTATATGTATATATAGCACACATGTATAAAGTATAACTAAAATAATTATATGAAAATTAAATTGTGCAATTATTTTTAAAGTACCTAAATATTTGGTTATTAATACGTGGACTTAATAAAATTTATACAGAACATTTCTCAGATACTACAGATGAGCGATTGGAATTAGTAAGTAAGTGCTTAAACATATTATGTAGGTACGACATTGTTCCGCAACTGCCCCAGTAAAAGTAAAGAGGTTTACTGTTATTGAATTGCATACATAATAACATAAAGTAAAATAAATTTGCATAAATAAAGTTTTTGAATGACTATCCGAAGAATAATTTAAAAAATTTAACGTCCCTTAAATATGTTAATAGTCTGGGAGAATGTATGTATGTATCAATCAATTTAAACCATGTCCGACACTGAACTATACCTACTGCTTTATATGTTTTATTGTAACCATGACCATCAATTAAATGCTTCGCTCAAGTGGTCTATAAGATTCAGACAACATATGTAACGGCATCGACTGCAGTCTAGCAATGGGCAATAGCAACCAAAAAATAAAATATTTGAAAACGATGTATTGGGATATCAAATAATTCAATTCAATTCAAATCATCTAAGTAATTGTTTATTCTTGACATAATGAAATAGACGCTCAAATCTATTTTCGCATTTAAGTTTTATACTAATTGGCCGTGCGAGTAATGCCATGTAGGTGTGTACCTACAATATAATTTACTTTAAAAAATATCACTGTGATAGAAGTTTCAGAGATTGCAGTGCCAACATGTCGCTTACATTGCACAAAACGCAGATGGCAGTGCTTTAATTTATCACTTCGCCACTGCCAGCACATCACATGTTCTATCCCCGCACGACACAGTGAGTGCTGGAATCGTCCTACCAATGGGCAATTACCTACTAAAACTCAATTTATTTAAATCTTTAAACAAATCAAAATATTATACAAGTCTTTAACAAATATTCGAAAATAAACTGTGTAATTTTTATTTTTATTGATTATTTAGAGATGTACGCCCAACGCCAATACGAATGCTATATCATCCTATAATTACTCACGTGACGTAAGGCTACATGTACATATATAATAGGAGTATAATTTATAAATGCTTTGTTACAAGCACCGATGGTATAAAAATAGCCCTTAAAAACAAAAAGAAATCACCCTGTCATCCGAGACTATACGAAACTTCGTCACGAATAATGATCGATCGATCAGTCCTCAAATCAAGTTTGAAATAGTCGATTATGATTCAAATTATAATCAGGAACCATGAATAGATCAAAAATTTACTTTTTCTTTGCCTTTTGTGGCACACGAGCTAATGGTCCACCTGATGGGAAGTGGTGACTGCTGCTCATGGACTTCAGTAATGTCAGGACATAGCAAAGCTGCTGCCTACCGTGAAAGAAGAATTCTGTTTAAACCTCGTTTAAAGAAGGACATATCATAGCGCTCGGGAAACACCGAAGCAGGCTGTTCATTCCAGTGCTTGCACGTACGTGGGAGAAATTTTCGCTGAAAGCGTACCGTCTTGGATTTGAACGCTTCCAGGTGATATGGATGAACCCTGCTTCGTTGTCGAGCGTATGGTGATAGAAAGGGGCCGCTGGTACCAAATCAAACAGCTCTTCAGAGCACTCTCCTTGAAGGAGTCGGTAGAATACGCAGAGAGACCCAAAGTCTCTCCAACGACGACTCCAATCTATCCGTGAGATTGGGATCATCGACGATTCGAACTGCCCGTCTTTGTAGGGAGTCAAGTGAGTCGAGCTGGTATTTGGGGTTCCCAGCCTAGAGATGTTTACGGTTCGCGCAGTCGTTTTAATTTACGTGAACGTATTGAACCATACATTCTACTGAACAATGTTCGATGAAACGTGGCTGTGTGAACCTGAAAATGCTTTCAGTGGTTTTTGTTTTGTTTGTTCTGTGGTGCTAGAACAGATAGACAAAATCTTCAAGAAACATTGTTCTAATCTTATTGTATTTTAAAAAGTTGATTCTGACGATCATTGGATTACAGTTAGCATTTTAAAATTAGGTACACCAGAGTAGCCTCGTTATAAATATTTACAAATACTTCGCATATTACATAAGTTATCACACGGAGAGTATTCGGTTCTTTAGATGTATCTAATACAAGCTTCATGAGTTACAGTTATAGATATTTAAACAACAATATTACATAGCTTAAGGTACAGAAAAAAAAGTTAAAGAACATACAGCTGCCTTATCTTAAGCAGCGATATATTCCAGGCAAACTTAGGATGAACAATAATAATTTTGATCTTAAACTGTTTATCCTAATTTTTTCTATAAAGTGGCTTTAATAGTGTACCTAACAAATAAGTTGATAACGTATTTACGTCAACACACTTATTAATTATGCAACTTAAATATGATATTACTATTATATACTATTAATATTATATAAGATGATAGGTTACATACATGTACAATACATACATCAATAAATACTGAAAATATAATTGGTTTTTGTGTAAATTTACCCTCAATAACAATAAATCAAAAGGTTATGATTACCTGCCCCTAATTGTTATGACTTATGAGTATAAAATATCTTAAGTAATCATTTCTATCAAACAGATCTTAACCCATCCTTATTATACATTATTTAAAAAAACACTTACGATAATGATTTTGTAAATGCAACAATGACAATGCATTTACATATACAGGCAGACCGACTAGAGAGATTAAGAAGTAATTTTTGTGAATGAAGAGATTGTGATGGAGCAATTTAATTTAGCAGTAACACTAATCACAGAAGCACACACACATACCATCACGGATAAATTAAACATTGTTACTTAATATTTAATAAGCTAGCTTTAGACTTTATTTAATTTTAATAACACATATCTACAAGTATGTTATAGGCTATAGGCTATATAGCTTCAGCCTAATTTAGGTCAATTGTTTTTTTATTTAGTATCTATCTTATCTATATATTATTGATGAAAATGAACTTGATTTGTTATTATTTAAATAAATTACACTAAATACTCGATTATTAGTAAGTGTCTAGCAATTGTAATAATTTATATGACCTTATTCAGGCAATTACATATAAGTCAAAATGCTGGCATTAATATTACCAAAGTATACTCAAGTTACGGCGCAATGATTTAGGTATTTACTATGACACTGCCAGTGCGTCTAGTGACGCCGATTCGAACTTCACAAAGGTCATAATATTTTGTAATCTTTAAATAGTTGTTTCGAGTTTGGATGTTCTTTGTGTCCGTTGTATAAACGTCTGTAAAGTTCCTTATGATACAGACGCTCCCAGAGCACAAGTTGTCTTTAAAACAGATATAGACATGTCATTAGCACGGTACTCCCTTTCTTCTCCTAAAATTGTTTGTCCGAAAATCATTCTCCATAACACATTTGCTATAAACTTCATTAACCATAAAGTTCAATATTTCGAAATTTTGTTTTACCTAATTATCCATAAAGTTCAATACTTAAAACTATTCTGTCATTATTATGACAGAATAGTTTTAGAAGTAAAGATATTCGATATTACGAGTACTACGATAATTTAATCTCCTAATTTTGAATGAAATAAAGTCATATGTCCTAAGTATTGTATTATATAATGTGTATTATTCCGAATGTTCATTTATAATAAAATTGTTAGCACTGAAACATTTGCTAAAAATTAGGTTGTAGTGACAGAAACGAATCGCTGTGAACCCGACTCCACGCAGTCTTGTTTACCCTACCCCTAGAGTGTAATTTAGAATCGCGTAGGCGCATAGGGGCGAGGCGGCCTGCGGGCTGAGCAGCATGAGGCTGCGAGCGAGCCGCCGCGGCTAAGGCTGGCCGGCTTTGCCGGCAAGCTAAATCTGCGGTGGTGGCCGAGAGCCTATTGCGACGATTAGCACGCGTGGGACCGCTGGAGACCCGCAGCGCCGGAGCCGTGACAAGTGTTTTAAAACAATAAAAATACTTGTTTTATTGTAAACAATACAAATTAGTTTTAAAAACATTATTAATATAAATAAACATTTAATAATTTGAACTTAGGACTTATAACTTTTATATTATTTTGATTGTGATATTTATGACAAACAAATTTAGGGCATATTGTATTTAGGGATTTCAATTTTATGGCATGTCATATTATGTGACATCAAGTTTGGGCATCATTCGACCAAATAATGACCAGGACAAAAAAAATATGGCATTTTAGATTATGCATAAAAAAGTTAGGTAGCACAATAAAGAACCCATTAGCACAAGGTAAATTAAGAAAGCAACTCAACTGACCTATCAGTTGAGTTGCTACCTATATAAAGCTCTCTAAATACACACAAAAAACAAATTAGCGTTTTTGTAAATAATTAACTACTTATAAGCGCAACCATTTGCTCATATTTCCCATAGTGCTATTTCGACCACAAACAATATAAAATATGCATTCAAATGTCACATTATACCTATAGACCCTGCACAAACACATCTGTATACATTATTTTCACTGAGATATAGCATTTTCTTTTTATTTACTTATCAATATCATACACTAGCTGTGCCCGCGGTTTCACCCGCGTTTATGGTTACTGCGCCGCCCTCGTGGGTCGTACTATAATTTTATATAGCCTATAGGCTATATAACATATATTCTCGCAGTACCTAGCAGGAAGGGATATATTAGATCTATATCTCGCAAACTATGTTTTAATGTAATAGGGCCGAACATATTTTGGCCTACCAGGCAAACATCTTGCTTGTCTTGCTACTACGAAACATGTCTAAACAAAATACGTCACCCGTCTCAGTATTCAAACCGGAGACAGTTATGAGAACTGTCCGCACAAACATAAGCGCAATCTTATGCTAGGACAAAGGAGTCAGTTATCATGGTAATTAACATTACCGTGCAAAGTAATCTATAGATACTAATATTATAAAAAGATAAAGTTTGTAAACTTGTGTGTTGAAAGTAATCTCTGGCACGACTATAAAATGTACGTCATTCTGGACAGACATAGGCTATATATTATATTCAATCCGGGCAAAGTCAAGGCGAGCCGTCGTTTTTATAAAAGCATGGAACATACTTCTCAGCGTATTGAATTGTCGTAGACAATTTCTATTACGCTCCAAAGTAATCATACGAACAAAAATAAAATGATTTGGCATGAGGTAATGACCGTGTCAAAACCGACGCCGACGCTTACGTGAAAACATTATTACGTGAAGCTTTTGAAAAATCGTATTAGTCACGATGATCATGAGTCATGGTATTAAAGTTGTATCGGAGAAAATAGCGTGATAAATATATTTGAACATAAACCAATACAAACATTTGTTTTGAGCCGAAATCGTCATTAATGTTCGGACACGGTGTTCGGCATTCCTTGCACGTACGGCTAAGGCATCAAGTATGAAATTGAATTACGCGCGGAACCAAACCAGTATCATGTGAACATGTAATCAAATAACGCGTCACGTTTGAGCTTTTAAAAATCAATTACCGTAACTCATAAATAGTGTTTACGTTCACACATATCTTTATTGTCCGTGCACTATACGTTTTGGAGAAAGTATGGTTAGAATTTTATACAAATAATTTGACTAAGTTAACACCCATGCTGGAGCATAAGTATTTATAAAAAAAATACATGTGTGTGAAAATACATTGCGTCGAAATTAGACTAATTAAATAATTTACGGTACTATATCTAAACTAATATTATAAAGAGGAAACATTTGTTTTTTTGTATGTATGTTTGTAATGTTTTCACACAAATACTATTGGACCGATTTCAAAAATTCTTTCACCATTAGAAAGCTGCATCTTCACTGAGCGACATAGGCTATATAACATTTTCGAAAAAATAGGGGTCGTTAATAAAAATGCAAAATATAACCCAAGGTGTGAAAAAATTTGTCATAAAAAATCTGTCATCACGTGCGCTGCGGCAACTATTGATGATAGAACAAAAAAATGATTACAGTATTATAGAACGTATCAATATCTACAAAAAAGTCCGCAATACCATATGTCCAACTATTGTAGTTATGCTACTATAACTACTTTTTTACATTTTAAATGTTGATAAAAGTGCCGACAATAATCAAACCATATTATTCATACCTCTGTATTAATCCTCATCCCATTAAATGATATTTTATTAAAGACCGTTTCAATACCCGTAAAATACTTTTTAAATTATTAAAATCGGACATTTCATTTAAAAGATATAATTCTTTAGATATAGTAGGTAGTTTCTAAATATTAGTAGGTAGTTTTTAAGTATTAGCTATATATTTATAGCTAACTACACCTATATATGTGTAGTTAGACTTATTAATTTCTTTAGTTGTAGTTTTATATATTAAAATTAGATAACAAATTAAAAGTAGGTATTGGGTAATAAATTAAAGTCCACGCGGACGAAGTCGCGGGCAACAGCTAGTCTGTAATAAAAATAACATATATCATAAGATTTGAGATAATTCAAATAAAATTAAAATTCGTTCAATTTGTTCATATGAAGACAATTGTGAGTATTTATACGCATTTGATGAATCAGTACCGTGTATGACTCGTTTCCTTGATAAGTAATCGATACGTACAATAGGGTAGGTACATCTCTTTGGGAGCTTATCAAAACAAAAGTGCTCGATGGCCGTAATATACGACTTATCACCGAAGTTATAGACCTATATCATCAATCGGTTTAATCTTAAAATACTATATACCTACTTAATTATTTTTCTTACGCAAATCAGACATCCATCATTGAACTGAAAACGGTCTCCAAAGAAACTTGGAAGTAAACTGAAATGAGGATAACTTAAATAAACGCAGTTGTTCAAGTTTAATTCCAATTAAAATCGGAGCAGTTAGAAACATTAACTTCGCCAGGCAAGCAAGTATTTATGTCGAAAAGTCACTTCTCCTATTATAAATACTGCTGACTATTAAAGCTACCTTATACAAAAACAATCTAATAACATACGTAGGTATACACTCTTACGGAAAATACCCCAGAAAGGAAAACGCTGAATAAAACAAAATGTGTAACACATCATTTGAAGTAGAAAAATAAAATAATTAATACCTACCTACTAAAATATTGTATTCTGTGATAACTGATAAGTGATAACGTAGTCGATTACGCAGTTGTTCGTTTAAGATTACTTCTATATATTATCTAACGTGCCATTGTTAGTTGTTCCAAATAAAGAAAATAAAATAAATATTTCGTTATATTTATTTTCTTACTATTTAGAAATAATAAAGTTAATTAAGAGCGCTATGTTTCCAATTAAACATACATTTAATATCAAATTATTCCAATATTGGAGGACTTAATTTTTTTTATCAATATCTGGAATGCCAGACATAGATAATTGAAAAATAATTGGGTCTGGCCTCCGGTGGGTCGCTGATTATTTAAACAAAAGGAGGTAAATGCGTGGTTCCGTACATCCGTGGCTGGATATGATGTGATACTACGGTAGAGCACGATTCTAATAGGAAGCAATTCATTTATCCGTGTGCTTTAAAAAACTTCTGAGGACAATCGGTTCGTTAGGTACGTTATTCAAAAAATTACGAGGACGTTTGAATAAGTTCGTACGTTGTCGTTGTGTGGAAGACAACGTGCGGAAACGTTCGATTCGTTTGAAACATTGTGCGAAAATGTTCAAGACGTTTAGTTAATTTTATGTTTGTTTATTATCGTGAGTAAATGTTTTGTTCGTTGCGAAATCATACATTCGGGAATGTTCGGTTTGTTTTTAACATTATGCGAAAAATCATGTACGACATCGTTTGTTTCGTTTCGTACGTTATGCTGTTACCTATGTTTAGAACGTTCATTTGGTTTCGTACTTTCAAAGACATAAGTAGCACAACATTTAATGAAGTTGAATCATTATTTTTAAAATGAAACATGACTAATAATTATTGTTCTATTAATAAATTGTGATTAAAAAGCAATATTTTTAACTATGGCTGCTGTAAAAGTGTAGGGATGATCATTATTGTGTATTATGAAGCAAAATCTCACAAATATTTATTGACTTTTGTTGCTGACAAGGTACACCTTGTGCGAGAAACTACATTTGCTTATTTTCGTTCCTTGTGCAGCAAACTATAATCAAAAACGTGTGGTTCGTTTCATACGTACCTAATATGAATTACAATATTGTAATACGTTCGGTTTGTTTTAAACATTATGCGAAAAACTACGGTCGAGGAAATTTAAAAAATTAGATTAATTTTATCTCTATAGTAAGCTAAGTAAGCTGTTCTTCTAAGAAGTTCAAACTTTATACTGAACATTATCAATATTAATTTACAAAACTCAAACAAATATGACTATTTGTTTGAATTTTGATTGACATAAGACAGAATTACTTTTAGATTTATCTAACTCATATTAAAAATACGAATATGAGTTTGGTTGTTACGCTTTCAAGCCTTTTTGCCACGTTGTTAGGGGTATAGAAAAAGACGTAAACCTTCTTCCAGAAAAAGTACTGCTCCTGAGCGAACGAAACTGCGAGCAAAATCTAGTATAAATATAAACTGTACATATTAACCGATAATACTAAAGTTTGTACATAGTAACAAACAACATAGTTAATTACTATTACGACATATAACACAAGTGCAAAACGTCCAATTAATTGTTTGATGAAAAGTTTAGTTTCATATGCATACATAACGTTATGGATATACTGATCCTGCCTGTATTTTTAACTATGTCTCGCCAATACAGCCAGGTTCAACAGCAATTCATCTCCATTAGAAACATCGAATTATAACTCTCGTGGAATACTAAGTAAAGTCTGTTTTAGAATTCGTACGGATAATAATCAGAAGTATAATGGAGGAGATTAAAAATAAATGTGTCCTTTTATTCAATAATTGTAAAGACATCATTTATAATATATATACTTATTATATTAAGACACGTTAAATTAGGTATAACAGATAAATCATAGTCAAATATACAAATGTTAGAGTATTTAAAGTTAATGTAATCTAATATAAATAATAAATAGTGGTGCTCTATGTTTTTAAAAAGATACAATCTCTCGATCTAGGTTCTACATTATTAAAAGGCAGGATAATCTATGGTAATCTTTTAAAATGTTATGCTGAATGGAATGGATATAGTGGCATTCAAACCCGCAGTCATATGATTTCAGATTTGATCCCTTAAGCTTTGTGCAACTGTATATTATTTAAATAAATACATAACTTACGGCTCAATTTTCCCAAAGGTGTACCTATTGCACCTATATTTTGCGAACTATATTTTTAACAGAAAACAGATTACCATGCATATTAAAGACTCTGAACTGCTACTGAGAATTGTGACCGATCCAGGTATCGAACCTAAAACATCACGTTCGCTCGCACAACGAAGCTACGAAGTTGTATATTACACATTTATTTTACAGTCGATATACTATTATAGTACTGTTTTTTTTTTAACCTATTGAATTGTCGAGTAAATATTGCTAACGAAACGAAAAGTTATAAACAATAAGTTGTATAAATAAACACAAACCAAAACCTAAGTATTATATATATATATAATAAAGTATTTCGTTCAACAGCTGTAGTCTTATTTATACTTATCTGCATTTTAAGTGAACTGGTCATGTGCGAGTCGGATTCGCACACGAAGCATTCCATACCTTGAAATTAGTTTTTTATTTGTTGTTCTAGCGGCAATAGTAATACACTCTCTGTGACAATTTCAACTCTCTACCAATCATGAGATACAGCCCGCTAACGGACGGATAGCGGCGGTCTAGTAATGATGTCCCGTTGGCACCCTTTCGGTACGGCCCTAAAATCAGAACCTAAGGTCTTTAAAATCGAATGTCGCTATGCATGAATCCAATATAACGTTATTTAATAAGTATTTAAACAAACAGGTTTGACGTGTTGGTGAATGGAGGAGGCGCAGTCACGTTGCAGTTCCAGCGGTCGCCGTTCAAGCCCTTGCGGAGGACTGTCTTCGTACCATGGAACCAGATTGTAGTACTGCCCCCGGTTCAGATGGAGCTCAGCGACGATAATATTAAAGTACCGACACCTAGGTAAGATATAGTTTATAAAACTCCTTTTGGGTTTTCGTACAAATTTAGTACAATAACAAGCGAGGTAAAAAGCTCTGATGTTTTAGGTACATACAGTGGTGGACATATAATTAGAAACAGTACATATAACTTAGGTAAACACAGAATGAACTATCGTTATGAGTAAAAAATATATAGATTAAATCACTATTAACTATGCCAGAATATAGCCAATGAGTTAAAAAACTCATAAAATATTTAAAAAAATCTGTTCTCTCTTTAATTATTAAAAGAGTTTAAATATGAATGATAGTTGAATCTATTACTGGCCGCTTGGACAACTAATTAGAAACAGCATCCATGGTTCGTTCCATTTTTGAAATTCCTCTTTCAACGCTTTTTCTATAGTTTCGGCGGCAATTAAACGTCAATTTAGAATTACGTGAATAATAAGTTTTGTTAAAATGGGTAAAAATAAGAGTTGTGACGAGTCAACAAGGCAATTAATTGTGAATTAAAAGACTACCTACAGGACAGGCCTAGCCTAGTGTAGGAAGTCTTTGGCAAAACAATTAATTCTTTTCCTTAGTAATATTATTAATTAACATTATTAATTAACATCTAACATCTAGAATGTTGTGTGAAGAAAGTTTTCAAGGCTATTGATCATTATAAAAGAAACGGAACTACTGAAAGTGTTGTTAGAAAGGCTCGTCCAAGAAAAACGTCTCCCCGTGAAGATTTGCAAATAATACGTGTAACTAAACAAAACCCGTTTAAAGGCTCCAACGAGATTAGAAATGAAGTTTTCCACCTGATGACCCAAGGAACATTTCCTCGAAACTGGAAAAAACGAAATTTTTCAAAAGGGTTTCTCGAAAGGTACCGCTTCTTACCAAGCAACACCGAGAGAAGCGATTATTATTTGCAAAGAAATATCTTAACTGGACCGTACGAGAATGGAAAAAAGTGTTATTCTCAGATGAAACAAAAATAAATAATATGGTGTATAAATACACGAGGAGCATAGTCAAACACGGCGGTGGTAACATTAAAGTATGGGGATGTTTTTCTGGTTACGGAGTTGGATCAATCCGTAAGATTGAAGGTATAATGGATCAATTTCAATACAAAAACATCTTAGAAGAGACAATGATTTCCTACATCGAGACAATGATTTCCTACATCGACGACCATTTGCCTGTGACCTGGATCTTTCAGCACGATAACGACCCAAAACACACGGCCCGCAGTGTTAAATTATTTTTTAGTGAGCAACGTGTTACCATGTTAGACTGGCCTGCAAATAGTCCCGATTTAAATCCTATCGAAAAATAGTGGCACGTCGTTAAAAAAAGTCTCTGTTAAACGTAATTCCAGTCAAAATGAACTTACGAAACCTTTGTTGAAGCATGGAACTCGATCCCACTCGATAAATGTATGAAATTACTTGAATCAATGCCACGCCGTTGCAGAGCCGTCATTAATAACAAAGGCTATGCAACTAAAGATTAAGTTTTAAGAAATTTAGTAAACCAAACGTAATTTCACATAAATAATTTGAAATTGATGACGTTAACACGTTAATAACTTTGATTTTTACCTCATTTCTTTATTGTTTCTTATTACTTGTCCATGACGGCTGGTACTGCAAATGTCGTTTAGTTGTTTGTACGTAACTAAATATCTAAATGGTAGTTGTAAACTCGGATATTTATTTGTTTTTAATTAATTATAATTTGTTGAACGTATTCTATGCATTTTGTTGTTTTATTTCCAAAAACAAAAGTTTTACGTCAATGTGCCTTGTATAATGTGAAATACGTCGCAAGTGTTTCTAATTACATGTCCACCACTGTATATAGTCGCATAAATACATATAACTTCGAAGGCAAAGGTGAGGTATATGGCGCTCCCACAATTCGCTAGGTATGGTTTTAAGTCCCAACCAAAAAGGAGCGTCTATCGCCGTTTTCTGGACACAGTTCCAGACTCCGTTATGCTATTGAGAATTTCTTGATAATAACACTTTACCAGACTCATGCATGCACATGCAGGTAAACACTACATACGAGTCTAACTGGACAACTAGCAAACGGAAATAGCCTGGTTGCGTTATAAACCCTTTACGTCTTACTGCAGTATCGGGGCAAAATAATAAAATAAAAGGATCCAAACATTCCCCTAATGTTATAAGAAGCAATCCCACATCGAATGAACGAATTTATATATTTATGTTCACTATGTGATTATGAATAAGTGCTTGAATGAGATTTACCATCAATAATGGTTATAGTACAAAATCCATTTAATTTAATGTATCACGTTGCTTTTAATAAATAATCACGAAATATCGTAGCTGGGTTGTATTTGAGTTTGACACGAACACAACCAAAGTTAGGGTTGAGTGTAATGGGGCCATTTCCATCGCGTATGGTATCAAACTTGTGTTAATGCAACCGCTGAGTATATAAGAAGGATGTTTCGTTTCAAAATCTATCTTTAGTATTCTCTTTGTTTGGCAGTTTAATTTTTTAAGGTTTTTTAAGGTTTTTCCAGTAAGGTAAAAAAATTAAACTGTCTATTGTTAGAATGCCAGACATAATTTAAAAACTATATTATGTCTAGCTGCCCCAGTGGCGCTGCGACTGAGTAGGTTAATAAATTAAAATAGGTAAGTACCTGTGTATGTATTGCCTAAACAAGTGACAAGCATTACAGAGGAAAAGAATAGTATATTAATGGAAAATGTGCGAACAGTTAAACACATTGGCATTTATAAAACGCAACAATGAACTATTTTTTAATATGTCTTATATTTATACGATTTTTGTGACACTTCTTTATATTCAACAACCTAAAAGGGCTCCGTCTCAAATCAGCTGGGCGCCAACACCAGCACAATGGTGGGAGTCAGAAATTCCTCCTTGCGCTGCCCATGATCACGAACGCCTTCGCCCAGAAGTGGTGGCAGTGCCGCCGCTAGCTTCGCCTGCTGCATCATCGGCTACTACTACCACTGTCATATACCCAGAGGCGCAGGTACAAATACTTCGAACTAATATTTAAATGTTAAAGTTACCTAAAAAATGAGCAGCGATAGCTCAGTGGGGAGACCAACAGACTGCAATGCAGAGGGTCTCAGGTTCGAACCCACGTCGCGCACCTCTGACTTTCGGAAGTTATATGACTTTTAGAAATTATGTGCGTATTGATTGACAATTATCGCCTGCTCCGTGCCTCGGAGAGCACGTTAAGCCGTCGGTCCCGGCTGCCATGAACATCTATGGCAGTCGTTATTGGGAGAGTGTCGACACAAAAGATCCCACTGGGTCGAAGTGTCGCCGGTCTGCACTGACTGGCCCCCACATAAGATACATACATACATACCTAAAAAAAGTTTAATGACCCTTTCTTTAATAATGATTATTTTGAACTACTTTTTATTTAACTCTTCTCATTCTGAGAGGCTCGAGACAGTCGAGACCAAGGTTATTATTATTACATTCCATAGTCATTGCTACCTCTGCGCTTTATAGACCCCACCATCGTCATGATCCCGCTATAATGACAATAGGTAGTATATATGTACATACCTACGACGAATCTATGTATGTCAATATAACTATTCCAACGATATGGCGACATTGTATGTTATAACCTCCTTAATTTTGTGTGTGTTTTTTACTTTGTTCATGATACCAATAATTATAATATGGTTTATTATTTTTCAGATCGTAAGCGAGTCCATCGGTATACCCGGCTCATTAGTAAAGCTAACATATCGTTCATCTCAATCAGCCGGTTACCTCTCATGCGTTCATGTGCAACTTACTCGACGAATTGTACCGCCGTCACTTATTCGTGTACATGTTCGAGTTGAAATCGAGGGCTCCTTGCACACGCATACGTATGAAGCAGATCCTGACTTGACTCATATCTTCGCATGGAATAAGAGGAATGTTTACAAACAAAAGGTAAACTATACATTTTCAACAAAATACATCATTCAGACTTGTACTTGATATATACATAATAACAAAAATTTCAGCCATATCTGGAATATTTAATATAAACCTTCTTTTAACTTCAGGTATATGGCCAAGCACAAGCCAAAATATCAATTGGTTACCAATATACAAAATGTAAAGCGATCGTTTGGGAGACGCAAACAGCTACCTTAGCTGGTTTCGACGTGGATATCTCAGACATTGGAGGATGGGGCCTGGATATTCATCATCACTATAACTTCCATGAAGGTATCCTGCAGAAAGGCGATGGAGCTTTACTGCACTTGAAACAATATCCCAGAACTGTTCAGGTAAAAATGTAATAATTAAAACGATGCCTTAAATATGACACATTTACAAAAACGGTTTTACATATATTTATCGCCACAGGTGGTTATGGGTACCGGCCTTCAGCGAGCTTTAGAATGCCCTGATCATTGCAACGGCAAAGCCGCCGACTCCCGTCTCTTGACTCCAACAGCACTGACGTCTGGTCCAGATGGTTCGTTGTACGTCGGCGATTTCAATCTTGTACGCCGTATTACTCCTGAGGGTGTCGTCAGCACTGTACTACAACTACAGTAAGTAAATGATAATAGAACAATCAAACCGACCATACATGTATATTGAATTATTTTAATTGTATAATCAACTGTAATTTAAAATCTTTTCCAGAACAACTCAAGTCGCATATCAGTACTATATTTGTATATCACCAGCGGACGGGTATCTTTACATATCAGATTCAGAAAGGCATCAAGTTCGTAGAATAATAGCTTTGGAGAAAGTACGAGATCCTGCAACGAATTCAGAGCCCGTTGTTGGTAATGGAGACCGATGTGTGCCTGGTGATGATTCCAATTGTGGAGATGAAGGTCCTGCTATAAAAGCCAAGTTAGCCCATCCTAAAGGTATGTAATATTAACCTTTTTTATGAATACAATAAAATATATTATTAGAGTGAAAAATTAAATTAGTAAGGAATACATAATCTAATCACATTTAAGTGTTTTGTTTTGTGTAAGTTTCGAAACCGACACTGAACAATTATCTGTGTCATCTACAAAGTATTGTTCTGAATCAGGGTGTACTTTATTTCCCATATATGTTTGCAAAATCACCCGCGACACAATATTAGATCTCGTAATGCGGGGATAATCTTTTAAACATGAACTAAATATAATATTTTATTGATTCCAGGTCTGGCAATTGCAGCTGATAGGACGATGTATATAGCTGATGGAACAAACATAAGAGCAGTTGATCCAAATGGCATTATCCACACACTTGTCGGTCATCACGGCCATCACAATCATTGGGCACCTGTTCCATGCCGCGGCGCAATACCTCCATATGAAGCGCAACTGCAGTGGCCTACTGGAGTAGCTTTGTCTCCTCTAGATGGATCTCTATACTTTATAGATGACAGAATTATTTTAAAGTTGACCGTAGATATGAAAATCAAAGTTGTTGCCGGCCAACCTTCACATTGTCGTATAGGCAGTGATGGAAAGCCCATCGTTAAAACAGCAAATAGAACAAACACTGATATCAGAGAAGATTCAAATTTAGGCACAATTTTGGCTATTGCGTTTGCACCAAGCGGTATTCTCTATGTAGCAGAAGCTGATTCTAAAAAAACGAATACAATAAAATCCATTGATCCTTCTGGTAAAATTATGCATTTCGCTGGCAAAATTCTAGAAAATCTGAAAGAATTAAGTTGTGAATGCAACTCGTCAGTCTCGGCAACCGTAGTACCTACAAATGGCCGTGACGAAGGCGCCGGCTGTCCATGCAGACTAAGTGTGGCGGCTGGCGACGAACCGCCTACTAGCACAGAAACACTACTGTCTTCCAATGCTAAATTCCAAACAATATCTGCACTTGCTGTTACCCCAGATGGCGTTCTCAATGTAGTTGATCAAGGTATATCTATGATTTTTAAAACTCTAATTCATATATATTAGTATTTCAACATAATATGAGCTTGTAACTTTACGTTATAACTTATTACAATTGCTATTTTCTTATAGGATCACTGCACATTCTAGCATTGAAACACTACTTGCCATCCCATGACGAAAATGGAGAATTTAGAATACCATATCCGCCAACCTCAGAAATATATGTATTTAACCGCTATGGACAGCACATCACCACCAAGGATTTAACATCAGGAAAAACGAGATATTCATTCCTATATTCTAAGAATACAAGCTTTGGAAAACTATCGACTGTCACAGATGCATCCGGTAACAAAATACAATTGCTTAGAGACTACAGTAATATTGTGAGCTCTATAGAAAATACTCAGGATCACAAACTCGAATTAAAAATATCAGGGATTGGTTACCTTACTAAAATAGCAGAAAAAGGTGCCACAGAAATAGAATTTGATTATGATGCAAGCACTGGCTTACTCAATAGCCGATCAGGGGTAAGTTATACTACAAAGTCAACACAACATACATATTAATTTTATACTAATGCAATAATAATAACAAATTTTCAATTTCCGTTTCAGTCTGGAGATACTGTTATTTATAATTACGATGAACTAGGCAGAGTGACCAAAATAATAATGCCGTCTGGTGAACAAGTACACATAACGTCTGGACTCGCGAAGAATTATGGATTAGCTGTAACTGTGTCTAATCCTGCTAGCACAATACCCGTCGGTGTAGCCAAGAAGTGCGAATATGTTTTGCACGGGCAGTCATTCAAGCAGATCACTATAAACAATGGCAAACAAATTACGGAAGGTCGTATTTACTCTAATAATACCTTACTACTTGATACACCTTGGGGAGGCAAATTCGAAAGTATTGCTGCTGCAAAACATCCATTATTAGAAGCAGCGTTGCCCATTGAAGCTGAAATGCTTCATATGTGGTCACATCAAACAACTACATTTGGAGATGGTCTAGTAAACAATATGTATTCTCTATACACTCTCGTTGGTGACGTAAGAAACCCACAACAGACTCTTAATAGAGAAATATGGGTTAATGATTCTAGAGTACTAATAATTGAATTTGACCAATTCAAGAGTCGCGAGACTTTCTTTAATGCCGACCGAAGCCCATTATTCACCATTTCCTACGACGTGGCTGGATTGCCACTTTCATTCAATCCTCATGGTGCCGGTGTTCCTCTAAATATTTCGTATGACAGATTTAATAGGATAAATGGCTGGAAATGGGGCGACACCGAGGAGAGCTACAGCTATGACCCTCATGGAATGTTATCGGAAATTACAAGTCTTCAAGACGGTACTAAATTCATATACTACAATGATGGCAACCTTGTTTCTAAAATTAGTCTGGCCAGTCAAAGAAGCTTCAAATATAAGTATGACAAGGATGGAGGCTTGACCCATGTTATTCTGCCGTCTGGATCAAATCATTCCTTCAGTGTTCAACCTTCAATTGGATTTTTGAGAGTAACATATACTCCACCAGGTTCAGCAAAAAAATATTTGCAACATTATTCGCATACCGGTGAACTTCTTCAGACTGTATTTCCGGGTGACGGCGCTCGAGTGGTCTACCGTTACTTCACAACTAATAAAGTTTCTGAAGTAGTTCATGGAGATGGTCAAACTCAGATACATTATGCAGAAACCAGTGGCCTTCCGTCAGAAATATTACACGTTGACCGTGATGTAGACTATCGTTGGGAATCTACCTATGTCGGCGGACTGCTCACTGAAGAGAGGCTTGATTACGGTGCCAAAACTGGTCTTAGTAATGCAAAGATTATTTATGAATACGATAACAATTATAGAATAGTATCCGTCCAAGGTCGGATTGGTGGTCAAACTCTTATAACACAGCATACAATGTACAATAGTAAAACAGGTGCGCCAGAAGTATTGGGACAATTCACTGTATCTAAACAGAAATGGAATGAAACATCCGTATACGATGGAATCGCTATGTTCTCACGTGTACTTAACGATCAGTTCTTGGAGAAGGAGGTCACTGTAAACATCCACAGGATGGAAGTATTCAGAATGGAATTTTCCTATGACAAACACGGCAGAATATCCCAAACACGTACACATACAAGAAATGTGGGAGTTAACACTTATACGAATGTAAAGAACTATACCTGGGACTGCGATGGCCAACTTACAGGACTGGAAGCACAAGAGCCTTGGGGATTTAGATATGACGACAACGGCAACATGCTGTCACTTACTTATAGGGGAAACACAATTCCTATGGAATATAATGACATGGACCGTATAGTCAAGTTTGGCGAAGGTCAATACAAATATGATAGTCGTGGTCTTGTATCCCAAAATGCAAGAGAAGAAAGGTTTCAATATAACTCGAAAGGCCTTCTAATAAGAGCAACAAAACGTGGCAGATTTGATGTTCGTTATTATTATGACCACATGGATAGGTAAGTTTACAAATGTAATCTTTGAACTGAATATTACATCATCTGCGCTGTGAGATAATATTGAGTAACTAAAATATGTACTTTTACTTTTTATAATAATACTAATAAACTATTTGGATTGCAGGCTCTCTACTAGAAAGGACAATTTTGGAAATGTGACTCAATTCTTTTATACTAACAAAGAGAAACCCCATGAAGTGAGCCATATTTATTCACCACGTGAAAATAGGTTTATGACCTTAGTTTATGACGACAGAGGACATCTGATCTACACACAGGTATACATTCCGAATTAATTAAACAGAATAAGCAAAAACGCTGTGCCTGTACATAAATAGTTGACATAATGAACATATTTGTTTTAGGTTGCCAGACATAAATATTACATTGCTACTGACCAATGTGGAACACCAGTAATGATATTCAATCAGTATGGCGAAGGAATTAGAGAAATTATGAGATCCCCATATGGTCACATTGTATACGATTCAAACCCATATTTATATTTGCCGGTTGATTTCTGCGGCGGGCTTTTGGATCAAGTGACGTCTCTAGTCCACATGGCGAATGGCAAAGTTTACGATCCCTTGATTGGACAGTGGATGTCACCTTTATGGGAAAATCTTATTGAAAGAATTCACAATCCAACTCAATTACATTTATATCGATTTAATGGAAACGACCCTATCAACGTGCGGCCACAACACAAGAAGCCAACAGGTAATATATATCATATTCATAAATAAGGGTATTATAAATAAACCATTATTTTAGGATGTTCAAATAAACAATAATATTTGGCTTTTGTTACAGATCATCTTTCGTGGCTTAAGTTGCTCGGCTACGACACGAAGAGCCTGGCTCCTCAGCTATACCCCGACGAGTTGCCCGGCGGCTCGGTACTGCCCAGCATCCCGCGCGGCCGGCCAGTGTGGGGCACCGCGCCAGCGGATAGCAGCCCCGGTCTACCCTCTTCTATGTCCCTGCTGCCAACGGTCACCATCGAATCAGGCTTTCTATCTCACATGTCAAACAAGAGAATCGCTGACTTCAGGAGCCTCTCAATACCGGCGATGTCGGCTCTCAAGACCGACGCCTTAAACCTGGCCCCGAAACGCATCGGCTCGGACTCCGAGCCACCGTTCGGCCGCGGCATCCTCGTCTCACGGAACTCCCGCGGCCGCGCCGTAGTCACCACGGTGCCGTCGGCAAACGCGATCTATCGCGACGTGTACACGTCGGTGTTCAACAGATCGCACCTGTTGCCGTTCTCGTTCGTGGTGCACGGCGACCAGCAGGACGTGTTCTACTTCGTAAAGGAGGACACGTGGCGCGCCGCCGACGACAAGCAGCAGCTGAAGCGCATGCAGGGCAAGCTGAACGTGACGTTCCACGAGGTGGCGGAGGGCGGGCGCTCGTACGCGGACGTGAAGATCCACGGCGCCACGAGCATCGTGAACCTGCGCTACGGCACGAGCGCGGAGCGCGAGCGCCAGCGCCTGCTGCACCACGCGCGCGCGGGCGCCGTGCGCAAGGCGTGGCACCGCGAGCGCGAGGCGCTGCGCGCGGGGCTGGGCGGCGCGCTGGACTGGGCCGCGGCCGAGCTGGACGAGCTGCAGAAGGCGGGGCAGGTGGCGGGCTACGAGGGCGAGTACGCGCACGACGTGGCGCGCTACCCCGAGCTGGCGGAGGACCCGTACAACATCCGCTTCGTGAAGAAGCGCGCCGAGCGCGCGGAGCGGCGGCGGCGGAAGCGCGAGGCGTGCGCGCCGCGGCGCTGGTGGCGCGCGGGCGCCGGCCGCTGCTAGTGGCGCGCCATCCATATGCCAAATGTGTGTGCGGAGTGAACGTAGGTGTGTGCGGACGGAGACGAATGATCGTGCGAGTGTTCGTGAAATATATTTTGTAAATAGTCTCTATTAATTGTTAATTGTTGATGTATGTATGTACGGTAGATGCGAATCCCTATCGCTGTGTAAATAATAAAATTTAATTTGCAGGGAGAGAATGGACCTTTTGAGAGGACTGATATTAAAAATAAATGTAATGTATGTATAAATAAGATTTATGTGAATATGAAATTATTTATACTTATTTATCGGTAAAAAAAGCTTCATTGTGTCCAATGTTCTTATAAAATTTAGATGAAGACTATTTGAAAGAATAAAAAGGCATACTTTTTTAACCAAACCAATCTGTAGTTTTTTTGTCCTACATATTAACTGCGCTGTATAATACCGTTATAATAAGTATGTATTACAGAATATTTCTTTACTGTGTAAACAAAAGTTTTACTATATTGCATTGCATAATGAAGTATATAAAATTATATGTATTGAGCAAATTTGTAGTCGGATAATTCGATTAAACCACGTGCCTGATATTGCTAGTACATAATGGCCTGACTGACAACTGTTTTCTAAATAATAATCAATATAATATAACAGATTTTTATGAAATTTGGTATGGATTCAGCATGAAACCTGAAGAAGGAAGCAGGCTACTGAAAAAGCCAAAACGGAATGGTGTGAAACAACTAGCGTTTTATACGTCATAGATTAGCGACAGAACCATTCTCCGGCAATAATAGAGTAGTTGCCAATGTGTAACTTTGTACATTATTTTATACACAAGAGCAAAAAGCAGACAAATGAAATCTTTTTGTGCAAACAGTATCAAAATTGATTGCAAAATATGGTATTAATCACTACATATAAAACAACTAAGTTTCCCTCCGCGTCTGTCTGACTGTCCGGGATAAACTCAAAAACTACTGAATGGATTTTCATGCGGTTTTCACCAATAGACAGAGTGATTCATGAGAAAGGTTTAGGTGTATAATTTGCGACAGTTTTTAATAAATTTAGATTTTAGAAAAAATTTAGTGTACTGGGGATATCTCTCTCCCTGGGAATGAAAACCAAACTTGGAACAACCATTTGGGATCACACAATTTTTGTCCCGTGTGGGATTCGAACTTGATCATATAAACTTTACCCCTATGGCAATACCAAATCCCAGACTTCCTCGTGCGAGCAATATATTTAAAAATGGTTACGCCTAGTCAATGCAAGACTTGGGCTCTGATATTGTACAAAAAACTAATATTGCTCAAGCCACTGAATTTTATTATTTTATTTTAATACGTGGTTTAGAGGGACTCAAATAAATCGTCTTAGCCAAACAAACATCAATGATAGTATTGATTGGTAGACGACCAAATGTTACTTACGTAAAGTAAGGAGGAATGTAATAGATCATAAAAAAGAATTTGAATATTTGATCGCAGACTGCTGGGAACAATAAAATATAATGTTGTGTAAAAGTTATTTATTTATGTTCGAACCGTTAATCTTTGAACAACGTATTCAAGTTAATTTTTACAATATCAATTTTAAACACAAAATCCATGTCAACGCAATCATAAAAATTTTATTGTACACCGTTTATGTTATAAACGTCAGAATGCATTATCACATGTCATCTAAAATAAGATAATATTTACAATGCGGTTTAAATCGACCTAGTTGACACTGAAAACTTCATACAACCTCAAACTGAGTTATTTTGTATTATTTATAAAAATCTCCATTCGAAAATATATACAATAATTATTTTATTATATCTTAAAGTATAGGTACATTCGCATGTTTCAAATAAACTATAATATGTTACAATCGTCTACATATTGAGCTACACGTTCGTAAACAAATGAGATCAACAAAACGCACATGATCCAACTACAACTCGACTTATGCAATATTTGTGTTAATAGCAGAACATGTCCATGCAATCTATCATACACCTAGGCATGCAGTACTCCGATATCTACAACACACAATAGTTCTCTTATCTAGGCATGTCATAGAATGCCCCAATGAACACATTTCGTTAAATTAAATAAATATAAATACAGCGACTCTGCTACGTTCGAGTACATCAAAACTGTACAATAATATAATAAAATATATGAAATGGTATGCCTATTGCTATATTGCGGCAGGTAACATTATATCAATATATAGTACATAACGTATGATTGTGCGTATGCAAATACAGTAACAATAAGCACTAATCGTAACTTAGTTAAAACGTACTGCGAACAACTAATGGGAACTATTTCATAAGGCGACAGAGTTTCGTTGATTCACGGTATTCTTCCTCTTATAGTAGTGGCAAAGGCTTGAGAAGACATCAATGTATTGGCATCAGTTCAGCGTACTGCAAGTACTCGGCGTACATAACAATACTACAACTATTTCGATATTCGAATAAGTCTATTTGAAGTCACGTGGATTTAGAATTACTCGGTTCTATTATAAAGTATTATTTATATACAGGCTGAACATCTTATCGGCCATACAAGTCATGTGAACGTATCACCTGTTGATAACTGCAACATCTATTACAAATTCCAACATTACCTATGTACTGTTTAATCTCCAATATGTGCAAGGTATAAAATTCTATCTATGATATTATTGCATTGTTATAATTAATTCGATAATTTAAATATTATGGGTTCCGTAGATTTCAGTCACATTCAAATATGTAGGTATTGGGTATATTGGGTCATGTATTAAAGATTCGATTATAAAATACTTTCACATGCGTATGTAATTTATAATCGAATATTTCTAAACATGTATTAGCTATTACACCACTGTATTACTATAACTACCTTATTGACTGGTACAACTCAAATTATTCATCTTCCAAAAAAGCTAGCAATGTGGCTACATGATAATTTTCTAAAGTAGGAGAGGTATTTAAAAACTTTAAATTTATATTTAAACTACGTCAAGTGTCGAAGAAGACGAACTACAAACATTATATGAGTTACGTATCATGATCGGAATTTTGGCATTTATTAGTACAGATACACATTACTTAAAAGTACCGTGTTTCTTAGGTAGACCAATTTAGATTACGCTTTATTAAGGTGTAAGAACTTTAATATTACCGTATTGAAGTTTATTCTATTAGAAATCCATGCAGACACACATGAATGCGTACATAAGTACTGCACTTTACCTTGTACAGTCAGCATCAGATAGATTTGAGCTTTCTAAGTAGTCAAAATGATGTGAAGAACATCAATTCAATTTTATGTTTGCAGACACGGCATCATAGATAAGCAACTATATACTGACATGGCATTCAAATTGTTGTAAGCATCCAGAGTAGTCAAAATATATTAACTATCAGTTGTCAATATTGTGTTAGCTGTCAGTGTCCATATTAATATTTTTGAATAGGTCGTTCAATGGTATATAATGTCATGTCTGCGAATATAAAATTGAATTGATGTTCTTCACATCATTTTGACTACTTAGAAAGCTCAAATCTATCTGATGCTGACTGTAATAATAATATAATATAATAATAATATTCTATCACATACAACACCATCTAGCCCAAACTAAGCAGAGCTTGTACTATGGGTACTAGACAATGGATAAACATACATATATACTTTTTTTTTGTAAATACATACATATTATACATAGAAACACCCAGACCAAGACAAACATCCATGTTCATGCACACAAAACGTTTGACTTGTGCGGGAATCGAACCCGCGACCTCAGGCGTAGCAGTTGGTTACACTAACCACTACGGCATCGAGGCCGACTGTACATACTATATCCATACAAATTAGTAGAATTTCTTTAAATTTGATTTATGATACTATGGGTAATACTAACTAACATGATACTAACGATATAATTGAAGTAATGGTTATGCCATTTGCAATCCCTGCAGTGTAAGACACTTCGGCAATGGCTTTGTAGAAATGTTGCTTAAACAACTGTTAACCAAAAACACTACTAATTAATAAAAGTAATTTAGTTTATCAAAGAAAGCAAGATAAGGTGCTGACGAGTCTGCTTGCTCGTACTATGCCAGTACGGTGAACAATTTGACGGCCATCTTTGTAGCTTACAGACATGAAAAGAATGTGGGACGTCAATATTTAAACTGATATTCTTCTCTTGAAGGTAGTAAAACGATATGATATATAATACTTACTGGGTACAAGATCCTTAAAGTTGTAACACAGCAATTTAATATAGGGTGTCAATAATTAGACCTAAATAATGTCAATATTCCGTTTCTTGAATTTATTTGGAGTCGCCGAGGTATGTAATTTCCTTTCATTCACCTCTTTTTCCGTCATAACAAATTGACTCTCCTTTTAATTATGTCATCTTTCACACAATCTATAACTTTTTATCGATTTGAATGTCTTCACTGATTTCGTTGATATTTACATCAACTCTTAAGACTCTGTTTCTACCAAGCTTATACCAAGACAATCCCTTTCTATTTGTGTCTGGCATCAAATCCTAAGCATCATTCACTTCACACGTGCAGTCCAACTGCAAATGACTTTCATTCGATTCTTTCAGGCAGCAGGCCATTTTATTAGCAATTTTTTTAAGGACTGCGAATTTCTGTAATTGCATTTGATGTGTCGCCACTTGATTCCGCATTTGACGGTGAACTACTACTTTAGCAAACCGGTATGAGTGCGCTATCAGCTCTACGGTCGTAGAATCGAAAATACGGCTACAATCGCAGAACATATTTTAGTTTTATTTTTGTTTTTATTTACTTTCAATTTAAAGCCATCCTGAAATTTATTGAATCTAAGCTTCAGGGTGGTATATAGGTCTATTGTTGTTATCTAGGTCCACAAACACAACATGCAAAGTTTTTGTAGTTACTTCTGTACTTCTCGTACAAGTGGCGAAATGCAAATATGTCGTCTGTTATTCTACGACCTGGCTTAATGCTGAACTGGTTTTGGATGACCTCGCTGTCCTCTTTTAATTCTCATGTGGTCGATCGCTTTCTTTCAAATGTTTATTCTATGTGACGTCAGCTTCATTCCATTTCTGTTACACTCTTGTACGTCATCTCTTAATTTTACAGATTCATGCAAACAAGCTATTACACAACTCTTTAGGGATTGCCTCTTCGTACAACAACTCATTAAGGAATAAAGTGATCCATTTTCTTTCAAGTTTGCGTAAAAACTCCCCTACTTCTACTGATATAACCTAGCCTTTACCGGCAAAATTTCAATTATGAGTAATTTATTATTGAGATTTTTAGATATATGTATTTATGATTTAATTTCTATGAAAATCAATAAATACATATTTTATTATAATATATTATTAATATAGATTCATTCTATCTAAATACAGTCGTCAACATGAGTTTGATGAAGTATATATGTTAACATAATAATGTTTATTAAGTGAAGACAAGTCTGCTATACTATAACGATACTTATAACGGACAACAATAAAATAATCTTAAATACAAAAATTATATCCTTTCATCGAATAAATAATTATTATCATTTAGATGTGTGCATATTACATAAATCCACAGAACCCATTAAACCAACGACGTGGCCTGGTACCCACCAACGCCAAACACATGATACAAATTAAGCGCCACTTAAGAGCACACGAACACAGTTTCACGCCTATATGTGAACGAAGAGAAAGGAAGACGTGTAACCTCATTATCACACTTACGTTGAACCAGCCACCACCAATGTGTGACCTAGCCCTCTGTGAATTCCAGACCACACATTGCTATTTAGCATTTGCATACACAAAAGCCAAAAACAGTTTGAGCAAACCAGGTATGCCTCTGATCAACAATAATATCCATGGGCGCTTGTGAAACTGCGTTGAGGCAAAAGTTCCGATAAGCTCATACAAGTGTCGTCCGTCATGGTGAGCACCGACCCCGATACTTTCAAACATAAAATGGCTTAGTTCATACATGTTACTTAAAACACCAAAATCGTCGAAAACATAAAACAACAAAATTACACTAACTAACTATATGTGATGCTTACGAGTCTATCTATAATACATATTTACAACTTATATAACACACAATCATCAATCACTGCAACGTGTTGTACTTCATTAAAGTTCCGAAATCCACAGTACCTTAAAATCATCATTCGGGTATTCACTAATACTGATCTATACGCAATTTTTTCAATTTAATCGATCTAATACTCGACACTTTATTCGGTTGCTATCACCCAAAAACGAATCGTCTACTAAGACAATATAAACAAAACAATACCATTTCTATTAAAAACTATCAATTTATAAATGGCATATTGCTAGTGAACGAGGACACTCTATTCTCCATTACGAACATGCGTATATTATTAGTCAGTGTACACCATTCTCAGATCATAGAAACAGTATTGACGCCATCCCATTGTGTGTAATTAAACGATTCATATTCAGAGTACAGGAAACAGGCATCATACTCAAACTCACTTACTGTATTCAATTTGACTGTATATTGCTGTTTCAATTAGTTTAGTAAACAAATGTCATAACAACATTCATATATAAAGTTGTTACCAACGATACCAACAACAAATAAAATCTTTAATATTATAATAATATCCTGATTTATCAACATACTTAATTTACTATGTAGTAACACTGACAACTGCACCCTTAAAATTCATGTCATGATCCAATTATTTCCAATGTTGCACTAAAAATTATAATTCATATATATTATCAATTAATTTGTGACATTAAAATATAAAAAAAATCATCATTAATAAATTATAATCGATAAATAAATGAAATAAAACTGTGTCTTATACATGATTAGATATTGTAAATCATTTTCAAGTTATGTGATGAAGCCAAATTCATTGTATAGAAGTCATAGGAATTATAATAAAATTACAGTTGTTGTTATTGGGACATGTCGAAGCTAGCAACATTGAAGATACTACTTATATAATATAAATTAACATATTCTCAATATTGAAAATATTTATGCACTAGAAAACAATATTTACGGTAATTACCTGCCGTAATTGGACTACTATAGCTCAAAGTCATAGTATACATATGTTGTGTGAAACTCGAATAAAGCCAATATAGTCGCGTAGGCGCATATCTATGTTAAAGTCTATTTCGAATATCGGTGATAATAATGGCCGCATGGTACGTATGTGGGATCACAGCTTCAAACTGCGCACGGCACTGATCACTAACATCGTTACGTAATAATTTAACTAAAGGTAATATTTACAGTATATTTCACTAGAGGATTGTCTCTAGCTCTGTAGTGACGTCACTAAGAGCTATCTGCGTTGGACTTCCGTCGCACCTGATGACCACCTAGCGCCTGCGCCGCCGCTATGAACTGACTCGTGCCTGCAACTGTAATAACATTTATATAATATTTAATTGTAACTTTATAAAACTTACACCCAGTGCGTGAAAGGCGAAAATTTATTGACAGACGATCAAACGCATGTCAATTGCTGGGATTGGGGCACTCAATAAACAACAACGAAATCACATGACATGACTTTGATATTGACTCGTCATTGATTTGCTTTTCGGAAACCGAGTGTTTAAAACAGTATCACGTCTAATGTTTTCAGTCGAACGTTCGAATTCATCATTTAAAGTGGATATTGCGTGAGCACCAAATTGAAATACTAATCAACAATCAAAGATTACCAAATTCAATCTATTCATAGTTGTAATCTGTTTAGTTATAATCGCCCATTGCTTCTTATTAACCTATGAGTATTCTTCGAAGAGGTTAATGAAAACACTTTGTGAGTCTGTGTGTGACAGTTTGCTAGTGACAGGCATAGCTCCGGAATCACTGGACTGATTGACTTGTAACTTGGTGTGCAGTTACCTTGGGGCATAGTTCGGTCGAGTTTGAATATGGGCCCTGGGGGTCAAAAGATCCCCGAGATATAGGGGTCACATATTTTGAATGGGAAAATTTGACTTGTAACTTGGTTTGCAGACACCTTGAGGTCATACGTCGGTCAAATTTGAATATGGGCCCTGTGGGTCAAAAGATCTCAGAGATATAGGGGACACAAGGTTAGGGGATATCCATCAAAAGAGTGATTTGGAAGTCCAAGGGAGTCTTTTTGTCAGCAGTGGGACATTACAAAAAGCTGATGGAAAAAGGTCACATGAAGACGAAGAGGTTGAATCCTGGGATTTTACACCCATCTCGTTACCTTTTAAATACTTTATTGCGAGTAAGACCCGTTGCCTGGCATTTAATTAAATACTGACGCAGGAGTACAAGGCAAGGCCTCACCAGTGGCGGGCGCGGCGGGCGCGGCGGGCGCGGCGGGCGCGGCGGCGGGCGCGGGCGCGCGCGGCGGGCGCGGCGCGGCGCGCGGCGCGGCGCGCCCGCTGCGCACCAGCTGCACGCTGGCGCCGCGCACGCCGCCCTTCACGCCGCTCGACATCAGCTGCGCTGCTGGACAAACCTCAGCTTGTAACTTAGCGTAAAAACACGCATACGTTAATGCGTATACGTCATTAAATATACATATCTCCCACTCTAGAAATAAAGCCTGTATTGCTGGGGCTTTACAAATATTTAAACAACGGACACAAAGAACACCCAGACTCGGATCAACCATATGCGGCTCAAACAAAATTTTGTCCCGTGTGGCATTCGAAACCACAACACTCGACGCAGTGCCGGTGGCGAAGCGACCACTTACACCACTACGCCATCCGTGCAAAAATTTAATACTAGAGCTAGTATTCAATTACAAGTGCCGAAACGAGGCACTTATTCGATGATTATCGCATCCATATGTTCAGCTTACAATCGGCTAGTGCTGAAGTAAGCTTTACAACAAAATAATTATTCATCGGTAGAAAGCCGTCTTAACGACTGCAAATATTTGAGTAAAAACATACTTTATAAAATTTTGGAATATGATTACAATTAGATCCTTGAATTGTAAATGAACGAATAAATTATTTTATTTTAATTTAAATTATTTTTTCTAATAGTTTGTCTTACAATCGACGCATGTCAATTGCAAGATAATACAATACAAAATATAGTTATTTTGTCAAATCGCAAAGTCAAAATTGACAGACACCACCGCCAAATGAAAAATATTAACCGAGAGTTGGTAAGTGCTTACTACCAAACGGGCTTGTTGCAACCACATACCGCCACATAACGCAACAGTCGCCACCCGATAGAAACGGCACATATGCTGCTAATCATCGGATAAGTTTCTTCCAATTATAATCGGTAGGCGGTTACAGCGTGAGCCGCAATGACAGAAAATGTTTGCATTTCCTATTTTATTGCTAATATATTTTTAAGACGATTTGCTAACGTAAATAATAATTAATAATTTATACATCATTTCGAAATTATATTTTAATTTTAAATTCATGTGAATATACAACTAAAACAGAGCAAATAATTATTCAAAAATGTCTGGGTATATACGGTCCGGTATTATTCTAAGTTGCCCAAATAATACTTACCTATAGGTAAGGATAGCACCGAAGGTTGATTAGTAAGGACTACGGATGTAGTCGGTGGTACAGAAACGAGCAATCCACTTGGTGCTCCCGACACATTCAGAGACAGCGATATCGGCGCCGACAAGCCTGGAATCTGGACCTGCACGTTCTGTAACCCCTGGATGCCTTGCAGACCTTGAAGCGACGCTAAACTTAGACCCTGCGGAATCAGATAACATAACAGTTTTATAAAAGTCTTAAGTACAACATTTTATACAAAATTTATTTGTGGGCATTTTCAATTGGTAAATATATTCAATCGAAATATGCTTTTACAAGATTCTAATGAATACCACAGACAACGATGAGTCGCTCCAGCAGAGCGCTTTCGCTACTCGACACGTTAGTCGCTTCGTTGTCACGGTTATAGTTGCTCGTTACCTGCAGGTGACACACGGGCTGTGGCTGCGAGGCGGGCGCGGCTGCGTCCGGCGCGATGAGTCGCTCCAGCAGAGCGCTCTCGCTACTCGACACGTTAGTCGCTTCGTTGTCACGGTTATAGTTGCTCGTTACCTGCAGGTGACACACGGGCTGTGGCTGCGAGGCGGGCGCGGCTGCGTCCGGCGCGATGAGTCGCTCCAGCAGAGCGCTCTCGCTACTCGACACGTTAGTCGCTTCGTTGTCACGGTTATAGTTGCTCGTTACCTGCAGGTGACACACGGGCTGTGGCTGCGAGGCGGGCGCGGCTGCGTCCGGCGCGATGAGTCGCTCCAGCAGAGCGCTCTCGCTACTCGACACGTTAGTCGCTTCGTTGTCACGGTTATAGTTGCTCGTTACCTGCAGGTGACACACGGGCTGTGGCTGCGAGGCGGGCGCGGCTGCGTCCGGCGCGATGAGTCGCTCCAGCAGAGCGCTCTCGCTACTCGACACGTTAGTCGCTTCGTTGTCACGGTTATAGTTGCTCGTTACCTGCAGGTGACACACGGGCTGTGGCTGCGAGGCGGGCGCGGCTGCGTCCGGCGCGATGAGTCGCTCCAGCAGAGCGCTCTCGCTACTCGACACGTTAGTCGCTTCGTTGTCACGGTTATAGTTGCTCGTTACCTGCAGGTGACACACGGGCTGTGGCTGCGAGGCGGGCGCGGCTGCGTCCGGCGCGATGAGTCGCTCCAGCAGAGCGCTCTCGCTACTCGACACGTTAGTCGCTTCGTTGTCACGGTTATAGTTGCTCGTTACCTGCAGGTGACACACGGGCTGTGGCTGCGAGGCGGGCGCGGCTGCGTCCGGCGCGATGAGTCGCTCCAGCAGAGCGCTCTCGCTACTCGACACGTTAGTCGCTTCGTTGTCACGGTTATAGTTGCTCGTTACCTGCAGGTGACACACGGGCTGTGGCTGCGAGGCGAGCGCGGCTGCGTCCGGCGCGATGAGTCGCTCCAGCAGAGCGCTCTCGCTACTCGACACGTTAGTCGCTTCGTTGTCACGGTTATAGTTGCTCGTTACCTGCAGGTGACACACGGGCTGTGGCTGCGAGGCGGGCGCGGCTGCGTCCGGCGCGATGAGTCGCTCCAGCAGAGCGCTCTCGCTACTCGACACGTTAGTCGCTTCGTTGTCACGGTTATAGTTGCTCGTTACCTGCAGGTGACACACGGGCTGTGGCTGCGAGGCGGGCGCGGCTGCGTCCGGCGCGATGAGTCGCTCCAGCAGAGCGCTCTCGCCACTCGACACGTTAGTCGCTTCGTTGTCACGGATATAGTTGCTCGTTACCTGCAGGTGACACACGGGCTGTGGCTGCGAGGCGGGCGCGGCTGCGTCCGGCGCGATGAGTCGCTCCAGCAGAGCGCTCTCGCCACTCGACACGTTAGTCGCTTCGTTGTCACGGTTATAGTTGCTCGTTACCTGCAGGTGACACACGGGCTGTGGCTGCGAGGCGGGCGCGGCTGCGTCCGGCGCGATGAGTCGCTCCAGCAGAGCGCTCTCGCTACTCGACACGTTAGTCGCTTCGTTGTCACGGTTATAGTTGCTCGTTACCTGCAGGTGACACACGGGCTGTGGCTGCGAGGCGGGCGCGGCTGCGTCCGGCGCGATGAGTCGCTCCAGCAGAGCGCTCTCGCTACTCGACACGTTAGTCGCTTCGTTGTCACGGTTATAGTTGCTCGTTACCTGCAGGTGACACACGGGCTGTGGCTGCGAGGCGGGCGCGGCTGCGTCCGGCGCGATGAGTCGCTCCAGCAGAGCGCTCTCGCTACTCGACACGTTAGTCGCTTCGTTGTCACGGTTATAGTTGCTCGTTACCTGCAGATGACACACGGGCTGTGGCTGCGAGGCGGGCGCGGCTGCGTCCGGCGCGATGAGTCGCTCCAGCAGAGCGCTCTCGCTACTCGACACGTTAGTCGCTTCGTTGTCACGGTTATAGTTGCTCGTTACCTGCAGGTGACACACGGGCTGTGGCTGCGAGGCGGGCGCGGCTGCGTCCGGCGCGATGAGTCGCTCCAGCAGAGCGCTCTCGCTACTCGACACGTTAGTCGCTTCGTTGTCACCGTTATAGTTGCTCGTTACCTGCAGGTGACACACGGGCTGTGGCTGCGAGGCGGGCGCGGCTGCGTCCGGCGCGATGAGTCGCTCCAGCAGAGCGCTCTCGCCACTCGACACGTTAGTCGCTTCGTTGTCACGGATATAGTTGCTCGTTACCTGCAGGTGACACACGGGCTGTGGCTGCGAGGCGGGCGCGGCTGCGTCCGGCGCGATGAGTCGCTCCAGCAGAGCGCTCTCGCTACTCGACACGTTAGTCGCTTCGTTGTCACGGTTATAGTTGCTCGTTACCTGCAGGTGACACACGGGCTGTGGCTGCGAGGCGGGCGCGGCTGCGTCCGGCGCGATGAGTCGCTCCAGCAGAGCGCTCTCGCTACTCGACACGTTAGTCGCTTCGTTGTCACGGTTATAGTTGCTCGTTACCTGCAGGTGACACACGGGCTGTGGCTGCGAGGCGGGCGCGGCTGCGTCCGGCGCGATGAGTCGCTCCAGCAGAGCGCTCTCGCTACTCGACACGTTAGTCGCTTCGTTGTCACGGTTATAGTTGCTCGTTACCTGCAGGTGACACACGGGCTGTGGCTGCGAGGCGGGCGCGGCTGCGTCCGGCGCGATGAGTCGCTCCAGCAGAGCGCTCTCGCTACTCGACACGTTAGTCGCTTCGTTGTCACGGTTATAGTTGCTCGTTACCTGCAGGTGACACACGGGCTGTGGCTGCGAGGCGGGCGCGGCTGCGTCCGGCGCGATGAGTCGCTCCAGCAGAGCGCTCTCGCTACTCGACACGTTAGTCGCTTCGTTGTCACGGTTATAGTTGCTCGTTACCTGCAGGTGACACACGGGCTGTGGCTGCGAGGCGGGCGCGGCTGCGTCCGGCGCGATGAGTCGCTCCAGCAGAGCGCTCTCGCTACTCGACACGTTAGTCGCTTCGTTGTCACGGTTATAGTTGCTCGTTACCTGCAGATGACACACGGGCTGTGGCTGCGAGGCGGGCGCGGCTGCGTCCGGCGCGATGAGTCGCTCCAGCAGAGCGCTCTCGCTACTCGACACGTTAGTCGCTTCGTTGTCACGGTTATAGTTGCTCGTTACCTGCAGGTGACACACGGGCTGTGGCTGCGAGGCGGGCGCGGCTGCGTCCGGCGCGATGAGTCGCTCCAGCAGAGCGCTCTCGCTACTCGACACGTTAGTCGCTTCGTTGTCACCGTTATAGTTGCTCGTTACCTGCAGGTGACACACGGGCTGTGGCTGCGAGGCGGGCGCGGCTGCGTCCGGCGCGATGAGTCGCTCCAGCAGAGCGCTCTCGCCACTCGACACGTTAGTCGCTTCGTTGTCACGGATATAGTTGCTCGTTACCTGCAGGTGACACACGGGCTGTGGCTGCGAGGCGGGCGCGGCTGCGTCCGGCGCGATGAGTCGCTCCAGCAGAGCGCTCTCGCTACTCGACACGTTAGTCGCTTCGTTGTCACGGTTATAGTTGCTCGTTACCTGCAGGTGACACACGGGCTGTGGCTGCGAGGCGGGCGCGGCTGCGTCCGGCGCGATGAGTCGCTCCAGCAGAGCGCTCTCGCCACTCGACACGTTAGTCGCTTCGTTGTCACGGTTATAGTTGCTCGTTACCTGCAGGTGACACACGGGCTGTGGCTGCGAGGCGGGCGCGGCTGCGTCCGGCGCGATGAGTCGCTCCAGCAGAGCGCTCTCGCTACTCGACACGTTAGTCGCTTCGTTGTCACGGTTATAGTTGCTCGTTACCTGCAGGTGACACACGGGCTGTGGCTGCGAGGCGGGCGCGGCTGCGTCCGGCGCGATGAGTCGCTCCAGCAGAGCGCTCTCGCTACTCGACACGTTAGTCGCTTCGTTGTCACGGTTGTAGTTGCTCGTTACCTGCAGGTGACACACGGGCTGTGGCTGCGAGGCGGGCGCGGCTGCGTCCGGCGCGATGAGTCGCTCCAGCAGAGCGCTCTCGCTACTCGACACGTTAGTCGCTTCGTTGTCACGGTTATAGTTGCTCGTTACCTGCAGGTGACACACGGGCTGTGGCTGCGAGGCGGGCGCGGCTGCGTCCGGCGCGATGAGTCGCTCCAGCAGAGCGCTCTCGCTACTCGACACGTTAGTCGCTTCGTTGTCACGGTTATAGTTGCTCGTTACCTGCAGGTGACACACGGGCTGTGGCTGCGAGGCGGGCGCGGCTGCGTCCGGCGCGATGAGTCGCTCCAGCAGAGCGCTCTCGCTACTCGACACGTTAGTCGCTTCGTTGTCACCGTTATAGTTGCTCGTTACCTGCAGGTGACACACGGGCTGTGGCTGCGAGGCGGGCGCGGCTGCGTCCGGCGCGATGAGTCGCTCCAGCAGAGCGCTCTCGCCACTCGACACGTTAGTCGCTTCGTTGTCACGGATATAGTTGCTCGTTACCTGCAGGTGACACACGGGCTGTGGCTGCGAGGCGGGCGCGGCTGCGTCCGGCGCGATGAGTCGCTCCAGCAGAGCGCTCTCGCTACTCGACACGTTAGTCGCTTCGTTGTCACGGTTATAGTTGCTCGTTACCTGCAGGTGACACACGGGCTGTGGCTGCGAGGCGGGCGCGGCTGCGTCCGGCGCGATGAGTCGCTCCAGCAGAGCGCTCTCGCTACTCGACACGTTAGTCGCTTCGTTGTCACGGTTATAGTTGCTCGTTACCTGCAGGTGACACACGGGCTGTGGCTGCGAGGCGGGCGCGGCTGCGTCCGGCGCGATGAGTCGCTCCAGCAGAGCGCTCTCGCTACTCGACACGTTAGTCGCTTCGTTGTCACGGTTATAGTTGCTCGTTACCTGCAGGTGACACACGGGCTGTGGCTGCGAGGCGGGCGCGGCTGCGTCCGGCGCGATGAGTCGCTCCAGCAGAGCGCTCTCGCTACTCGACACGTTAGTCGCTTCGTTGTCACGGTTATAGTTGCTCGTTACCTGCAGGTGACACACGGGCTGTGGCTGCGAGGCGGGCGCGGCTGCGTCCGGCGCGATGAGTCGCTCCAGCAGAGCGCTCTCGCTACTCGACACGTTAGTCGCTTCGTTGTCACGGTTATAGTTGCTCGTTACCTGCAGGTGACACACGGGCTGTGGCTGCGAGGCGGGCGCGGCTGCGTCCGGCGCGATGAGTCGCTCCAGCAGAGCGCTCTCGCTACTCGACACGTTAGTCGCTTCGTTGTCACGGTTATAGTTGCTCGTTACCTGCAGGTGACACACGGGCTGTGGCTGCGAGGCGGGCGCGGCTGCGTCCGGCGCGATGAGTCGCTCCAGCAGAGCGCTCTCGCTACTCGACACGTTAGTCGCTTCGTTGTCACGGTTATAGTTGCTCGTTACCTGCAGGTGACACACGGGCTGTGGCTGCGAGGCGGGCGCGGCTGCGTCCGGCGCGATGAGTCGCTCCAGCAGAGCGCTCTCGCTACTCGACACGTTAGTCGCTTCGTTGTCACGGTTATAGTTGCTCGTTACCTGCAGGTGACACACGGGCTGTGGCTGCGAGGCGGGCGCGGCTGCGTCCGGCGCGATGAGTCGCTCCAGCAGAGCGCTCTCGCTACTCGACACGTTAGTCGCTTCGTTGTCACGGTTATAGTTGCTCGTTACCTGCAGGTGACACACGGGCTGTGGCTGCGAGGCGGGCGCGGCTGCGTCCGGCGCGATGAGTCGCTCCAGCAGAGCGCTCTCGCTACTCGACACGTTAGTCGCTTCGTTGTCACGGTTATAGTTGCTCGTTACCTGCAGGTGACACACGGGCTGTGGCTGCGAGGCGGGCGCGGCTGCGTCCGGCGCGATGAGTCGCTCCAGCAGAGCGCTCTCGCTACTCGACACGTTAGTCGCTTCGTTGTCACGGTTATAGTTGCTCGTTACCTGCAGGTGACACACGGGCTGTGGCTGCGAGGCGGGCGCGGCTGCGTCCGGCGCGATGAGTCGCTCCAGCAGAGCGCTCTCGCTACTCGACACGTTAGTCGCTTCGTTGTCACGGTTATAGTTGCTCGTTACCTGCAGATGACACACGGGCTGTGGCTGCGAGGCGGGCGCGGCTGCGTCCGGCGCGATGAGTCGCTCCAGCAGAGCGCTCTCGCTACTCGACACGTTAGTCGCTTCGTTGTCACGGTTATAGTTGCTCGTTACCTGCAGGTGACACACGGGCTGTGGCTGCGAGGCGGGCGCGGCTGCGTCCGGCGCGATGAGTCGCTCCAGCAGAGCGCTCTCGCTACTCGACACGTTAGTCGCTTCGTTGTCACCGTTATAGTTGCTCGTTACCTGCAGGTGACACACGGGCTGTGGCTGCGAGGCGGGCGCGGCTGCGTCCGGCGCGATGAGTCGCTCCAGCAGAGCGCTCTCGCCACTCGACACGTTAGTCGCTTCGTTGTCACGGATATAGTTGCTCGTTACCTGCAGGTGACACACGGGCTGTGGCTGCGAGGCGGGCGCGGCTGCGTCCGGCGCGATGAGTCGCTCCAGCAGAGCGCTCTCGCTACTCGACACGTTAGTCGCTTCGTTGTCACGGTTATAGTTGCTCGTTACCTGCAGGTGACACACGGGCTGTGGCTGCGAGGCGGGCGCGGCTGCGTCCGGCGCGATGAGTCGCTCCAGCAGAGCGCTCTCGCTACTCGACACGTTAGTCGCTTCGTTGTCACGGTTATAGTTGCTCGTTACCTGCAGGTGACACACGGGCTGTGGCTGCGAGGCGGGCGCGGCTGCGTCCGGCGCGATGAGTCGCTCCAGCAGAGCGCTCTCGCTACTCGACACGTTAGTCGCTTCGTTGTCACGGTTATAGTTGCTCGTTACCTGCAGGTGACACACGGGCTGTGGCTGCGAGGCGGGCGCGGCTGCGTCCGGCGCGATGAGTCGCTCCAGCAGAGCGCTCTCGCTACTCGACACGTTAGTCGCTTCGTTGTCACGGTTATAGTTGCTCGTTACCTGCAGGTGACACACGGGCTGTGGCTGCGAGGCGGGCGCGGCTGCGTCCGGCGCGATGAGTCGCTCCAGCAGAGCGCTCTCGCTACTCGACACGTTAGTCGCTTCGTTGTCACGGTTATAGTTGCTCGTTACCTGCAGGTGACACACGGGCTGTGGCTGCGAGGCGGGCGCGGCTGCGTCCGGCGCGATGAGTCGCTCCAGCAGAGCGCTCTCGCTACTCGACACGTTAGTCGCTTCGTTGTCACGGTTATAGTTGCTCGTTACCTGCAGGTGACACACGGGCTGTGGCTGCGAGGCGGGCGCGGCTGCGTCCGGCGCGATGAGTCGCTCCAGCAGAGCGCTCTCGCTACTCGACACGTTAGTCGCTTCGTTGTCACGGTTATAGTTGCTCGTTACCTGCAGGTGACACACGGGCTGTGGCTGCGAGGCGGGCGCGGCTGCGTCCGGCGCGATGAGTCGCTCCAGCAGAGCGCTCTCGCTACTCGACACGTTAGTCGCTTCGTTGTCACGGTTATAGTTGCTCGTTACCTGCAGGTGACACACGGGCTGTGGCTGCGAGGCGGGCGCGGCTGCGTCCGGCGCGATGAGTCGCTCCAGCAGAGCGCTCTCGCTACTCGACACGTTAGTCGCTTCGTTGTCACGGTTATAGTTGCTCGTTACCTGCAGGTGACACACGGGCTGTGGCTGCGAGGCGGGCGCGGCTGCGTCCGGCGCGATGAGTCGCTCCAGCAGAGCGCTCTCGCCACTCGACACGTTAGTCGCTTCGTTGTCACGGTTATAGTTGCTCGTTACCTGCAGGTGACACACGGGCTGTGGCTGCGAGGCGGGCGCGGCTGCGTCCGGCGCGATGAGTCGCTCCAGCAGAGCGCTCTCGCTACTCGACACGTTAGTCGCTTCGTTGTCACGGTTATAGTTGCTCGTTACCTGCAGGTGACACACGGGCTGTGGCTGCGAGGCGGGCGCGGCTGCGTCCGGCGCGATGAGTCGCTCCAGCAGAGCGCTCTCGCTACTCGACACGTTAGTCGCTTCGTTGTCACGGTTATAGTTGCTCGTTACCTGCAGGTGACACACGGGCTGTGGCTGCGAGGCGGGCGCGGCTGCGTCCGGCGCGATGAGTCGCTCCAGCAGAGCGCTCTCGCTACTCGACACGTTAGTCGCTTCGTTGTCACGGTTATAGTTGCTCGTTACCTGCAGGTGACACACGGGCTGTGGCTGCGAGGCGGGCGCGGCTGCGTCCGGCGCGATGAGTCGCTCCAGCAGAGCGCTCTCGCTACTCGACACGTTAGTCGCTTCGTTGTCACGGTTATAGTTGCTCGTTACCTGCAGGTGACACACGGGCTGTGGCTGCGAGGCGGGCGCGGCTGCGTCCGGCGCGATGAGTCGCTCCAGCAGAGCGCTCTCGCTACTCGACACGTTAGTCGCTTCGTTGTCACGGTTATAGTTGCTCGTTACCTGCAGGTGACACACGGGCTGTGGCTGCGAGGCGGGCGCGGCTGCGTCCGGCGCGATGAGTCGCTCCAGCAGAGCGCTCTCGCTACTCGACACGTTAGTCGCTTCGTTGTCACGGTTATAGTTGCTCATTACTTGGACACCCACTCCCTGTTACAATGATAAGAAGTGAAACACGGGTAAGTTTTAAAACATTAACCTCTTACGGGTGTCCTACGTGAGCAACGAATGCGTCATGACGCGACAGATAACCCTTCCGGGTTCCGGGTCCGTTCCAATACCGGGCGTTTCACTACACACTACTATATAGGCCGCATGTAAGATATAACGTGTCGCTTCTCACACGCAGAGTAGAATCAAATTGACAACCACTCTAATTCGATATTCTTTAAAAGTATAAAACTTACAACTATGAAAGTTATACCTACAGAAAGTGCGTTTTATGTTGATTAAAATGAGTATAAATTTATTCTAAAGCACCGTCAACTCATATTGTAACTAAGCAACAAACACAATGCTAAACGATATGCTCTGTTTTGACTAGAGTTCACGATTAGCGTTCTTTTTTCTACATTGCGGGTAGTCGGATATTTCTTAACATTTGTTTAGTTTTTGCCAATCGTTTACTCAGACGCGTGTATTTTTGCTACTTTTTAGGGTTCCGTACCCAAAGGGTAAAACGGGACCCTATTACTAAGACTCCGCTGTCTGTACGTCTGTCTGAAGGTCTGTTAAATACATACATACATACTGCAGTATTTTATGTAAATTTTTTATTGTGTATTTGCTAAGAAATTTTTTTTTAAATGGGCCCTCGATGTGGGTTCGTGTGCTCTCAAATGGGGCAATAGTGAGCCCACGACGTGGGTCCAAGGCGATGAATGTGTTAAAGAACTTAGACCCTACTCTCGTCCACATCTACGCACTCGTTCAGGCATTCAAAGCGATTTCGGAGTTAAAAGCATGGACTTAATCAATCTAGACCGTTCTAGCATATTCAATGTGCCCCTAACCATTCGGTGATCGCTTCCAGCTTTCACCGAATTGAATACGGAGACATCATGGAATATTTGCCTCTTTGTCGACATGATGAAGTCGATCTTGTTCCTGGTCGCATCTTCGGGACAAATACAGGCCCACTTGCGGCATTCTTGCTTTTTAAATAAGGAGTTCATCATGTAGAGTCCTTTCTTCTCCGTGAAGCTAGCCAGCAGTTGGTCCCGCGAGTTACAATGTCCATATCCATATTGCCCGATTGTCTGCTCATCGCCGCCAAGTTTGCCCAGTTTCGCGTTGAAATCTCCCATGACAACGGTGTAATGGTTCTTGGTGCTTATGTACAGTGGTGGACATATAATTAGAAACAGTATATAAAACTTAGGTAAACACAGAATGAACTATCGTTATGAGTAAAAAATATATAGATTAAATCACTATTAACTATACTAGAATATAGCCAAAGAGTTAAGTAACTCATAAATTATAAAAAATAAATAAATCTGTTCTATCTTTAATTATTAAAAGAGTTTAAATATAAATGATAGTTGAATTTCTATTACTGGCCGCTTAGACAACTAATAAGAAACAGGATCCATGGCTCGTTTCATTTTTTTATTTAAAAAGTAAACACTTTCGTCGCTTTTTTTGTAGTTTCGACAGCAATTAAACGTCAATTTAGAATTACGTAAATTGAAGTGAAACATGAAGTTTTGTTAAAAATGGGTAAAAATAAGAATTGTGACGAGTCAACAAGGCAATTGTTAAATTACATTTAGATCGAAAATGGACTTATAGAAGAATTGCTAATCATCTAGAATGTTCTGTGAAGAAAGTTTTCAATGCTATTGCTCATTATAAAAGAAACGGAACTACTAAAAGTGTTGATAGAAAGGCTTGTCCAAGGAAAACGTCTCCCCGGGAAGATTTGCAAATAATACGTGTAGCTAAACAAAACCCGTTTAAAGGCTCCAACGAGATTAGAAATAAAGTTTTTTCACCTGATGACCCAAGGAACATTTCCTAGAAACTGGTACGCCGCAGATTAGTGGAAGCTAAATTGTTCGGGAGGGTTTCTCGAAAGGTACCGCTTCTTACCAAGCAACACCTAGAGAAGCGATTATTATTTGCAAAGAAATATCTTAACTGGACCGTACGAGAATGGGAAAAAGTGTTATTCTCGGATGAAACAAAAATAAATATGGTGAATTCAGACGGCAAACGCTACGTTAGACGTCCAATAAACCATGCTTTTGATTATAAATACACGAGGAGCATAGTCAATCACGGCGGTGGTAACATTAAAGTATGGGGATGTTTTTCTGGTTGCGGAGTTGGATCCGTCCGTAAGATTGAAGAAGGTATAATGGATTAATTTCAATACAAAACCATCTTAGAAGAGACAATGATTTCCTACATAGACGACCATTTGCCTGTGACCTGGATCTCTCAGCACGATAACGACCCAAAACACACGGCCAACAGTGTTAAATCTTTTCTTAGTGAGTAACGTGTTACCATGTTAGACTGGCCTGCAAATAGTCCCGATTTAAATCCTAAAGAAAATTTGCGGTACGTCGTTAAAAAAAATCTCTGTTAAACGTAATTCCAGTCAAAATGAACTTTACGAAGCCTTTGTTGAAGCATGGAACGCGATCCCACTAGATAAATGTATGGAATTACTTGAATCAATGCGACGTCATTAATTTAATAACAAAGGCTATGCAACTAAATATTTATTTTAAGAAATTTAGTGAACCAAACATAATTTTACATAAATAATTTGAAATTGATGACGTTAACACGTTAATAACTTTGATTTTTACCACATTTCTTTATTTTTTCTAATTACTTGTCCATGACGGATGGTACTGCAAATGTCGTTTAGTTGTTTGTACGTAACTAAATATCTTAATGGTAGTTGTAAACTCGGATATTTTTTTTTTTAATGAATTATAAGTTGTTGAACGTATTCTATGCATTTTGTTGTTTTATTGCCAAAAACAAAAGTTTTACGACAATTTGCCTTGTATAATGTGAAACACGTCGCAAGTGTTTCTAATTATATATCCACCACTGTATATGCCTGAGGTATGTCCTTGTACATAGCTTCCACCTCTTCATCGGGGTGCGCCGAGGTCGGGGCGTATACCTGTATGATCTTCAACGAATACCGTTCAGATATTTTGAGTATAAGTTACGCTATCCTGCTCGACACACTCACGATATTTACCACACTGTTTACGGGAGATTTGTGAACGATGAACCCGACAACACCTTGGGACTGTTGTTCGCCCTCCCGGTAGAAGAGCAAGTTACCGGATTTGAGGATTATTGAATCCTTCCCTTGTCTTCGGACTTCAAATCTATATATTAATACGTGAATCAAAAACTTGTACCCCTTTTTACGAAAATTGCGCGGGCGGAGGAGTATGAAATTTGGCACAGTTAAAGTTTATATAGAGAAGGAGGGGCGAATCCTAATATTTATATAAAATATGCATTAGAAATACATTAAATTAATGAAAAAACACTACACGCACACAACCATGCATTTGACACACACAGTCGAAGCGCGTAACTATGATTACGTACATCAATATACAGGATGGCCGGCAGATTGACATCCAAATAAAAAAAAATAGGTTCCTCGTATCGTGGACTATCCGAATCACCCCCATATATGTTCCACGATTTCTCATAGCTTACGAGTTATGACTTTTTTTCTGAATTTTTGAGATTTCCTGACATGACGAAATTAAAAAATTTCTTAAAAAAGCAAAAGACTTGTGATTTCTTTTTGGTACTTAATTTTTATGAATCGTTCGTTTATGCTTAAAATAATCAGCTTCATAACTGTGATGAAAGTTATGAAAATGTTGAACTAAAGTAAAAAAAATTGGGTTCGGTGAATTACGAGTTCAATTTTCAACTGTAAATTAAAAACCTAAATAGGTGATTTAATGGTTGCAGCGCGAGGTGGAAAACACCTAAAATAAGACATCTTATTAAAAAAAATTTTTGCTTAATTCGTTTGTTTACTAACCAAAAATGATTGCATAAAATCTAAGACTAAAATTTTTTTCTAAAATACAAATTAACCACCAAATGGTTTATGTATTTAAGTTTAATGAATTTTACGCGATCCTTTCTCGTGAGTCATGGGCATCTCTTTTACCTGCAATAATAATTGCTGCTGGAGGTGGCAACTTTGAAAACCTTGTAAATTAAAATTAAAACATTTTTCACATTATCTTGTGTTTTAATTAACAAGACCACTTTTTATTTAAAACTTTCTTACTTAACATCTGAAGCTATTTGTTGCCCCTCTCGCCACCAAGAGTGAGGGAGATAGCTATAATTCGGTTTCTTATCTCTCTCGGCCCATTGTTATTGCAGGTAATATAATAATAATATTGAGTGGTAGGGCCACGCTGGTTACAGCATGAATGGGTCAGCTCGGCCGGGAAATTACCACCCTCTCACAGAAGATCGACGTAAAATAACAGTATCTGTTATGTTTCGTTCGGTGAGTGAGAGCGCCGGAGGCCCAGTCACCCTTCCCTTTCCAAACCCCATCCTGCTCCATTTCCCTTTTCCTTCCGGTAGGCAGTGACTTGGTTGTGTTTTTTTGACATTGCTTCTGTAATGCTAGGCAAACACAGCCATGTGTATGAGCCACGGTCGCTTACTATCAGGTGGACCGCTGTCTCGTCTGTCACCGACTTAAATAAATAAACCATTTGGTGGTTAATTTGTTTCTTAGTTTAATTTTTTAATCTTAGATTTTATGCAATCATTTTTGATTAGTAAACAAACTAATTAAAAGTATTTTCCATCTCGCTGTCTTTGAAGGCCGATTATAGCCAAAGTAGCCCCTTTTAGTACCACTTTTTTTTTAATGATTATGTAAACTGAGAGTCTGACGCATTTTTTAGGCCTATTTAGGAACCATTAAGTCACCTATTTAGATTTTAATTTACAGTAGAAAATTGAGGTCATTTTTGTTTTACTTTAGATCAACATTTTCATAACTTCCATCACAGTCATGAATCTGATTATTTTATGCATAAAAGAAAGACTCATGACAATTTTGTAACAAAAAAAATCTCGAAAAAGTCTCTTATTTTTTTTTAAAGAAATTTTTTAAGTTGGTCATGTCGATAAATCACAAAATCTCAAAAAAAAAAACATAATTCGAAAACTATGAGAAATCGCGGAACATACATGGGGTGATTCGGATAGTCCACGATACGAGGAACCAAATTTTTATGTTTGGACGTCAATCTGCCGGCCACCCTGTATAATGACATATATCAGCAATATCTTACAGGCAAACTTTGGTCGAATTTCGAGCACTCGGCGACCGCTAGTAAGCCGTTACCATAGCCGCTACGTAAGCCAGGACCAACGGGACGGACCAATAGAATTCGAAAAAACTCTTATACAACAGCTTTGTTCGACCGTCCGTCCGTCCGCCTGTCTGTTATACAACTTTCAACTCAAGAACCGTAAGACCTAGCGACTCGCGGTCAACGCCATTCGACTCAGCATAGTCGATATACAACCGAAATGACTATGACCTTTGACCTCTGACCTAAAGGTCACGTGATACCATTTTTTCGAACTCTAAGATTTACGTCAATTCATGGCCGTTTCTCACTTGTTTAAGGGTGTGGCTCATTTAGAGGATTTTGCCATCATCGCCACGCTTGGCAGGCGGATTGGCGATCGCAATGGTGGTAGTCTTCGACACTAGGCGCTGCTGCCCACCTAGCATCGTTGTATTTCCTTCAGCCTATTTTCGAATGGTTTGACCGCCACCTAACGGTTGACTAGCTGCAGTGGAAGAGATGCTCCGCCAGTGGGCGGTGGGGTCGTCACGTCCGACGCCGTTACACTATATCTAATTAGCAAATAATACATCCTCATTCGACTCATGACTATTTGAGTGACGACTATTCGTATTCGAATAAATTGTATTCGAATACATTGGAATAAGTTGTATTTTAATGTATTCGAATAAGTTTATCCGAATACATACGAATAAATGAAATATTTTAAAATGACATCGACGTTTCATGCGGTTGTCATGTGGGTGTACCTGCTGCGAATAGGTAGGTAAGGTGTGTGTGGCGGTGGTAGCCGCGATGATCCTGGCGCCGGCGATGGACACACGACCCAACAGCTTGTGCGCGTCGATGGCGTCGGCGCTGGACGTGGCGTGCGTCATGGCGGCCGGCGCGCTGTTCAGCAGGTTCAGGATCGTAGCGTTGCTGCTGGGTGTACTCACGGCGGCCGACTTGGCAGCGTTTTGGCTCGCCGCTGTCGATAGTAGATATCAAGTATTAAAAACGCATATAAAATTTTTTTTTACTTAGTCATGATGATTATGTTTTGTTATATTATATAAGCCCTACATACAAACTTTGACATTTAGATGATATGGTCAGTTTTACTAACTACTGCATTGGAAATACAACCATTTAATGCAATTGTCAGCCGCATTATGAATTTATAAATTTTATGATTTGACTAAGCTATGCTTAACAATACAAATAAAGTAAAGTAAATAATCTTTCAGTATTGTCAGCGATTTAAAGTACGAAATATTACTAATAACTGATACTGACCTTGTTGGAATTGTTGTGCAGAGTTCATGAGACTAGTGACAAGGGCGCTTATGGCGGGGTTGGTTGTCCGCGGTTTTGTGATGGTGGTTTTCTGCTGCGTCGTCGTCGTATTTGTATATTGAATATTTTGTACCTACAGGATAGAATATCGAAATGAAATTGTAAATGAAAATTAGGATTTTCCTACAGATTTAGGTGATACCCTGTACTTATAAGACTAAAATAAAAATATTATTGATTTCTTAACGTTTTGAGCTGCAATTACCCGAAGGCCAGACACTACTATATATGCCTGGCATTCCAGTTTTTTAGAGTTCGAAAAAACTCTTATACAACAGCTTTGTTCGACCGTCCGTCCGTCCGCCTGTCTGTTATACAACTTTCAACTCAAGAACCGTAAGAGCTAGACTCGCGATCAACGCCATTCGACTCAGCATAGTCGATATACGCCCGAAATGACTATGACCTTTGACCTCTGACCTCAAGGTCACGTGGTATCACGTCTTCTTCTTTTTCGTGTGGTTAGTGGCCAATCTGTTGTCGAGAGTTTGTCAAGCCACCCGAAGGCCTCTGACATGGCTTAACGACTGCTGTCAATTTTGGCAACAACCAGTACCGACTTTTTACGTGCTCTCCGAAGCACAGAGACGCTCAGATGAAACACCACTAAGCGGTCACCCATCTATAAACTGACCGCACCCAACGTTGCTTAATCTCGCTAGTCCTTTACCGATCAGTGAGTGCAACTGGCTATGAGCGCCTCATGGTACATGGTATCACGTGACCTTTGCATATTACTCGAACCATTTCTTCGAACTCTAAGATTTACGGCAATTCATTGCCGATTCTCACTTGTCTTAATGACTATTTAGCAATTTGGGCTACAAATTACTATAGTCTATCCCAATAGAATTTGAGAAAAACAACTTTTAGTGACTGTCATCATAAAATATATTTCTATAAAATAAATTTATGGGTATTTGTCAAAATAAGGACTTTCATACGACTTATTGTATTCATTAACTACTTTTCAAAAAGAGTTTGAATTTTCTAAATGACTTTATATTTAATTAGGCATGAAACGATTGTTTACATAAAATATTAATTTTATTGGGACAGAGTTTTTTATAGTATGTATTAGCTATAACGCTTGTATTAGGAGTGGTTTCACGTACTACCCACCACAAGGCAGCTAGTTGGCACACCGTGGTAGCTTTAGTCAGTAGTACCCGGGACATTCCATCTTAATATATATATTATTCTCTCTGCTCCCCTTTTCCGCAGTGAGGTATGAGTCGATACATACATATTGTTACGTGCTGGGTTCGAGAGATAAGAATGCAAACAATATTACCAACTAAAACACGTTTTATTCAAACACACGATTAAATTTAGCCGAAATTTTAGCGAATTCTAGGCGTACGTTTTTTGATCAGATCGGAGGCGTTCTGGACAAAGGCCAGGTTAAGAGCACCTTGAACCGACGGGCGTGTATGAGGAATGTGATGAAAGTGAATGAAGCCAGAGAAGTGTGTCAGGATCGTAGCAAATGGAAATCCGTAGTCTCTGCCTACCCCTCTGGGAAATAGGCGTGAATCTATGTATGTATGTAATTAAATTTAAAACACAACAAACACTGTACTGCTTCAAACTCCGTAGTATTTTCGCTTCCGTTCGCTTCGATGAACACTTGACCGCTTACGATTGTAAGCTGACTTGGCGGTGCGCGTGCACTCTATTTATACGCGGGTAAAGCGTTTCTAGAGTTTTCTAGTAATGCTATACCCGGAATATAAACAGTACGATGATTCGAGAAAGTGCCAGCGTACTCTATACCCCTCGCGTACCTCACACTACGTAGTTCCGTAAGATGCCAATAGATGGCGGTGTAATAAATTATTAGACGGAACTGCCGAGCCTTTCCCACAATGCCGAGAGATGTCACTGGACGTAACAATATTTTGGTTTCACTTCGGTAGTGCATCCCGGGTCCCGGGATTCGGTAGTGCATCCCACCAATTGGTGGGATTCGAACATTCCGCGCAAGTCTAATGCCTTATCCATTGTCAGATAACATAATATAACTTCCTTTATTTTAGTACAAAACAAGCCATGGGTCATACCTGCGAGTTCCCAGCGCTGGACATCACAGAATGCTGTATGTGAATGATGGCTGACTGCATCTTCTGAGGATTGAGCGGTTGTTGAGGATTCGTAAGCTGTTGGGCTAACAGCTGATTTGTAGACGCCTGTTACAACGATTTATTTTGTTATTATATAATTATTTTCGCCCACAACTTTATATGCGTGGAATTGAGTAGTAGGTACCAATCTATATTATTCTTTCTTTGCATGTAAGAAGCTTATCTAGATGCATAATACTTTAATTCTAGGCGGCATATCAAGATGAAACATTTCACACATACCCACATATACAATATATTTGGATGGTAATCTAGTTTTTAAGCTAACATAGAATTTTGAACCAATAATTGCAATTTAAAACTGAAATTATGAGTTATAAATCTTTTGTTTTCTCATAATATTATAATTACTCGTTAATTTGTTTTAATGCAATAAAATATTAATGGGAAACACTATGGCTTTGACAATAATATGATTTATGATCCATGCCATCAATACTTAATATTGGCGACTGCTTGTTTAACTATGTATCTTAAAAGCAACCTATAATTGGCCTTCTCAAAATTATTTAGTCAAGCTTGTCATATATCCACTGTAAGAGTGCTAGGTTTACTAAATAAATAATCAATATATTCTTTACCTGAGGCGAAAGTCTTGGCGTCGTAGGCGACGGTTGCTGTTTCAACGCAGTATCGTTTGTCGCGGCAACATTGCTCACGACTGTCCCCACGTTGCCCACAACCGTGCCCACGTTGCCCACTATATTGCTTACGTTACCGACCACATTGCCCACTGCGGTCACATTGCCAATCTGCTGCAGTTGCGCCTGCTGCGACAAACATACAGTTAATTGCTGTTTATTGAATTAATATAACCACATAGAAGGCAAAGAAAAAAGTACTGTGTCGGGATGTCGGCGTCCGAATATTGGTGAGAGTCAAGATGGCGGGTGTACCTTAATCAATCGAGTAATAACATTTACCAAAAAAATGTACCTAAATTGTACTAATTAGTACCTCGGTTAAAAAAACTTTTACCTCCTTTAGAAGGAAACCACAGCTAAATTTAGGTACACCCGCCGCACAAAGGGGTATTTCAGGTAAAAACAGGACATAATTATTTCTTGTATTATTTTAATTTTTTATGAAATAAAAGACCCATCATATAACTCATCTAAATTAGATATATATTATGAAAAATACCAAAAATAAAAACATTTAAAGATCTACGTATTATAGGATATACGTAGTAAACTAATTACTACTGGCATGACATCGATAGTAGTTATTAGGTGTAGTATCGATTTGAATCATCACTTTCGTGCTCCGTGCTGGTATTATTCTCCTCGTCTTCGTCATCGGTGCACTCAATGTTCGGTGTAGTTGGCACTAAATTATCTAAAGCTTCCTTAGTAAATGGCTTTCTTTTTTCTTTAATTTCATTCTATTACAGCTTATAAAAGGATCAGATGTTAACAAGAATCTGTTTAAAATATCTGTGTTGCAGTCTATTCTACTAAATTTTCTCGCAAAGTCTACGCGATATTTGCGAAAATGCTTATTGCGAGTTTCAGCTGCCTCCTCTGATAGCTGTCCGATAGGAAGTATAGCTTCTGATATTACTTCAGCGCCATGCATCAGAATCTTGTGAACTGTAGGTGACATGGGATGCCAACCATACAGTTCAACATACAGTTGGGCAGTTGTTTGAGCATAGTTGTTAAATTTATCTAGATCGATATCATGTCCGCTTGATATAACTTCAAGAATAACCACCGAAACCTCTTTATCAGTTCTATGTTTATACCGGTTATTCGAGAAGAACACTCGGGATTCTCGAAGAATCGTCTCGATGTATTACCGTCGTTACTATTTCCGTAGCCAGCTTTAGGTATGTCGACAACGAGTCCCATCTCTTCTCTAAAACTTTTTTGAATATTCTCTTTTGTTTTTTTAATAGTGTTTTTGTCTTAAGCCGTTCGAGCTTGCCACTTCTTTAAGGATGCTTTGTATGCTAAGTGCAATAATAACTCAAAGAAACGAATTCGCGCGTGTAGAATGGATAGTTCAAATTGCAGTGCTTCTTTAGAAACATCAGCTTTCTTTAATGTATTAAAATCTTTTGACGTTGGGCCACATATATAGCATCTCATGGTCGATGCTGTATCTGTTGCCGCATTACACACCTTTCCATCGACCATTGTGAGTAAAATCATGTGACTTACTTTACTTGATTTTTCGATAACTTCTGTTTCTTTGAGATTTTTTACTTGTTCTCCAATATATGCGATTTCTTCCTTCGTTTCATGAACGAATCGAACCCGAATCGGTCGGCAGAATCTTACTGAAGAGGGAATTGGATTTTGCCATATTATTTTTCTTGTCTCTTCATTAGCATTAACAATCAATGTCACAGGCACGAGGGAACTTAAAAAAATTTAAGCGTCATCGTCATCGGTATTCGTAAAAATTGTTTAAACTGCGTTTGATGTGACCCATCACAGCCCCACTTGGATATTAAGGCAAGGTGTTGCTTTTCAAACTTAGATAACGTTCCAATTACTTCTTTTAAATACATAGTTAGTCGTGAAGCCGTATGATCCAGCAAAGCTTGAAGTTTAATTTCGAAGCTGGTTTTGGTAACACTTATACTTTCCTTGGCTGGGTAGCATTCCTTTTTCGCTTTTTGTAAAAGCGAATAACAAGGATAAATTTCTTTGCGTTCGCTTGTATTAAATCCCATTGTCCCGTCATATCCATATCATATCCCGTCTTGTAAAGTCGCCATCTACAAACAATGCTAATGCCTCTTGTAGTGTGTATTTTTTTACAATGGATTCTTTTTTAGCTGACGATATTACTCTTCGAAACTTTTTAGCTCTAGTAGGCGTGGACGTAATTTCTTTCATAATCTTAGACGTGTCAATAATCCCAGAAGTGCCTTACGCTTGCAGCGTACGTTAATTCGTCAACAGGTACCTGGGCTCGTAAATCTTTTGTTCTACGCCGCTTGCTTCGATCACATAATTGGCCAAATTGTTTTACTGGGCGCCCTGCTTTATGGATCCATACAGGTAGTTCAATTGATACTTTAAGCCATTCTTTGTTATTTTGTAGAAATCTTTCATCAGTGTTACGCGCGGCCATCAACTTTTCTTTGACACTAGACTTAAAATACTTCAACGAACGAGTAAGAATACTTGTTTCTTCGGGTGGACATGAAATCAAATGCATAAGTTTTTATTCTAACATTGATAATTTTTCTTCTATTTTTCTACCTTTAAATTCTTTAAGAATAGTATACAACTCCATTCTGCTGATTTTCTTCACTCTTGCCGAGGGATCTGTGACGAAAGAAAACAAATAATTATACTTTACCCATTTTGATAATTTTTTCTCGTTTTGTTAGATATGCAAGAAAAAAATAAGGGGCACGTTGGGGGGAGATTTTTTTATTATTTCTACTACACTTTTTACGTTAAAAGTTTGAAGCGACAAGACGCGACACATGAACAAAAACACTAATATATCAAATTTTAGTAAAAAGTCGGATCGTAAAAAGGTTATTTTAATAATGACCATAAAAGTCTAAAATAAAGAATAAACTACGTGAAATGTGTTTTAGTAAAGTACTAACCTTCCACTTCCATGCCCAAGTCGTATTCTTGCTGTTGATTGCCACCAAAAGACATTTTGATTTAAAAACTGAGTCACACAAATGGGGTCGCCGAGAACAATGACACGTTATTAGCACAACGGCTGGATTCCGACTGCCGTTGAGGCCCAGCGTCAAGACAAGGAAGGGGCAGGTAGCTGCCTTTCAATAAAGCGGTTATCGTATATAACAAAGATTGCCTTTCAGGTAGCATTAGACTAACTTTGCTATTTTGTATTATGTCCTGTTTTTTACCTGTAATACCCCTATGTGCACCGTATTGTCGTCAATATGGCGGTTATTCTTTAATATTTTATTATTTAACCATTACTAATAAAATATAATAACACCAAAAAAATGTACCTAAAAAGTACCTCAAATAAAAAAACACACTTGATCAGTTCGATAATTACTGAGAAATTAAACAATCGTGTCTTGTGCTATCTAAGCAAACACGATAATTATCATGAAATATTGACATAGTTACATATTTATACGGATATTTTTAATTACAAATTATATGAACACGAATAGAAGCTCTGAGGCGAGACCAACAGACTGCAATGCAGTAGGTCACACATTCGAATCCTGGGGGCGCACCAATGACTTTTCGAATGTTCGAAATTTATGTGCTTATTCGTTAAATAATGATCGCTTGCGCTTGCTTTACGTATCTCCAGCAGTGGCTGGAGATACGTAATGGCGTACTTAGAGAGTGCTCTAAGTACGGTTTTTACCGCCACGATTGTGGAGTGCGCGGTACCTAAATTTAGCTGTGGTTACCTTCTAAAAGAGGTACAATTTTTTTTAATCGGCGTACTAAATAGTACAATTTAGGTACATTTTTTTGGTATTATTATATTTTATTAGTAATGGTTAAACAATAAAATATAGAAAACCCACCATATTGACGTCAATACGGCGGGTGTACCTAAATTTAGCTGGGGTTTCTAAAGGAGGTACAATTTTTTTTAACCGAGGTACTAATTAGTACAATTTAGGTAAATTTTTTTGATAAATGTTATTACTCGATTAATTAAGGTACACCCGCCGCCATTTTGACTCTCACGAATATTGACTTAGGAAGAGAGTAGTTGCCTGTAATTGATTTTGACAATATTTTACACAAATGAGCAAACAGCAATTAAAAGGAATCTTATTGTGCAAACAGTATCAAAATTTGTTCAAAAATTAGGGAGTATTTATTTTGATTTAATTTTGATAAGAAAAAAGTGTTGCTGCATTGGTGATATCTCGCTATCACCCTCGGATATTCCGCATTTAAATAGCCGTTACGTCACTGTTTGTATCGTGCATCTTCTTTTAGTTATTTGACAATTACTGCCAGATTGAAATGCTTGTATCAAATTTATTATCGATAAGATTTCAAAAATTCTTTATATTTTGGAGTTTGGGTATTGTAACAATTTGACTTAAATCATAAAAAAGTGAGTCAACTACATACCCTATTAAATTGTTTAATAAATACTACTATACTACTGCTAGTGTTGTCAAACCCTAAAAACTGAGATAGCAAAATTTGTGACAACAGTTCATATATTCTATTCGACTGGTATTCTACCAATGAATAAAAACCACTGAGAATAATAAAATAAACATACTGTACTCACAAGTATTGGCAGTTGACGAGCGTTGGTATGAGTATTCGTCGTTGCTTGTATTGCTGTAGTTCTGTAAATAACAATATTAGATTAGTTAGATAAAGAATTTACCATATTATCATTAGCAATTATTTTTGGTGAGTTATACAGGTAGGTAAAAAGTTTATCTTACACGACAGGCACTGTGGTAGCATGAGTTTGAACGGTCGCGGCGTTGCTGGCGGCGGACCTCTGCTGCAGTAATAGTTGCTGACCCTGCTTGCATGTACGAACCAAGCGTTAAACAATTTATCAATATATACATTCACTATTACTTCAAGCTTTATTTTATAAACCAATGGTATAGAATTCTTTTTTAATTTTATATAATGATTACTAAGATTCATTATATTTTATTTCTTCTGAACCAGCAGATCACACAAATTGTTGTCCCTTGTGGGATTCGAACCCACAACACTCGGCACAGTGGCAGTGACGATTTAAACCACTACGCCATTCGTGCAGTCATGCGCACTTTTTTTTTGTTTAAGTGTCTGATATGAAAATAATAAAAACAAACAATATATATTCATGGGAAAATTACACATGTGTCACAATATATTGTGATTTAGAGGAAATTAGAAAACTCTAGCAAGCTGGACCCGATAGGTGGCACTGTGGTCGAGTTACAGCACTGATGTGCGTCAAGTATTAGAAATGGCAGAGCAATCAGAACATTTTATTTGATATATACTTGTCAATTATAAAAATACTTGCCAATTCTCTCATTCCACCGGTGAAAGAAACCCTCGGTAATTGTCCAGGCACAATATGTCTTATTCTAACTGATTTGCGACCTTCTTCTGTAAATATCTCTGTGAATTGTTGTATATATTTATTTGCTTGGAGTCTTGACCCTGAAACACAAGTATTATTAGTTCATTGTTTACATAGCCTAGATAAAATTAACGAGCCAACATAATAATTAATTAATGTTGACACTGTTGCATAGTAAGATGCATAGTAAGATGCATAGTAAGAAGTATATTAAATATTTATGTAAATAATTTAATAAAGTATAAGTATTAAAATAAACTATATAACATTAGACTATGAGATATTAACATACCTAAAGTAAACCGACACGCCGCACCATTTCTTTCTCCTTCAACATGGTCTCTATCCACATAAAGTTCTCCAAGAAATTCCTGGTCGGACGGCCTTTGCAGTATGGATAGTTTTATATGGAAGAAGCCCGCGCCGGCGTGCGGCGAGGTCTTCTCAGTCTCTAGGATGTACTCCTCGACGAGCTGCGGCTGGCAGTCGGGCGTGGCGCGCGGGCGCTCGTAGGCGCGCGCCAGGCGCAGCGGGGCGCTGGCCTCCGCCGGCACCGCCAGCGGCAGCGGCTCCATCTTCGGCGGCTCGATTGGCTTGAACACCTGAAGTAGTTGTGAGTTGTGTTGTAGTTACGACAAATTGTGGAGGAATACATATACCGTGTGCTAGTGTATGGTTGATATCATACCTCTGGTGGCTTTTTCGGGTACTTGGAAGTTAGCCGGGTTTGTGGAAGAGATTGTCTGCTATTCTTTGCTCTCTGGCGATGTATTAAGTCTAATAATTCTAAACCGTGATAATGGGTAAACTGATCCAATTTTCTTTTTCTATTCACTGCCACCTGGAAATATATAACAACTACGTAAAAAGATAGTACATTTTGCATAGATATGATTTTGATGATTCGGCATTATCGAATCAAGTGCTATTTGCTTATACTAAAAGCAAAGTATAATATTTGGTGATATTTTTATGGAATATAGTTATATAGTAGAAAAGATTGCAAACGCAAACAGATTTACTTGCCTACCAGGAGAAATCTATATGAACCTATGTAGTTACCCCTAACACGATAAATACACATTAAATGCTTTTATGGAGTTGCCTGAACCATTTTGATATTGGACTTAATTATAATCCGAATATAAAAATCGGGTTGCCAAATATCACCAAAAAATAAGGCAGTCTGCAGGCCTTAGTCAATTTATCAACTATTCTTAATTTTGAACTGATACCTACCTGAGAAAACTTCTTTGCCTGTCTTCTAATCCTGGGTGTATTAAAAAGTCTAGGAGCCGCATGCAGTCTAGCTGCTAGTAGCCCCACGGCAGGACGCGGGTCTAAACATAGCGGTGGCGCAGCAGCGTGCACCAGCGCCGCTTCCACAGCTTCTAACGCCCCGCGCTCCTCGCTCGCCCACCCGCAGCGGCCGCCGATACACATTGCGTCCGTAATTATGCTCTGCGCACGAAATCAAAAATATCATATTATAAATAACGACGTTAATACCTAACAAGGGCTAGCCGGCGACGAAATGCTGTTTTTAAGATACAGAAAAAATTATAAATATGGTGAAAATGTGCTGGGTATCAAAAAAATGCGTGCCGGAAAGGGTTCCTATGAGTTAAGTGTAGAGCTAACCAAAGTCAACCTGTTACCAGCTTCGTATTTTTACATATTTTATTCATAATGATTCCATAGACGATCAAATTTAGTAACTTTAATATATTCCAATGATTCGAATATTTCGTTTATTTTAGGAATTATTCGAAAGCATTAATAGGGTAGTTGCGTATATTCGATTTTGTACGTTATTTTACACTCAAAAGTAAATAGCAATCAAAATAAATCTTTTCATGCAAACAGTATCGAAATTGTATATATTAATTATTATTTTAAATTTGGTTATAATTAAAAGTGGAAGGTTAGTCATCTCGCTATCTCTCTCGGACCATGGTTTCATGGATTTTGATAATAGATTGTATGGAATTATTAGCCGTGACTATAATATAGTTGGCCATTATTTTGTGTAAATGTAACTGGATGCTCCCTATTTGACCAAAAGACTGTTATGAAAAGCAATAATTGAAATAAGAAATAACTTTATTTCTTAGGTGTGTTGTGAGTATGATGTATGTAATGGTTGCAGCTTCTTAGATATTTTATTTATAAAATAAGTAATATTGCAAACTTGACAATTAATAAGTGGCCGTGAATCTCTTACCAGTTGTTTTCATAGGTTCTACGGCCTTGCTTTACTGAATCACAGCTGCACAGATAAAGCTTAACTAATTTTGGGACCTAAAGAAATAAAGTATTTTGATTTTGAATAAAATGGCAATCAATGTAATTTGCCACAACAAGTCGTAATTACAATATGATTCGGAAAATAAAACGCGACAACGAATATATGAATATTCGAATGCAGAATCGTAATTTTCAAATCATTCGAAAGTTTAGCTGGTAAGGTGGTATAGAATTGATTAATATGTGTACCGTTTTTATATTTTATTAGTAATACATCTGTTTAGGTATATAATTTAAATAATTAAAATTATTTATTTGCTAATAATGCTAGTGGTTCTTTCAATGTTTTAAATTTCATCATCATCTTATGCAATGTAGCCAGCCCACAAAAACAATTGATATACAATAATAGATTAATTTATTAGAAACAAATATATATGTTGTGAAATCAATATTATATGAATAGTTTAATTAAACTTAAAGAAAATTTTGACCTAATTCAAAGCAATTATTAATTGTAGATAATTTGGTTTCTTGAGGTGTTTCTATATCTAGCATGTATGCACTCTACTACACTTGCATGTAACTCAGAAAAGGTTTTCAGCTTAATAATATAATAATAAATAAGCTAATAATATTAGGAGACATGATATTATATTTCATTTATAATATATAATAATAAATATAAAGAATTATTTCACATTATTTATATTTATTATTATTTCAAATACTTAATTAATTTGTATTGAACAACCAATAATTTATTAGTGAGGTGTCATTAACAAAATGTAAAATAATTTGTAATGGATATAAACATGATAATGCCAGATATTTTCCTTTGACAAGGCTTGCAAACATAAATAGTATATTGAACATTCATCATGATATAGATAATATTATGTTCAATGTATGAATAGCACAAATTGATCTTCATATAATAATTTTTTAAACACATATTTATAAACTAACATTCTATGGCTTAACACTAACATTGTAATCAATTTATTTATGATTTTACTTTTATAGAGTGTAGCACAGAAATAGCAAAAATAATAATTTTTGTTAAATAATTTAAATATTCTTACTATATTACTGAGATTAAGAGAGATATTTCTACAAAGCTGTAATGGTAGTAAAGTGAAAATACAGATTTTCAGTTTGAAATAGCCTGTTATTTCAATTATTTATATTCAAACAACATACCTGATTAGTTGGCCTTAAGAGTACATGATGAGTATCACAGAGAAAACTGGGATATGCCTGTCTATAATCTCTTATTTGTGCTATAATACATCCTGAATAGAACAGGCATGAGTGTTCAGACTCCAACAGATCTAGTAACACAACAGGCAATTCCTCATTGTCAATGTAACTCAATAATTCCTCCTCCTCATATGGCCATCTCGGGGTCTCTATTAATGTCTCCTCTTGATTGGTTGATGACTGTGGATAGAATATTATCATATTAGTATATTTCTGAGGATTTTAAACATAACTGTGATTAATGACTAAGGGATGTACATTTTTTAGATTTATTATAGATAGGGTGGCAAATATCAAATCATATGGTTAAAATATGAGTAATTATAAATATTATACTAGCAATGTTTAAACAAGTAATATAGAACTTACATGTCCATCTGGTGGGTGTAAATACTGTGAGTTGCCATTTACTTTCAATGACAAAGAATATCCCTTATTGCCTGGATATAGATTTATTATTAATGTATTAAGATTATATATTGCTAATAACTTTTCCAACAGATATGATGTGGTTTTCAGGCCTTGCTGCAATTTTTAGAAACAAATATATTTTAATAACATTATAATACCTTTACTCGCAGTTAACTGAAATAGTTTAAATGCTAAATATTCATTATATTTAATTTGTTTTGCAATTATTTAGTAATCCTATTTCCCTGTTCACTGTTTTAAATATAAATGTCAAATTTCTACAAAAGTAATGTTTGACTTGTACTATCAATATACTCTCATAAATGTTCACAGAATCCAGGAGTAACATCACTGTTTTGTCACAGGCGCATGGATTTTACAATTATTTATATTATATAAATCATAAATTAATTACTCTAAAATATAAATGGCAGTTCTAAAAGGGGGTTAAATAAAATATGATAACATATATAATACTGTCTCTACATGTATGCTCGTCCCACTTTTATAAATTATAAATGTATTTAGTTATCATAGCTATATAACTTGTTTAAATGATATATCTGAATATATTTCATTATTTTAACAAAAACATCGTTTGTAAAATAACAATTAGTCTATGTTTATAAGATAACTAGATTTAGTAAAGCCTATAGTTATTAGGAAAGATGAAATCTACCTATACTAGTTAGAAACCTAAGACTATTAACGAAATAATCTTATAAATTCAATAATTTATGATGTAATTATATGAAAAGAGGCTATTATAATTTTCTGCTTACTCACATAGTTCACCTGTAAAGATTCATCTCTACTTAACTCATTGTAAAGTTCATGAAGTTTTTTAAATAAATCAAACTTCTCAGTGGACTTAGAAGCAGATCCGGATGAATTGCGATGGAATTTCATTCTAGACTCATCAACAGATTCAGCAAGATGTATCTTATCATGGGTCCAAGTCATTTTGTGGTCTGAAACACCACTACGAAATTGGGATAAGTTTGAGTTCACATGTTTCGCCCGGTTAAGAATTACCTGGAAAATAATTAATTGTTGTTGAAAAAAGTAGTATATAACTACATATAACTATGTAAAGCTCGGCTAATAAATAGAAGAAAGCAATGAAATACCTCAGCTTCCAATGCCGCGTGAATTAAACCATCCATAATGTCATTAATTAAAACAAATATGTAAGTGGCAGTTATTTTATTAATTATATTATTTCATATTAACAGTTTAGGCCTGAGTATTAAGTCATGATTTTTACAAAAACTAATATGCTTTATTTATGTTTCACACTGCATGACAGTAAAATAACATGTCCAATGTCCATCAACAATTTTTGACAGTGTCTGTTATAGATAATCTAGAGATGTCCACATCATAAAATAAATCGATTAGAATAATTAAAACGTAATATTTTTATGTATGTAAACAATATAATAATTAATGTTGTTTTGTTATTTTAATATCTGTTGCAAAATATTATCGGGTAGGAGAAAAATATTACATAGGAGCCTCATATAATCTCTCGGGTGTCTCAAGACATAACAAAAACAAAACCATTTAGGTTAAATTACTACTAGGCAGGCTAGTTTAGTACTCAAAATCACAGATTTTCTTTTGATTAGCATGTAAATAAGAAAGTGTAAGCATTACAAGCACAAGCTAATATTTAAACATAAATATTTCAGATTGCTGTTCAATAGTATGTCGCACAAGTCAATCGTCGCGTCCGGCGTCGCTTACTGAATCGAAAATAACTGTTCAAAACTTAATTAATAATTTATTTTAATTAACATTTTTGGTTTAAAATATTGAAGTGACTTCTGTTTATTAGAGTTTACTATAATTATGATCAAATATGTGACACGATGAAGTAAAGTGGTAAAGTAAAAAAAAAAATACCAGATTTAATAAATCAAATCAAATCAAATCCATTTAAAAGATCTTTTGACGACACATGTGTATAATATTTTACTTACAGCGGATTACAGTGCCTATCAGGTAGCATCACCGACATATAAATAGTATAAGCAAACATTGGTGAGTTTACTTTAGCCCAAAGACTGTGGCATAGTACAATAAGAATCGTAGGATAGGTTCATACAAATCGGCCGCCACCGGTTTGAATGTACGTGTGAGTCGCCGGCGCCGTGTACGCATGCACAATTCACGCACACAATCACACAGCCAAACGGGGCGGCCCGGGACTCTGTACGGGATGCGCCACGCGTTTGATTGCGCGCATTTACGTACTACACTGCTCGCCCGCTCGAATTCGCTGTTCTCACTGGCCACTTTATATCCATTTAGTTTTGTAATAAACGTTATTATGACTTCAAAAAGAGCCAAAAAATATTGTAGTGTCTTCGGGTGCCTCAATAACAACTCCTCAAACCCGGACTTATCATTCTTCCAAATACCTACTGAACGAGAAGCGTAAGTACCAACCTAAACATTTTTCTAATTAAATTAGGTATGTGTATGTACGCTAATAGACTAGCTCAGGTTTCTGAATTGAGCATTTGAGTTCACAGATATGTAATTGTTCAAAGTCTGGTGTACTATGTTATAAGTACGTATGTATTTACAAACAAAACATATAATATAATTGTGTTAAACGACAGTAAATTAAACTAGTTCCTCGTCATACAAGGTGTTTAGATAGTTATATCGCGATATATAACACTTAGTCAGTATTTGAAAAAAAAAATTCAAGCTTAAATTGTGAAGTAGGTATTCAGCGCGATCACTTATAAAAGCGGCGAAAAAGCGCGCGCGCTGACGAACCCTGCGCCGTGGTGTTTTGTTGAAACGGTGTAAATATTAACACGGGTATTCATTTCAGCACTTACTAGTCACTGTTGGATTGAGTGAATTGAGTGATTGATGTTTAAAATTTGATTTTCATTTTATTGCGTAAGATAGCTTTGGTTATAGTCATAGTTTAGTTGTTTAGTTTACATACGTAGTTATTAATAATTATAATATGTACTTCAGGGGTGTTATGTGAGATGTTTTGTTCATAATTCGTTTTTTAATATACATACTTCTAAGCGACTATAATGTGCCCGCAGTTACAGAATATATAATAGTAGGTACTAGATACCGGGGATGTTACGGGTATTGAATTTCGGATACGGTTACGTTTACGGATATTGTTAATATTTAACTAAAAATAAAAGTGACAACCCTGTGCGTCAACGCTGCAACGCAATAGTAGGCAATTAACTCGCCTATCGGCCTTAGCTAACCTACTATTCTTATTGTACTATGACTGTAGTATGGCTCATCTTGACACAGCCATTATCGCAAACTGGAAATCTGTTTACGTAGTTAATTAATCGAATAATAAGTCAAAATTAGTCGTAAAGTAGCAGAATTGGTCGGCTAGCCGTTATGAAAGATACAAGAGGGTTTGGTGGCTGTGCCAAAGTAAGCACTTATCTTGGTACAGACACCTAATATTTCCGAAACCACAGCTCCAATCAAGATTTAACTATACCAATAATAATTAGCCGACATCGATCAGAAAATATCAGCATTGATCGAAGCCCCGTATAAAAGATGTGAGGGAGTATTGGTGGCTGTGCCAAGATGAGCGCTCACCTTGGCACATCCACCTCAATATCTCGGGAACCACAATGCCTAACCATAATATGATTGCACCAATAATTAGTCGTTAATTGGTCGACATTAGACACGAACTGACAGAATTAAACGGTACTTCTGAAAAGATAAATTAAGGCTTATTTTTTCGCATAGATTCAGTCGTCGGACAGTCGCGTACTTATTAACTTACTAGCTCTTACACGCGACTTCGTTCGCGTGGATTTTAAGTAAAGTGTTTATTCGGTTCGCTGAGTTTACGAAAACTTAATATTTATTATTTATTCTGTATTTCTCGTATAGAAAAACCCATGTCATTCTTCTACTTTGTGAGTCGGTTTTATTTAATATATAAGGGTTTATATTGGATGTATTGTATATATTATTATTATTATTTTATATACACTTCCCTATTTGAATCGGATATTGTTCACTATTTCATTGTTTTAATTTATTATTGCCCGATATCCAATTCTTTTTCTAAAATAAAAGAAGCCTAAGTTACGCCTTATAACATCAGCTGCCAGTAGACAGACAAAAAATTTTATATTTATTTCTTGATATAAGTACCGTATATACATTCATATACAGTTGGTTGAAAGCTGTTATTTTGACATAACAGACACTTCATTTTTATTTCATTGTATAGATGAATCGAATATTGTTCACTATGTTATTGGTTTTTATTTTATGTCATTGAATCCTATTTTTTCTAAAATAAAAGTAACCTAAGTTACTCCTTATAACTTCAGCTATCTGCCAGTGAAAGTCCCGTCAAAATCGGTTCAGCCGGAACAGACAGACAGACAAACAAAAATTATAAAATTTATTTTTTGGCATAAGTCCCGCATAAACTTTCATATGCAGTAAGTAAAAAGCTGTTATTTTGACATTACAAACAGATACTTCCATTTTATTTGATTGTATGTACCTATGTATGTATGTATGTATAGAGTATAGATGAATCGAATATTGTTCACTATTTCATTGGCTTTTATTTTATGCCACGGAACCCTTTTTTTTCTAAAATAAAAGTAGCCTAAGATACTCCTTATATCTTCAGCTATCTGCTAGTGAAAGTCCCGTCAAAATCGGTTGAGCCGTTTCAGAGATTAGCCAGAACAAACATACACACAAAAATTTTAAATTAGATTTTTGTCATAATTTCTGCATTATCTTTCATAGGCAGTAAATAAATAGCTGTTATTTTGAAGTTACAAACAGACGCTTCAATTTTATTTTATTGTATAGTTGTATTAGATTGAAAGAACGAATAGAAGTATGTATTGAATCTGTTTATCATTAAAATCGTTGCAGTGGTTCTGCTGATCTAAAAAAATATCGCGCATTTTGTATCATTAATTCATTATATACATACCTATTGTATTAGATAATAAGTACTTACCATTGTGAAAGAGGAAATAAATATCTTTATTATTATTATTATTATTATTATTATTATTATTATACATAACATTAAAATAACCAAAATGCATTTATGTATGTATATTTTATTTTTATACAACTAATGTGGTAAGCAAGCATACGGCCCACGTGATAATAAGTGGTCACCGTAGCCTATGGATGCCTGCAAAACCAGAGGCATCACTTGCGCGTTGGCGACCATTTAGGAAAGGAATAAGAGGAAAAGGAATTGGGAAGGAGAAGGAGCTGGAAAGGGGAAAGAGGATAATTGGGCCTCCGGCACTCTCACTCGCCGAACGAAAGACAACAGTAGGAATACTGCTATTTCACGTCGATATTCTGTGAGAGGGTAGTCCTTCTTCGGTCGATTCATGCTGAAATCAGCAAGGCTCTGCTACTCAAGATGTATATATGTACATACATAAAGGCATATTGATAATTAAAATGTCACTATCTCATTGTGTTGACTGCTCTATTACGTAGTACCTACCATGAAATTAATAACTTTTATGAAAATACGTAACGACAAGCAATCGCATTCACTGCATATGTAGGGACATAAAACTGTTATAGACACACACGTACTAGCAGAAAGCGTGAAATTCTTATAGATATCCCTATAATATTGTCTTCTGTTTACGCGAATATCCCTATATCACGCTTTCTGCTAGTACGTGTGTGTCTATAACAGTTTTATAAAAATTACAAATCTCATCATTGGTCACCGAACAAGTGATGCAAATTAGCATTGCCGGAGCACACTTATAAACAAATAGGCAGGGCTGGGCAAAATACATGCTTTGCTTTAATTGAAATACAAATAAAAAAATACTGTATCGCAAGTAATTAAAATACGAAATACAAAATATCTTTAAGTAAGGTATTTGAAATACAAAATACAGTATTTTAGCTATTTTTAATTGTAATACTATATAAATTTACAAAATACATAATAATTAATCTAGACCAGCACGGGCTGAAAAGTAGAGGAAAAGAAGATTAATTAATCTGTGGTTGATGACTGTCTGTGTTCTCAAAAATAAAAAGATCATCATCTTTAGAAATACTGGTGCGTACTTTGCGTTTTGTTAGCCAATTTTGACGTACAGTCATTGCGTACAGTACACATAACATGTGCAGTGTTGCCAACTCTAATAGCTGCTTTACCATTATTCTCTCTCACACTCATAATCGCAATTTTTTTTGTAAATGTATTTTAATGTTAAAATGTATTTGAAGCCTCAAGTATTTGAAATACTAATTAAAAAATACCTCGGCGTCAGGTATTTGAAATACGAATTACAAATTACTTACATTTTAAGGAAGTAATTGAAATACAAATACCAAATATTTAATTTGTATTTCAATTACGTATTTTAATTACATGTAATTCAAATACTGCCCAACCCTACAAATAGGTAGATAATCCTCGAATACTTATGACTCCTACAACTCTTAAGTAAGTATATTTAAATTAAACGATTCCTAGAATACAATAATTCTCGCAATGAAGCAGGCAATTTAAATATGCAAGGAGAGCAACTGCGTTGTTGACTTTCGCCTTCGTAGACCGCAAGAGGGCGTGGTCGTATTGCGTTGAATTTTTTTGTTTAACCATATATTGTGAAACTGGTTTATTGCGAGCTTACCTAATAATCCCGATTCTTCTGCGCTCCTCTGTTTGTTAATGTATGAACCCAATTTTAGGGCATCAGAGAGTTTCAGTCTATGAGAGCAATCCGATACGATCAATTGTTTTCGACAATCGTTCATTGAATTGTAGTTCACGGTTAATCTAAATATTTGTAATCACTTAAGTTATATTTTCTGCATAAGCAGTGGTATATTTCCGAACAATTTAAAAACAACAATGATAAAACCGTTGTTTATAAAAGAGGACAAAGAGTCGATGGAGTTTTATAGACCAATAGCACTAGTTTCTATTACCTCAAATTTTTTTGATAATATATTCGTAGTTAATTATGTACCTACTTAGAAATTAATAAATGACTTTGCCCAGAACAAAAAGGATTTAGACAAAATAAGGGTAGTAACTCAGCCATCTACGAATTCTACAAAACATTAATAACGAATGTCGATAAAAGGTCTTCTACTTGCGCTATATACTGTGATATGACGCAGGCCTTTGATTATGTTGATCACGGTATATTGCTAACTAAACTGGAATTCTATGGAATACGCGGCAATATTTTAAGCTTAATTCAATCATATCTTTCCAATAGATTACAAATGCTAGTCATTTTCACATTTCTAGAACAAATTCACGTACCAAGCACGAGAAATCATATTATTCAGAATCACGGCTTATTAAGTATGGTGTCCCTCAGAGTAGCGTTCTCGGTCCACTATTGTTTCTTTTTTATAGTAGGGGAGAGCCCATGCGGGGATTTCGGGATTTACTCGCCGATCAGACTAGTAAAAAAATCGATCGTTAGAAAAACTCGAGCGCGTCAGAATAAGGTAAGGTAAGTTAGTACATGCAGAAAATTGTGCATTTCAATAATCTGACAATTTGAGCGTGACATAAGGAAATGGGAGAGTCACAAGTTGCAAAAAAAAATGTCACCTGGAAATTCTCAAGCGCGGTAAAATTTTTTTTAGTCACGAATCACGGAAATAATGTAATCTGCCGATTTGCACAAGCCATAGTAAGTAAGTTTGATATATCTTACAACAATGAGTGATAATAGTTATAATTGAGTATTGTCGATTGTAATGACGGTTTGAAAAAAATATTTTTATATTTTTCAAACTGTCAGATTAAGGAAGTTCCTCCACATAATTGTCAGATTATGGGTCAGTACGACAAGGAAATCAAGATGAAGCGTCTGTATAATAATCTGACGCGCCCGAGTATTACGAGGTCATGATTTTTTTTGGCATTTTCAAAATCGGACGTGTTTTTTGGTGGCGTCCTAATCGTCAGTCTTCTGAATAGGAATTATCAATGTCCAACGCGCTCGAATAAATTATATTTTTCCCTATTTTCTATCCCTTCGTACGGCCCCCCCACCATGCAAACCAGCAGATTAATATTTTTCTTCTATCAGAAAGACGTGGGGCGCATACGCTATTAATATCTGAAGCGCTCGAGTATTTCTTTGTGACTGTTTCTTTTTTACATTTTTGAAAGCCTGTACACGCTTCCCCTACCAGTCAAAGGGTATACTTCACATAAACTTTTTTCTTTTTAGCATCTAACCTTCACAATCTAATAGGTCCCCACGACGCTCGAGTAAATCCCTATTTACCCTCTTGGGCTCCCCTACTATTACATAAATGACCTGCCTAAATGTACGAGCCATCCAATGTCCTTGTTTGCAGATGATAGTACTGTTTCAATTCAGTGTAGAGCAACTGACAAATATCAAGATGATATAAATGATTGTCTGTCTTCAATCATTCGTTGGCCAGACAATAACAACTTAAAAATAAATGTGGCAAAACCCACGTCATGCATTTCAATCAAAGACCCAAACTGTATAATTCTATCAATATCAGCCATGACAATTAAAGTATAAGCGAAGTTGTCGCGGCAAAGTTTTTAGGCTTCACCATTGATAGACAGCTGAATTGGAAAGACCATGTAGCTGAGCTATGCAAAAAGGTTAGCAGTTCTGCATACGCTCTCACAAATTATCTTCAATTGTTAACACTGATGCTATCCTTACTGGCTTATCATGGCCTTGTTGCTTCAATATTACGATATGACATCATTTTTGGGGGTAATTCCACAAACACTATAATGGTCTACAGGTCCAGAAGCGGTGCGAGCTATGTATGGTCTGAAGTTATCAGATAGTTGTAAGCCTTATTTCATCAGGAACAACATCCTGACACTTCCGTCTCTATACATACCGGAGGTAGCTTTGTATGTCCATAAAATCCTCAATTATTTCAGCGGCTATCAGAAGTTGTGAAGTGAAATTGGCGCAACAATAACAGGTTATGTTTACATAGCGCAAAAACTAGCCCGATGGGCAAAAGCCTGTTATGTATGGCGCCAAAAGTTTATTATAAATTACCATCTAACATAAAACTGTATAACATGGAAATGTTTAAAAATAAATTTAAAAAGCTCTTAACGGTAAAGTGTTATTATAGTTTTAACGCATTATCAGCCGGCAGGCATTAGCCAAGTCCGTAGCTGGTAACCGTTAGAATTATAGTGAAACACGTAGGCTGATTCAACTGAGAATATAATTACAATAATTTTAAGCTTTCTTATACCATTTATTGTTCTTACAAGTATCGTTCGCACTAATGTGCACAATATTTATTTACACCAATCAGCGACCAGTAAACACAATTCTACAATTTTACAAGGAGTTCATGAGCGTGTATGTGTGCGGCGCGCGGCGCGGCGACTATAAATACTGCGACGTATAAAAACAGAGGCAACCGATGCATAGGTTCGCGCAGACAGTACTTTTTGCAGACGATACAGCTATTTATTATGCAGGTCAAGACCCAGTTTCAGTTAGTAGGAAATTTCAATCTGCGGCTAACGCTTTAGGCGCTTGGTTTAGGAAATGGAGGATAGAGGTCAATCCCGAGAAAAGTCAGGCGGTGTGGTTTCACAGGAGATCGCCTCGCCTGTACCCTCCGGTTACGACCCCTGAAATAAAGATGTCAGGCTCCGCTATCCCATGGGCTAGAGAAGGCAAATATCAAGGTGTCACCCTTGATAACCGACTGTCCTTCCGACCTCACCCAAGGCTGGTTCGCAACCGGGCCGCCTTTGTGCTAGGCAGCTCCATTTTCTCATTAACAGTCGCTCTAAACTTTCACTTAGGCACAAGGTTAGGCTATATAGGTACAGCATGTGTTAGACCCATCATGACGTACGCTAGCGTAGTATTTGCACACGTTAGGCCAAACAGGATCCATAGGCTACAAACAGTACAAAATAGATTCATGCGCAAAACTACGGGAGCACCGTGGTTCGTACTGTTATATCCATAATTACTTCGTAATTAAATGCTGACATCTGCACTATTTATATTATATATACGGCCATATGCCACGCGGCGAAGTCAGTTGCAGATAGATATTTCGACAGTGCAGTTAGAACAATCGCAGAGAGTCATTTTTGTACTAAAGAAAAGTGAGGTTGTAGGTGTTTGTACGTGTAAAACCTTTCTGAATTAAAGTGTGGTTTTAGCTGAACTAAAAGTGTTTATTTTTAAAAAGACAATTCGCGGCTGCTGCCTAACATTGGTGTCAGAAGTGGGATCTCGTAAGTGGTTTCCGTATAAATCCTGAGATTCGAATCCGTGGTCGCCGCGCGTTCGTCACATTGATCGACGGTCAGCCTCAGCCCTTCGTGCCGAGCCCGCATCAAGCACTTCAGCATCGTGGTCGACAGTAAGTCTCCTCCTACATCGAGCCTGCATCACTGCCATACCACGTGGTCGACGGTAAGCCTCCGCCTGCATCGTGAGCCCGCACCAACACCGTCTCAAGCTACCGAGCTTTGCTGCCTACAAAGCTTTCTCACCTCTATCGCCTCAGCGGGACTGGTATAGCCATCAGAAGACGTGGAGAATCTGCTCAACATATTTGGTCTCCAACATCAACTGCACTTGTCATTCGCCATCGTTCAAAACGCCACGGATCTTTTAAGCCGCCCGTATATCTCCGGTCGCGCCCGTGTCGTCATTCGTCATCATCAAAAGTCGCCACGGATCCTTGAAGCCGTCCACTCGCTTTCGGTCGCGCCCCGTGTCGTCATCAATCTCGTTCGTGTACGTGTCACTATTCGTCTCTGAACAGACCGCGCGTCACGGACTCACAGTTTCTCCTGAATTTGTATTCTCTAAAGACCCTAAATCTATATTTCTACATAGTGCGTCCAGGCATGTTCCTGATCCTGATACTGTAAGTTTTTATTGTTATTTTTTTTTTTTATTCTATTTTACCTTCATATTTCTGTGTGTTTCTGTGTATTCTTATACCTCCTAAAACCCAAAAAATGTCTGTCAAAACCGAAAATGAAAAGGTTACCTTAATGTACTTACTAAATTCATTAGGCCATACAAGGGAGACCGTGAAACACTTCCAGCTTTCTTAACAAATTGTGATAATGCTATGTCTTTAGCAGCGCCTGAACAGCAGGGCATTTTATGCAAATACATTATATCTCAATTAGAGGACAAAGCGCAACTCGCTTGCAGTCTAAAAACATTCACTCAGTGGTCAGAGCTGAAATCATTTCTGCGACTAACTTTTGGTGAAAGAAAGCACAGTTCCCATCTATTAGTAGATCTTCAAAACTGCAAACAATTAGCCACAGAAACAGTTACACAATATTCGTTAAGAATCGAAGCCTGTTTAACTAGAATTCAGGCAGACATTCATTATTCATGCTCAAATCAACAAGAACTCGTAGGCAGAATTGCTGCCATGGAGGATCTTGCCTTAAATACTTTCATAATGGGTCTTAATTCAAACATATCTAATATAGTACGATGCAGAAATCCTTCTTCCTTAAATAATGCCGTGACACTAGCGGTAGAGGAAGAGAAAATTTTTAATTTAGGCCGCTTATCACAACGTGCAGGCAAATCCTGTACGATTTGTAATAAACAAGGGCACACTGCCAATGAATGTTTCAAGAAGAAACCTAGCTCTCCTCCAATTCAAAAATCCTTTCATGTTCCAAATCCTTCATCTCATTTTAAGGCATTTTCAGGTAATCGACAATTTCCCAATTCTTCTAATAATTCTAATTTTAACAATTCTCATTATAATAATAAGTTTGTGCATATTGCAAGCATAAAGGTCATGTTATAAACGAGTGTCGCAAGCGTCAATACAATAATCAACACCGCTCTCAGAACACGCAACCCGATTCCGCACATCGAGCGCAAAGCAATGCCGCAAGTTCACATGCACCGAATAGCGCTGCGCGTATACACTGTTGTGAACATGATTCTAATTATGCACATGTTGAAAATAATGAATGCGATTTAAACGTGAATTGATTTCGGATGCGTGCCTGCCGAAGTCAATAAGTCATTACGGCACAAATTCTTATACTATTTCTCATACAAATTCTTGTCCTAAATCGAATACTAGCTCTTATACCAATTCTTACACTGAATCTTATAATAATTCGCATCCTAATTATTATACTAAATCTTATACGAATTATTTCACTAAATCTTCTCAGCTGCACAACGAACAGCCGAGTACTATTCAAACTCAATCAAATCTGCCTATTGAACAGTCATATGCTACTAAATCTTATCTTAAATCTTATACTAAGTCTTATCCTAAATCTCTTACTAGTTCATATACCAATGATCAATTGAATCGTTCGGGTCTTACTATAAGTAAAAATAACTTACCAAATCTTAATACTAAATCTTACACTGAATCTTATAATACATCTCAAAATAATCTGAGTCTTACTAATGGCTTATCTCATATTTGTGCTAAGTCTATTTTATCTCAAAGTGATTTAAATGTTATAAAGTCTCGATCTCGCGTCCTTGATGGCGTCAATAAAATTCCAGAGAACTCAAAAGTTTCTGTACCTATTTTTGAAACAAGTATTAATAAATACAAAGTCTCTTTACCTTTTACTTATCTCGTTACGAATTGCTCGCAAAAGCCTCTTAGCTTTCTAATAGACACCGGTGCGAGTGTCAGTATCGTGAAAAAACCTAGTTTATTATCTAAACCTCAACTGACTGAGGAGATTATTCGCCTCAAGGGTATTAATAACTCTGGATCTTATAACGAAACCTTGGGTGCCTTTGACTTAGAATTTCAGTTATGTAAAGAAACATTTTTGCACAAATTCCATGTCATTACAGATGATATAAATCTTAAATATGACGGTATTATTGGTACCGATCTTTTACGAATTTATAACGCCAATATAGATTATGATTCTAAATACATGAATTTGCGTGGTCACAAACTACCTATTTACTTCGATAAACAGACCTACGTCATACCGGCTCGCTGTGAAACAGTAGTCGAATGCATGGTGTCAAATGATATCTCAGAACTACATAGCTTACGCGAAGCGCTTGTTTTAGATCACGTAATAAGTGAAGGTGTTTATTTAGCTAATTGTATAGTAAGTTTAAAACCAAATAATCGAGTCAATATCTCAGTTTTAAATACCACTGAATCTGAAGTTCGAATTCAAGACTTCAAGGTAAAATTAACTCCTCTAGAATTCCCTAAAATTTATCAATCTCATAATATAATTCACACTGTTTCCTCGTCACCGTGTGATCGACGAGATCGTGTCCTAAATCTAATTCGGCACGATCATCTTAATTCAGAAGAAAGCCAAGCTCTATTAGAGTGTTGTGCAGTTTTTACTGACATATTCTATCTCGAGGGAGACCCCCTTACCAGCACAAATGCAATTCAGCACTCTATTAACACAGGCAATGCACCACCCATTAATGTAAAATCATATCGTTTTCCTGAGTGTCACAAAGATGAAGTTGACAAGCAAATTAGGAAAATGCTTGATCAAAACATTATCAGACCTTCAATTTCACCTTGGAGTGCCCCTGTCTGGGTAGTCCCCAAAAAGATGGATGCTTCAGGGCAACGGAAGTGGCGAATCGTCATAGATTATAGACGACTTAATGACGTCACCGTAAACGAAGTTTATCCTATCCCTCTCATTTCCGATATTCTAGATCAGTTAGGCAACTCTAAATATTTTAGTGTGTTAGATTTAGTATCCGGATTTCACCAAATCGAAATTAATTCTGCTGATACTGCAAAAACGGGTTTCACCGTAATTAACACAAATGGTACCTCAGGTCACTATGAATTCACTAGAATGCCGTTTGGGCTCAAAAATGCCCCTGCAACCTTCCAACGGCTTATGAACACTGTGTTATCAGGTCTTCAAGGTCTGCACTGCTATGTCTACCTTGACGATTGTATACTGTATGCCAATTCATTGCCTTCCATGATAGAAAAGCTTCGCTTAGTTTTTGATAGACTCCGCCAATTTAATTTAAAACTCCAGCCTGATAAATGTGAGTTCTTAAGACGTGAAGTAAACTATTTAGGTCATACTATCACTGATAAAGGAGTCTCTCCAAATCTCGATAAGGTTAAATCTGTCTCACAATACCCTGTTCCCAAAAGTCCTAAAGATGTAAAATCGTTTTTAGGTCTCGTCGGCTATTACCGCCGATTCATCGAAAATTTCTCTAAGATAACTAAACCCTTAACTTCTCTATTAAAAAAGGATACCGCCTTCTATTGGAATACGGAACAACAAACCGCATTCGATATTTTAAAAGAAAAACTAACTACAGCTCCTCTTCTCCAGTACCCTGATTTCTCTCAACCTTTTCTCGTCACTACCGACGCAAGTAACTATGCCATAGGTGCAGTACTCTCTCAAGGGCCAGTCGGCAAAGATAAACCTATTGCGTATGCCTCGCGCACGCTCAATAAAGCGGAAGGTAATTACTCCACTACAGAGAAGGCATTGTTAGCCATATTATTTGCGGTCAAAACTTTCCGTCCTTATCTCTATGGTAATAAGTTCAAAATCATCACCGATCATAGACCTCTCGTGTGGCTTTTCAATGTAAAAGACCCCGGAAGTCGTCTTATTTGCTGGCGTTTAAAGCTTGAAGAATACGATTACGAAATAGTATATAAACAAGGTAAACTTAATTCTAATGCCGATGCGTTATCACTTCATCCAGTACTCGTTACTACACGTAGCAACAGTCTTAATAATCATTCTTATGAGCAATATTTTAAATTACAATTTACTAAATCTATTCCTCCAACAAATACACAAATCGAGGAACACTCTCAAGCCTTACATCTTACTAAATGCAAGCTGATAGCCTGCCCTACATCTTTAGATTTTGATAATTCTATGCCACATTGCGAAAACATTCTTTCTCAAATTGAAAACTCAGCTGATATAATTGCATCCGAGCGCGAGTCAGAAACAATATTTACTACGTTATCTAATAATAAACAATACTATTTCTTATTTACTAAGGTTCACCATTACGACGAAACTAATTATAAAACAATCTATTCTCTTTTAATAAAGTTACGCGACACTGTCCAAGATCAAAACATAAACGAATCCGAGCTCGCGATATCAGATTTCAGTGAACCGTTTTCAAAGATTTCTTATAATAAAATATATAATATGCTAAATTTTTAAAGTACATATTTACAAAAACCAGTTAATTTATCCTACTCCAGCTGAAGTACCCAAAATACTCCAAGAAAATCATGACTCACCCATTGCCGGTCACCCGGGTATAAAACGGATGTTGAGTCGTGTCAAAGAATCCTATTATTGGAAGTCTATGCGATCAGATATAGAAAATTACGTAAAGAATTGTAAACTATGTCAAATAAATAAACCCTTACGTTGCTCAAATAAAGCACCTATGGAGATTACCTCTACTAGCACTAGACCTCTTGAAAGACTAGCGTTAGACATAGTGGGAACTCTACCAGAGGCCGGTTTGCAGAAATTTAGGTTCATCTTGACATTACAAGATGATCTAACTAAGTTCACCTGTGCTTACCCTATGATCACATCCACCAGCGATGAAGTTGCCCGTAATCTTATACATTTTATGTCGCTATTCGGCTTCCCTAAGACTATACTCACTGATCTAGGTACATGCTTTACCTCAGAGCTTTTCAAACAAGTTACAAATATATGTAAAATTAAATCTATCTTCACTACTCCTTATCATCAACAGACAAATGGAGCTCTAGAACGTAGTCATGCTACCTTGAAAGAATACTTAAAATCATTCGTCAACGAAAACCAAAACGATTGGCATTGTTACTTATCAACAGCTTTATTATCTTATAATACTACTCCTCATACCACCACTGGTTTAACTCCTTTTGAATTGCTATTCGGTTATAAACCCGTCATCCCGAATTCGCTTTACGAAATGAATGATAACAACACGTATCATGAGTATGTGCGTGCTTTACAATATAGGATGAAATTTAGCCGCGAAAAAGCTCTACAAAACATATTAAACAGTAAAGAAACTTCAAAACGCTACTATGATGAATCAAGTCGTAGTACCACGTATAAAACCGGTGATATGGTATATATAAAACATCACCACAGGCTCCGAAAGGCCTTATCCCCTATTTGGAAAGGTCCCTACAAAATTATCAAAGTGAACGGTAATCATAACGTCACTGTCTGCATTAATCGTAAACACATAAAATATCATATTAATGAAATCAAACCCGCTCACTCGTAGTGTTGTCTCTTTCAGAACGTTATGGCGTCACTGCCACGCAGAGCCTTCTTTAACGCCGATAGTGCACAGCCCAGGAATTTATTTCGACCCTATTGAACCTGTTTATTGTTATAATGACTATTGGAAAGTAATAACACATATAGATATTGTATCGGTTGAACCGCATCTTAATAATATTGATAGCTTAATTAGGTCCACTTTAGACTTGTGTATTAAATCACAATTAACCGAATTCATGCAATGTAAAGACCTCTTTAGTCCAGTTGAAGTAAATTTACAAGCTAATCTCATTAAATTAAATTCTCTGTCTCATATCATATCCTCAGATTCTCCAAATAGGTTGAAAAGATCGATTGAATTTGGTGGTGAAATATTAAAGTTTTTCTTTGGAACATTAGATGCTGACGATGCACGTAAATATGATGCCGCTATTGACTCATGTCAACAAAGCGAAGATGAATTGTATAATCTAATGAAAGAGAATATTCACATAGTAAAGTCTACCATTAACACATTTAATTCCACCATTTCAAGGTTAAATAAAAATGAAATTAGATTAACTTCCCAAATTAATAAGCTTAATGATATTTTAATTCAAACTACTAAAAATAATAATGAGGTTTTGTATATATCTAAAATAAATAACTTACTTAATATTATCGAAGGTTCCTTATTAACTATTTCTAATTTCCTAGACTCTGTTTTAAACTCTATTCTATTTGCGAAAGCCAACGTTTTACATCCTTCTGTAATTACACCTTCTAACTTATTAATGGAACTAACTCAGCAGAATCATGTCATAAACAAACGATTAGATTTTCCAGTTCCTCTCAATATAGAAACTATACATACAGTAATAGATGTATCAAAACTAACTGCATATTATTATAAGAAAAGAATTGTATTTATCATCCAAATTCCTCTTATCTCACCTATAAAATATAACGTATACAAATTAATACCATTACCTACCCCATCTGATCAAACCAACCCTAATGTTTTTGCCCTTATTCACCCAACAAACCCTTACCTAGCCATCACGGATGATAGGTTAAATTATGCCATGTTGTCCAATTTAAATATAAAGGATTGTTTAAAAATAAATAATGATTATTCTATTTGTCCACTAATAACTATATACTCTAGCAATTCTAACCCATCCTGCGAGATGAAATTATTAACGGAAGTAGTGTTGTCACTACCTAAAGAGTGTGATTTTAGACTATTATATGGTCAAATTGATATTTGGCACAAATTACACCAAAACGAATGGATTTATGTACAATCCAACCCAAATAAGTTAACAGTAAAATGCAAAAATGGCATTAAAGACCATTCTGTACTTGGTACCGGGTTACTTAAATTAACCCCTGATTGTATTGGTTATTCGAAAACTCTACAATTTATACCATCAACCACTATGATTTCTATGTATAATAACCCATTTACTATTGATTTTGATATTACTCAAGATAATTGCTGTAATAGACATTTTGCTAACAAAACAATTCCATTGTTATCTCCGTTATCTTTAAGTAATATAGACTTAGATTCTTTAAAGCATACTTCTCATAAATTAGATGACTTAGAAATAGAAATCAATAAATATCAAAATCAATCTCATTTTGTTAAATATTCGACTTATTATTCAGGATTTACTTATGCTATGATTGTCACGATAATTTTGTTTATTATATATAAATTGTATAACTATTATTTCAATTACAAAAATCGATCACCCTGTTGCATTCAAATCTTTAATCAATGTAATACAAGAAGAAGTGTTCAAACTCAAAATAGAATCCGTAATTCCATTGAAATGATTGATCAACTTGAAAATTCCTTATCTGATAGTGATAATAACTCTCACTATACATCTAACAGAAATTTAAATAATTAAGTATTTTTAAATTTACTTAAAATAAAATTCTTTATATGATAAGCTATATTTCTAATTTTACATGACTGTATACAACAGCTTTTACTATATCTTTATACTATTTTTATATGTTTTGTCTTATACCTCTAATTTTCTAAATCTTTGTAAACCTCATTTTTCTTGAACTCGATTTCGCTCATCTCATCTCTTGAGATAATGCTTCATCTAAAGGGGGGAGATGTTATATCCATAATTACTTCGTAATTAAATGCTGACATCTGCACTATTTATATTATATATACGGCCATATGCCACGCGGCGAAGTCAGTTGCAGATAGATATTTCGACAGTGCAGTTAGAACAATCGCAGAGAGTCATTTTTGTACTAAAGAAAAGTGAGGTTGTAGGTGTTTGTACGTGTAAAACCTTTCTGAATTAAAGTGTGGTTTTAGCTGAACTAAAAGTGTTTTTTTTTAAAAAGACAATTCGCGGCTGCCGCCTAACAGTACGCAACGAAGATCTACACGTAGATCTAGAGCTGCCGACCATCAGGTAATTCATGAAGCAGTGCTCCTGTAGCTACTTTGACTCGGCTCAGACACACCCCAACCCGCTAGTGGTTGCGGCGTTAAATTACACTCCATGATAGATATCCTAGATCTAAAGTTAGGAGACCTAGGCACATATTAGATGAACCAGACGATAGGATTACACTCGCTCAAGACAAAGCATACACGGCTCGCGAAACCACACAATGTCGTCCGCGGTGCCGCCCTCGCCGCAGAGGTCGGAATACGCGTCGCGTTAACGTTAATTGCCGACAACGCCCCAAGCCGAGGTCCGTGGTAGTCCGCCCTTGGGAGTTAACGTTGTCTAGTTTACTTTATAACGGGTTGGGAGCCTTCTGCGCTCACCCACAGTCCGCGTAAAGTTGTAGAAGCCATCTGAGGCTAACAACTACCACAAACAAAAAAAAAACAGATGCAAACTTCGCGTGTCCCTTAGGCTTAGAGCGCACGGGTGACTCTCGTCACCGTGACATAAAAGTTTTTGTCATTGTCACGTCACGTTTGCAAAGTGGAGGGCGCTCACGAAAGGTAGCAGGGACAAAACATTTTTTGAAATCTAGCGTCATTTGCCGATATGGATTTCGAAGAGATGGTCGTTGTCTGTGAACTCATTAGACTTAGGAGAAAAAGAAAACGAAAATAATACTGGGTACACACCTTTAAAGTGACAGGCTATTAAGTGGAAAGTTTTATACTATGTTTTATAAACTTCGAGAAAAACCAAGGAAATTTTTTAAATATTTCCGAATGAGTGTTACAAGTTTTGATGAGTTACTTCGCACATTAACCTTTTGAACGCCAACGTCGTCTATACTCGACATGCGCAAGCGTGCCCTGTGCGCCAACGTCGTCTATACTCGACAAAACTGTTTTTTGTCGGTTCACAGAAAAATACAAAATAAACATATAAAATCATTACTTTTCTGTGTTTTAGTGATACAACATAAAAATTGAATCCCCAATTATTACTTAATTGTATACAGCAAACAAAATTGTTATTAGTTATTGAAATATTTGATCATAAAAAACAATATATAATATATCGATTTTCGGGCTTGGCGTACAGGACATGGAGGTGCCGTTATGGCGTGGCGTTCAAAAGGTTAAGACCTGCGTTAAAATACAAAAATACGAACATGAGATTGTCTGTCCCAGCTGAAGAAAGACTCGCTGTAACTTTGAGGTAAGTAAAAAACATAAGACAATTTTAAATGAGGAGCCGCAGAACAACGCCGTCTAAATCCATTTTTGCAAATTTTACACGAGAACGCAAAACTTATATACCCTATTTATACGCTCATTATTTCTGTTATGAAAGTGGATATATTAAGGGGAAGGTGATGTAATAAATATACTATATTTTGGAATTGCTGCGTTGCCTACTGTACACGATAGATAGCTTTAAAGAAACGAGTTGTCCGGTTTTACGTGGATTTATCCACATTTGATCCACTAGAGTTAGAACAGTTAGTACAGTAGAACACTAATAGCCACAAATTTAAAATAAAACAAAATGTGGATTGTTATTTTTTAATTGAAAAGATCAAAATAAAAAAACATGGCTCATTAAACCACACTTTGGTCTAGAAAGTTTTTGGTCAAGAAAAGTTTTGGAATCATAAAAATCAAACAAATATCTGGATATCTTCTTCACAACAATTGCAAGTTTCATCACCTCTATCTAATTCTTCATCATTCTCCAAATACTCCATATTTATATTAAGGATATTTTTATACCAATCAAAATCGACGTTTGTTTGCCAATTGCCACCGAACTGCTTGACAAGCAACGCCATTACATCTGCTTTCTTTTGATTAGTTAGCTCATTGCTTAAAGGCAAGTGTCGCAATATTCCACTGGGGCTTTTATTTGCTTTCAGCAGGACGACCCACTCTATCTCGTTCATATCTTGGTTATAAAATTCTGAAGTTTTGACTGGACACTTTAGTACTTTACTCTTTTTCTGTTGAATGAAGAGGGTTTTTCCTTTTTTATAGATCTTTTTTGAAATTGTCTCTTCTACTGTTACATTCTTCTGCATCAAAATTCGTTTCATGTTTCGAATTCCTGTTATTTTGTATTTTTCAGAATTTTCTTTTATATCGTAAAGTTTCCAATCCTGCCCCAAAATATGCACTTTTCCAAATTTTATATAAATTTCAAAATATTCTTCTCTCTTTGTCAATACTGGATGCTTTCTCAATTCCTTCTCTATCCTACCGAAAACTCTATCTGCAGGAAGAAAACTGTGTCCACGAACAGGAAAAGTTATTAAGATTTGTTTAATGTGTTGTGGGGCCTCGTTGTTTAACCAATGCAGAAGTAAGTGTATTATGTAACTATTTTTATTCTGTCCTCCGCAACCGTCAGCAAAAAGATGAATATTTTCAACAGAACTAAGGTCACTTTTGCACAAATACGTTATTAACGCTGACCCCACTTCTGTATATCCCTTTTTGGCCTGAGTTTAATATAAAACAGTGTGGCATCGGGGTCGTGTAGCAACGAAGTAAAATTAGACTTGCCTTAATAGAAGAATTAATACTCCTAACTTTCTCCATCATAATTCCTTATCCTAATTAATATTAGGAATAAACGCTGTAGATTGGAGTGCGTTAAGTAAATTTTATGGTACATATAAATAAAAAAATTCGTCTTTTTACCGAGTTAGATACAATAAGTTTGAATCACGACATTCACGACCCCGATGCTAACCTGTATAATAATTGTATGTAATATACTTAAAATGTCAAGTAAGATACCTACAAATAAAAATTTATATATATAATAAACTTAGCAGCTTCAGTTTTTAAGTTACCCCAAGCATTGAAAAATATTATTGTACTTATTTCTTCCAATCCTTTAATTTTCAAATTAAGCCAATGATACACTAGGGGGCAAATGGAGCAACATGTTGCGGAACATGTTCCTTAACAACTACGTAGAACATGCCGAAGTAAATGTTGCGGAACATTGTGTAGGCCACAGTAGTCAGTGTTTATAGAAATGTCGCCCGAGGAGACTGTGGCTATTAGTGCTGCGTACATAGTAATTATATTGAGTGTGTTGAAACGTAAGAGAAAGAGAAGGTGGTGGATGCGGAATTTCTTACTACAACGAGAAAGAAGAGTTAATATTCTAAGTGATCTCCGAATGTCTGACGGATCGTTTGTGAATTTTACTCTAATGTCATCATCTGATTTTGTAATTTTATTGCAAATGATCGGACCTTCCATAGCCAAACAGGATACAGTTTTACGCAACGCTATTGGGTCGTACTCAGAAAAAGTGTACATTTTAAATTTGTAATGAAACTAATATGTAACAACACTGAGGCTCGGTGTGACGAAACTGATAATATTAAACATGGTACACAGTGAACATAGAACCACCAAATTTGAATAAATTTTTAAAGATTGCCTTAAATATTCGGTTTATATGATATAATTAGGAACTTATTTGAGATTCTTGTAAAAATTGGTAGGCCAAAAATGACCCGAACATTCGGGAGGCATTCGTGGGGCAGGAAGCTTTATTATTCTTATTCCTGTTTATTAAAAAAATATCTTAAAATAATTAAGTTATTTTAATTTTAATTATTATTTTTTATTATTTTATCCATGTTTAAAATAATGTATGAAATTTCCTAAATAATAGACTTTAAACATACATACATACATAGATTCACGCCTGTTTCCCAGAGGTGTAGACAGAGACTACGAATTTCCATTTGCTACGATCCTGACACACTTCTCTGGCTTCATTCACTTTCATCACATTCCTTATACACGCCCGTCGGTTCAAGGTGCTCTTAACCTGGCCTTTGTCTTTTCAACTTTGTCATTTTTAGCGCCGCGTGAAATACAACCATAAATTTTAAAGTATGATAAAATTTAACCTTTGAAATAAATGTAACTTCTTGAATTTAGCTTTACAATGTCTCAGTTTCGTTACGTTACGCGGTATAACTCAACTGAGAACAAAACCTGAGAAATTATAAACTCAAAAAATAACTCTGTTGAAACCACTTAATGTATACGTATATCAATATATTTAAAAATATAATACAATAAGTAGCCAAAGGCGTGAAATAATATATAAAACCATTATATTCTTATCAAAATAACAGCCGTTTATCACCCTGATATTTTTTTTGTTCCAAATGCGTTGGACACCATTAACACTCACGAACTTCGACGGAAACAAAATAGCCTTCGTAAATGGTCACCAGTGGTAAGCATCAGTATTGCTAACAAAGTAAAATTACTTGCGATCTGTATCAAACAACTGCGTTCAGAATTAATCACACGTAACTAACCTAGTGTAACGAAACGTTATTATTTTTGGACAATACAAATATTATTTTTAAAAATCTTTTTAAAAATTCTAAGCAATAAAATGTATTTCTATACAAGTGATGGAATCAAAGAGACTTATATGACAACAGTCAAACTTAGATTATACGTTTAAAAGTCGTAACAATGACTCATTGAATAATTCAAATCGACATTTGGACATTCAAAATTGTATAGTGAGGTACTTTTCAACGTTTTTTTCTTTATAATAAAACTAAGATTTGATGCAATTATCATATTATTTTAATAGAAATAACCGTATTTAAGACTAAAGATACAAGTAGAGATACCATAAAATACTTGCCATGATATTTAAATTTTAAATCTAATAATGAAATACTTGGACAAGAAAAGGTGCCAAATGTATAATTTTTGTGAGTATGACCCTATTAGTCCTCATATCAGACTTGCCATTACATTGAGGTACTTGTCGGCTGGAGATTATTATGCTTCCTTGTCGTACAATTTTCGAATGTCGAAACAATTGATACGTAAAATAGTACCAGAAGTTTGTATAGAACTGATAAAAAAATTGAAGATATTTGTAAAGGTAAGTTAAAGAAAATGCATGTAACATTATTAAATTGTATTTATATTTTCAGTAAAAGAAATTTTAATCTATAACTTGACAGAATACAAGATGGATATAGCGACTAATGTAAATTAATTAATATTAGCGTCATTAATACTATTAGTGCTCGAGGAATCCATTATTGCAAGTATATTTTGTATAATATGCTCTTCAGAAGGCTCCGGACTGATATCACTGGATGCAGTACTATAGCCCTGTTGCACAATTGGCTGTCTTTGATTATTATTACTACTTGTACGGTATTTTCCTAAGCGTGCATCTAATAAAATATTATTAATATAATATTTAGCCATAATTGCACTGTGTTCGTCATTTAATGCACGTAACTTAGTTCCTACGTACTGTCCATAAACATCGAATTCATCTCGGGATATCATTCTGTTTTTAGCAGCATGCATAACTTCATAAGCCTTCTCCAATATATCTTCATTAGGGTGCCTTCTCTTGCGAGTTGGTCGCGACGGTGAAGGTGTTGGTGCAGGGCTTGTGGGTTGCTGTGCTTGATCAATGGTAGAATGCGATTCTAGTTGATGAGGAGAGTGAAGTTCCTGAACGGTAGATTGAGACTGTAGAACGGCATCTTCATCCGGAGACGAAATCGTCTTTTGACTTTGTGGGCTCTGAAAAATGATAATTTTTTTAAATCAATTATTATAATAACTATAGACTACAAAACATGTATTGTATTATTTCAAACATCTGTTAGACATGAATCCGTAAATATTAGTAGGCAAAAATAGTATTTAATGTATAATTATTTCTTTACAGGTCCCAGCTACTGCAAATGAATGGAAAGCCAAGGCTAAAAGCTTTGAAATTATATGGAATTTGCCGCATTGTGTTGGATCTATAGATGGTAAACACGTTTTGATCAAAGCTCCTTCGAATTCGGGAAGTGACTATTTTAATTATAAAGAACAATTTAGTATTGTCCTATTAGGTATTGTGGATGCAAATTATAATTTTGTCTATACAAATTTTGGTGCTAAAGGAAAATCTTCTGACAGTGGAGTATTCCAAGAGACTGCTTTTTATAAAGCTTTGGCTGTTAACTAACTCAACTGACTAAGTCCAGACCCAATACGACAAGATGGGCAAAACTTGCCTTACGTACTTGTAGGAAACAGCGCCTTTGCACTGACAGAAAACATAATGAAGCTATATCCCGGTAATCACGACGTGGGGACAACAAGACGCATTTTCAACTATCGACTGTCAAGAGCTAGAAGAATTGTCGAAAATGTGTTCGGTATCTTAGGTGTTGTATTTCGTATATTCCGAACTTCCATAACCCTCCATCCCTCTAATGCTGAAGTTGTTGTAATGACGTGCGTTTACCTTCATAACTTTTTAAGGCGAAATCGTCAATCGAGATCACTGTACAACCCACATGGAACCTTTGATTCTGAAAATGTGGATCACGATATTTTAGAAGGATCTTGGCGCAGAAAAATTGGATCTGTTAATATGTCGAATTTAAATGCTATGGGAAGACGCTACCCCGAAACTGCTATGGAAATAAGAAACAAATTTGCTGAATATTTCATGAGTGAAGAAGGATGTGTTCCCAGGCAAATTAATTTTTAAATAAATAATCTAGTAGGTATTGTACTATAATTTTTCTTTTAATGTTTATTGTACAACGTCGTGGCGCGTACTGAGAACAATGCTTGTGGTTTAGGAGTGAAGGTGTGTGGGTGAGTTGCGTACAACCCGTTCGCGCTAAGTTTGCCGCTGGTGATGTGACGTCACACAAGTCACGTTACGTTGTCAGCCAATCAACGACACTGAGACGGTGATATACACGGACTTAATAAGAGTGACGTAACAGTCACGGTGACAAAAGTAGCCCATGCGCTCTAGGCCTTAGTTTGTAAGTTGGTTTTATAGTGTCTTATCTATGGTTGGTTTCGTCGCGGCTAGACGTATGATGCTCCGTTCGATCGCCTTCGCGCGTCGTTTGGTTTCGGCGCGGCTAGACGTATGATGCTCCGTTCTATTCCAGGTTCCTCATAAACTTATATACATACGCCACATCACTCCCGCCTAAGCGAAGCGTACGTTTTGTTTCACCGCGCGACTGGGTCTGGTGACGTAGGAATTTCGCGGTGAAGATGATGAAGGATGAAGCATTGATCAAGATATCAGCATTGGTGTGGGTGATGTGTCCGGGTCTGGCGTGTTTGTTGATGTTGTGTTTTCTGGCGAGTCTTCCTCGTTGAGTAGATGGGCTGGCTTCAATCTGTCGATTGAAACTATTGAGGTGCGAAGCGGAAGTTGCAGTGTGAAGTGCTTGCCGTCGGTACTGCGTTGAAGTACTTGATATGGTCCGACGTATGGTGGTATAAGAGGTCTGCGCACGATGTCGTTGCGCACAAACACATGCGTACATGTCCCGAGGTATTTTTATATGAATGTGTTTGACCTTGACGCTCACCTTGTTGATGTTGGTGATAATGACGACATTGTTTCAGTCAGCTGACGGACAAATGCCGCATTTTCAATGTTCGGCTTGGTAGGTGCGAAGAAATTAGATGGGACGCGTAACGTTGATCCGTATGTCATCAGGGCCGGGCTGACGGTTGAGTCTTTACGTAGGGCGGTGCGAAGACCTAGTAATACTGAAGGTAATTCATTGATACGTCTGTTATCGGTTGCTCTTGCCATCAGTGCCACTTTCAGAGATCGATGTCATCGTTTGATGTTCCCATTAGCTTGCGGGTGAAATGCAGTAGTACGTATTCAAGTAACGCCCTCTTTCTTCATTAATGCTTGAAATAAAGACGATTTGAACTATCTCCCTTGGTCTATAGTAAGTCGCAAGGGACATCTAAACCGCGATATCCATCCCTCACACTCGGCCTTCGCGACCGTTTCGGCGTGGGCGTCACTAGCAGGTATTACCTCTGTCCAGTTAGTGCAGCGGTCAATCATAGTACCTAAGTATCTATAGTCATCTGATGGCGAGATGAACGGGATGATTGTTGAAACTCGCCGAGCGGGCTAATGACGTGTCGATGAACTTTCGCTCATTGACAGCTGATACACGCATTGACCCATATACTTGTATCTTTGTTTATAGATGGCCAGAAAAACTTTGTTGTCAATATTTTCCTTGTTGCACGATCGCCGGGGTGACTTAGCTCGTGTTGTACTCTGAAGGCTGCGACACGATAAGGCAATGGTAGCTATGGTCGAATGTTCACTGTCGATGTTTCGTACCAAATAGGTCGTTCGACTCCTGGTAGGTTTACGCGGGAAAACTTCAATCTGGGATTATTCATGCAATCACGTAGCTCGGCGTCCGTTTCTAATTCTTGAGATATCTTGTCATAGTCCATCATTGCGTTCATTAGTTTGATTTCCGCGATACGTGATAACGCGTCAGCAGCTTCGTTCTTATCACCGTGAATGTATTTTATGTTAGTGCAGAATTGATTGTACGTTGATACGTTTGTTTTCTCGTGTTATAATATGTATGTATTATGTCGCTATAATATTGTTATCGCCCGTGATATGCAGATGTTGTCAGTCAGTATCGATAATCGGTTCATTATCGCGATAAGTTTTGTCAAAGAATTTTCCCTCATAATTCAACAGGCTTGGAACAGCAAATGTTTAATATTATTTATTTTATCTTATTTATTGACAGTAACATCGTCCTATTCACAAATTCATTGTATCGACTTAATCGGCCTTTTTAATCTAGTTAATGTCACACAAATAGGTTTTCTCTGTTTAGCTGCGACTGATCCTCTGCCGAGTAGTTATGGCATGAAAGCGTAAAGCGCGTTGGGAAATAAATTAGCAAAACTTGTGATATTATTTTATTACAATACAGGTAAAAATTCAAACATCAAAATTAGTGGATCGCATGCTTCCTGTGTTGCCACATGTTCGATACTAGCGCCCACATTTAATGTCTACTCTTTTATATCGCACTGTACCTAGCACGTAGGTATTCTAGTTTGGAACGATGTCCGGTATCTTATTTTATCTTATGTGGGGGGTGGCCAGTCAGTGCAGACCGGCGACACTTCGACCCAGTGGGATCTTTTATGTCGACACTGTCCCAATAACGACTGCCATAGATGTTCATGGCAGCCGGGATCGACGGCTTAATACGTGCTCTCCGAGGCACGGAACAGGCGATAATTGTCAGTCAATACGCACATAAATTCAAAAAGTCATATAACTTCCGAAAGTTAGAGGTGCGCGACTTGGGTTCGAACTCGAGACCCTCTGCATTGCAGTCTGTTGGTCTCCCCACTGAGCTATCGCTGCTCGACTAAAATGTATACTAAACTCCTTTATGTCGCACTGTACCTAGCACGCAGTTTAGAACGATGTCCGGTAAATAACAATAGGTTCGTCCCATATGCTTGGGACCTAAATCATAGATCAAGAAATTTGGGTGTAATTCACCACTGCCTACCTCCTTCGGGGATATACGCATAACTAGAGACTACGTAGGTGTTTTAAGATTACAGTTATAATAAAGCGATATCTTTTATAGACAGACAGACAAACTAAGTTAGAGACTACATAGTTCAGAGTATACATATACCCAACTGGAAGTTGGGTATATGTATATATAATTTCAAGCGGATTGCACTGTAAAACATGACAAACATAATAACGTATGTAAGTGTAACTCATTAATTTAGGTGAAAATACGACATAGACCTTTTCCACCAACACAATTATATGATTGATGTCTGACGCAATGTAGTAGGTACGGCGCTATCTGCGATCGGTTGATGCGGTGAAGTTACAGTTAGGTATTAAGAAATATATATCTGCCTTAGACTTAATAAGTACAACATACTATCTATATCTACATATATTAGTTATTGAAGTTATATTTTGAATGTGAGTTTATGTAACACAATTAATATGTACCTACCATATAGAAGCACTTACAAAGTCTTATCAATTTCATGGCTTTGTGCAATCTTTGATGCGTAGGTACCTGTAACAAAAATGGCGCTATCTCTTATAATAAAGAAAACCACAATAATAATTTCAAATTATGACTGTAGTTGGAGTTGTCATTACAAATAATTAATCGATTTCTAGAAATAACTCAAATAAATAATTTTCGCTCATAGCTCTGTCCTAGGTACCTCGTTGGTCTTTGTTTTAAGCCTATGATTGCAACTATTGTTAGTTCCTAGGTTCGATTCTCAGCAGCACAACGGGATCTAGTGATTAAACATAATATGAAACTTCTAATAGGGAGCAATCTGTCAATGGTACCTAAGGCACCTAATCAAGAGAATGTAAATACATGAGAGCTAAAAACAGCTGTCGGAATGTAGCCATAATACACCTCTATTGCTTGAAGAATATAAAGGCTCGAGACAATAATATTATGTTTCTATCTACAAGTATATCAAATGTAATTAATTCTTTATTTGGAAAAAATATATTATGATAATGACCTCCAGAACGAATTTCGGACACGGTGGCCAATCTTAACGGACACTGGCCATCTGCGCTGGAGATATTATAGAGCACAAGTGTGAGCGCAAACACAAATCCACTCTCTGTTTCCTACATCTTATAATACGATGGGACGGCAATCTGAGACAACCGGAAACAGATTAAGCGCAAGACCAAGGGTTTTAGGTACCTACGTGCTTTCCGAGGTACGGGATGTCAAACAAATAATACAAAGTGTGGAACACAGAATGTCGGGTCCGTAGGTCTGTATTATTGCTAATACTTACTTTCAAATAATTATTGTGTGGATAAAGTAATAATAATAGGTAAGTTACCATTCCCGAAGCGGGCAATCTGATTACAACTGAACACGATAAATAAATCAAATACCTACTTAGATCATAAGAGTGCGACTGCGCCAATATTCATAATAGTTAATGGCCTAATTGCAACCAAACTCGACCATCACCTTAAGTGGATTGCGTTTGGAGCTTTGGTCAAGGGTTTGATGCAGTAGCCAGTGCTAAAACAGCACGCATTGTCAGGACATTCTCTGTAATTCTAACCAGTTTCTGAATATCTTTTTAGAGGTACTTTGGAGATTGAGGATAGATGACGGGTATAGTAACACGTAGACTCCAGTTTCAGAATGTATTTAGTGTGACTTTTCATAAAGTGCACATATGAAAATGAGTGAAACTAGACATCATTTGATCGCTAACAAAAAAAAATATTTTTCGATTTATACCTACCTATTTTAATTTTTTCTTTAGTAGTTATGAACCTTGTACCAAGAAAACCTTGTAACTTTTGAACCAGGAGGTTAATCGTGTTGAAACAAAAACAGTAATAATACGCAATGTGTAGACAATAACGACGGTATACTATTCACATCCAAAAAAATACCGGTGGCATAAAAATAAGGAACATTTTAGACCAAAACTGAGTTTCGTACAATGTTTTTATAAACATTGTTAACAAACTCAAGAGAACGTCCCCATTGCCCCTAGTTTTTATTAATTGACGTTAATCTGTATCTAATAAGCTTTAGAACAACATAAAAACCTGTATCCCAAACAAAACAGTTTTTATGAAGGGCTAAACAAAGATGTTGACGCCACCACGTGCATCTTTGTTTGAAAATTGCATTATGAAAACTCACACTGTATATTATATTCTTTTTATTTTGTGTTTGTTAGTTGTTGGGTTCAGATGGCCTTTACAACTTTACGTGGACTGTGGGTGAGTGCAGAAGGCTCCCAATCCGTAGTATATATTTGAGTTTTGACATCGTAATTTATAGCACACCAAATATTGCGTTAGCCAATAAAAACTTATAAAATATTTACACAAAAATGTAACCAATAGCAACATTCGACGAATCAGAAAAGAGTTTAGTTTACGCTAACTTCCGTGCGCGGCGCTAACGTCGAAGCGAGCCGTTTCCCGCGCCATTGGAAACCATTGGCAAAGACTACAAAATAATATATGACCATTGGTCTTGTCTAATGTCTTGTGGTATCATGCGTGGCTAGTGTGACTACATCTTCATTGAAATTGTAGCTGCAACTTATTATATTTACATGGATACAACATTAAATATGCTATGCTAAAACATACTACGTCTAGTCAAATTTCTAATTCCAGCCCTTTGTTAAATTACATACTTACATAGCCAAAAATTTTTCTAGAAGTCACTTGTCAATAATAGGTAAACATAGCCAATCGACTGCCAATAATTGTGATAGAAATGCTCTCTTTAAAACATACTAAAAAAGCATGTCATAGGCTACTAAAAATGTAAACAGGTTTTTTATACCAGAACGTACGTTTCGAGCGCCTATTTTCGACGTGTGCAGGACACATGGTGACGTACCATGCTTCCATCGTTACAAGGTGGAATGAATAAATAATTTTATTGTAAACAGCTGTAGCCCAATCGATAAGGTATTGGCCTTGCGAGAAGTTGATATAAATACCACCTGCAGCCCTGATGAAGAAGACTCACATCTAAGACAAGCATTTAGCTTAAGGTTAACAAGAATAAAATGCGATGTTGCGTGATATCATAATGGAAGACTCGGAAACCCCCTGTATTTGATTTATGCGCATAATCGGTAGTACAGACAGCGACATATGACGCTAAACAGTTGTAAGATTTTGAATCCTTCGATCATCCAAAATACTGTCAACTGTGGCAACATTACCATATTTTTTGACGTTTTATCAGATTTTTCATTAAAGCTATGATACTTTAAAATATATACAGTACAGTCAGTATCAGTATATATACAGTGGTGGACATATAATTAGAAACAGTACATAAAACTTAGGTAAACACAGAATGAACTATCGTTATGAGTAAAAAATATATAGATTAAATCACTATTAACTATGCTAGAATATAACCAATGAAATGAAAAACTCATAAAATATAAAAAAAAAGAAATCTGTTCTATCTTTAATTATTAAAAGAGTTTAAATATGAACGATAGTTGAATTTCTATTACTGGCCCCTTGGACAACTAATGAGAAACAGGATAAAAGTTCGTTCCATTTTGAAATTTTAAAAAAATACCTCTTCCTACGCTTTTTCTGTAGTTTCTCTTTAGTTGTATGAATTACGTGAAAAATAAGTTTTGTTAAAAATGGGTAAAAATAAGAGTTGTGACGAGTCAACTAGGCAATTAATTGTTAAATTACATTTAGATCGAAAGTGGACTTATAGAAGAATTGCTAATCATCTAGAATGTTCTGTGAAGAAAGTATTCAACGCTATTGCACATTATAAAAGAAACGGAACTACTAAAAGTGTTGTTAGAAAGGCTCGTCCAAGGAAAACGTCTCCCCGGGAAGATTTGCAAATAATACGTGTAGCTAAACAAAACCCGTTTAAAGGCTCCAACGAGATTAGAAATGAAATTTTCGACCTGATGACCCAAGGAACATTTCCTCAAAACTGATACGCCGCAGATTAGTGGAAGCTAAATTGTTCGGGAGGGTTTCTCGAAAGGTACCGCTTCTTACCAAGCAACACCGAGAGAAGCGATTATTATTTGCAAAGAAATATCTTAACTGGACCGTACGAGAATGGAAAAAGTGTTATTCTCGGATTAAACAAAAATGAATATGGTGAATTCAGACGGAAAACGCTACGTCCAATAAACCATGCTTTTGATTATAAATACACGAGGAGCATAGTCAAACACGGCGGGTGGTAACATTAAACTATGGGGATGTTTTTCTGGTTGCGGAGTTGGACCCGTCCGTAAGATTGAAAGTATAATGAATAAAATTCAATACAAAAACATCTTAGAAGAGACAAAGATTCTCTACATCGACGACCATTTGCCTGTGACCTGGATCTTTCAGCACGATAACGACCCAAAAGACACGGCCCGCTGTGTTAAATCCTTTCTTAGTGAGCAACGTGTTACCATGTTAGACTGGCCTGCAAATAGTCCCGATTTAAAACATATTGAAATTTTGTGGTGCGTCGTTAAAAAAAAGTCTCCGTTAAACGTAATTCCAGTCAAAATTAACTTTACGAAGCCTTTGTTGAAGCATGGAACTCGATCCCACTTGATAAATGTATGAAATTACTTGAATCAATGCCACGTCGTTGTAGAGCCGTCATTAATAACAAAGGCTATGCAACTAAACATTAATTTTTAAGAAATTTAGTAAATCAAACATAATTTTACATAAATAATTTGAAATGAACACGTTAATAACTTTGATTTTTACCTCATTTCTTTATTGTTTCTAATTACTTGTCCATGACGGATGGTACTGCAAATGTCGTTTAGTTGTTTGTACGTAACTAAATATCTAAATGGTAGTTGTAAACTCGTATATTCATTTGTTTTTTAATTAATTATAAGTTGTTGAACGCATTCTATCTCAAAAACAAATTTTTCACGGCATTGTGCCTTGTATAATGTGCAATACGTCGCAAGTGTTTCTAATGATATGTCCACCACTGTATATCTAGTCTGTAACAAAGACATGACACGTCTACATGCTCAACGATTGATATCTACAAAAAGTTAAATAAACACGTTACAGTGTTAGAAAATATGACACAGGTAAAGTTGACATAAATATGGCAACTTTACTTAAGCAATTTTACTAGAAAATATTGATCCCTACAGCTACGTTACGTTGTCATTTACGGGACAAATCCTACAGATATTGGATGTCGGGTAAAGACGCCACATTTCTTTTTAATTTCATACTAATTAACATGTTTTACCAGAGCTGACACAAACTTTACAAAGATAATAATACAAAGTTTTCACCAAGGTATTGTTTATTTATTTACTAGGTATAAATTAAATGAAAATGAAAATAAATGAAATGAAACTAAAAAAATGGTGAAATGTAAGTTGAGGTTCACTAGGTCAAGTTGCTCGTTGAAAGTAATATGCAATGCCAAAGTAATATGCAAAACTATTGTACTTACTTATGCGGATATTTGGTGAATTTCACTTTCTAGTTCGTTTTACAAAATAGTAGAAAAATTAAAATTTATCTTTTACCATGTTGATCTTTACATAAATATACTTATCCAATTTATATGGAAATCTCAGCTAAGTGCAGTTAGCGACATAAGTAGCTTAACATTCAACAAATTTATAGCAGTATTTTAAGAATGAAAATTTACTTTTATTCAGATAAGAGTGCATTGTAGCTCAACAGAGTATTATGTTTTATACTAATTATTTGTCACCGCAGCTTCTATCTGTGTGCCATTGAAGGCAAAGGCTACTGATCCAAGTATCTCCTGCTATCTCTTTTATTTCGTCTATAGGTACATCTCTTATGTAGTCTACTTCTTGAACGTTTTGTTTCTCTTGGGTACCTACCAGTGCATGATAGACTTGCTCCATTTTTCTTTGCCTCTTGCTGTATGTCCTGTCCGTCTCAACTTTAGTTTTTTTTATAGTTACTATTATGTCTTTAGTTTTATTTGTGATGGTTTTAGTTCTTATTCTGTCTAATAAGTTTCTTTCCTAGAATGCTTCATTCTATCGCATTTTGGCAAGTTTAAAATTTTCTGGTATGGGTTTTGGTGAGGGCCCAGGTTAGGCACCCATATGTAAAGATGGGAAGGATGCATAGCTTTCGTTTGATGGCTATACTTGTGGAGGTATCCTTCATAAGTTCTTTGAGACTTCAGTATCTTTTCCAAGCATTCCCTATTCTAGATTCGATTTCTTTTGTTGTTAAATCAATTGGTGCAATTATTTGTCCGAGGTAGGTAGGTATATTAGTTCACATAGTCTATTTTGTTGTTGTTTATAATGATTGGTTCTTCTATTCCATTCGTCATAGCTTTTGTTTTTTGAGTGTTCATTTCTAGCCCTGCCTTCATGCCTTCTCTGTCCAAGTCGTTAACATTTTCTGCAGTTTATGTTTTGTTAGAGAGAATAATAAAAGATCGTCTGCAAATCTTAGGTGAGACAGTTGTTCGCCATTTATTGTCAGCCCACACATTTCCCAGTCCAGGTTTCGAAATATTTCTTCGAGAACAGCAGTGAAGAGTTTTGGTGATAAGGGACAGACCTTGACAGATACCTCTACCTATACTTATTTCCTCGCCTTACAGTATTTTAGCTCGACCTTTTTTGTAGACATTGTTTAGTATTGTAATGTATTTGTTTTGGACACCTTGGTTCTTGTACTTGCTATATTGATTCCCGATCAAGCGAATCAAAAGCCTTACAATTAATCGACAAAACAGCAATAGAAATTGATATTATATTCCTGCTTCCCTCGAAAAGCTGCTCCACGACGTGAATACGGTCCAAAGTCGAGAAACCGTTTCTGAAACCCGCCTATTCTCTGGGTTGATTCTCATCAAGTGTGTTTGTTATTCGGCCCAGAATCACTTTAGCGAAAACTTTGTTGATATTAGACATTAGGCTGATGGGTCTTTAGTTATTTGTATCTAACTCGTCTCATTTTTTAAATAGAAGTATTATTGATGATATTGTCCATTTGTCTGGGATTGACTCACTCTCTAGAACAACGTATGTATGTAAGTATTGGACAGATAATATCGTCACATTCTAAAAAAAAATCGTTGGTAATACTGTCTGGGTCTGGAGATTTGTTTTTCTCCTGTGATATTATGGCTTTCTACTTCTGCGAGCAGTATTTCTGATTAAAATAACTATGATTTAACTGTTACTGCAGTAAAAGCTTATCTTTTACTTCATTAACAGTTAAATGATTTACAATGACTGTGTATAACATGTGGCTCATTGCTCTTCTGCTCACAGAGGTGTATCGATAGCCTACACAATATTAAGGAAGGTCCATGCCCTGGTGTCAGCAGGAGTGACATTGGGTATACAATGGATTCTCACATTGGCATACGCGGCAATGAGGAGGTTGACAAACTAGCTAGGGAGGCTATAGTAAAAAACGGTACTGAAACATATCTCTTATCCGAATACCAGGAAGTAGTTATAAAATACAGAAACATTGTAAGAAATGAATGGAAGGAATATTTTAATGTTACCTCTCGAGAGAAGGTAATCTGGTATAGTACTTTACAAAGTGAACCTCCTCATGTGCAGTGGTGTGCAGATGTGAGAATGAATCGAAATTTGTTGGCGACTGCTTATAGACTGCGTTCTGGACACATACTATTAAATAAATTTAAATATCTTATGAAGAAATCAGCCACACCTTGTTGTGAATTGTGTGGCGTCACAGATGATGTATACCATCTTTTAATTAAATGTGTTTAAAGTGCTACTTTAAGAGCAAAACTTGCTGATACATATAAAATTTACTGGCTGGATGTGGATATGGTTCAGAGTATATTAGTGAACCAAACATCTGAAATGTCTAAGTTTCTGTACATAGCGGTATACAAGGTCCTTAGAGCCACCCATTGATGTTTCCCTACTATACTCATTGGTTTATAAGAAAATTATGGTTGTGTATATGATGGGACTGACATGGTCGTCAAACGACTTAAGGCCACGAAAAAACAATAAAGATTTTTAAAAAAAATTACTGTGTATGATAGAGCACTACAAAATCTCAGTAATGTTTATCGACTTATGACACTGACTAACTGACTTACTAAGACTTGGAAATATGAAAAATGAAATTAAATAATTGGGTAGTTAAGGGAAAAGAAACTTGAATGTATAAGATAATGTATTTAATCTAAATAGAACTGCCACTTCAATTGTCATTTGATGCCATATGCCTTATTAAATTAGAGATGAACTTGTCTATTTTTCTGACATCCTGCTGTACTTCGGTTTTGTATTGTAGGCACTGTAAATTAGGTTAGGAAACATTAACATTTATTTAATATAACCTTTTCAAGTCTTGATATACCAGACATAATTAAAAACCAATTGTGTCTGGCCACTGGTGTACTGCTGCAACTCAATTGGTGACCCTATTGTATGTTTATATTTTCGCAATAACTTGTTATAATTGAAATTTATTATATATTAGGATAATTACAATTCAAACTTTGTAAAAAATTTAATAAATGATTAGATGACCACATTTATGTTATTTATGATATAATTTTGCAATTGTATGAAGTATTATCAGGATCATAGCAAATATCCAGCTTATTCAAGATGAGATGAGAATAATCACTAATGTTATGAACACTGCTTGGTTATTATTAGCTGTACCCACTGATTCAGATACTTTACTGTATTATTCATTGGTATTCATGACCATCACTTACAACAACCAGTGTTCAAGTTTTCTATTGTCTTAAATATACTGACTTTTACAATAATTAATATAAATAATAAAACTAAATCCTATCAAGATAATTACGAAGAAAACATATAACATGCAAAACAGTAATACTTATTAATTGTTAATGTTTTCAATGTTATATTATCTTGATTTAGAGCTTAATTTGTGTAGCAATAATGAACAATTTATTATTTTAAATAAATAAAATATATTTTAGACTATAAACTCAATAGAAAATATTCTAAAAGAGTACATTAACAATTGTTAATATTATCTTATAGGATATTCATAGCTATACTTCAGTTGCAATATTGCCATTAAAGTCAATATAAACATTATAATTTTAATTACCTTTTTGTTATCCGTAATTTTAGCAATAAATACACCTTTTGAATGAGAATATTTAATACTATATCGAGTATTTATAGGATCCCTTAAATAAAGCATCTCTGCTGACTTCTCGAATTCTTCCCAATTAGGTATAAAGGTCATGTTAGCTTTATATGAATCTGAAACAAATTAACCGTTTACAGCCACGTGAATGAAAAATCACAAACAGTTAATAATATCTTTGAGTAAAGTAAAATTAACACATTTTAAAATGATTTTAGAAATTAGATGCGTTGTCAAAGTATTGACGTTTAAATAAGGATGTCAATAATATTGCATTTTCATGCGCAGCAGTAGTATAGTATCGATATTGCCGTATGAACTATGACATTATGACCGAGTGAAATAAGCACAAAACACCCAAAACACATTTTTATTAAGTGCTCCAAATTTACACACTAATGTCAAAAACACTTTTTCTCTATCTACTAAGGAATTTCTTACCTCAAAAAGATGCATAAGTAAGTTTTATCTAAAAAGCACTTCAAATGCCTATCCCTGTTATTGCTAAAACGATACTAGTTCATATTCACATACATGTGTGTAAGTTTAATAGATAGGTGTTGTGAACAGTAAAGTAGTTACGAAGTATTTCTTATGTAGGTAATAGGAAAGTTTGATGATCCACTGTGTGCTTTGCTACGTTGAGCTTAAACTCGTTTGATAATCTAATATAGCCTTTAAATAATTATTTCAAATATCGATTAGTATCGATACTATTAAATGCCCATGCTGAGAATATGCATACCTAGAGACACATGTCAATAGTCTGTCATACTCATATAACACGTCACCGATGATTTTTCTTAATAAATATATTGTCATTATTGAATACTATTATTTATATCTACACAAAATATGGTAACATCTGTGGCGATGTATAAGAATTACTAACACTATAAAATACATACATAGATTCACGCCTGTTTCCCAGAAGGGAAGGCAGAGACTACGGATTTCCATTTGCTACGATCCTGACACACTTCCCTGGCTTCATTCACTTTCATCACATTCCTCATACACGCTCGCCGGTTTAAGGTGCTCTTAACCTGGCCTTTGGTCACATAGTTTATATACATTTGTACGTAATTTATTGACATAGGTTTACTGTAAAATATGCCAGATTGCTTGTGCTATACCTACTATTTAATTAATAAGTACTTACGTACAACAAGAAATTGCACAATAAATGATGAAATGATGGGTGGTCCTAAAGCTTGTTATGTCTATTTATAAAAGGGTGACCATGCTGGACTGACCATGTTGGACAAACTTATTGACGAACTGTCTGTATTTATATGCAATTCGCGGATAGAAGATTATTCAGAGACCAGAGATGTTGTGAATATTGGCATCTGCATCCGTAATTGTGGAGCTTCCGCATCGATTTGGACATCTGCATCCGCATTCGCAATAATCAACGCGGATGTTAATGCGGTTCCATATATAGCGTAGATTACAATAAGAAAGAAATCAGTTGTTCAGTAGTATGTATATATGTATACTACTGCCCTCTAGCAATTAATGGCGAAACAATTAGTGAGGTCACCGAAGAAAAATACTTGGGCCTCGTATTGGCCTACAGACTGACATGGAAGCCACACATCGATAGAATACGTCATAAATTAACTTCATTGTCAGGTGCTCTACGGCCAATAGTTAGATGTTTGCCAAAGAATGTAAGATATACGATATATAATTCCCTGGTAAAATCACACATTGATTACTTGATTGAAGTTTGGGGAACAGCAGCTAAAAGTAACCTAAAACCATTACAAATAACACAAAATAAACTCATCAAAACTTTATTTAATTTCGATTATCTAACACCAACATTAAAAATTTACAAAGAAACGGGTATAATGAACCTATCTCAAACATATAAATATAATACTAGCATACTAATTAGGAAAATTTTAACAAAAGATATTCATTCACAACTTATGTTTACAAAAAAGATAGATTGCACCAAACGTCTGACTAGACAAGCCAACAACATATGTCTGAGACCGCCTAGAACAAACCACGGAAAGAGAAGCATAGTATTTGAGGGAGTACAAACCTACAATAAGTTACCTAAAAGTATTAAAGAAGCTAAAACATTATTAACGTTTAAAAAGTTACTAAAAAGTCATATTTTAAAGGATTTATCATAAATTAATTCGCATTATGATATTATTATAATAAACTTGTACTTCTACAACGCCAAATACATACTATATAATTTATATATTATACATATATAAAATGTCAATATATATAAATAAATATATATTGTACATTGATAATAAAAACCACTAAAAGAAAGAAAAAAAGAAAAGGGTAACTCCATATTTAAGTACATCTAAAGTAACAATATAAATCATGTATTTAAGTATATACACACATACTAATATTTAGGTATATAAATATATACATATATTTAAGCTACATACATACATACTTAATTGTATACTCATACTAGAAAATATATTAACAATGTTACAATTAAAACCATATAACACTATTTCCAATTCATAAATATTACTAAGTCATAGGCCTTAATAAACATTCACTATTTGTAAGCAAGCACCTCTAATGACAAATGTTTCTATAACTACCCGATGCAACTAAACATTTCTACACTTACCCTACCTTACTATAAACGTTGTCTGGTTATGTTATGTTATAAATTAAATTGTTAACTATTGTATTTTTCTCTGTAAGTGATTTATGTAATCTTTTGAGAAAAATAAATGTCTTAAACCGTATGTATTTAATTTATGAACCTTTGCAAAACAGGCTTGAACCCGCGAAGGTGCGAAGTATTAGATACTTTTTATTAAATATGATGAACAATTTTCATCAACATCGGCATGCGCAATTGCGGAGCTTCCGCATCGATTTGGACATCCGCATCCATAACCGCATCCGCGGATGTGAGTCTTCAAAAATCCATATCCGCATCCGCATCCGCATCCGCGAATGTCAAAAAATCTGCATCTGCATACAATGCAACATTCCTGTTACAGACGAATGGAGCAATAATATATTTCTCTTAATTCTCTAGTGATTAGTAAACCGCATCTGATGTCTAAGTAAGTGGCTATTGGTTTGTATGACACACATTATATTTTATAATATAAAACAACTGCAACTAAGTGAATATAATTAAAATCTATTTGAAGATTTGAAAATATGATTTTGAATAATTGATTCTGTAAATATGACGCACTATCGACTTGAGCGACGGATGACCACTCCTAAGGTTAAACTCGCATAGCAGGCCAACACTTGGTCGGGCGGAGGACGGAGTCACTTAAAGTCAACATGAGCAAGCGAAAATTTTTCTGAAATGGTCTACCGTCGCTCAAGTCGATAGTACATATGCTAGAAATAGTTAGTATAGAACTCTAAAAGTCATAATGCCTAATAGATTATATAATTCTTCTAAAAGAGGTGAGATTTATCAAGTTTAAGATATTACAATTGAATGAGACAATGGAGACAGTATACCTATAATCATATTATGTTTGCGTCCATCTAATCTTGTGATAAGTGATGATATAAACATTAATTTCAAGCATTTCGAAAAGCCTTTTATTTGTGTAGATATAAATATTTGCCTCCTTAAAATAATATTACATACATACATAGATTCACGCCTGTTTCCCAGAGGGGTAGGCAGAGACTACGGATTTCCATATGCTACGATCCTGACACACTTCTCTGGCTTCATTCACTTTCATCACATTCCTCATACACGCCCGTCGGTTCAAGGTGCTCTTAACCTGGCCTTTGTCCAGAACGCCTCCGATCTGATCAAGAAACGTTCGCCTAGGTCTTCCTCTTGCGACTGTTCCATTCACACTAGCCTTATAAACTTTCTTAGTCAGTCTTTCCTCGTTCATTCTTTCTACATGCCCAAACCAGCTTAACATACCCTTTTCTATTCTTGTCACTATATCAACTTTCATGCCGCATCTCTCTCTAATCAAACTATTCCTTATTCTATCTTTCAGAGTCACACCACATATATTTCTCAGCGCTCTCATTTCTACAGCATTTATTCTGCTCTCATGCTTCTTTTGCCATACCCAACTTTCACTTCCATACATAAGTGTGGGCACTAATAGTCCTCTATGAACAGCCAAACGTGCCTTTTCAGAAACATTTCGACTGTTCATAAAAGCGCGTAGAGACTTTGTTGCCCGCAATCGTTCTCCTTTCAATATCTTCCTCATGTTTACTATCCCTTGTAAACAAAGTACCCAAATATACAAACTCTTTCACTTGCTCCACTTTTTCTCCATCAATCATAATATTACACATCGTCACGCACTCTTCCTTTTCAAATACCATTACTTTCGTCTTGCTTACATTTATTTTCATTCCTTTACTCTCAAAAGCACCATGCATAATAGTTACCATCGCCTGCAACTCTTCTGCTGATGACGCAAGTATTACTTGGTCATCGGCATAAAGAAGACATTTGACAAGTAACTCATTCATTCTTAATCCCCATTCACAATCTTTTAGATCTTTTAAACAATTGTCCATGTATAGGTTAAACAGCCAAGGTGACGCTACACATCCTTGTCTAACATCTTTTTCGATGCTAAACCATTCTGTGTAGGTCCCGTTTATCCTAACACAAGCTCTGGAATCATCATAAAGAGATTTCAGAGCTCGCGTGAGGGTGCTATTCACTCCATACATGGACAATACCGACCAAAGTTCATTCCTCACCACTTTATCATAAGCCTTTTCCAGATCCACGAATGCGCAATAGACCTTTTGACCTTTGGCCAAAACTCTCGGCTATGCACCGGAAAAGACCTGATCCGTACATCCTATACCCTTTCGAAATCCCGTTTGTGCATCCCATATTTTCTCGTCGGTTACTTTCACAACCCTTTCAATTAACACTTTCGCATATAATTTACCGACGACGCTGAGCAAGCTAATGCCTCTATAGCTTTTGCAATCTTGCTGTGAACCTTTTCCCTTGTATAAAGGCACTATGACGGCCTTGCACCAATCACTTGGTACACGGCCGGTATTCCAGCACAAGTTAAAAAGGCGGCACAACTGAGTTGCTATGAGACCCTGTCCAGCTGTTAGCATTTCGACTGTAATCCTATTATACCCACCAGCCTTGCCTAATTTCATGTTTTTCAAAGCTTTCATTATTTCTTCCATATTAATAGGGCTTTCATCATTACTACTATCATTATCATTCATTTCGAAACTTTGCCCTTGCCATTCCTTTCTTTCAAATAAACTTTCAAAATATTCCTTCCATCGCTTCAGTACGCTCTTTTCTTCATTCAGTAAACTTCCATTCTTATCTCTGATTAATTTCAGCTCTGTGGTTACGGTTTTACCTCGAACCGAGCGAATGGATTTCCAGAAGAACTTAGCGTTGGTCCGGAAATCTTCAGATAATCTTCTATCAAACTCGTCTTTCAATTCTTCTTTTTTCATTTTAATTACATCTTTCATTACCTTATTCATTCTTATAAACTTATTTCTAGCTTCATTCACATCTTCATTCGTTGCTTCTTGCATTCTTTCATTGGCTCTGACAGATAGCCAGTCCAACCATGCCTGCTTCTTCTCACGTACTACCCCTTCCACATCTTTATCCCACCACGCATTCTTCGGTTTTATCATTTTCCTCTTCTTGCTCACACCGCATACTTCTGACGCTACAACAACCACTGCATGCTTAAATGACTGCCATAATATTAATAAGTATAACAATATCAACATTCTGCAATGTAACAATAACTCTATGCAAACGACTGTAGTCCCACTGGTTATGAGCTTTACAAATAATATGACACCTAATTTTTTTTCCTCCATGTGGAGAAATATAATTAAAATGGCAATAAAATAAAGCTATTGCTGTTTTATGCGCGGCCACACTTTGGCTTCGTCTATAACTTTTTGCTTAAGGGTCTGTCTATAAGTTCTTTGTCTAGGTACAAAGTTACAAACTCAGTTGAATATTCCGGACTTGCAGAGTTTTAGTCTTACTATTATTTAATCTAAGGCTACAGTAGATCATAAACATAATCACAAGATAATCATACCAGCCTAGCGTGAATATATTAGAGGTCAGTGAGATAGCCAGATCAGCCTTTTATTTAAACTCTGTGGTTTCCCGCCATACATTTAACATTTATGGTGGGAAACTTATGTAAAACCTTGTATTTCTTTTTTTCTATTTAAAATTATTATAATCTTTATTTAAATATTGGCAATATTGTTATTAATAATATTATTATTTATATAATATAAGTCTTATAAAGATACTAAGCTATTAGAGCTAATAACGATAAGAGTAATTTTGTGTTGCTTATTTGAGATCTGTTTGCTATCTGTGAGCCAAAAATATCACATTTCGTCAATAATGATATTAAAAATATAATTGTCCTTTTGAATGACACAATTATATTTTTATCTGCTTTAATATAATTGAAAATATCTAATATTGCTTTCTGATATTTATAACTTAGTTAAAGTTGGCAACACTCGAGGCCACAGACAGCGCAACCAACTACGCAGAAAATCAATACACCGTGATGTATTCGCCTTTTTAAAATGAGAACGTGACAAAACATTAATTTAATTCATCGAAGAAACCACTTTTATTTAAAAAAAATATCTGTTGAGACTTGATGCTCATTTTTTATTTATTTACAAAGTGATGAGTATTCTCATAGTTACGGCGTGGTAGAACTTTCTGCGCGTAGATTATCAGCTTTTCCTTCAAATTATAAACTGTTACAGGTTAGTAAATCATCTTTAATTATCGACAGTAATTTTTATAACATGGTTGTGAGAATTTCATACCATATTTGGGTAAAAATGTGTTATTACGGATTATCGACCTTCGCCATTGTCTGCATGGTGCATTGCGTTTATTGTGTGATATGTACGTAGGTACATAGTCTGTCTATTATGAAGCCATTTTGATGATATTATTTTAACAATTTTGCATTCTTTACCTGAAATTGAAATGGAACATAAGTTGTCTGCTACTTCATCTTTGCTGCTAATTAAAATTTATAGTATTACGGCGTATACTTTGCAATAAAAGGTCGCTCTAGTAGAACCTAACATTTTACTACCTAGGTACTTATCTACCTATAGGCAAGAATGTGGTCGGCGCCAAATAATTTGAAAACTATTAAATTACGTCTCCTCTCTGTGGTATTAAAATTTTGCTGTAAGTTACATCGAAAAATAAATCCTAATATTCAATAATTACCTATCCTTTTACTTCATGCAATTTTACATAGTCACAAAATCTACTATTTTAACATAAGATATATTTAACTTATCTCTTTATCTCAGGTATGCTAAAGTATAGTTATGCATTTTTGTAATGTATTATGTTATTATAATACAGGTTTTATGTTATTGTAATTTCCATAAGTGTATTTATCTGCATCAGCTGCAGATGACATTTTCTCAATTCTAATCAGTTTGCAGAATAGTTTCTATGTCTGCAAAGATGGAGCAGTGGTGCAATTGGTTACCTCGCCTTTGCCAGTATGCCTAGTATATAATGTTTGTCAGTACTATGATTTTGATCTTCGCAAGGGACAAAGACTTCACCAAGATTTTTTTTTGTGTATTAACTTAAATATGTATTTAATCTCTTGATCAATGCTTGGCCCTGGAGCTCAGACAAAATGCTTTCTTTACTGTCTGAAAAGTCCAGCTATTGAACAATTAATTAACATCTGCTCTTCTGACATTTTAATATATTTAGGGCTTACTTATCTAGTTTATGTACCTATCTTGTCCAATGTTAAGTATATTTACATGTATCATTATGGCAGTTGTTATTTAATAATTATGATCAAATACTTAGAATTCTCTAATACATGTTATAAACACAATGTTTCTATTCACAAATAGAAACATTGTGTTTATTAGTTTCAAGGAAAATTACTAGTTTTCCTTAATAAAGAACACAAATTATGTAACTTATTACATAGCTTGAAATATGGCTTGTACCTTAAAAAATAGACAACAGCTACTATGGAATGTCATGTTCACAATGTTTTGTTCCTTTAGTGCAAGACTCTCCTTGAATCTTATAACTCTTCAGTTACACATAAATCCTATGATAAATAACTAAAATTTAGTGGTGATAATGTATGAGCCTTGTTACTGCTAATGGTTGCATTTGCATATTTCTTGTGAAAATGACTATACTTTGGTAAATTGACTATATGCAACATGTATGTATGTATACTTTTATAGTATGTCTGATGACAATGTGTTATTAGGGAAGCTTCAAAACATGGAGTAAGGCTAGGAGTAGGTAAGCTGATTTTGATAGGCAATAATTTCTTGTAAACAAATATAATTCTTTTTTCTTACAATGTAATTGTATCATTTTACAGTGGATATTAATTTGTGATTTGGTAATAGATTGCTTTTTATTATTATGTGCATCATTATCATTTAATTACTACATCCAAAGAACTTTTAAAATAAAATAGCACCATATTACACTATTATTGATGTTAAGATGAGCTTTATACATGTTTACTTAGAATTGTTATTTTTGTTAATTCCTTCTTTTTGCTGTGCATTAACTCTCTAATACATTTATACAATATATTAATATTTTATGAGAACTAACTAGTATTGAAAATTACAGTAAACCATAAGCAAATAAATTTCAAAAAATATTCCAAATGTGTATTGATTACACTGAAGCTTGTCAATATTTATGAAACATAACAATAAAAATTAAAATAATTTGACCAACACTGAAGAAAAATCCAACTTGTTTTATCTTTGCCTATTTATATATCAATGTTAATATTATAATATCATATTCAATCTACCTTTTCTATGAGATTTGTGGTATTAACTACTTGTCTCAAAACAATCTGTTACCATAGGACTGACTTATCTATAATGGATCTATTTGGGATATGTGGGGTTGAGTACTAGTATTCTGTAAATAATCAGGTTATTCAACAAAGGACCTATTTGCAGAATGACTGTCTTTAATGGACTTATCCGCGTTAGGACATACTCAGAAAATTTTCTGTTAGAGGTCATATCATGCCTATCTGGAACTTATTCTTAAATAACCAATTCTCAAAATACGACATTTATTTAACTATTCATTCATGAAATCATTTTATTAAATTAGAGGCCAATAGTATCGCGCTCTTATTATGGGTGACGTAAAACCACCGCTAGCGTGAAGTGGTCGTAATACCACCGCTAGCGTGAAGTGGTCGTAATACCACCGCTAGCGTGAAGTGGGCGTAATACCACCGCTAGCGTGAAGTGGGCGTAATACCACCGCTAGCGTGAAGTGGGCGTAATACCACCGCTAGCGTGAAGTGGGCGTAATACCACCGCTAGCGTGAAGTGGGCGTAATACCACCGCTAGCGTGAAGTGGGCGTAATACCACCGCTAGCGTAATACGTCGATGCTTACGGTTTTGGGTATGTGTAGTGTACACATACCCAAAGCAGTATCCCAATTTATATTACCCTATGTAATATAAATTGCAACATAAACATACTTGGGAAATATTATGTTTATATACAGGGTGTCTGGTAATTAATGGATAACCTTGAAATAAATGTCTTATAGTAGAATTGATGGCTGTTCAGAAAAAAAAGGAATAAAAATCCTTACTACTACCTGAGATGTTTCTTTTTTAATTACCATATTTAACATTCTTGTATACACGGCTACACTTCAAGTTAGACACCCCATATACGCATAACTACGCTACATATAAAATAGAGAATTGTCGGAAAGGGACTGTGCATAGTGGTGTCGATGTAAAGGTAAGGATAGAGCGTCGCGTCCCGTTCAGACTGGACCGATTTTTATGAATTGTTTTGTGTGTGTACTTGAATTGAGTCTCTGGATGGCAGGGCTGCGATTGGGTTCTAGGACATTTTATTTTATACTAAGCCAACATTTAGGCAGGCCAATGTTTGTCAGGTCTTAGTATATAGGTACCTAATATAATATTTATACGAAAATTATTTCTAAAATTAAAGAAGGCTTCTTTCTAATATTTATACTACAGTATAATTTCTTATTAGTATTTATCATTATTATGAAATTATTATTTTTATTTATTTAATTCTATTTTATTTAAAAAAAGAAAAAGAAGGCATTTGGGCTATAAGTAATTTTGAGAATAAGTGAACATGCTTTTTTAAATCACATCAAATCCATTTATTTGCTGAATAAATATATATAGATGTTATACAAATATTGCTTAATTATTATAGTTCTCTTTATTCTACCTATTCAGCATGCATAAATATCACATTAGAAAATAATTGAGATCATTTATACAATAATGGCAATGTCTCAATAGTTAATTAAAATAATAATTATATTAGATGTCAGAATGTAATTTGTCCATTATAGTAGTAGTCAATATATTATATAATTAAGTAGGTATATAAATCAAGATAATATGCTGTCAAAATAAAATAATTAATTGCCTTCCATAAAATCATTAACTTTATAATAATATTTGTTTGCCAAAAACTTAAATACTTGTTTTTTAAATTGTCTAAGTTTTTTAATTCATTTGGTAATCTATTATAAATTTCTGGTGCCATACAGTATACGCTTTTGTGTAATAGAGCTGTCTTTGAGTTGCGTAGACGAAGTGTATTTTGGGTAATTTGCCTCCTATTACGGATAACCGTATCCGCCGAAGTATTTAAAAGCTGTGTTCGATTTCACAAAAACAGCTATTTGAAAAACAGAGAGATGGAAGGGTTGGTAGTTTATACTTTTTAAGGTATGGTACACAGCTTTCCCAAGATTGTAGTTAAAAATTGCTCTTATACAGCTTTTTTGGCCCTTGAATACTAGATCTATGTCAGTTGAGTTTCCCCAAAATAGTATTCCATACCTTAGGTATGACAAGGTTGTACCATGATAGGCTGTGAGCAAAGCTTCATAACTTAGTTTGTGAGAGAGAGACTTAAGTTTAAATAGAGCATATGCTGAGCTACAAATTTTTTTGCTGCTCCATATTAGCTTTTCAATTAAGTTTATTATCTATTAGGAGCCCCAGAAATTTTGTGGTATTAACTTGACTAATTTTTATATTATTGTAATCAATATTTAAATTTGGATTATGAAGTCTTTGTGAAAATTCTATTATATTTGTTTTATTTAAATTTGTCTTTAGATTATTATTGTTTAACCAATTTATAATATTTAGCAGTGTACTGTTTATGTCATTTCACATTCGTTAGTGTTTTGGCATTCTACAGCGACAGCAGTCATCTGCAAACAATGTGATGGGGGTGAGGTGTCACTTTAGGTAAATCATTTATATATATTATAAACAGCAGAGGGGCTAAAACACTACCCTGTCGCACATATTTTACCGTTTGCATATGAGAGACGTTTGTTTCTTCCTTTTTATTGCTATTATTAACATACTTGAGTTCAACAAACTGCTTTCGATTTGTTAAATACGATTTTATGAGGTTGAGAACATTACCTCGTACACCATAGCTTTCAAGTTTTAACAGTAGAGTTTTGTGTTTAACATAATCAAAAGCTTGCGTCATATCACACATGATGGCACAAATAGGCACCCTATATGTACACTTTTGACTACTCGTCTACTTTTGTTGTTTTATTAATATTAAAGTTTGGTCTGAAACCTTTTTGTTGTGCTGCCAAAATATTGAATCTCAAAATGACTGTATGTTGCTTATGTATATATATTTTTCAAAGACTTGAAAATATTGGTAAGAGAGTCATTGTTCTATAATATTCCATAAGCTTTGTTTTTTTTTTTGAATAGTGGTTTCACTATTGATATCTTCAGTGCATATACTTAAATTTATTATATGACTCATATGACCAGCTATAAATGAATTTGTGGCTTTAATTATTTTAGTTGATATGCCATCATACCCCATACTATATGTTTTTGAAAAAAGATATATTAGTTTCAATCTCACTTGGAATACAAGGAGCAAAATACATGGAACTTTGGATCCTGTCTATATATTTTGTGACTTTGATACTGTGATTGGTTATTGGTATAACTATCTATAAAATAGTCATTAAAAGCACAAGCAATCTTTTAGGGACTAGTGATAACCCTATTTTCACTTAATCTTATTTTGGGAATCGTATTCAGAGGAAGATTTTATCTAGACTGATTTATTATTTGCCAGGTCGTCTTTGATACATTTTAGACCTTTTTATGCTATGGATATTTGGTGATTGTTGTGTTAATCGAATTATGTTTTTGTACCATTGTGAGTACAATTTATAATTTAATTTATTTGCTTTGTCGGCTGTATTTGGATTTCCATAGAAGCTTTCGTCTATTTTTACTACAATTTTTGATCCCCTTTGATATCCATTTAGCTTTCTTTGTGGATTTAATGAATTGTAGTGATTTTGTAAGGAAAGCATAAATTATAGAATAAAAAGTATCCATAAACTGATTATAGGCAATGTTAGGATTATGTGTACAATATATTTCATAGAATGATAGGTTTTTAAGACATGATTTAAATTTATTTATATTCTCTACGCTGTAATTTACGCCAAAACTTCTCCTTATTTCCTAACTGGGCATTTTATTATTTGTGCCGTGTGGTCTGACAGTGAAAATTCAATAATTTCAGATTTACATTTCTTTTGAAATTATGTTTAAAATTGTCTATGCAAGTTCCACTTGCTAGCCTGGTAGGCATTTTAATTTCAAGTTTTAACCCATACTGTGTTAGCAGCCATTCAAACTTTAAAATAGTCTTATTATTTTTCAAGATATCAATGTTAAAATGCAATGATTACATTTTTGTTACGCTTACCACAGGTCATTTTAAAGAGGGTTTCCATCCTCTCAAAGAATAAATTATTGTTACTAATTTTAGGGTTCCTATACACACAGGCTACAATAAAACTACAGTCAATCAACTCTACAGCATAAGTTTCAAATACACCAGGTCTAGATACATTTTTCAATTTAGTTCCTTTAGTTCTTTCCATAGGTGACCTTTTTAATTAATATACATGTACCACCCCTCTTGGTTTCTTTCCTGCTGTACATTGCAGCGAAGTAATAGTTAGATATCATTAGATTATTCTCCAAACCTGACTTTATGACGTGTTCTGATATACATATAATGTGTATGTTGACATATTTCTCACTCAGTTCTTCTAGAAGTATATGTATATCTTCATTACAGAACAAATGAAGTTTTATTAATTTCCTTATTAATATATTAAAGATAATTTGTTTCTGTAGTTTCAGAAATGAAGTTCTCCATCATTGTCCATAATATGTTGGTGAAAATGTTTCTCATACCAGTATCATTTACTCTTGCATCATATTTGGATAACACAGTATAGTTGCAGGCCAGATTCAGATTTGAGTCAACCAACACTGTATAGTTGTAGGTTTCAAGTTCAAGATATAGTAAGTTTGCAAATGTCTCAACTTGCTAGTTATACATTGCAGCATAGTTACTAAATTTGTAAGTAGGCAGGCGTAGTATAATGTTGGTGTTAGATATCTCTGGTAGAGTATGTCTTAATGCTAATATAAGCTGATAAATTTGCAAATATATCAAATTTATGTTGACTTTGAATAGAGATTTTTCAACAGCAGTTTGAAATTTTTAGGCATGTATAATATCACTGCACATTGCCAGAAACTACCTTTATATTATATCAATATTTATGAGAGATATATTTGATTAAATAAATAAAAATATTTATCATAAGAAAGTATTTTACTTTCTTAGGATATTTTTATTTATTACTAAACTTAATAAAAAATTGTTAGCAATACCAAAATATGTTATGTCATTATACCATGAGTACAAATATCTAAGGATGGAGGACCTCTCAAAGATGCGTTGTGCACTTATTGATTAGAAATGTTAATTTATTTAATTTTGAAAGAAATTGAAATTATAACATTCTTTTTTCTATATCCCTAAATTGTTTATGTTCATTAAGGAAAAATGGCATGTGTATATATATACTGTCACGTTGTTAACGCGATAGGAGGATGTGATTTTATATGCGCATAAAAATAATAAAGATAATAGGAGCTAGACCTAAAAGGAAGGTTACAATCAGCCGCCGCCGCGTATGATGAACATCGTTAGCATGATCGACCAAGTCCAAGATCACATAATTATATAGTGACATTTAATCAATAACATTTGAACGCGGGTTCGAATACATGATTTATTTTCCGTAGCGATTAGATATGTAAATATGTACCTAATTGTTTAATTATAGCCTACTCTCATGATACATATACCGTCTTGTCTACATTAAATGATCTATATTACTAAAACAATTAAGCATGTACCTATACAATAATAGTATTATGTAGTCAGGACGAAGCAAGACTGGGTTGGGTTGAAAGATTTCATTCTTGGTTATATTATATCAGAATTTAATATAACCAAGTATCATCCCGTTTTCATCGCAGTCATCAAATTAACTCCACTTTCTACAAAATGTTTGTCATTATTTGGTTTATAAAAAACTACACTACTACTATATTTCATGTGCTCGCGTCTCTGTATATCTGGGTCTCAGGTTCTAATTTTGACTATTTGCTGATGGATCACAAAGATTTTGCTCTATTGTGGTGCATTCTTATTGGTGGGTTGATCGTTTAACCTACTGTACTGTTGCTACTAATCTTATTACATATAAAAAATTTTAAGGTTCTTTACCAAAATAGTATATCTAATAGAATAGAATAAATATAATTTTATTACTGTAATAGGAACGCGAAAATAAAATTATAGTTTGAATATGGCAAATTAAAGCCACTGCATTGTGATGTATGTGTTACACATAAACATTATCTCTCGCGTTAACGCCACTTATTTATTACTTTTATTTAGATAAAGTCCAGTCAGATTCATTTTCTTGCTCAAACTGAAAAATGTCTAATCCGAGTAATGCCCAAACTGAATGTGTGTATGTCTTGTCAGAAGAATTGTCTAAACTGAAAAATATCTAGTCCGAAAATTGATTAGTTTAAAAAAAATATTCACGTATTATTAAATTGGAAAACTATTTTTAAATTTAATAATTCTTCCTACAAGTAATGGTTTATAATATTATGAGTTGTCAACTTAGGACTTATCTGCAAAATAACTTATTCTGAAAAGAAAGTCCGTGTGTCGAATGAGTATTAAGCCTGTTTGCATAATTAAATATTATTAAACAACAAACAACAATATTTTAAATTCGCGAGTACCAACCTTACTCCTTTATGCATAGGGCTATTGCCGCGCCGCTACATTTTCTGAATTCATGTCGGAGAGTATTATAATCTGGACACTTTTGTAATTGGATAATATTCGTATTGGACATTTTTTATGCCAGACATAAGTCGCGCAGTCGACATCCTCGAAGGAGTAGGCAAGTGTATTTCACCCACAGTTGACAGTATTAGGCCTTTGTAATAGAGGGCAAGCCTACTCATAACTATAAATAATTCGTAACTTTAATTAACCGGACCACCATGCATCTTGTTTATCTGTAGGACCGACTTGAAGGTTCGATCAGGGAACACCGACCGTGATCTGTAGGCTGACAATGTTTTGAAAAATGATTAAATAATTAATCATTAAATAAAAATAGTCTAACCACTTAATTTCCGACTGTTACAGGTTCTTGTTGAGTTGGTCAAGGAATATATTAATTATACACAACATAATTGTAAGTTAAAATGGAAGAAATGAATGGGGATCTTTATGGGGGTGGCTTAGTTAATCTTGCTGAGGAGGGGTCTTTGGAATCAAGTGATAATGGGAAACAGGAGCAAAATTGTAAAATTTGCGAGTGAGTTACAATAATTTACTTACTTAAATAATTATTTTATAAAACAGTTTATTAACTTTTTATATTTTACTTTCACAGCAATAAGCTATGCAGTCCTCGAGTATTGTCTTGCCTTCATGTATTTTGTGAAGCTTGCATTGACAAGTTAATGGTTAATGAAGCTGGAGATTCTCTAAAATTTGATTTGGCTGTAGAATGCCCAATATGCAAACAAGAAACCAAGGTAAGCTGTTTGACTGTGTTATCTGCAATATGCATAAACTTGTTATTTATATAGGTATACAGGTTCTCCAGTAATTAATCGATAACCTTGAAATATCTTACAGTAGAACTGATGCCCATTCATAGAAAATCTATCCTAACTACTACCCGAGATGATTTATTTTAAAATCTAATATTTTTACCATATTTAACTTTATTGTACACTACGACCATAAATGAATGAATTCCATCGGTTTTTTGTTGTTTTATTATTAAACACTAATTATGCTAATAGATAGTCAAACGGATGACCAAGCACAATTGCACTGTAAAAAAAAACTATATTTATGAAAAAATAATATTATTTTTTTCATTTTCATCCGTCGATGTAGGGCTTGCATAAGAGTCGGAGGAAAACAATTTGAGCATATATTATGAATTAATATGAAATAAAAGATTATGTTAATGTCAAATGTTGTTTTTATTCATCCCGAATGGCCTGGTACTATTTAATAAAAATAAATACTAATATTACACAGTTTTTTAGTCAATTTTGCTCCTTTCCTACATTAATAGCAATAACTCATTTACAGTAGATACAATTATGAATAATACCATTTAAATCTACTTGAAATCGACATTTTGATAAAAATATTGGTCACTCATGTATTCATACTTTTTTTATACCAAAGGTGTTTAAAACTTCGATTAAAAGTAAATGTATTTTTTAATTTTTTTAAATTGCATTAGCTAGTCATCCTTTTGACTGTCTATGTATTAGCATAATTAGTGTTTAATAATAAAATATCAAAAAACCGATGGAACTCATTTATTTATGGTCGTAGTGTACAAGAAAGTTAAAAGTGGTAAAAAATTTTGGACTTAAAAAAACATCTCAGGTAGTAGTTAGGATAGATTTGTTTTCATATTTTTTACTGAATGGCCGTCAGTTCTACTATAAGACATTTCAAGGGTATCCATTAATTACCGGACATCCTGTATATACTCACAAGTTATTATATACCATACAATCAAATATATTTTCTTTTTTATCAGATACCTGGGGGTGGGGCTGCATCTCTCCCTTCCGATTATGTACTTACCAACATTCTTGATGTCTCTTCTATGGATCAGTCTGTTGTTTGCACTTGTTGCAAGAGCAAGGAACCGGCTGTTGCCAGGTGCACTGATTGCTCTCACTTTTTATGTTCCAACTGCAATTCTGCTCACGAATTTATGCGATGCTTTGAAAATCACAGAGTAGTACCATTTGACGCTCTGAGGTCCTCTAAGGAAAAATCTGCCGTACACAAGCCAATATTCTGCGCACGTCATGCAGGAGAAAGTCTTAAGTTTTATTGCTGCGAATGTGAAGTCGGTGCTTGCACTGAGTGTCTCACAGTGGACCACAAAGTTGGAGAACATCGTTGTGAAAGAATTGTCGATGTTGAGCCTAACCTAAGGGCTGAATTACGAAATTTTATTGTGGAAGCTAATGCTCGAGCAGCTACAGCAGGTAGCGCTTCTGCCAGGCTAGATGATGCACTAGGCGACTTGCAACGTCAGCGAGATGAAGCCGAAGGTGTTATTAATGAAGCTTTCCACGCTTACAAAGCTGCTCTTGAGCGATGCCGTGAAAAAGCTCTTGAAGAACTTCAACGTTTGCACAAAGAAAGAGAGCTGAAGGTCATGGATCTCTTCGATCGCGTGGATAAAACGGTACAGCGCATCGACTGTGCTTGTAAATTCGCGGCAAGACTCCTTCGTCGCGGTGACGGTACAGAAATAGTAATGTTAAAAAAGACCGTCGCCTCGCAGTTTGCTCGGTTACTAGAAGGAGCTCCAGAATTCGACGTCGATTATTCGTTGGAATTTGTCACCAAGATGGACAAGTTTGAATCCATATCCGAAGAAACATTTGGGACATTCCGTACCGAAGCAACTCGTGCAGAAGAAAGAAAACGCGCTAGTGAATCATCGGCCATTGTATCGGTGACATCGAATTCCCACTCTCCCGCTGTGTCGGTAACTAATGCTCCAGTATTTGATGATTATCCGATGGCTGGCGTTCGCCGCGTTACTGGAGTATCAAGTGGTATGGTGGGAGTGCCTGGTGTCGGCGGAGTACCGGCTATTGGCGTTCCGGGCGTGGGAGCTGTTCCTGGAGTGGGTGTTACCAACACGAGCGTGCTTCCTGGTGGAGTGAACATTAATAGCGTACCTGGAGTAGGCGGTGTGGCTGGTGTAGGTGTCCCTGCTTTACCTTCTATGGTGGAATACAATTTGCAGCAACTGGCTAGTATTGCCGAAAAAGAAGTACCTCCGCCACCACATGCTTCACCAGCACCATCCTTCACACTTGCTGAACTATTGGCAGGAGACCTAAATTCGCCTCAGGCATACAACAACTTGCAAGCACTTGCTAAACTAGGACTCAATACTGGTAGGTTATTATATTATATCCAAAATAATTGATGTATTTTATTTCGAATATATATTTTATGGTATTTTTTTCAGAAGTGAACGGATTTGGAGGTGTTGGTGGTGTTGGAGGAATCGGCGGTGTTGGTCCTCGTGGCGTCTCTCCCGGAAGGCCTTTATTAACTGCTGCTGAAGAAGCTACTCTCGTCCCTCCCCCGGCGCCACTCGTGCGTGCGACTAAAGCTACTCCAATGCACATTAGATTCAAATTTGGTCAACTAGGCAGTGGAAAGGGCCAATTTAACTCCCCTCATGGATTCTGTCTTGGAAATGATGAAGATATCATTGTCGCTGATACCAACAATCATCGCATCACGGTAAAAACAATAAACATTTAAGCGAACATGTAAAAACAATAAACTTGAAGCGAAAGCTGAGCTGATGTCAGACAAATTTGTAACGTGTGTATTGAGTTTATACCACACTCAGCTCATTACTCTCATACAGATACTGCAGATGCGGTTGGATCCATAAAATACATTATTTTGAAATTCGCGGAGGATGAGTTAGGGGTTGCACAAGTATTACGTAAGCACAAATGGGGGAGGGGGGATGTCTTTGCTATGCTTATTTTGGATGATGTATCTTTATTACCTTTGCTGACAAGGATGAAGGGGGGCTAAGATATATGTCTAAAATATTGCTAACGTAATACAAGTATTACCGTATAAACCTTTGAAATGTGTACAATCTTAGTTGTGTGCAGACCTAGAGAGGGCCCTGCTAGATCGATTTCGTATTGTTGTGTGAGAACTATAGCACTTAGGTGAAAATAAATTATTGGTATGGAAAGTTTGCTTGATTAGTGTACCCACTTTGAATCTTACTGTAGAATCAATTTAATGAGTATTTTAGGTGGTCTCTGGTGGCCTGCCCCTTTTTATTACAACTCATTAAATTTCAGGACTAAAAATGTTTTCAATATATTTCTTCAATGTGACTGAAGATATAAATTCTTCTAGGGCATGCTAGGTCTGGTGGGTTTTGCTGGATATCGATACATATTCTGCAGTGATACAATGATGTGACTGAAAAATAAATATAAAACGATGCAATGTCGTTTTATCAATGTTCGTATGGCGAAAACTTAAGTCAAATATGAGAAGCGAGCACCGCCGGAAGCGCCTTTGCCTTTAGTAATATACATACGACTTATGAAAATATACCATGAGTAACATAATAATATAGTATTTAAAGTAATGTCTCATCATGGCCGATTGTGAATAAGAGTCGTATAACGTTCGCGCGAACCAACGAGACCGCCCGCGTTGCTGTCTGCGTTAAAGCGTATACGTTTGTTTCAATGGTCCGGCGAACAACAAAGCGTGGCCGTAACTGCGGTTTGTTGTTTGCTCCGGCAAACAACAAACCGCGGTTACGGCCAACCAACATTTTGTCCTTTGTGTGCGTTGTTACATAGATCATATATTATTATGTTCTACAGTTCTGCAATTCACAAAGGCGAGCGGGCTTTATTTGTAGGAAACACGTATATGTATGTGTATGTGTGTGTAAGTGTCGCTCGCAACTGACCGTTCTGTTAAACACGCATATTACCGCACTGTGCATGTACACGTTCAACTACGCGTTTACCACAAATAAAGCCCGCTCGCCTATGTGAGTTGCAAGGACTATATCATGCGGGATAAATTGTGCGGTTCGTTGTCTGTGTAGCGCTTTAACTGTATCTGCGGGAAAGGTGCAACTAAATACTTTATTTATTGCATATGCATAAGTAAGATTTATTTATTATTTTCAGGTTTTTGATAAGTCTGGAACTTATAAGTTTAACTTTGGAATTGCTGGTAAAGAAGAAGGCCAGCTGTGGTATCCCCGCAAAGTAGCAGTTGTTCGTGCCACTGGCAAGTTTGTGGTTTGCGACCGCGGCAACGAGAGGTCTCGCATGCAGATCTTTACTAAAAATGGACATTTCTTAAAGAAAATCGCTGTAAGTCTATAAAAATATTCCATCAAAGAACTAACTCATTGATCATTGGTTTGCGTTCACTGTCAGTGAGGTCTGAGGTTTAAAACAGGGGTAAGCTACAACTCAATTTACCTATTCAGGACTGTACATACATATCTATGTTATTAATACAAATAATGCAGTGATGTGATCATGAAATTGTTTTGACTTAAAGATATTCACATTTTTTCAAAGCTGCCATTATTTTTACATGTATGATTAAATTATAAACTTTGTTAATAGGTGCGATTCATTGATATTGTCGCCGGTTTAGCCGTCACGGCTGAAGGTCTAATCGTCGCGGTGGATAGCGTGACACCTACTGTATTTATATTATCTGAAGAAGGCGACCTCATGAGCTGGTTTGATTGCAGTGAATGCATGAGGGAGCCATCTGATATTGCTATTAGTGGTAAGTTTTGCATATTTATTTAAAATATTGTATAGGTAGTGATCAATTTTCGCTTTTGTGTACACCCAGGCTTTTTTATGAGTCAATTGTTCTATGTCCAAGCCCAGTTCTTCAGCAATGACGCAACTGCTAATAAATACAGCTCTGTTTTTTAACAGCAGACAAATCAAACAAATTAGTACAGTCAATGACAAGGCGCAATACTGATGAGCAAGTAAATGTTTACTTTTAGCAATAAAATAAAACTCAGTGTAAATCTTCTAAATAATTAATATAATGAAAAACAAAATTCTTTTATTAGATTAATAAAAAGAAATAGAATATTCGAATATTGTATGATGGAACGAAATTAAACCGTCAATGTCACCGCTGATTGATTAGTAATGTTTCGAATACTTCGCTTTACCTAAAGAGTCTTTTTATTGATAAATGCACCTCCCTGTTGTGGTTTCTTTATAAGCTACTAAAAACAGGATAAGAGCAATAATTATTTGGTTAACATCATAAAATACTATTTTTGGAAGGAATAAGTATTTTTTCGTTAGTTAATTTATTTTTATTTGACGATAAATTAAACACAAACACACAAGTATGCTAGTAGAAATATACATCAATAAAGAGACACCAAAGTGATTTTTCGATGTTAGTTTTATTAAGGGATGGTTCGAACTTAGAGCAGAAGGGTTATAAAGTAAAAATCTTTCACATTTTAGGCAAGGAGTTCTACGTATGTGATTTCAAGGGGCACTGTGTGGTCGTGTTCGACGACGAGGGACGCTTCCTTCGTCGCATCGGCTGCGAGAACGTGACCAACTTCCCAAACGGCATTGATGTGTCGGACGCCGGCGATGTGCTGATCGGCGATTCCCACGGCAATAAGTTTCATGTAGCCGTTTTCTCGCGCGACGGCGTGCTTGTCACTGAGTTTGAGTGCCCTTATGTCAAGGTATACCTACCTAGCTATTACTATCGGCTATAGAATATATTAAATGTTTATGAAAATATGATTCTCAAAAATGTGGAAGATTATAGCGATATTTTTTTTACAGGTATCGCGCTGCTGCGGTTTGAAGATCACATCTGAAGGATATATTGTCACTTTGGCTAAGAATAATCATCATGTTCTAGTCCTCAACACCCTTTATATTGTCTGAGGAGTAACTCGATGGCTGTAAGTCTGCATACTACAAGATCTCACATTTATTCCCTATATTTTATATTAATTGCTGTTTTTACAAAGCTTAACATTTTTTGCTAAACCAGTATTTGACTACTTATTTCGTTATTTTGTGTTAAATTTCACGTTAGTCTGATATTTTAATATTCTGTCCGTACCGCAGTGAACTATAGTGATCCTACTTTTGGTATGCTTCGTGATTTTTTGTTTTTTTTTGGCATTCTAGAATTTAGAGATGCACTATACTTTTTGTCACTGCTATGGACAGACTTAAGTCATTATTATTTCCAAAGTACTGAATACTTGCGTATTGTTTGGGTTTTGTTCATCTATCATTATTATTTTATAATTGCATTTAGTTCTAGTAATGAAAAATCCAAAGGTTAGTATATAATATTCAACTTCTATTATTATATTTTCGTTTTAGTCCAATTTGTATATCAATTTGTTATATTTGGTCATGGAGGATCAAAGTTTCGGATTTGTTTTATGTCTGACTGTAATATATATTAAAAAGCACGCATACTATCAGTGATGCGTAAACTTTGTTTGTTAATAATAATGTATGTTAGGCTTGAACACGATGTATTGTAAATATAGTCGAAACTCATGAATACATCCGGAACATCCAACTTCCTGGCAAAGGAATACCATAACCAAATTTAACTAAAGCAATCCCATCGACAGGACTTGTGTATTTTGTTTCTAAATTGTAGCAGCTGGTAAGGTTCCTAGTTCGAGTGAAGTTTAAACATGTCAATTAGGGGACTGCGTGTGAGTGTCGCCTCAAACTAAATGTTGATTTGTTTAGCCAGTGGTTAGCCCGATATACGTAAATTAAATATTATTATTGAATTTGTTGGATATCCGGAATTTATTTTAAAAGAGAACAAATGTGAACGCACAATTGAGTTATTAAAAATTATAAAACCAAAATTGTTGTCATGACCAAAGGAGGCGACACCGTAATAACGTGCCATCTAGTTTAGGTTAATCTCGTATACAATATTATATATTGTCCGTTAAAATATATTTACCATTTACAGAATTCTTGTGTCTATACAAAATGTTTTTCGTGTACTCTTGTTTTGAGAGCCTATTACATATTTGAAAGATTTTTCATGAGTAGGCATTACAGTATACATTGTTAAGATTTCGTTTATTATAAGTAAATATCTTAATGATGAAACATTAATGCTGTATTATTAGACAACCGCTGTAAACTTTGCAATAATTTTGTACAACATACATAATTTGGATAGTTAAAATTTGATGTAGAAATATAATTTATTTGGCATTTTCTTGTATATAGCGAGCTTTTTAATCATTCTAATGCAAGCTTTATTTATTTTTTGTAAGAGCACTCATTATAATGTGTTGTTGAAATAGTAGTCATCTTACATGTGTCCGGTATATGTCTTTTATTAGGAGTCAAATATCTCATCTTAGAGAAATTCACTCCAGAAATGAAGCAATAATTGCTTGGTTGCACTTGTTATGTACATGAATTTGCCATTGTAAAATATTTCTACTTATATGTTCAATGAGTATAATATACAGTTCGCCAAATTATATATTTTTATAACTATCCACATTTATATTCAAAATTGAGAATTCATAGTTTTTAGATAGTAGGTACAAAAATGCGATTTATTAAAGCGATACCATATTTAGATATAATCACTATATACATCATATATTATTAGTATTAATGGTTGTCCCCTCATTAGATTTCCTAAAGTGCGTGGAGAGCGGGGCATCTAAAGGCTGTTGTTATCCGCCATGTACGCGAACCAATATCACTCAGTGGTTTACCCTCTGTTTTGCGTCCGCGCAACGCCACAGCTAAGTGCGATTGGTTTTCGCGAACATAGAGGATAATTATGCAGCTAGGCGTTAAATAGAATCCCTATTAATATATGGTATCAAAATCGTTATTTATTGTAACACAGAAGTAATGGTCAGATACAATCCTCACATAAACTGAAAACTACCAGGGATACATGGTCTTCCAACTATAACTATTAGGCTTTTTGAACGAATTAACCAAAAACGTAGTAACAAAAGTCGTTGTGTGTACTATCAGTAACACTTTGTGCACCTGGTGTGCGATGTTGCTTATTGTGTTAATTATGGTACATACCGTAACCATAGAATATTGAAGTTTATTTTCTGTCAGTGTTTACCTGTAAAAGCTAACTGGAGCAATCGGTAGTTATGTTGTACATGACCATTATAATGTTTTACGTATGAATCACTTTGGAAATAGTACTTAACCAGACCACCTAAAATTAAGTGTGATATTTTACCAATATTGTTAACGTCAGTTTTATATGCTCTCTAATTTTGTGGTTTAATTTGTTTACAATATAAAGAAAACTATTTAAATCCCAAATTACCAAAATTAGTCGTGCATCTCATTAAAAATACACCCTCATGTTACTAAATTGTAATTATAAAAATAAATAATTAGTTGATAGTCAGGCACTCTCTTCGTATTGCTGAGCCATATAATTTATACTGATTAATAAATTCACCATTATTAAACAGTAAATGTATAAGTATGTGTACTTAATTAGAAATAGGTATTTATTTTATGTATTTGTTGTGTATTGGAACAGTTTTACAATATTCGATACGCAAAATTAGATGTGATATGAGCAATAATAGAGAGACATAATGAACCAACATTTTAAGACTTACATGACTCAATATTTTGAAAGACACGAGTGAAGGCCGTGGGGCGATGCAGCAACATCGGTCTTTGAAAGCCAGTGATAAGTTGAATTTTGACATTTTAGTCTGAATCCTCTATTGATTAGTGAGTAACTTTTGGGTTTATTTTTCATATTGTTTTTAAGTTATTTGTTTCAGGATTTTTGTCCCAATAGTATTAGGGAATTTTATTTTCTTTATTTTAACTAGATTAAAATGAGTCTACATACCCTCGCGGATGAGCAGGTGTGATTAATACTCTGATTTTGTCGTTTTATTGTTTTGTTTAATTATATGTTCTGGGCCTATATTATATAAAAAGTATTTTTGGCCAGTGTGTTTAGGCCTTTAGAGTTACGAATTTTTACTGCCAAATTATTTTCTTACGATATTTGTGCATGCACATAGTAATTATTTTATTGTATAATATTTGTAAAAAATAGTTATTAGTTGTTGCCAATTTTTGTTTTATTATAATATTCAGGGTTTTAATATTATAATGTTCAATTTTAATTCGTTGTCATTGATCAAAATTAGTGTGTGTTAGTGAAGTAAAATTAACCGAAATAGAACTTATTATTGCCCCAAAGGGAGCGTTTGACGCTATTAATAATATTGCTTTAGGGTTGCATAAAATTATTAAAAAGTGGTGTGATAAGTTTTGGATAATTTTACAAATTATACTACTTTATGTGTGAATTCCAATATTTAAAATTCAAAGTCAAACATTTCATTAAAACATCTGAGTATATTATTCAATGACGAACGTTTATGGTTTCGTTTTAAACTATTTTCGAAAGTATTATCTCGTCACTGATTTACCTTCTTTAATATTAATTTTGGTGATATCGACACTTTCCTCTTTTCTTGCCATGTATTTTATGTAGGGATCAGCGTAGATATGTTGAGTAGGTACTAGTATTTTTCAATTGATATACACACATACAGTATCACAAGTTTGCCTATATGGTGGTGTTGTTTAGAGATGTTTATTAGTGGTTGGCGCGGGTCGCGGCGGTTATTCGCCGCGTCTGCTTGGCTGTATAATTTGCCGTAGCGAGTAAGCACTATGTCATGGATGAATGGCAGTCAAATGGTATCTATTGTCCATTGACATTACTTGATAATAATTGTATCATTAGAGTACATTACAGTAGCCTTTCTCGGGAATCTTAAAAGTTACCTATATACACTAAAAACAATTTTGGTAAAGATTTTCTCTTGAATCTATATTCCCTTATGTATCCAGCAATAAATTACTTCAGTAGTTGTGTAGTATCACTTTATATGGCACTGAAAATTGCAGGTTTCCTTGGTAATATTAGCAAGCTCGTAATGTAAATTGCAGTGTCGATAGGGGGGGAGGTCAAGGACATTTGCATACTTGGTGCCAAGTAATGTGATAGAAGTAGGGTTCGCATCGCACAAGGTGAGCTCTAATGTTACCCTCCCTATTGGAGGTGGGCGTATTGCCTATTAGTGGCACCAAGCACAGCTCGATGGTTTCGGTGGAGTGTTGTGGCATAACAATTTGATTCAGTTACCTGTAAACCGTGGGTGAGCACATTTCTTCTACTTTATCAGACTTATTTCGAAATAATTCCAATGAATACATATTTGAAAGACGGCATGCTCAAATAATTTATTTTTGTTTTATCTTCACCCACTTACCGATATAATCTCCACTGTTCTAATAACAACATAAATAATAAGGTTGTGAGCTCTATTCCCGTTGGAATTTTAAGCCACATGTGTGCTTGTGCAATAAATATCACAGTTTGGATCTAGGCTTTTAAATTATTATAGATTATATACATTGTTGAGCTGATTATAAAAATTTAATATATTATTATACCTTTTAATATTGTTAAAGAATTCTAATTGCATTCCACATCTTAGAGTGAACGAATTTGAGATGACCGTTTTCAGTCTACATTATACAAATTTTTTTTTACAATTGTAGGATTATTAGCAGTTGCCAATGTTTTCCTTTAGTCAGTAAAAGTACAAATATTTTAATATACAATCTTGGTATTTACGTATTGTAGTGATCTTATTTTTTGATTCTATAACTATAAGCATAATTTTTTCTCTTAAGCGGCCATTCAGATATTTCTTCATCTCACAAATTATTCAGTAAACAACAAAACATATCATACCGAATCAATTTAGTTTACATAGAAATTGTCTGCAACTCCTGTGATTTTCTCATGATTGGTTTTAAATGTTGTCAAAATGGCTATTTCTTTTATTTCAATGTAGATTTAAGTATATTCTAAGTTACACTGTCTTATGTTCTTGTCATTTTATGTTGAAATGTGAAATTTATTGTAATCGTTAGTGTGAAAGGTGCAAGTTCCAAATGCATATTTTAATTTTGACCCAAAGATTTCATTAATTCCTTATAATTTAATTATTTAATTATCCTTTTGCGGAAATGACATTTGTGGAGTATGCATTGGTATTTGATACTAGGAATAACATGAATTATTCTGTAGAGTTGGTGCAGCCGAGCAAACCTCTACTAATATTCTCTTAAGAATATATATTGCTCAATAATTTAATTCTGTTAAAAGTATTTTAAACCTAGATGTAGTCCATCGTGTGTTTAGTATGATGTGGACTTCAGACAGGAAATTATATCTAACAGACAATACCCTCCGTAAACATTTGAAAATTTAAATGTTGAAGTTTTATTAGATGTAGTTGTTTGCCTTGATGGCGGCTTGCCGCAAGGTGTGCAAGCTGCAAGGGGCGCCAGCAGCATCAGCACATGAGATCGCCACTGGCTCTGAAACCATTATACTATACTGCTCGATATACAATAACATAACACACACAAGCTTGTTTGCATAGGTCCACTATAATCCGACATATCTTTCTCATAAAATATGTTCCACAAATATAAAAGTTATGGCAGTTTATATAATGTCTTCAGTATACCTGGTGTGATGGTGTTGACTGTATATATACTATTTAGCCCCACAGTCAACGAAAATTGTTATGTAATCCATTACAGGAGTCTCTGCTGCATTGTGCCTAGATCTTAGAAGTTAATGGTATCAAGGTAGAGTTAATCTCAAATATTTTGGCTCTTTGAATATTCCATGATATTATTTTGTTTTTCATGAAAATGTATTTACATTATATACATACATACACCTAGTAATATTGTATACAATATGAATATACATTGCGTGGTTTGTAACTTGATGTTTAATTATTTTACTGTAAAGTTAAGATGCCCAACTGGTTTTCTGTCCACGCCCTAAGCAGATGTGGAGGAATTGAGTGTATTCGATATTTAAAGCTATATTATTCAATGTAACTGAAAAAAGTTCGATGTTTACTTGTGGACAGAAGTAGATTTATGTTTTAACTGGTTGCACATCTTACTTGACTAAATTCATTTATCACTGAAGTTACTTGAGAATTTGAATGTTTGCCATTTTGCACTCTTTTCTTTAACTTTTTTTTAATGGCGAATGCAAATTTTCATGTGACGTCAGCGGTTTATTAATTATTATAAGTTTATTAACGTGAACTGTGGCCAGGATAACAACAGCAGAGCAGTGTAATTCAGAGCCTGCCTAAAATATATTTTTGTCATGATTTTATTTAGGTATATACATGTTATTATTCACATATTACAGTTTTCTCAATATTAGCTTGTATTTTAATTAAGAAATAATCATATTTAACATTGCCAGGTGATCAGCAACCTGCACTTTAATATTTTTGGAAACTATTGAACTTAAATTGTACTGACTTTATAAATATATTTACTTCAATAAAGATTTTCCATGCCACTAAAAAGAGTTTAATATCTTTATGATCATTACCAGGTGATAACCCTTATTAGGTACATACTTACTTACTTACTTCTACTAAAGATCTACTCGAAAATATGGTATTGAATGCTCTAATAAAAATAAAAAACAGTTGATAACTAAAATTTAATTTTATTAAATTCTTAGATCATAAATGTCAAATTGTATAAAAACTAGGACTTCCACGAATACATAATAGCACGTTCACCTTTTTAGGTGAGAGTAGGTAGGTACTATTTAGGTACAGCTAGGTACTTGATGTAAGTTTTAGACGGATAAATAGCTATACGTATGATAACAATAGCATATCATAGCAACATCAGAATAGCAGCTGATACTTTCAATTCGTTATTCTATTAGACTAAACTACCCCAAAACATTTGTTAAAATGTTTGGATAATGTTTAGTATTGTATAGAACGTATTATTTGGTATAGTTTAAGTAGGTACTATTTTTCAGTATAGTTTCGTTAAGAAACGACCATTTGACGTGTCATTATAATACATATCGCACTCTTAATAAAACAGCGACTTAACACAAAATTTGAAAGTAAGGCAATTTGAACTCTAATTGTAAATGTTAAATTCTAATATTATATTTGTGTTAAATCTTTGCAATAGAGTTCAAATTTGTTTAATCCAAAATACTGAGATAAGTCTCTGTTTTATTAAGGGTGCGAATTATGTACATCATCATCAAATAATAGAATAAGTATTGTACACACGACTACACGTACATCCTATATACGCATAACTACGCTATATACAAAATAGAGAATTTTCGGAAAGGGAGAGTGCATAGTGGTGTCGATGTAATGGTAAGAATACAGCGTAACAAAAATTTAACGCATTCTCTCGCACGATTCGTAGCGTTCAACTTCTAACACAAAGTCCAAACAGTCTAGATTCATGTGTCGCTGTGTACTCATAAAACGTTATAATGATTTGTGAGTACCAATTAGAATCAGAAAAATAGAAAAATCACAAACATTGTCAATGTTCTGTGGATTATTTTTCTGATTTGCGCTATGGTTTTGCTACTATTGACGTATATGTTTGCAAATTATAAAGCATCAATCGCTCAGGTTTATTAGTGTCATTAGCCTCTAGTAGGTACAGTTTTACATAAATTTTATGAAGTTTTGAAAGTTTTTTAGTTATTGCGTTCATGGTGTCGTTTGTAACGTATACAAATTATACAATATATTAAATTATTACAATGTGTAGATAAGCAAGTAAATGCATAATACAAATAAGACTAAAGGTAAATCATTGGTCATAAACCCTATGAAAATTATTTTAGTCTACAATTGGGTGTAAATATTGAATCGGATGAATAACACTTATTCATTTTGCATAATCACTCATTCTACATTTTGCCTGGATACGCATTTTATAAGTAACTATTACCCATGCTGGTACCCGTGGTCCTACCGCTTGCGTCTATTGGCAGATTCATGGAAATAGCAATATTGTAATTACCCGTGATACTAGAAGTAGGACCATGGTGACGCATGCTATTATCTATACATTTTGCTAATAGACAGTTAGCCTTCTCGTCAAAATGATTTTACTCACCAATATTCAGTGTGACTTAATAAAATTAAGAAGGAAAGGTGCTGTTCCCTGGACTATATTATAAGGTATATATTGGGTAACAATATTTATTTTATTTATTTATTTATTGGGTAACGTCATACTAGTCCAATCATCTAGGCATGTCACCTCGGAATCTAACGGAATAAGCAAAATGTTTGTATAGATCTTTATTTTAGCATTACATATGTTGTCTCAAAAGTCACATATGCCAACGTGTGAGCGTCCTTAGATATTCAAGGTCAAAGGTCACAAAAAACAGTTTTTGAGAATATCTCGTTTTCTTTGCCTCCTATCGTGTTTGCTTTTATTATCAAAATTGTAGAAAATAAAATTCTCTACAAATTTCATTTTGGACCCTCTTTATATATCGAACCGTTTTTGAGATAGAGGGCGCAGTGTGGAGTGTTCAGCCATACATACCTTAGCGCAAGGTAAATCCTGAATCCCAATCTATTATACCGTTTTTTTAGAGATGAAACGGATAGCAGTTTAGCTGGATACCGGATATTTGGCCAACCTTGTAGCCGGATAGCCGGATATTCGGCCGCCGAATATCCGGCGGAACGTTGCCCCGTTCGGTGCATTACTCATTCATGATAGTGGCGCTAACATGGTGAAGGGTGTTCGTTTGGCCGAGTACGATTCTGCTAGATGTTTCATACATACGCTTAAAAAAGTAATAATGAGTCGCTTAAATTCTAAGCTGAAGTGACAACAATTATAGCTACTGGAAGACGACTTGTGGCGCACTTCAATCACTCAGGTTTAGCTCAAGAAAAACTGCTGACGATTCAAAAAGAGCTAAATTTACCCGATCAAGTAAAATTTAACAAAGTTTGCCAAAATCTATCTTTCAGCACCTTGCAGCAGTGTGTACAGCGAAAGACTTTTTCCTGAAGCTTTAGGCCTTATTTACGAAGACAAGCGGAACCGCTTGCTACCTCTTAAGTATTCATTCACGATAATTTTCCCTTAGTGCAGTATGAGTAGTAATTCATTTTCTAAGTTTTAGAATTATCTTTTGATTACTAAATGTATTTCCTAAGTGATACTAACTAAATAATACATTTAAATGTCAAAAATTTTTTTCAATTCCGCTTTTCACCCGAATTGACGCTAGTTATCCGGTATTCGGCCGGATAGTATTTAGGCCGCCGGATGCCGGATAGTTACCGGATATCCGTTTCATTTCTAATTTTTTTATTTAATTATTTATTGCCTATTATTTAAATAACAAATTAATGAAACATCTAACAATCTTTAAGATCCATATCTACTATGAAGAAATACAGACAGGCCCAACAGTAATTCTTTTTTGATTCCAAGGTTGACCCCTTTTTTGGTCTGAGATGACTGTACTATACATACTATTTATCACATTTATAAACGCATTCACCCGCAATCCAAGTCGATCTGATATTCAACGATTCTGGATGAATAACTACGAAGTCCGCATCATAACCGAAATTCAGTTTTCCCTTTTTGTGATTAATGCTTAAAGCTTTTGCTGGATGGAGAGACGCAGCTTCTAGAGCGTATTCCATAGAACAATCTGTAATAAAATAAGATTATTAGATATTGCAGATATTATCATTACATAAATATATTGTTATCTATAAATTGTTATTTTGTTGTAAAGCTCTATTCCGGGAGGGTAATTGTACATATATAGGTCGTAATCAAGCGTTTCTGAAGACTCGAAAAAAATCGGGACATTTGTCTGAGAAAGTTGTAAGTAAAAGCGTAGACGAGAGTTGCCAGACACACGAAAATGTTACCCTGTATAGCGTGGCAAAACCAAAGCTGGGTAACTTACACGTTGATTTATTCTCTATCTAATATATTATTATACTACATGCTTTAAGCCTGCAGTAACTGAAATATTAGATTGGCGTATAATTGTTTGTTTTAGTTAGGTCGAACATAAAAAGCTCACCTAATGATCGCTTGAAGGTGGCAACACACGTATCAAGTGCTGCAATGCTTCCACAAAGTACTTTTGTACCAGTTACGTAGGCGTAATCACCTTCTACTGTTACCAGTTGGGGTCCGATTCGGTAGTTACCGTCAGCGAGACCCTGGGCAGCTACTGCATCGCTTACTAATATTAGACCTAATAAAATAATATAAAAAGTATCATAAATCATTAAATTAAACATTTTGGTGTAAGTCATTGTACACACGGCAATACATCAAGTTAGACACCCTATATACACATAACTACGCTACATACAAAATAGAGAATTGTCGGAAAGGGACTGTGCATAGTGGTGTCGATGTAATGGTGCGTCGCGTCCCGTTCAACTTGAAAGAGACAAAATAGCAAAAATATATCGCACTCTCGCACGATTCGCAGCGTTCAACTTCTAATAGTTCAAAGTCGAAACAGTCTAGATTGATGTCGCTGTGTGTACATGCATGTGGTTACTAACATTGACATTTGATTTTTGACTTTTTGGAATATGATATCTAGGATTTTCTTTGTTTTGTGCCAGTAAAATATTTTCCACTCAAAATAGACTTCTCCCACATAGGAATAGTGCCTATGCCCTGAGGAACTTTATAAACATTTAAACAACGGACACAAAAATAACACATTTTTGTTCCATTTGCGCACATGGGACATGTGACATGTACCCACAACACTATGCGCAGTAAGAATGGGAATGCGACCATTAAAACACCACGCTATCCATGCAGTAAATTTCACAATAAAGAGATATTTATTCTTAGGTAGATCACACATTGAGATATTGTATACCTTCAGGATTTGTCCTACTCGCGATACGGAGAGCAGCTGGATGAGTATGAATGCCATCAGATATAATGCCGTAAAAAACTTGTTTCTTTGTTGAAGACGCCAATAAACCAACAAGACCCGGATCGCGATGATGAAACTGAAAATAACATCACATCATCATAACATATTTTTATTTCAGAGTGTTGGTCTTCTACAATTATTTGTTATTGATTGACCAACTGCAAACTGACTGAATGAAAGTTACTTAAACTCTGCAAATATTGTCTAAGTCTTTGCTAGTTTTTACAAATAGCTGTTTAAAGTTTTGCACTTGTATATTTTATGCAATTAATTGCTATGTTGTGCTACTTTTTAGCAAAAACTAGCACAGATCTCATTATATAAGCACATTTAGTTGTCTAATTAAAGAAAACTTAATTTATCGATTTGAGACATTCATATATCTTCAAATCGGTGACTTGTTAAATTATAATTGTATTAAGCTAATAAGGCGCGCTCTAACAGGTTGGTGGCCAGACACAATAATATTAATTATATCTGGTATTCAAAGACTTGACAGATTAAAAATGTACATACTGGAAGCATAGCATTGAACAAGTGTGTAATTAAATTAGCACCACATTCAACTGCTTTCTCTCCTTGGGCTAAACTGGCAGTAGAATGACCCAAAGCAACTTTGATTCCAAGATCATTTAAGTCTTTAATTGCTTCTGTGGCGCCTGGCAGTTCAGGAGCTATGGTGATTATAACAACATTATCTAATGAACCATATACTTCTTTTATGGTCTCCAGACCCTGAAAAGAAACCCTAATTAGAAAAGTAATGCTAATATTATTTATATTTTAAAATATATAATGAACTTTATATTACTTTAGTGCGACTATAAAACAATATTAGTATTTTTGCTTTCAAATGTTTCATTTATGAATATGTTTTTGTTTTTAAGCTCAATAGGATGAATCATCAACAACAGGTTATAAACTAATATACAAAATCAAACATTGACATTTAGTTATTTCTTGACTTTTGATTGTGATCATAATAAATATTATTGTAAAAAATATCAAAATTTATGACAAAATTAGCATTAATATGTTAAAGGACTAATAGAATATATGTACAGTGGTGGACATATAATTAAAAACACTTGCGAAGTATTTCACATTATATGGAAATATAACAACAAAATGCATAGAATACGTTCAACAACTTATAATTCATTAAAAACAAATAAATATCCGAGTTTACAAGTACCATTTAGATATTTAGTTACGTACAAACAACTAAACGACATTTGCAGTACCATCCGTCATGGAGAAACAGAAGAACAAAACTAGAAACAATAAAGAAATGAGGTAAAAATCAAAGTTATTAACGTGTTCATTTCAAATTATTTGTGTAAAATTATGTTTGATTTACTAAATTTCTTAAAAATTAATATTTAGTTGCATAGCCTTTGTTATTAATGACAGCTCTGCAACGACGTAGCATTGATTCAAGTAATTTCATACATTTATCAAGTGGGATCGAGTTCCATGCTTCAACAAAGACTTCGTAAAGTTAATTTTGACTGGAATTACGTTTAACGGAGACTTTTTTTAACGACGTACCAGAAATTTTCAATAGGATTTAAATCGGGACTATTAGCAGGCCAGTCTAACATTGTAACACGTTGCTCACTAGGAAAGGATTTAACACTGCGGGCCGTGCGTTTTAGGTCGTTATCGTGCTGAAAGATCCAGGTCACAGGCAAATGGTCGTCGGTGTAGGAAATCATTGTCTCTTCTAAGATGGTTTTGTATTGAAATTGATCCATTATACCTTCTTCAATCTTACGGACGGGTCCAACTCCGCAACCAGAAAAACATCCCTATACTTTAATGTTATTACCGCCGTGTTTGACTATGCTCCTCGTGTATTTATAATCAAAAGTATGGTTTATTGGACGTCTAACGTAGCGTTTGCCGTCTGCATTCACCATATTTATTTTTGTTTTATCCGAGAATAAAACTTTTTCCCATTTTCGTACGGTCCAGTTAAGATATTTCTTTGCAAATAATAATTGATTCTCTCGGTGTTGCTTGGTAACCCTCCCGAACTAAATAGCTTCCACTAATCTGCGGCGTACCTGTTTCGAGGAAATGTTCCTTGGGTCATCAGGTGGAAAAACTTCATTTCTAATCTCGTTGGAGCCTTTAAACGGGTTTTGTTTAGCTATACGTATTATTTACAAATCTTCCCGGGGAGACGTTTTCCTTGGACGAGCCTTTCTAACAACACTTTTAATGGTTCAGTTTCTTTTATAATGAGCAATAGCGTTGAAAACAATTTTCACAGAACATTCTAGATGATTAGCAATTCTTCTATATGTCCACTTTCGATCTAAATGTAATTTAACAATTAATTGCCTTAGTTGACTCGTCACAACTCTTATTTTTATCCATTTTGAACTAAACTTATTAGTCACGTAATTCCAAATTGACGTTTAATTGCCGCCGAAACTACAGAAAAGCGTAGAAAAAGGTTAGTTTTCAATTTCAAAAATGGGTCGAGCCTTGGATCCTGTTTCTAAATAGTTGTCCAAGCGGCCAGTAATATAAATTCAACTATTATTCATATTTAAACTCTTTTAATAATTAAAGATAGAACAGATTACTTCTTTTTATATTTTATGAGTTTTTCAACTCATTGACTATATTCTGGCATGTTAATAGTGATTTAATCTATATATTTTTTACTCATAACAGTCATAACGATAGTTCATTCTGTGTTTACCTAAGTTTTATATACTGTTTCTAATTATATGTCCACCACTGTATGTAATATACTTTTTATAAGACATATCATTCAAATATATAAAATAAATATATCAGATTGCTATATTATTATTTTTTTATTCTAGAGTTAGATAAACATACAGAGAAAAGAATATGTAGTAGTACACACAATAATAAATTCTAGAATTTAAAATATATGATACTATAATATATCAAAAAAAAGTTTATATCCCATCTGCATTTGAAATATGGAAATGTTATATCATTTCACAGTAAGATGAACATTATGATAAATCTGTAATAATTGATTAAGCATTTATTAAGCAAATTAGCAGTAACAGAAATTTTTAATATAGTCATTGAATTCATAAATATCATCAATCATCAATACCATTTGGACATATTAGACTGAGATCTCAGAACCATGATTTTAACAAACCTACATTTAATATAATAATAATAATAAAGCTTTATTTCGGACCAATGAATCCATAGACTGTTAGTAATACAATTTAACTTATTTCCTAGTGTTAGTATAAATTCACCTAGAGACAAACTTTTTTAAAAGTGAAGAATGAAAATTCTCAGCAACAGTTCTCAGGATGCTGTTAGGACTGTCTCTCACTCTCCTCAGTAGCGAGGCCGTTTTTTTGCGCATAATTGCGTAAAAGCCATCCGTTCGTACTTGCGCGAACATTTTCGACGCACTGCAGTAACGAGACAATCCCATCAACATCCTGAAAGCATTATTATATTGGATGCGCAGGGCGTCCAGCGATCTCTTAGTACAATTGACCCATAGAACTCCTGGTACCTATACCACAAGTTCAATCTTAGCTTGGGTACCAGTGTTTAACAAGTGGACTGTAAAATTATTTGTTTACTTTTATGTGTTCAAATGACAGTATCTTTTAATGCCAATAAACATTATTATTTATTATTATTATAGATTACTCGTGTACAGACTCTGGCAGTAAGCCTGAAAGAGTGTAATTTTAACTAGGCCTGTACACCGGGCATATCTACGAGCCAACATACTACTCCGCACCACTAGAGCTCTACATTCCTTCTCAATGTCTATATCGTCCTTAAGGTCATTGGCAAGGAAATGCCCTAGATATTTAAAAGTAGACACTCTTTAATATACAGGGTGTCTGGTAATTAATGGATAACCTTGAAATGTCTTATAGTACAACTGATGGCTGTTCAGAAAAAAAAAGAAAAATTACTGCCTGAGATATGATTTTTCTTTAACTACCATATTTAACTTTCTTGTACACTACGACCATAAATGAATGAATTACATCGGTTTTTTGTTGTTTTGTTATTAAACACTAATTATGCTAATAGATAGACAGTCAAAAGTATGACTAGCTATTGCATTTCTTTTTCTTTTTTCCCTCTACGGACATCGGTTCTACTATAACACATTTCAAGATTATCCAATAATTACCGGATACTCTGTATATTCAATGTGGAATATGTAGATAAGCAATGTAAGCTTATTCACTAGTTTAAATGTAGGCCATAATAATTATATGAAATAAAATAATATTTATAATAATGTAACGATAATAAAGCCACAAGCATCCAATATTTTCGTGGTTTTTGTTTCACAGGACACTCACTGGTATAGAAAATTATCAAAGTATGGTGTCCTACTTGATTACAGTGCTTTGGCTTGCACTATGATGTATAGAACAAATGATTAAAGTTTAGTCACATATACAGTTAATAACATTACATTACATATTTACAACTATAACAAGTAGGTTACTGATAAATATTTACTGATAATGTTGGTGTAAATAATAACCAGATAGTGATGTATTCATAACAATCATAAGACATAATAAACATTGCATGATACATAATATATAGGTACACATAATATATATTATAGACATATATTTTTGCTATTTACTTAAGCAAAAAAGGTTTCTTATGACTATTTGCTAAATACACTAAGAATTAAAGAAATGATTAATAAAACTCAAATCAAAAGAGGAGAAATCTAATTTAGTTAAATACAGTAATTAATGTGATAGATTTTGTACATACAGTGTCCAAACATTTAGGCTTGCACATGTGGATTTATCCAAGGGTCGACACAAGGGAGTCAATGTCAACCTGTATTACTAAAAATAAAAAAATATATGATACAAGGAATATATAAACTTATGCCTTTTATGAACTCTATTTTATAAAAGCATACTTATATAAATAATTCATATATATTGTATATAACTAATGTGTATGGTATTAAGATACAAACCTTATCAGGAATTTTAATATATTCTTCCATATGAGCGCCTTTTTTAGCTGAACTAATAAATGGTCCTTCTAAATGTACACCAAGTACAGTGGCTCCATGTTTACCACCTTTAGTTTGCTTAATCTTAGGTAGAATTTTATGGTACTTCTCCACATCAGATGTTACCATTGTTGGACAAAAAGAGGTTACACCATGGGCAAGAAGTTCCTTTGACACTTTTTTAATACCATCTTCAACATTTTCTGAATCATATGAGAAGTCTACACCCCAACCACCTAAAATAAATATACATATGTTTGTGAGGGTAATGTAAAATTATATGCCATTAGGAGAAGCAGTATTATTTTAGCAAACAATAGTGAAATAAATCATTATTTTTATTTAATATCAAACAAAAAGACAATATTTTATATTGATAATGCTACAAAAGTTTAGTATATTCACAATGTATGTAACAGTGAAACAATGTTGTGTTGACCAGGACCTTTTTCTTTGTTTCAATGATCATTTTTATATGGGATAGTTTTATATTTCGCAACTTACTCATGGCTATCATTTAAGATAATTATACAACATCAGAGAAAACCAAATTAAGTATAATTGTTCAAATAACATTTATATTTAATATCCTTCTTATAATTATGTATCTAAACTTATGTTATATAAATAATATGTACGAGTATACAAAGGCCACAAGGGTCAATATGAAAAAAATAATTACTTGATCATTCAAATAATACATACAAAAGAAAAACAAATTAAAATACGCACCATTTATTTGTATGTCAATAAATCCAGGAGCAATTAGTAGACCTTCGCAATCTACAGTTTCATCTGCTTGTAACTGTTCTACATAAAATACTTTTTCTGGGTCTTCAATTTTACCATCTCTTATCCATAAGTCTTCTTTAATTATTTTACTATTGCGAAGAATGTAGCAATTGTGAAATCTTGTTAAGCCTGATTTAGATTTCATTATATTAGAATGCGAATTAAAATCCTGAAATGAAAAATGAGAGCAAGGCTGTATATTTCTTCTTGTACGGAGGACCGGTAAACGAGCATAGATAAGAATAAGTACTAAAGTATAAACGAGTAAACAGAGACACTTATACTGGAACGAGTAAACAAGAGAAAGGATACGTGATTAAACACTCAAATGTCATTCATATGTCAAAGTCATTACTGATTACTAAACAGATCTGATCCATATTTTTATGGCTAGCGGCGCAGGCTTTCGTTTTTGAACGAACAATGTAGATAACAGACTAATTGGTAACTTTGGCCCACGTGCAGCATAAATAACAAATTACTATGGATAGGTGCATTTACATGTAGCAAATTACAAATTACAATGCACATGATGTGGCTTTATCGCTGACCAATTTGAATCAATGTTTTGCCACAGAAAGAAATTGCCATCTAAACAGTTTGGAAGTAAATAAACATAATTATAAGCGGCATTTCGTTTTCCTTTAAACGTATACATACATTTTTGATGGTCACATTGGTAAAGAGCGACACCATATAAAAACTCAAAATACATAATATCACCAGGTGCCAATTGTAGACACTTTAAAATGACGCAAATCTTTCCACTGTTTTTATTTATCGGGTTGTTTTGACTGTTGGGCACCCTTTAATCATATACCAACCCGTATTTTAGTGCTAGTAGGCAACTATATACATTACGATAGTGAAATTTTTCTAGCACTAAAATAGCCTGGGTATGTCGAAGATTGTCTTGTGCTTTGCGTACTTTAACAGTAACGTTACTAGTTGGCAGTATAATTAGTGTTTCAAGGTATCGGCATTGCTAATGATATTTTATTGGGCCTTGTCATTTTTGAACGCTTCTTTTCTACACCGTATTGGCTGGTATTAGCTTTGGTGTTACAGCAAAATTTTATCGCTCAAATTTGAATCATCACACATCATCATCATATCTGACAAAATTAAATGTATCTGAAAAGGCACGTTTGGCTGTTCATAGAGGACTATTAGTGTCTACACTTATGCATGGAAGTGAAAGTTGGGTATGGCAAATGAAGCATGAGAGCAAAATAAATGCTGTAGAAATAAGAGCGCTGAGAAACATAAGTATGTGGTGTGACTTTGAAAGATAGAATAGAGAATAGTGTGATTAGAGAGAGATGCGGCATGAAAGTGGATATAGTGACAAGAATAGAAAAGGGTATTTAAGCTGGTATGGGCATGTAGAAAGAATGGACGAGAAAAGACTGACTAAGAAAGTTTATAAGGCTAGTGGGAATGGAATAGTCGCAAGAGGAAGACCTAGGCGAACGTTTCTCGATCAGATCGGAGGCGTTCTGGACAAAGGCCAGGTTAAGAGCAACTTAAACCGACGAGCGTGTATGAGAAATGTGATGAAAGTGAATGAAGTCAGAGAAGTGTGTCAGGATCGTAGCAAATGGAAATCCGTAGTCTCTGCCTACCCCTCTGAGAAACAGGCGTGTATCTATATATGTATGTACGTGCGTTGGTGTGCGTGACACGTTATGGACACGTTTGCCCAGAAACTTTCGATGGAAAACCATGACATTGAGCTACGACGTGAGGGTTCAAAGTCTGCGACTTTAGTTGAGTAACAAACATGCAGGCCCATGTCACGAGATACATCTATGGCAAGACAAGATGTTTGTAGGCCTTTAAGAGAATTTTGAATGAATGCTTAAAACATGCACGTTTACCACGACTTGCCGCTAGTCGACTCGGTTATGACGGTTTGCGACTCAATCCAGTCCTTAAATCCTGAACCCTAACCCTTTTAAGAGTCTTCGACTCACGACTCGAGGTTCAATGTTAAGAGTCTCGTTTTAAAAAGACTCCTGTTTTTAAACGACTCAAGCGCAACGAAAATGTTCGAACCCTTTTGAAAACAACTCAGTTCGTGAGTCGTGCGAGTCGCCAGTTGTGAGACGCGTACGCTCTCTAAGTATATGTGTTCTGTGCACGTGCATAAGTACGCGTTAACAACATATTACAATGATTGTTGGTATGTTCTGTTTTATAAAATTACTGATATTTATTGTTAATATGTAACAGTGAGGGGTATCTCTTTTATGGCGCCTACTCTTGACGCATGAAGTAACATTATTACGTGGGTATTTTTCAAAAAGATTGGCGTAAATATAAGTCGCACACTTCGTACATAAACTTGTGGTTATTATGGTCTCATATTAAACGACTCGCTCTGTTAAACTACTCAAGTTCTTTACTTAAAAGACTCGCGACTAAGCCTTGAACCTTTTAGTAACAAACTCGAGTCGTTTTATTGATTCGACTCTTTTCTAATGAATCGAGTTCTTTCACATTAGTAACAAACCTCAAGTCGTATTTATGGAGTCAAGTCTTCAAAATCGAGGCTAGTCTTTACCATCGATGCTTGTGTATCCCTAAGTCGTCCATGAATCTACCACGTGACTTACGTTTTCTTCAATGCTAATAGATTGATAAAATAAGTATAAAGCTGAAAATATTGCCCAGCTACTCCAATTCGTTTCAAACTTATGTGATGACAAAGTAATTAATTACACACAACAGGAAATATGAACAAAACATGCGTAGATATGGTCTATCTGGATTCCTTAAAGATGTCATTCCCCTTTTTAGAATAAAATAGAAAGCTGTTTTGTTGAAAAGTAAGTTGACTTGCAAAACCAGGGTAACGATTTCATAAGGGTATCTATTACTATTCTCGAGCGGTATTTAAAAAAACTAGCGGTCGACTAGTGGTCAAAATTCGACCAAGCTTGCTACTTTGTTTTCTGTTTTTCTTTATTACATATAAATAAGGTATAAGTAACCATAGTTACAAAGAATTGTACGACATCAGACGAACAATGCCGAAATACTACGAACGCGATTCGACTGCGTGTGTCAAATGCATGGTTGTGTGCGTGTAGTGTTTTTTATTAATTTAATGTATTTTTAATGCATATTTTATAAAAATACTAGGATTCGCCCCTCCGTCTCCATATAAACTTTAACTGTGCCAAATTTCATTCTTCTACGTCCGCGCAATTTGCGTAAAAAGAGGTGCAAAGTTTTTGCTTTTCGTATTGATATACTTGCGTATACCTATTTATACTATTGAACTCGACAACACTAATATAATACAAACACTAATACTCAGCCATTTTAAACTATAATAAAGTTATTACCAGTGTTGCATTTTGTTTCTTCTGGCATTAAACTACTATGCGTGCAAAAAGAAAATTTATTGGAAGTTGCCACAAGAGTACATCTACCGCCGGCTGCGTATAATAATTAACACAGCTAACTAGATTTTTATTTATAATCTATATAAAATAATTTAAATAATTTCGTCAAAAGTAACTGAATAAATTATATATACATATATATATATATAACACAGCAATTCAACAATAGTTATCTCCTTTATGTCGTTGGTATCTTCGGACAAAGCTTGCAAAAGTATATTTATTATATTATAGGTATAGGCTATTACTTAATTTAAAGGCCACGAGGTCTCCATCCCGTTGATATAAGTTTATTTTAAATATATTTTAATCTAGAACATTACCTTGTCCTTGATTAATATTCTTACATTGGGCTATTAAAGTGCGCAAATGCAAACACACATTTAAAATATTAAATTCGCTTTTGCAAGCTTTGTCCGAACATACAAACGACATAAACGAGATAATTATTGTTGAATTGGATTTGGTATATGACATATTAATATAAGAAAGTATATCTATGGGCAAAGTATTAAATTATTAATGAAAACGGAGGTATCCTCGAGCACAGGTAAATCTCTTAAGATTAAAGCACATTATAGTGACAGTGTGCTGTAGCACAACGTAACAAATGTCAAAATAAAAATAAGAAATCAATATTATTCTCTAAGTCGTCGTGATTTAACACACTGCTTAGGTACATCTTTTCTACTCGATTACAGCTAAAAATATTTATCGATATACCTTCAATGACTTGCACATATCTCTTATAGCATAATAATAATATTGAGACGCAAATATATATTTATTTATATTACATTATTTTATTGAGTTATGTATACCACATACGTATTTTATAAATATAGGTAAGTCATGAAATAGTTAACTTAAAATTGACCACTTATTATTAATTATGTAGGTATGTTTTTTATACCTTGATTCGTATTCGAAAGTTCTTGATTGAACTCGGAACAGCAAATATTAAGGTTGCGATGCAATGAAATATGTAGTGCTATTAGTATAACTGTACTAAATACTACTAAATCATGTCTTCGATATAGCCCTTAAACGGCTTAAGAGGAATCTGCTAACTCACGTATCAAGTAGCGCTATGATTTGGCTTATGTATCAACACAACATCATCACAAGTACACAATATAAGTCTATGTTTAAAATTAACACAGTAAATTTTATTATTTTAAGTATATACGGAAAACCTTTTATCATTATAATTTCAATCAAAACAGACATATGTATATCTACCCTTATTATAGAAGTTTATTGAATAGCTTATCAAACAATATTTATACAAAAGCAACGAAAAGCTAATAAAATAAAATAACCCACGCGGCACAAAAATACTGATGGCTCAATTTATTTGCTATTGAAATATAAAATAATTATATATTATTAGATACTCATTTTTAAGATTTGTTGTTGCCAAAGCAGCAAGCAGCAAGTTTTAGACACTGTATTATATGATTTTAAGTTAACATTATTGGTAGAATAGCACAATATAATCTAGCAAACCATTGCAAGAGTTGCGACTGCGCGAACTGTAGAGGAATGTAGCGCGTATATCGTAGCACTGGGCTACGACAGTTGGCTTCCCGCGGCTACGGCGCGAGCTACGGATTCAGTCGCGGGCACCCTCTTGACCGCTTCAGCTGTGAATCGCGAACGCGTAATGTTCACACGCGCGTGATTGCATGATTATTACTACTTAACAGTGACAGTCCAAGTGATTAATATTAACATTAAAACAGGTGAACTTTGTTATGTTAAATTACCTTTGTGTATGTTTCGCGTAGCTCGAAAGGTGCAGCCTTTTCAGCCCCGCGAAACATACACTTTCTTTAATAGAAATTTTAGTCCCCGTGGAATCGAACTTTTCGTACCTCTATGACTGTTATTTGTCAACTTTTTGCACGTAATGGATGCGATGCTTCTTTTCGATGGAGCTGTGGTTTGAAAAAGTACATGAAGTTTATTACTGTGGATGTGAGACCATTAGTTATATTCTTGTAGAAGTAGCAGGATTTTATTTTTAGTACTTCCATTCTATTTCTATTTTTGCTCATAATACATGTTACTATATATTTTTATATGCTATTTTTAAGTAGGTGTTTAATTTACTCTTATGCTATCTAATGAGAAATCTATAAAAGATCGTATATAGGTATTAATATATTCGGGTTAAGGATAAGGCTAATATTATAAAACTAGTTATTATCATATGACTAATAGCAACTAAATAATAATCAATATAAATAAAATACCGTGCGTTAAATCATTCGCTTGACCTGCAGGTACTTAAATCCAATTATTTAAAAAGCTCGAATTTATTTTCATTGTTAATCTGATTATTTAAATCTACTCTACATGAATATTAGTAATAAATAAATAAATTGGTTTTGCCCTGTATGCGTTTCAGGTTAAATATTTAGTGTCTACCTAAATAACTAGGCGTTGTGTTCGTGTGTTTTAAGAATTCAAATAACACCTGTACCGATTTGTAACGTTAACTAGTATAAAACTAAAAACCGTTAATTAAAAAATTCACATATGGTAGAAGTGACTGTGTTTTGTTCTTGCTTGCATTATGTGGTATAGTTGTTGTAAGGATGCACTAATCTCCAAATTTAAATGAAGGCATTTTGGTAGTATCATTATATTAAAGGTTATACCTTCAATTTGGATTAGTTTATCCTTATCATATATGTATGTATGGTATTTATAATATAGATCACTATTGGTTAAGATTAGATTTTTCTGAAGTATTGTTTTTATATAAAAAATCAACCACAATATACCGAAGATTAGCAGCATTTGAATATAAACGCGATAATTTTAGTATGCAACATTATTTCATGCACGATATAGCCTTTAGGCAATAATGTTTCAAAATACCAGACCAAGCCAACACTTGTTACTAAAAGTGTACACATGGCTGGTCCGTGTGTGCTAGTCCTGCTTTTAGCCCTATTTGTGTATACAATATAATTCAATGCCCCGAATACATTATGACTGCTCCAGCATAGATTAATATTTCGAAACGATGTCAGCCCACAATTCATATGAGTTGTATTAATTACATTAAACATAAAAGCTTCGGCAATCTTTCTTTATAATATTAATAATGTGAGCTAATGAGAAGACGCGCCTCTAGGGAAATGCGGAATGTTGCCTTTAATCCCAACTTTCTTTTTCCCTCATTGCGTATAAATGAGGATATTCAATGGGATTATTTATTCTATAATTTATAGCATTTAGAACTTTTATATTACTAATATAACTACGTATTTATACAAACAAAATGAGATTACATATTTCTTATGCTTTTTATCATCAACTATGAATAGAGGTAGAATTCCTATACATATTTATATAAGTACACGCATTACCTTGTCTCTTTTGCTGTCAGTATTCTGGAGGTGTTTATAAACTAAAGGTATATAGGATACGTTTAACATCAATTTCAACTACGTTTATAGCCTTTAGTTTAGATGTAAAACTAAATACTCAGGCTTCCACATATTCACCACGATACATGAAGTATAGAAGCCGTGTAATACGGTTGTAGCATTTTCACTATAGGTGTGTTGGCGTCAGATTGTTAGCAGTGGGTAGTGGTGGTGCTATATACTTGTGCTAGTATTTTATTCATCTATAACAAGTCGACATTACTCATAATATGTATTGCAGAAATTATGTCATTCTGTATTAGCTGTTGGTTCTACATATATGTTCATTATTTACTAAAGTTCTTGGCTGCTTTGTACTACAATAACTATATGCATAGAACCTAAAATATCCTGAATGGCTTCAGTCATTCACAAGACATGTGTTAATTACATAAAGCATTAAGTTTTGCCAAAAATTCTTTACAATATTAATAATAGGAACTAATGAGTAAAGGTCGCTCGTGGCAGAACACGCAATGTTACCTTGAATTCTAACTTTCCTCTTACCTCATTAGGTATCAATAAGGACTATTCTATGAAATACGAAATGAATTTTCTTTTCGCTAATGTAACTACATGGACTACCTTGAGAGTAATTCTCTATATGTTTTTATCGTATTCTGTTTTAATATCAACTACAGTTAGAAGCAGCTGTATTTATTTATGGCCACGTATGTTTATTTATGCATGAGATACAAGTTTTATTCTTGTTTGTTGTACTATCAACATAGAAGAACAAAAAAAGAAGCAACTAGTATCCTGGTAAATGTTTTAAATATCCTGTTGCTAAAGGGATTTTAAGTGATTAGAATGTAATATTTTAATAAATCTGTGCATGTTCTTGTATAATGTATAAATGCTAAATTTAGAGGTACATATTGTGAATTATATTACCTGGTAATATTTAAAACTATTTTTAAATCATACATAAATCCAGTTTTGTTTGCTTTCGTGACACATTAAGGGTTGTTTGATCAAGGATCAATAACCGCCGATTTCAAATTAACTGTTTATTTTTGTACATACAAAAATACACAGTTTATTTGAAATACGCGTGATAAAAATATACATAAATGACATCATTTATATATATTTTTATTACACGTAGATATTTCAGCGGTACACCAAGTTGGTAAAAGGTGTTCAGATATTACCTGCGGTACCTTGTAGGCAGGCCTCCATAATCTTCTAATTAGATGCAGCAGGCTATAATACGATATGATCTCAACGCCCAGTGTTAAGTACGTAGATCCATTTAGCGAGGTCTGCAAGACCTTGTTATCCTGATGCGATAGTTAATTACCACATTTATTGTTGGTGATAGTTTTACCTTGATACTGAACGTTCTGCAGTTGCTTTTATTATTTATCGTTACTTTAAACCTGCTGAGGTAGAAACAACACAATAATAATAATTAAGTTCTGAGCTATTTCACACAAACAGTTTTTTTTACCAAAACAGATCTTCGATCTGGTATAATTTTTTAATAATATTTAATATTCTATCACATACACACAACACCATCTAGCCCAAACTAAGCAGAGCTTGTACTATGGGTACTAGACAATGGATAAACATACATATATACATTTTTTTTTGTAATACTTACATATTATACATAGTAACACCCAGACCAAGACAAACATCCATGTTCATGCACACAAATGTTTGACTTATGCGGGAATCGAACCCGCGACCTCAGGCGTAGCAGTCGGTTACACTAACCACTACGCCATCGAGGCCGACTAATTAACGACAAATATAAACTAAAATACTATTTAGGTTGAAAAACTGAAATATAAAGTGACCGGTATTGAGTAAGGCAATTTCACACTAAATGAATATACGTAGCAAATGATTGTCGCGTTTCTTTGGATTATATAAATATTCGAAAAAGAAAGCATTTGTTTTTATTTCATGCCCTTTTGAATTATGGCTAGAGATTTGAGGAAGATTGATGAGACTAAATATCTTTCCAGGTACAAATAGCAATACGATTTGGTTAGAAGTCTGAATAGTAGAGCCATTGAGCGGTCGCATTTATTACCGTAATAAACGTTACTGTCAAAGTCGATTGTTAAATGTAATGATAGCCAAGTCGGTGACCGTTGGACTGCCACAAAAAAGATTCGAGTTCAATTCGAAGGAGCGCCACACCACGCTCTGTATTTTCGAAGTTATATGCGTACTAAATACTTTATTTTCATTCTGGCAAACGCATAGATTCCATGATACTAGCACATCAAAAACCCAATTGTATAGCCCAGAATAATTCAAATAAAACAAAATACGACAAAGTTTATTTAGTGAATTGTACTACTTATTTATAATGCATTTGAAGAGATCTCATCTAAGTATTGGACATTTGAGCCTGAGGTCTTGCAATTCCATAGACAGTGTACCTACAATTTAGTGTAGTCATCTTTTAAAACAAGAAAATATAAAAGAAAAAGAAAACAAATAAATAGACAAAATATAATAAAGTTTACAGAAACGTAAAAAAAATAAAGCAGCTTCGAATTATACTGTCGTGTTTGTGACAGAGCGTGTGTGTGTTTATGTGTAGGAGTGGCTGCTTTTATTTTATATACATTCTATATTATATAATTATAATACTGTACTACACAATTGATTTTATGAGAGATTAAATGGGTTTCATAAGCCTTTGACTCCTACCGTGTGTAGCGCGTCGTTACGTAAAACATCTAGTCTCACCCCTAACATCACAATATATTTAAAAATATAAGCTCAGCACTAGGGAAATACCTGTGAAAGGGAAAGCAATAGTAATCTATTTATTTACATACGTGTTACAACAGAATTCAAGTATAATCATGTTTTGCTAATAGCTTGCAAAGATTTTAAATACTAAAATTGTTTTCAATAAATTACTAACACAGACAGAAGTTACGTAAGTATTGCAGAGCAGCGATAGTCAGTGGGGAGACCAACAGACTGCAAAGCAGAGGGTCTCGGGTTCGAACTCACGTCGCACACCTCTGACATTTGGAAGTTATATGACTTTTCGAAATTATGTGCGTATTGATTGACGATTATTGCCTGCTCCGTGCCTCGGAGAGCACGTTAGGTCGTCGGTTCCAGCTGCCATGAACATCTATGGCAGTCGTTTTTGGGAGAGTGGCGACACAAAAGATCCCACTGGTTCGACCCAGTATCGCCGGTCTGCACTGACTGGCCCCCACATAAGATACATACATACATACGTAAGGTATTTTGTAAACTTTTGTCTTAGTAGCTCATTTACCGCGGCTGGATCCATTTATTATCATAATTGAATAAAACATATTGCTAACTCAACTAATATTATAAATGCGAATGTAAGTTTGTTTGTTTGTTACGCTTTCACACTTTAACTACTCGACCGATTGTCATGAAATTTCGCATACAAAAGGAAATGGAGTATCTTTCATTTCATCCAAAATAAAGTTATGTTCCTAAGAAATAGATGTTTTTTGACATAACCTACATTGACCCGATCGAAGCTGTAAGCAAAATCTAGTGATATATAAATATAACGCATTCTGTGTAATCTAGACATCACACATAGTGCGTTATATTTCGTTTATTATAAGAATGCAACGCCCTCTTTAGGACCAGCAATATCAGGTAAAAGTGTCATTCAACTTGTGTACTTATTTGTAGAAATTTATAATTATTAGAGATCTACAGAATTTGTTCAGTGTCCTTAAGCAACCAATTATCTCTATGTTTTATTTGTTAGACTTTGGCATCCATTTTGCCTATTTTTGAACACACACTGGTAACAGTTAGTGTTGCTCAACTATAGACTATAATTGCTGCCTATATATAATTTTGTTATTCTGCTCCTGCGCTTATTATTTACATATTTTGGTCTCTGGGTCTGATAATGGTAAAAGAAAACCGCATCAACGCATTATATGATTACGTTAATATTGATAAAAGCGATGATTATAAATTTTAGATAAAACTCGTTCGAAATATTTTATTAAGATTAGTAACAGTAAAAGACTTGTTTCATTTAGTACATGACACACATCATACGCTGCTATTGATGCTTCGTTCAACGACCAAACCCAAACTAGAGCAATTGTTTTATATGTAATAAAATAGTACGCGGCAATCGCAATGCGTTCAACGCACCGTATGACGGATAAACGAATTGAGCGCTTAATTCTTATAGTCGTTCATCCGGATTTAGTTTACAAACTTAATTTCCAGTAAAACGTGATATCACTGCCAATTGTCCGAAACTCGTCTTCGTCAACTAGCTTAGGTTCGCTGAAAACAGTAATATCAGTTACTTAGTAATAAACCTCTTGAGTAAGAATAAGATGTTTCGTACTGGGTATACATTTGCAGTATAATCAATCATAGTGTGAATATTCTAAGCACTAGTATATTTTTGGAGTTATGTTTGACGGCTCTGATCTATTGAAGCTCACGTTTCAGTACGGGCATGCATAACTATCATCTAGTCGTATATGTTTCTTGTCGGGGATACTGAAGAGACATTTTTAGGGTGCCTATTCGCAGTGTAGCACCATATATAGCGGTGAGACACGGAGTCAAGCGAAGAATGTCTTAAAGTCTCGCCTCAAGAATATGTACAGCCTCAAGGATCATACGTCGATTCACTTCATGCTCCAAATTTCTCCAAAAATGTTTTAGCTGTTACTAGGTTTAACATTAGAGTCAATAATTGTGTATTTAATGCACATCCGAAAAAGTACTTAAAAAAAATTTAGTACATTATAATTAATCTTATAAGTTTAATGTTGTATTAAATGAATGACGATAATTCGGCTATTTTGATTAGATGTTACAATTAACCTATTGAATCGCAGCGGCACACCGGTTGCGAGGCACAATATGTTTTCAATTATATCAGAAATTTCATCTATTGACAGGTTAACAATATTTACTAACTTAGCTGTAAGGCCATATATGTGTTACGTATGTCGTCCATGTGGACCAAGTTCTAAACATTTTTATTTTACATTGAAAAGAAAATTATTAAGCCACAGGTTACTTGGTTATTTAGACTTAAGGCGTCCATATATCAGAAGCAAGGTTTATTAAATTTGTTCATGCATCTCGGTGTATGAATATTTAACTTTTTAATATTCGTTAAACTTAGTATAATAAAAATATTTCAAGGTGGTATGAAACATGAATGCTTGTGCAGTTTGTATACAGTTCTGTGAAAATGGAGTGAAAATATATTTAGAATTTATGTTAGGTAAAATTTAATGGTGCACCATCGACGAAAGCGCTATATATGTATATATTTGGTTTCTCATTTTATCGAATATGTACGAGCAGGCTAAATGCGTTTACATAGAGTACCTATTTATCGCATTTATCTATCAATTGCTTCATTATAATTCATTCTTATAAGTTTCTGTAGCAGAACGCTTGCTTCTGTGTTATATACTTTTACCTAGAGAAAATTTGGTTTCATCTGTCAATATTTCTATGAATCTTCTTTCCAAAGGTTCTTGAACTTGTAGTTTCAACTTTTTTTTACTAAGGTTTTATTTAGTAAAATAAGCACTTAGTAAAAAAAATCAAAAATGCAGTAGATGTAATAAAATTCCTTTATGATGTTGGTTATATTTGGATATAAACACACTAGAAGAGATGAGATAACATTCAAGTTTATAGCAATAAAAAACGTACCATTCCATTACATATAGTCTTGAATTACAATAAAATATACCAATGGTATGCCATGATTGATTACACGGATAAAATCGAAGGCAATTTCATCAAAACCATTTATTTTAAATGTACATTATCGATCTGGGCATAATTCTTGTAACGCCATCATCATCAATAATTAAACTAACGGACACAAAGATCACCCAGAATCCGAACAATTAGATATAGATCACACAGATTTATAGCTTTGTATAGAGATTGAACCCACAATACACAGCGTAATGGCAATGGCGAAGGGAACTAAACTACGAGGTCATCACAGGTTCTACATCAGATTTTAGCACCAACAAGAAGATTATTTTAATATTAAAATGAGCTGGTGTACCACATGGCAAATTATACTAGGTAGTTGAGCGTGAGAGCTACAAATGCGAAAGCTTGGACATCTCGGCGCTATCACTGAATCAGGTCGACATTTTATCGCAGGGATAAAGAAGCCTAGATTACTGAATTTTCAATTTAGGCTGTTCAGTTCTGAACAATTTGTGGGTTAGTGGTATTTTGCTTCTATTTCTAATACGTTGTAGCCTCAATTTCATTCAGACGGACATGAATCATATAAGTATTCCAACGTACTTTAACCTGTCACGTCTTACAATACCAGACATGATTAAAAGCCTATTGTGTGTGCCGCTGCGACTCATAAGGTTAAAATGGACATAGGTTTTTTAAATTAACCCTTGATTAATTAAAACAATGTTAAGGCAATCTTAACTGTATATATGCGCACAAACTCACAAACAAACAGAAACGGTAACATTAGTAGATTAATATTAAATGGATTTTATTCAGTACCATCTTAGTCTTCACGTAACCACGCTTGCTGAAAAGCAAAGTGTAAATTTAATAGTTTTAATGATAGTGTAAAAGTATTGTCTTTAATTATTACTATTTATAAACGTTAATGTGAAATAAAAACCTGTTTACGATATTTGTTAATTAAACTAAAAAAATAACTAAACATAACGCCACTGCTAATATTATTAAAGCGTCATGAAACTACTTATTATGTCTCCGTCATTTTGACATACTAATAATGTATGATATATAAATACATAAAAATATTTAGCCACATTTTTAAACATCCTATTAAAGTATTTCCATGGCGGCAAAGACAAATTATCAAATAAATTGGTACACCATTACGTACCTAAGTAATTTTATTATGTTGCGGAAACGGTTTCTTACTTCATTCCATTTTTATTTTTTTATGACGTGCCCAGAAAATATTGAACCTTTTTGTAAATATATAAAACTTTGACGACAAATTATTATTTTTAGAGAGCATTACCTACTTATTATTTTTAATAACTCAGATACTTTTTGGATTTTGTAATTTGTAGTAGCCGTTGATTGAAGAAATATGTAACTGAGTGCGTGATGTACGTATTTACAACATACACATGCGCGTACCGAGTCGGCATATTTAGCCAGCTTCATTTACGATAACAGTGCTTGTGATGCCTTCTTTCTTCCTAGTTCCTGTTATACATTTTTAAGCCATTGCTTACCCACACATTTATATACATACTTACATCTGTATAGCCAGAGGTCTGAGCTAAAACATGTTCTTATACTTTTTTATATTAGTTTATCTGTCTGTTCGATCCGTATTAAAATCAAAGTCACGTTTCGTATAATTTCTTTTAATAGATCCAGAGTATGTATGGTGAATTGTTTAGGTATGTGTGAATCACGGTGAATAACGCCGCAGACTAACTATATTAGAAGACACACACAAAAGAAGTCGCAAGCAAAGACTAGTAAATAAATAAAGCTTTACTATAACCATAGCTCATGTAATATTAATCTATATGTAGCAACATAATCCATACATCTCCCTTTTATAGGCTTCGCTATAAAGAAACATTTGTACACCCATTAAATAATTGATCAGTTTCATCGAATGAAGTTCGGTAAAGGAAAGTGGGTAATGTCCTTTAAGAGGGTGCATCAATTTATTACACCGGACAATCTCTACTTATGTGCTCTGCGGGCGCCGGGACTGCGGAAAACTAGACCGCCGCGCCGCTACCTTATTAATGTACCTCATTAAATGATGTCTGCTTTTAGAAACATTCGCGAGGGAATATTTATATTTTCATATCATTAAACTTATTTAACAATGATAACAATTCGTACTGCTTTATAATAAATATTTGAGAAAGGCAGGTAGGCGTGCGCATTTATCTCAGTCAAAGGGGTGAATAATAATGTTTGTGATGCAGCACGCATTGCAGGTATTCTTTTATATTAGGGCGATATAAAGGACGGGACTAACAAAATAAAGGTGAAGCGCCTTATGTCAGCTCAAGAGCCAAAGACCCGTTTTTGTTAAAGGATCTAGCGGCGACATATATTACGATGACCGTTGTCGCTGTCACGTAATTCCTAAATGTTTTGTGTACTTACTAAGGTGCTCAATACTTTTGGTTGGCTTGAGATTTTTCTTATTCTCTATATAAATCAACAAGCTGTCCGCTACGGTTTCACCCACTTTTATAATTACTGCTCTCGTGGTTCGTTGCGTGATGTTGCTTTTGGATAAAGTAGTGTTCTAATGGTGAGCCGACTGTACTCCGGAGTGATCCGGAGTATGGCCCTTTACGGGGCACCGGTCTGGGCGGACGCCCTTAGTCGCGACAATAAGACCCTGCTGCGACGTCCGCAACGGGTCGTCGCGACGAGGGCTATACGCGGTTACCGGACGGTGTCCTGGACGGCGGCTTGCGTGCTGGCCAGTGACCCCCCCTGGGAGCTACAAGCGGAGGTCCTCGCCGAAGTTTACCACTTCGTGGCGGCGAGGAGGTCGCGCGGGGAGTCCCCGGGGTGGGAGGAGGTCGCACGCATGCGGCGACAGGCGCGGGTCGCCCTATTGAGGCGATGGACGGAGGACCTGGCTCCACCGGCCCCGGGCCAGTGGACGGTGGAGGCCATTCGCCCGGTCCTCCGGGGGTGGATAGGGCGGCGATTCGGGTCGCTGACCTTCCGACTGGTGCAGGTGCTTTCCGGGCACGGATGCTTCGGAAAGTATTTGCACCAGATCGCGAGACGGGAGGCGACCCCGGCCTGCCACGAGTGTGGAGCGCCGGAAGACACGGCGCTTCACACGCTGGAGGCGTGTGCCGCGTGGGGGCCGTAGCGGCACACGCTTTCGGCCATAATAGGCGGAGATCTCTCCCTGCCGAGCGTGATCAACGCCATGCTCGGCGGCGAGAGGTCGTGGCAGGCAGTGGTCTCCTTCTGCGAAGCTGTCATAGCGCAGAAGGAGACCGCGGAGAGGGTCAGGGAGAACAACCTCCTCGCTGACCCTCTCCGGCGCAGACGGACGGGAGCGAGAAGGAGGCGATTTGCCCGCCTTTTCGCTCCTGTATAGTGGGGTCACTGGTACAGAGTCGGGGGACTCTCTACCGGCTTGCACGGCCCCACACGTCTGGGGGATGGTCTTGGTGAGCAAGGCCTTCCCTCCATAGGTGCTGAGGCCCGGTCACCATCAGCCGGGCCAACCGCCAGGGCGGGATGGTGATTGCTAACGCGACCCCATCCCGCCCCACTCCGTTGGCGGAGGGACTGCTCACCCCAGGTTTTTAGTGTGTATACCGACCCCCTTCAGGGGCGGAGAGTCTCACATAACCACCCTTCCCCCCCGGGGGAGGGGGTATCCATAAAGGATTTTCCTGGGTCAAAAAAAAAAAAAAAAAAGTGTTCTAATGGTGAAAGAATTTTTGAAGTTAGTCCGGTAGTTTTGGAGTTTGATAATTACGAACAAAATCTTTTCAATTCATAATATTAATATAAATATAGATAGACAAAATAATATAATATGACTGCATTATTTTTAGATCAAACTGCAGTAAGGCATTTCAAATTTATTTTGTTTTAACTTGTCGTCTGGTTCCGCAGGTCATTACGACTCCAAGTGAGTCTTAGTACACATATTTAATCATTGTTGGTAGCACAAACCGCGTCGGAGTACAAAAAAGTGTCGGTGGACGCGGGTTGTGACAGTGACTTATGCGTCGTCCGCCCTTTCATCGCCTTCTTGGACTACTTGCTACTCATTCCCTTGAATTGTTAGCTAAATTAATTTTTGTCTCCAGTAAAGTACCATGGCAAAACCGTATTTATCAAAATCTTTATCGTCTAAACGTGATACGACACGAAACAAATTTAACTTAATATTTACGATTTTTTAATTATCACGCAAATCACTCAAATACATAAACAAAAACATGAATTCTTTAATATCTAGATCCAGACACATTGGAATACATTTTGTCTGATCCCTGGGACTAAAGCGTTTATCAACAGATTCATTCGAAAGATATTTGTCTTTTTGTAAGATTTTATTCGTCATATTATACTTTGTCGTTAAATATTTCGCTGAAAACTGGCCCATTATACAGATCAGTGTCATCACATGAGCGCAACAGCCTTCACTGCGCTTATTAACTAAATATTTATATGAATTTTCACTGATTTCTATCCGACAGAAAAATCATTGTATAATTTAAAAGAACGTTAACCGAATAAGTACGCTTATTCGCTCACGTCATTCCATCTTAGCCTTACTAAACATCCAGTACAACATTGAAACGGTGTAGGCAGCTCGATATCCAAAATAGAAATAATTTTATATAATGAGAGAGACGCACATCAAATATTAGAATCTTTAGGCTGTCTTGGTCTAAAGATATTGGAATAGCAACCGGACTAGTATAGTATTATAATTATTATCTGTTCAATCGGTAACTAACAACTAGTGGTTGCTTGAAGAGCTTTATTTGTCGGCCTCGATGGCGTAGTGGTTAGTGTAACCGACTGCCACGCCCGAGGTCGCGGGTTCGATTCCCGCACAAGTCAAACATTTGTGTGCATGAACATGGATGTTTGTCTTGGTCTGGGTGTTTCTATGTATAATATGTAAGTATTTACAAAAAAAAAACGTATATATGTATGTTTATCCATTGTCTAGAACCCATAGTACAAACTCTGCTTAGTTTGGGCTAGATGGTGTTGTGTGTATGTGGTAGAATATTATTATTATTATTATTATTATATTATGCATATACATACGTATGATCTACTGTTTTATATACGGCTGTAATTAATATTAGTGATAATTAAATGGTAAATATCTTTATTTAATAGTAAAGGTACTTTTATTAAATTAGCGGCATTTGCTTCGAATTTATGTCATGTTTACGCTCAATGTTAGGTCTAATGTGATTTGGCTATTGTCTCTATAAAGCTGAAACTTTGTTAATTTGAAGACAGTTATTTTATACCCATATATTCAAAGGGGTGATTTCGAAAAAAAAAATTCTTTTCGCAATGGAATTCCACCCAGAATAAAAAACCAAAATTAAAGTAAACAAGTGTTATCGGCTTTCAAGTTAACTCTAGTTTAAAAAAATAATAAATTTTAATATGATAGGTTTCTAATTTAACGAGCAATAAATATTTTAAGGAAGGATGGTAACTAAGAAGTTCCATTACGTCACAAAGTTTAGATTGGTATTAAAACTCAGTGGTAGATCAAATAATATTATTTTTTATTATAATATATTTTAACAAGAACAGTCTTCAAAATCACAAACTTATAATTAGAAATTTAAATAAAACAAACTCTTTTTCTACGAAAACTATTCTTCTACGCTACTTAATGGTACGTTTCATTGCACAATCATGTTTGTAATTAGGCACTTTTCTGCTTAACCTATCATAAAAGTTAATGTTTAAATAAAGTTTTAAATTATATTATTCTTAACAATTTAAATCTTAGTAGGAATCATATGAGAATAATTTTAAATTAAATCTAAATATTACCACGAAAGTAGGAAAAGTGACGTTAATGGAGAAGGTCGTCACGTTTAGGAAATATAAGGCACAGGTTACATTACTTCGGGCACGCCACGATCGTGGCGGTAAGTCCCGTGTTTGAGGAGTGGCTGGAGAGGCGCCATGGCGCCCTCACCTTCCGGCTGACACAGGTAATGACAGGCCACGGTTGTTTTGGCCAGTTCCTGTGTCGTATACGCCGGCAAGAGACGCCCGGTTGTCACCACTGCGGCGACTGCCGCGACGTAGTTGAGGACACGGCGCTGCACACTTTGGCGGTTTGCCCCGCCTGGGCATCGCAGCGCCGTGAATTGATCGCGGCAGTCGGATTGGTTGCCCTCTCGCTCCCGGCCGTAGTTCAGTCTATGGTCCGGAGTGAGAGGTCGTGGAACGCCGTCGCCTCCTTTTGTGAGGAAGTCATTTCCATCAAGGAGGCGGCGGAGCGGGAGAGGGAGCGTTTGAACCCTCTCCCCAACCGCAGAGCCGGGCGCCGGAGGGCGCGGGACGACCTCCAGCCACCCTGAGGTTTGACCTGGGGGTGGCGGGCTTTGTGGGCCTGCCCGCCATCCGTTCAGCATCAGGTCCGAGAGGCGGCGTGCGTGTTCCCACGCGCGCCTCTGTGTTGAGTCCGTCTCCCCCCTAGAGGGGACAGTAGGGAGTGGTAGAAGTGCCTTTAGGGTAGGTCTTTCGTGTAGTGGCCTGCCGTTTCATACGGCGGGCCAAAACCTCGGCGGGGTCGCGACCGCATGCGAAAGTGATTCGCGCGGCCCCGTCGATAGTGGTTTTGTCGAGGAACACCGTGGTAGGTTTAGTCGGTATTCCGAGAGGTACTTTATCATCTTAACATCTTATTTTACCCCGGCGAGTCCGACATAACCCCTCCGCCCGCCCCCGCGGAGGGGTATGCGTCATGCAATACCCCACGTAAAAAAAAAAAAAAAACTTAGAATTAATCAATAATAATAATTATTATTTATTTATTGATTACAGTGGTAAATCAATTAATTAATTCTTTTTCTTCCTCAGTCAGCTCATTTATCTTCCTAAAATGCTTCTTCAGTCTTTTAAGTTCCTCCGTTTTATGAATTTCATTCTTTTCTGGGTCCTGTTTTATTTTTCTCGGTATCTTTTTGACCGCTCCGCTGCTGTCAACGCCATAGACGGGTCTAAAAAAAATAAGATTTAATCTATAGCTGTATGATGTACGTTTTACTTAAATCAGAAATTAATTGCAAAAATCAGTAACTATTCAATCGTATTAATAATACAATCGAATCATCGTGAACAAGGACCATCGTAAATTACGCTCTGGTACTTCACTAAATTCTTCTTTATCGACAATAATGAATCAGTCTCTCAACAATTAAAAACGACATATTATATACATATATTTAAAGCGATAAAACAATGAGAAAATTAAGATAATTAAATGAATTATGATATGTGTTTCAAAATGCACAAACACCTACAATAAAAGAAGTAACTTTTTATATTAAACGTTAAAAAATTAATATTGTGATGTCATGTGTAAACCACGCTTTAGAATTCCACTACGTCACATTTGGCGTTCCACTAATACAATACGTAGCGTAATGGACGTGACGTAAGATGGCGTCATAAAAACGAACTCAAGAAATCGACAGTTAAAATATAATCTTACTAAACTTGTCAGTTTACCGGCGTTCCTGGCCTCGGTTCATAGCACGGAAGAATTAACCAGGTACATTCTAGCACCCACACTGGTTAGTTCAGAAGTGTTATGTAAGACCGACGCCGTGAACGCCTGGAAAATGGCTTGTCCAAATACTGATTTGCCTACCAACCCATTCTCCCAAAGGCAGTGGGATAGGCCGCTATGCAACACGGTAAGAGAAAATCTTTTTACTACATCTGTAAGTGTTGCAGAGCGCACACGTTTGCTGGCTGTGGGAGAATGGGAATCTGGTTTATGGCTTCAAGCACTTCCATCGTCCAACACAGGTACAATTTTGGACGATACAACATTCCGCCTCGCCACCTGTCTTCGTTTAGGTACCCCTTGTGTTTCTCCACATCGCTGTCATTGCGGAGAAGTCGTCGACAGCCTCGGACACCATGGGCTGCCTTGCAGCAGAAGCGCTGGTCGTATTTCACGACACGCTCAGCTAAATGATATTATCCGTCGTGCTCTTATCACCGCCGGCGTACCAGCAGTATTAGATGGCAATGCTGCCAGTCTTCTGGGCACACTCCCGGTCGACAGCGATGCTGAGGAATTTTACGACGCTGCCTAAACCGGCCATCCTTTTTTATTAATATTTACAGTCCTATATTTTGTTACTCTTCATTTTGTTCTATTTATAAGTGGTTAGTTTTGTTAATATTAGTTAAGTTGTAAATTATAATTTATTAATTTTATTTCATTGTTAATATTAAACTTTCTATCTCATCTTACTAAATGTTCTATTTATATCAGATTATATACACTTTTTTCCAATAAGCGATGAAAAGTTATAAGTCAAATAAACATTACTCACCTCAAAAAATCAAGTGGAACACACAAACAAGACTTCATGACGCCCGACCATTCACTCACATGTTACAGACGAAACTGCTGTCATTTAAGCAATATGACGGACATTTGTGTACCTTAATGTTACCAATAATAAAAAAATGCACACAGTTCATTAATTTTTTTGCTCAAAATCAGTAAATCGATGTCGCGTATGTGGAATTTTCCATCAACGTTACTTTGAGGGACAGGATAAAACGTGTATTGTGAAATATTTTTATTCTAATATCTTATGAATTAAGTTTATTATTCAATTGACATCGTATAACCCTATGAAATTACATAGCGTTGTTGAACAAAAGGTTGGATAACACTGATATTTTACGTTCGTGGCTTTTCAAAACCTGCGTGGAAAACTTCAAAAGTTATCTTTATTCTTCCTGATAATGCTTAAATTTAAGTAAAATAGATAGACTTGCGTACTTTTGAACATGTTAATAATCAATTTCAAACTTATTTTGTCGTTAACAGATTAAAACACTAAGCTTTAACTGCATTTGCCTGAAGAATAGAGGTTTAAAGTCACAGGACACGCAATTTTCTACTGAAAATTTCTTTGAAAATGACCCAAAGACGACATGATTATAGACTTGAATAATTTACATACCTATGTATTATTCGTAGAATTAAGCAATTTTTTTCGACATAAGTATTTATTAATTCCGTGGTATCAGTTCATAGTAGAATAAAAAAATGGCGTAACTACAGTTATGTCATGCCATCCCATCATCTTAACCATCGTTTTATTAAATATAATTATATAAGTATTATTTACAAAATATAAAAAATATATGTATGATTATCTATTGTCTAATACCCATAGTACAAGCTCTGCTTAGTTTGGGCTAGATGGTGTTGTGTGTATGTGGTAGAATATTATATTATTATTACTATTTATAAAATTCGTGTTATACTATTACTCGTGTTCGATAAGGTAACCAAACTGTTTGCTATTGTTTTTAATTAGTTTATGCTTTAATAACTTTTCTCTAACATAATTACGAAAAGATCAATAGGTTTATTAACATCATTTGTTTAGGTGAAAGCGCCGCCGGGATTGTGGTTCATGCAAAGAGCTTTAATTATAAAATATGTTTGTTCTTACACATGATAAAAGCTTAGCTAACATCTATTCTTCGAAAGTATCTAAGAATGTTACAAAATGTGTTCGTCTTTGTTCTTGGAGTAAGAGCATGGCAAATATTCGCCAGTGCGCCACTCATCATACTCAAATATTTAATTATATATTAGATTAAGTGGTAAGAATAGTCAAAATATTATGATTGGTATATTTTACCTTTAGTTCTTTCAAATATTTATAAGAAAATGAAAATCAGACGATGTATAAACTACTACTACATAAAAAGTCCGTTTATTTATTCATATAATTGTACTCATGTACAATTTGTAGTAGTTGGACACTGATTTTTCGCTAATATCTCTCTCATATCTGTTCTTGCGCTCAAATCTGGAGCAGTCCGACCGGGAAAAGAGTAGTGCCTCATTTGGCAGAATTAAACTCGAACTTAATAAATTATTTTTATATACTTTAAGGTTAGTCTTCTATATACGTGCGTTAAATTTATTGTCTTGTCTAGTACCTAATAGGTTTATCGTAATCTTTTAGCACTAAGTGTATGAAAGTTAACTGAGTACAGTCTGCAGTAGCATTATTAGTACAGTTTACAATAAATAAACTAAAAGTATGATGCGAAATAGATTACAAAATGTATGTACTAGGTAGGTACTGTATCTCAAATTACGCTTTAGCCTGTATTATGGGAAACAGTGCTCAGTCAAAGGATAGATACAGCAGATACAATAGTGAACGTAGACTTTGAAGGTAATTTGTAAAGATATTAATTTGTTCTTTGGGCTCATAGAGTCGCGTATATGTGGTCTGCTTTTCTTTGCCATCATCGTAGGTAAAGAAGGCTATCTCATATGTAGTTTAATGCTTATTAATCCACAATTTAGAAATCAGAAAGAATCAAAAACATTGAACAAACAGTATTTTGTAAATTAACAAAACAGAGGCAACTACTTCATTTGAAATTGTACAATGCTTTATGGTATCTTAGAAGTTTGCGATCACTATATAATATACCATAAAACTTCTTCGCAAAAACAGATTGAGTTTTCCAGAATATAAAAATGTTTTCTACGTTTATTACTAACGACACCACTGGGGTGTCGTACAGTGGTGTCGTTGGTAATAAACGTAGAAAACATTTTTAATAAACGGTATTCTATATAGTCTTATATCTTAAGAGTTCTTGAAAATAAAACAATTAGTTTGTCCTAAATAATTTCAAATAGAAAATGACTAACTAATTGCCCTGAATAAATATTGATAAACATAACAAAGAGGTTTAGTTTTCTGTATATTAGCAATGAAATATCAAGAAACAGCTCTTGAAAATTGTCGTAGTACAATTACGTTTTCACTTAGGTTCAAGTGTTCATGGAACATGCCAAGAAAATCGTATTATATCTTCGTTGCGCATCAATTTACTTTTTAAATAAATATTCCAACTACTTACATTTGTTATTTATTCGTTGTTGCAAAACAGCAATGTATATGCGATAACGTGACTAAGTTTCCCAGCCCGAGCTTACACTGTTTAAATATAAGTATTTGTTTCGTTATCCCATTCTATTTTGGATCTATCTATTTTTGTGCAAATATTTATTTAAGACCAGCCTCTGCTATCTGACTGCATGATTTAAATGTAACATATAAAATTGAACATGCCTAGGAATCGACGTAATTGATCGACAGTCATGACTGATTTCCCGAGACAGTTCGGTCTTGCAAGATCAGATGTGGCCTTGACCTTTTCTCTTAGTTGCCTAATAGTACCCACTAACTTCATTGAATAATTTAGAATTTGCAGATTACATTCTTAGATCTCAATTCCATTAAAAAGCCAGAAAGATTTAGTTAGTAAGCTAATTTTATGCTTCCGCGAAATATCTTTGAGAAAACAAAGAAAACCGTATATCATTTCTTGCACTTGTCAGCCTTCCACTTTAGACATGTATCTCTAAAATAACTAAACTGCAAAAATATTTAAATCATAGATGCGTGTACATCAAAGATATTGGTGTACATGTTTAAATATTGTCATCTTTCTGGACGTTAAGTTGTCATCTGACACATAACGCCATAACATGACATCTGAGCTATAATTAATATATTGTTATCACGCTCATTCATATAGAAAATCCCACTCTTCTTAGTGTGGATACTTTCATACGATCTAAGTACGGAGTAGACATATTTATGAGCTTAATCTTTGGAGCTGCATTATGAATTATATCCTGTATAATATTAATACTATAGAGGATATAATTCATAATATATCCACACTAGGAAGAGTCAGGTCACACATTAGTAATTACGCGGTATGTAACAGGTTTAGTAGAGATTATTCTCTACTAAACCTGTTACATACCGCGTAATATAAATTTTACGGAAACATAGAAAATATAATTTCTATCATTTTTGGTAATATACTCGTAGCTTTAATAAGAACGGTTAGGTTAGCTGTGGCCTATATAATAGTCAAGCCTAAACTATAATCTTTCAATGTCACGCGCAGTTATGAATACCTATTGAAAACTATAATCAAATCATTCTCTGATTACTAAAAATAGAAGTACATAAAGCCAGCGTCTTAATGTCTATATTGCGTTATTTAGCGAAACCCTTCAGACAAACAATGTGTAATTTTACTAAGTACTTCCTTTATCCGTATAACATCTATTAGAGTAAATTGTCATTAACGTAGGCATCTAATGTGTTGAGTAAACATGTCCCTAATGACGTTGGCTGTGTTGACTGTGATTTAATTAAAATTCTTACGTTCATTAAATATGTTTTGTACGTAGTCGTTAGGCGCTTCCAAACTTTTTGTTAGTGTGACTTCCTTCGTGGCTTTTTAAAGAGATAATTATTTATAATAATAATAACGTTCATTCGTGATACGGGCATTCCACGTAAATGTGAGGCTTTCTTAACCGGTCGTATACCGCCGGCTCGCATACCAGCCGGCAGATATGTACCCGTCGTAGGCCGGTGGCTCGCATGCGAGCCACCAAATTGGTTTTACGTTAGCTTAAGCTAAAGCGAAGGCGGCGCGCGGCGTTTTGGCGCCAATTTGGTGGCTCGCATGCGAGCCACCGGCCTACGACGGGTACAAATCTGCCGGCTGGTATGCGAGCCGGCGGTATACGACCGGTTAATGCCAAGGCGCTTTATAACCGTGAGATGTGCAATCTCAGGGTGTACTTTCTCCACGCAAACACGGACATGCATCGCTACGTAAGTTACTGTGGACACCAGGCTCATGCCGCTCAGTTTCTTCCAGGAGAGAATTAAGGCAGATCTGTAGCTGCCTGGCACTGACTTGTTAGTGAATATCTCGATCGTTCGTAAAACTTCAACGAGCTCATCGATGCGCCTAACGACGAAATTGTATTTAGGAGAATAGCATAACGGCAGTGCTTGGCTATGATTACAGAAATATATGGTACAGCTAGGAGCTTCACGGCAGGATTTACAAAATGAGGCTAGAAGTGAGGTCTGTGAATTGGGTACGTTTTTTTGACCTGTATTGGGGAATTTGGTTTTGTCTAGGCAAATGCGGATGAAGTTATTACCATGAATAACTAGGTACTACCAGACATATGTATATCTTGAGGGATGGTACGGCTGACATCTGTCGGGCGTAGCCTGGTAAATCCCTCAGGCATAGTTGGCGGTTATTCTTGTCCTGCTAACGACGAGTACTTGCACAGACATAATCAAGTAGTCAGGATTAGGCACCAGCAACTTGCTTTGAGATACAAACTTGTAGACGTTGATGTGCCATACTACAGGTATGTAGCTAAGCCGGGTATTGAAAGAGGTTAAGCTACGTTGTTCTGCGATTAAACTATTATCACAAACAGGTCTGTTGTGGCAACAAGCCTGACATTGTGGTGATATATCGAACAGAGCGCCGCGCAATTATTGTCGATGTCATCCTTGACAGATATCTCGTGAAAACTGAGAAAGATAAACAAATTAAGTATTAAAACTCAGCTTACGAATTTGTTGACATGTAATCATGTTACTAAAACTGTTTTAGAGTAATTTAATAATTCACCGGGCCGTGCGGTTTTGTTTGAAAGTTACATTACACTGCGTAATAAATAAAAATCGAATTTAATATGTACCACATCTAAAAGTGTCTTTTCGTATTTATTCTTGTCGTGTAACAATAATGCATACTTATTTTCTGTCTATCTCTTCTTAATTTTCTACTCTGAGAATGAACTAAAAATGCAAAAAAATTTACATACAAATAATTTAAAAAATAATTGATTCATTTAAGTAGAATTTTTACATTAATAAAATGACTTCTATTATTAATCTAAGAGAAAACTAAAATTTATATCAATTCATGCAATTTTAATAAGGAATAAACCCAAATGTTTATTTTTCTTTTATGTTTTCGCTAGTTATTACGGCAAACGGCTTTGATGTCTGGTTTCTATTAAACCAAAAGAAGAGTGTAGCATAGCAAAAATAACGGTGATACCCATGACTTATCTTGATTAATAGGACGCCTAAAATAAAGTATATAATTATGCATTTTTTATTCTTTACTTTTTAGGACACATTTTTCTTTGTGATTTTACAATATACTGTCCACAAACGTACGTACAACGGTCTCTTAGTTTAGAACTCATATTCGTTAATTAGAGAAATGTGTATAAATATATTAAGGTTGTCAATTGGGAACAACTTTTAAAAACAATATAAACTTTTAAAACGTCAAATATTTCTTATATGCGTAAAATGACGGCAGTTGAAAATTTATTGGCACGTAGCTCGATAACTAGACGTGATCGATATCACACATTTTTGAGACTTTTTTTCATAACTCATCAGTAATTCACTGCACCTATCAGTTAAACGGGTACTAAAATTGTGTCACGCAGTGTTATTGATTAATAAGGTATATATATATATATATATATTATAGCCGCCACACGGGGCGGCTATAATATAACACAATGCTGCCATAGTTACGACTGACTCGTCCCGAAACCAAAATTAATAACCTTCGATTACTTTTCTTACCAGAAATATGTATATAATACTTATTACTATATAAAGATCCTGTCGTTTTTATCTGTAATAAAGCAAACAGTCTAAAAGTAGGATATTGATTCGGATCTTAAAGAACTGTTATAAAAAGAACGTATGAGAAAGCTAATTATTCCTAAAGCAAAAGTTTCAACATCAAGTTTATATTTGGTTCAGTGGTATCATATCAAGTTAAAAAACTTTATTCTCTGCACACTTCGCCAACCGGGCTGCCAGATTGGAGCGGGCATTGCAGTCGATCGTATGACTTCCTTCTAATCATAGACTTTCTAAGATTAATCTCCTGAATGATGTTACGCGGCTTGCACCTATCTGATTTGTAACAAGCAATGCGCGTCGTAGTTGCTCTACTAGGCAAGGATGTTGAAGTCGTAAACATTATAATACCGAATATAAATAAGTGTGTTAGCGTGCCAGGGTGTGTAGTGTGTATTTGTATTTTCATTGAAACCTATCCCGTCAAGTGACGTTGGCAATATTTTATCGTTTCACATATTCATAAAACGCCCGTAGCTATCATTTATCAGGTGGTGTATTCCGTCGGGGGCAAACATTTTACAGAACATTTATTTGGTGTGCTTGCCGAGATTTACATGAGGGCGACGCACATTAATCGTGTACTGAGCCCCAAGAGTAGCATTTACTATTAGTACTCTCATTTTAATAGGTGTGTTGTACAGGAGCAACGTTAGAGTTTTTGCACCTCTCTCATTACGCAGAACAGTAATAAATTCGTTCCTCCATAATTGCGAAAATCCACCGGCTAACCTTTATAGCGTCGGTATAATTTAACCTGGATCTAACGCTGAATAGAAACGGCTTGTCCTCTTTATTGCCACGCCAGGACGGATAAATACATTTATTTTTATGTAGATACCTACCAAGTGACGCCTGTTCCATTAACTATTAACGTCGTTAAGAGACGTCGCCTTAACTGTTAAAAGTTTAATATTTCCTGCACAGTTTTGTGAGCACAATCCTCAAAATCCGACGAGGTGCCTATCCTCGATTTCAGAACTCCATTCAAATATCCTTTCAAAAACTAAATACATATTTTATTTTAGTTAGAGCTCCTGCTGCGAGGCAGACTGAACTGGTGTTGTTAGCTTATTAATTTAAGTCATGTCTAAATTAATTTGATCTTGTAAGCGGCAATTACTCAATTGGTTGTGGAATTTACAGAAAACCGTTTGGATTCTTGTCGCGAGTAAGTAGTTTATAAATGTTACTTGCTTTTTTCTAACGCACTCACTTTACTAAAAGCGAGCATTTAATCTCGTTCATGTCGGCTTTAAAAATGCTTATACTATCCAAAAATATATAATTTTCCAATATATATATGTAATTTTTGCTTCTCTCGCCAATAATTATTAAGTTGTTATTATTATAAGAATATTTTCATACGTCCACAATACACAGCAATGCGACACGGTAAAAACAGAATGATAAGGAAAACGCCGACACTACCTCAAATGGTAGTATTTACAACGTTCATTATATATAGAAACTATTCGTTAATCAGCTTATTCCAGACACGTACGTTTATGCCAATAGAGCTGCGAGTTGCATTTGGTATGCGGTTAAGTCGGTAATGAGATTTGAAAAGCCTTCCCCTGTCGACGGATACGAGGGGTGAGCGCGCGGTCACTCGTGGATGATCTATGCGGATTTTTTATAGCCATTTAACTATGTGCTTCATGTATTCCGTAGACAAAGGTTAAATTATCGCTCTCGTTTATTTGACCTGTATAAAGGAAATGCAAAAATATATGAGGCACAGTTAAGCATGACTGTTTGTGGTTTTGTATCATTTATTTGTTGGAAGGTAAGTGTTATTTACACTTAGTTGGATGAAGTTTGCACAAAAGTAAATACTGACTAACATTTTTTTAGAGTAAGGACTGTAATTGTTATATGTGGTAAAAGCCAAAATAAACGTTTGCTATTTCGGTAGAGGTTAATTATACGAGGAATGTTTTGAATTTGAATAATTCTCTAGCTTAACCTTATTTTAATCGTAATGGATCAACTTTTAATCCAAAAGTAAACCTGAATAGTAATCACCAATACGATTGTCACGGATCGATTGAAAATCATATTTGAGATACAAAAAGATGTCCTTAAGTAGATCCAGCTGTCGAAATATTAAAGGGCTTTGACTTCTTATATGTCGTTTATCGCTTAGCCATAGCTGACTGTGATAGGCTGGTCCAATGGCTTATAGCTTAATATGTTTGCTAAAGCACCGACGGACGTGACTTTTGTAAACGTTTACCATAAATAATACTAACTTATTTAAAAAATAGACGCACTGACTAGTGCGGGACTAGGAATAAATCTTGTGTCGCGGGCGAGTTTACAAACATTCAAACAACGGACACAAAGAACACCAAGACTTGGAACAAACATTTGTGGATCACACAAAGTTTTGTTACATGTGGGATTCGAACTTACAACATTCGGCGCAGTGGCAGTGGCGAGGGGACCACTTAAATCACATCGCCATTTATGCAGTCTAATTGATCGCGATCAATTAGACTGCATAAATGGCGAAGTGGTTTAATTAGTTTAAGTAACGATCTATTCGTGAAAATGAGCTACGCTAGCCGCGGATAGCGTAGCTCATTTTCACGAATAGATCGTTCTGTGTGGTCATTTCTTCAAACAGCTCGTATTGTAATTTTGTATGAACCCGTTTATTAAAGTAATTAATGAATGATTATTGTCTTAAATATGTAACGTACTGTCACGAAATGTGAAAGTACGTGACCTCTGTTAATTCACCTTGTCCAAGGTTATAGACTCATTAAGGCCTTTCATTTTAAAAGGAATCTTGTGTCACGATTGGGTGAAATTTTATTAACGTATAAAATAGCCACATAAGCGTACTAGAATCCAATTTATTAAAATCCTAATGGTAGTAAACTGCTACATAAAGTGATTAGTTCTACGATATTTTGACAAAACCATCTCGACTCTCGTGAACTCAATAATTGAATCAGACTCCTGGCCTAAGGTTAGATTGGTTGCCTAACTTCTACACAATTCTGTTGTTCTATGACATTGTTCATCGCTGCAGGCTGTTTTGATATCTATATACTTACAGATACATACGTACAGATACATCTATAGTGTACAAACGACTAATTTGATACATATGCTGCTAATATTATAAATGTGTTTGAACGTTCCTTACTGAACCACACCCAAACCTTGAAGCTTTCGTGAAATTTACTGTGAAGAATTTTTGAAACATGGAAAAGAACATGGATTGCATTAAAAATAAATGTTAACGAAGTCGAAGAAAACGGGTAGTATGTAATAATTTATAATATTGCAATGGCTTTTATACCAATGAGTTTTAGGCACTCCAAACAAATTATGTTTTGTACTACTTTGTTTCGGTTTCCGTGAAACCGGCGTATGTTTAACTCAATATTTACCAGAATTTTGTGAATCTACAGGTTTATTTAATCAGGAAATTTATACACAAATGTTTAGAATTGCGTCTGTATAGGCAACAAGGGCAAAGTGGCGAGTAGCCAACATCAGAACGAGCGTTATGAGCTTCCTGTATTCCATGTTATTTGTTATTCAATATGTTTATATAATGTTATTTATACAGATTTACAATAACTTTTTAAAAAGGTATCGTAACGCTCAATCATTTTATATTAAGAAGACTAAGTGATCATGAGATTATTTTTTTATTAGTCAATAATAACTGTTTTCTTATATCCCTATAATGCAATATTAAAACAGTTGGCAAGTTGATGACGGCTTTTATAGTAGATCCTTCTGTCGCTAAAAGTAAGTCTGTATAGTACACGTCATGAATCTAAACAATTATTCGGAAATGTCGATGACAATTATAACGTTTCTATTATATCGTATTTAATTACGTTACAATTATATCAAATATAATTATCGTATTCCTTTGGCAGGTAACATCTTGACGATAGAACAAATAATTAATTGAATGAGGTGTACATGTCTTACATAATAGAGCAGCGAGTTCATTGTCGTCTATTGGGTTGGTACCCAATAAATATAATAAATAATAAATATAATAATAATAAATAAATAGAAATACTCTTTATCAGAAAGAAGTCTGGCAACCTGGACAGTTGTCCAGGTTGCCAGACTATAAAGAGTATTTCTTAACAGAAAAATCAAATAACAGTAATTGCACGCGAATTGTAAGCGAATATTTATCATATGGGACCACAAGTCAAGCCATAATCTGTCAGGTCGATTGTCACCTCATGTTGTTTTAAATTTATTATATAATGGGATGCAAATGCACTTGTTTGTCTATATTAAAATTTTGCCAAAGCACGTAGACTTACTTCTGAATAGTTCTAAATATTTGTCAATTTATAACTCAATAAAAAAAAATTCTTTCATTAAATGGAAATTTGAGTGCAGATTTATTGATAGAAATCTTTAAAAAGGAGACCATATGTGTGAGACCATATACCACTAGTTAAACCCTAAACAATTAATTTCTTGAAAGCTTATCGTCTTATGAAAATATAAATGATATACATATAATTGTTCTGTTTTCTGTTATACCTAGTATATATGCAAAAATTACTCGATGCCACAGGTTTCGTTAAACTGTGATGCCTTTACCAAGTGTAATACAAAAAGCCTATCACAAAACGTACTTTTGATAGGTGCCCTACATTTGGCAAAGACATTATTGACTTTGAAAATTGATGTTTAATGTCAACTGCAAACATTTTCCAGTGCCTGAACTTGTAGACTGCGATGGATAAATATCGTCGAATATTGTACAAACCACAACGATACTTGGTTATATAGTTCGATTCTATTTACATGAGAAGATTATGTACAAGAGGAACATAAGCCAAGTGACGATGACGTTGTCAATGTATGTATCAAGGCTTGGCTTGATTAGCTGGTTAAATTAACAAACACGGTGTAATAATCATCTAACCTATATATAAATAGACAGACTTTGGTCTCTATCTATATATATATACAGTAAACAGTTCAGTTCCTGTTTCTCCTCAGTGTGTCAATCGAATTTACTTTTGTTTTGTATAGTTGCTATTGACAAGCTTGAGTGTTCTACAGTGAAAGGAAATAAAAGAGATTTCTCAATAAAAAAAATTGATAAAAATTGGTTACAGATTTAGTCAGATTTTCGATACTATTCACTAATAGTATATTAAAACGTGAAGACAAAACTTTAAACCCCAAGCATATTGCTCGCATGGAGGAGTGTAAGATTTGGCATAATTAAAGTTTGTAAGGAAAATGAGTGCACAAAGCTGAAAATTATAAAAATAATTAGTTAATGAATAACAACAATCGAATTTTGCCCATGAAGCAACCATTAGTTAATAATAATGTGCTTTTTAACGCAGTGTTGATCGCCGTGAAACCTAGTTACTGAAGAATTGCCCATATATCTCATTAAAATAACATATATTTACTTATGTGATTATTCTAGGTCTATATAATAATAAAGTGAATTTATCAGAAATTACATTATTATTTGTAGTTGTGTTATGAATTCGAATAGACAATTAAGCACAGGTAATTTGTTTAATATGTTGTTGAACCGAAATTAATGTATATTATTAATATCATGAAATGCTTAAAAACTTAACTTTTATTAATTTGTCTAATGAGAGTGTTATTAACTATTGGACTACATTCATTTACAGTGTACGTACACGGTTACAAACACATGGGAAATGGCTGTGTTCATTCATGCATCGGATAATTTATGTGATTCAAATATTGTTGTTACAGGTTTAGGTGTATTTTATTATGGTGAGTTCAAAGTTTGTTTAAAAAAAAGGAATAGGATACAACAGACATTTCAATGGTTTTACTTTGTTTTTACCTTAATAATATTGATAGGTTGCCTGCATTGGCATGCATTTGCATTGGTCAAAATAGACCTGCATTTGGTTAAAATATACGTTTATCGCTTTCACGACTTTTGCCACTTTCATAAATGAAATATGTGTATATCACAACCGAACATACATACATAGATTCACGCCTGTTTCACGGAGGGGTAGGCAAAGACTACGGGTATTTACTTGCTATGATCCTGGCATACCTTTTCTGCTTTATTCATTTTCATTATAATTATTTTTTATGCAAGTTCGTCGGCTTATGGCACTATTAAACTGTTCTTTCTTCAGAATTTTCCCGATTTGATCAGAGAACGTTTGCTAAGGTATTCTCTTTTCAGCTGTCCCATTCACATTTTACTGATCCGAACAGTGGCAATTTATTCCCCAAAGAATTGTGATAAATAAGTATTACACATAATAATATCTCATATCGGCTGGTACATTTATCAGAGCAAATGTTCATATTGACAATCAGTATTTTTATCGGCAAGTATCAAGATGAATAACGTTTTAAATACGCAATAAATTATGTAACTTGTACTGGCTCCGTGCCGTAACGTTTATATTTAAAGGAATACGTTACTTTGTTTTTATTTGTTGAGCGCTCCACTTGAGAAAACTTACATTGTGTTGCAAATTGAAAGATTTTTTATTTAACTTTATGGTACACTAAAATACTGTAATATGTTTATTTATTTTTTATTTTATCGTTCTTCGTTTGACTGTTATTGATTTAAAAAATATAAATGTTGTAATTTTATTTGATTTAAACTATTGAAGTAGCTCCAAGCTTGCGACCCGATGTCTGTTACCTTATGGACGTTGTAACACCAGTCTTTGCAAAAAAAGAGTCGCTATGTTGCCTGTACATAACCACTATACCCACACTGTGTTATCAGCTAAGGTTATAGTGTTTATATAGTGCAAAAAAAAAAGAGTGCACTTATTGTTACCAGGCAACTGCTCGGTAACAATAAGTGCACTCTTATGTCGCCTGGGATGAATTTCTTCTATGGCTAAATGCAGGCAATAGAAAGCTCTGAAATCCCTACTTGCCGCAAGAACACAATACAAGGCTATTTGTTTTTGTATGGCAGAACAAGCTATGCCAGGTCAGGTGTGCTTCCTTCAAGAGGACAACAAAGATTTGTGTGATCCATAGTTATTCAGAGACTGGGTGTCCTTTGTTAAAATGTTTGACCATTTCTCCTTGACACAAGCATTATTCCTAGTTCACGTTTTAAAATGTTGTCGTAGAAAGGCTTCTATACGGGCAACATTTTACTGCAATATGTGTCTGCAATGTTATCAACTGGTTATCTCAAAACATTTAAATGCATCGGCCATTCTAAACGTAATTCTTTGGATAGCCGTATACACAATACTAACGTGTATTCTATATTGCATATGGCTGTTTTGCCGGCCGTTTAATTGCAGCTATTCATTGCAGTTAAATTATGTTCGTTTAGAAACTCCCTTTAATATATCACCATAACTATATTGAACCAGTTTCGTTCACCATCGTACGAAGAACTAGTAATAATAATTATTTGGGTTATATAGACAAACGCTGCTATAGCTTTGTTATAATACCTTTGACTATATGAGCGTATATCGTTCACAAACGTGAACAGTTTGGCAATTACGAAAGTAGCTTGTGCAAAATAGTAGTTTGACTAAATAGAATAATTTAAAAGACCGACCTCCTACTGCAGTGTTTGGACAGCAAATTGACATGTCGACAGTACAGTTTACGTAACAAGTATGTGAAGGAAATTGAAAACTTCAATATCTACATACAAGTTATGTACACACTTGAGACTAGTAGCGAGGCTTCTAATTAAAACAAGCGCACTGCTCTAACGCTTTTCCTCTAATTCTTAAAGCATATGTAACTATACATAATAAACATGTATATGCAAAAGTAAAGACGAGCCTTTGAAGGCTTTAGCTACCTTTAGCGTTCGTTAAACTAGTTTCATTTTTGTCGTAACTTTGACGACCCTTTGGGTTGCTGTTTTTAACTGACTGATATGGCTTCTGTGAAATATTGCTCTGTTTTGAACATATTAGTTGCTTTTTGATGTCGTGTCGTGTCGTATTTATTCGCAAAAACAGAGAAATGAAAATGAAATGAAAATGAAATAAAAATGAAACGAAAATGAAACGAAAATGAAGCGAAAATGAAACGAAAATGAAACGAAAATGAAACGAAAATGAAATGAAATTAAATACATTTTGGGATACTACTATATATTTTAACGGTCATGACAACAATTTTTGTGAGACAAGGTAGTTTTCTCATAGGCATTATCAGTCTTGATGGATCTCTTTTTTTGACTCTAGAATCCACCTCATCTTCATATTTTCTAATAAACTAGCATGATCTCTTACAAAATTACACACCTGCAATATATATAGACCCGCTAACGTGTGATGTTTCAGTTTTTAAAATAAAGGTTTGTATGATGTTAATGTATCAACTGCGCATATAGCCCTAATACACTTTTTTTGTACAATAATTGCTTCATTTACATTGGTTGAGTTGCCCCAAAGAAGTAAACCATGTCTTAGGACCGTGCAGTAGTATGGCACGCTGTAACTCACCCATACCTCGGTCACTAAAGCAACTTAACGCTCTCTTGGACTTTAACCCAGAAGTTGATATTTTTGCGGATGAATGGAAAGTATTATTATTAGAATGTATGAGGTACTGCGAGCAGAATGCGTGAATGCTAACTTTTTAATTTATATTATATTATTAAATAGTGTAATTGGAACAAGTCCTTCTATTTTATATAAATAAATAAATAGAAGTAGTAAGCTGTTATTGCCGTTGTGGCGGCCGATTAAAATCATTTACCACATTATTTTAAAGCCGAGTAAAAGTCCCGTTACTTGGCGATCGGTGGGCGCGCCGCAGCTACGAAGACACCCGAACGTACTTCGTGCGCGTTCGGTTTTCACCGCCTCGACAGTCAACAACTGTACTCGACGCCGAGAGGCTGCGCGCGCGATTCTAGCTAGCCGTTGAATTCGAATACGCTCGCAATATTATTCTATAAATAACTGTTTTATTTCGCTCTGTTATATATTTCCAACGCTTACTGCTAAGACTGTGCTTCCTCTTATGTACTTTCTCCTTCTGTGTTTGTGAACAATATATCTGTGACTTTCAAGTGCTAAAAATCTCTTTCTTTTATCTCTGCTTAACTTGCCCTTCAATTATAGTGTGTTTTATAGCTCGAACACTATACTGGTGACCCCGAGAACACTTGTACCGTGGAAATGGCTAATTCCGGTTTAAAAGACGTTTCGAGTGAAGTATGTCGCGTTAGTGTAAAAATGCCGCCATTTTGGGCAAATGAACCGGCGCTATGGTTCGCCCAATTGGAGAGCCAGTTCGTATTGTCAAATATAACGGCCGACGTTACGAAATTTTGTCATGTCATCGCGAACTTAGACTATAAATATGTGAGCGAAGTGAAAGACATTATAAATAAACCGCCGACAGAAAATAAGTACGAGAAAATAAAATCCGAGCTTATTAGTCGTCTTTCGGCGTCACAAGAACAACGTGTGAGGCAACTGTTAACCTTGGAGGAGCTGGGTGATCGAAAACCTTCACAGTTCCTGCGACACCTGCGCAGCCTGGCTGGATCGGAGGTACCGGACGACTTCATACGGTCGTTGTGGACGAGTCGTTTGCCCACTCACATGCAGGCGATAATGGCAGCTCAAGTGGACCTCCCCTTGGACACGGTGGCGCAGATAGTGGATAAAATCCACGAGATCTCTGTCCAGCCCAGCGCTCAGGTGGCAGCCGCATCCACCCCGACTTCTACATCGGCAGCTTCGTGTCCGGTGGCTGCGATCGACCAACTTACGCGCCGCATAGATGACCTTACGCGCCAAGTGGCTGCGTTGTCAGCTGATCGTTCCCGTTCGCGCTCGAGAGGTCGAGCGCATTCTCCACGCTGGCGTCAACGGTCCCGGAGCCGCTCTAATGCTGGCCCGGGGCACTGCTGGTATCATCGACGGTTCGGCAATGCGTCAACGAAGTGCCGCGCGCCGTGTACGTTTCAGCAGGGAAACGGACAAGGCAGTCAGTGAAAGCGGCGACATATGACTGCGATAGTGTTGCTAGTGGCCGTGTCTTCATAACAGACCGTAAGACTAAAATGCAATATTTAGTAGATACGGGTTCCGATCTATGTGTTTATCCATATAAATTTATTCGCGACAGACAATGTGTTAAAACCGATTATAAACTGTTTGCAGCTAACGGTTCCACGATAAATACATACGGTTGGATAAATCTGTCGCTAGATTTTGGACTCAGGCGTGCATTTATATGGCGTTTCGTTATAGCTGACGTTACTAAGCCTATAATAGGGATTGATTTCTTGTCGCATTACAATCTGTTAGTAGATGCTAGACATCATCGCTTGGTGGACAGCCTAACGTCGCTAAGTGCTTTTGCTAGGCCCGCATCATCCGCTATTTGCCATATAAAATCTGTTTCTGGTTCTTCGCTTTATCACAATTTGCTTTCGCAGTTCCCAGACATTACTCGCCCCGCTGGGGACATATCAACGCGCAAGATAAAGCATAACACACTACATTACATCCGCACAACTCCAGGACCGCCTGTATTTAGCCGTCCTCGCCGATTAGCACCGGATCGACTCCGTGCCGCTATGAAGGAGTTCGAAGAGATGGTAAGAACAGGTATTGCTAGAAGATCTGACAGTCCATGGTCGTCCCCGTTACATCTAGTACCAAAGAAAAATGATGAATGGCGGCCATGTGGCGACTACCGAGCACTGAACGCTCGTACCATACCTGACCGATACCCGGTTCGGCACATTGGAGATTTCTCTCACAATCTTCTTGGCTGTACCGTATTTAGTAAAATTGATTTAGTTAGGGCCTACAATCAATTACCAGTTAATCCAGAGGATATAGCGAAAACAGCCATCACTACACCGTTCGGAATGTTTGAGTTTCCGTTTATGAGCTTCGGACTTCGCAACGCCGCTCAGACATTTCAGCGGTTTATGGACGAAATCCTTAAAGACCTGGAATTCTGTTATCCGTATATCGATGATATTCTTGTTGCTTCCCAGACCGAAATTCAGCACCTGGAACACCTGCAACTAGTTTTTCAGCGACTACAAGATCACGGAGTTGTAATAAACTCTTCTAAAAGCGTGTTCGGCGAGTCGCAAGTCGAATTCCTGGGCTACAACGTTTCATCTTCGGGTACGAAGCCGCTTCCTGAGAAGGTAAATGCCATTCAGAACTTTACACAGCCTAAGACCATCAGAGACCTTCGTAGATTCCTAGGTATGATAAACTTTTATAGGCGTTTCATACCCAAGGCAGCAAAACTGCAAGCCCCACTACACAAGCTTTTGTCTGGTTCGAATATCAAGTCTAGTACGCCCATACAATGGTCAACGGAACTGCAACAAGCATTTACCGCGTGTAAAACTAGTTTAGCTGATGCCACCCTTTTAGCGCACCCAGATCCATCTACAGATTTGATACTGTGTACAGACGCCTCAGACAACGTGATCGGCGCCGTACTACAGCAGAAAGAACAATCTGGTTGGAAACCACTTGGGTTTTTTTCTAAGAAGCTCAGTCCGGCTCAGAAAAAGTACAGCCCATTCGACAGAGAGCTGCTGGCTATTTATGAAGCTGTCAAATACTTCCGACACATGGTGGAAGGTAAGATGTTTATCATCTATACAGATCACAAGCCAATTGTTTCAGCCTTCATGAAAGCTTCAGAAAATTGCTCACCTAGGCAATTTCGCTATTTCGACTTCGTGTCACAGTTCACGACAAATATAAAACACATCTCAGGTAAAGACAACGTAGTTGCGGATGCTCTTTCACGTACCGAAGCTATTACGAGCGTAATAGATTTAGAGGCCCTAGCAAGCTCACAGCAGGAAGATGACGAGCTCCGCCAGCTTCTACAAAGCAACTCTTCACTGGACTTACAGAAAATAGAAGTTTCTGGTTCCAGTAAGATGATATACTGTGATGTATCTGGTCCATCACCTAGACCTTACGTGACACCACTTTTCCGTAGACAAGTATTCGACTGCATTCATGGATTAAGTCACCCAGGAATTACGGCTACGGTTAGATTGATGACTCAGAAATACGTATGGCCAAATATTAAAAAAGACTGTAAGAACTGGACGCGTACTTGTCTTTCATGCCAACGGTCTAAGATTGCCCGACATACTCAATCCCCAGTACATACATTTGTTCCTCCAACGAATAGATTTAGTCATGTACATATCGACCTTGTAGGACCTCTGCCAACGTCGAACGAATACAAATACTGTCTTACAGCAGTTGACAGATTTACACGTTGGCCAGAAGTAGTACCACTCCAAGACATTAAGGCTGACACAGTAGCGAATGCTTTTGTTACTGGTTGGGTATCACGCTTTGGTTGCCCGGAGACAATTACTACGGATAGAGGGAGACAATTCGAGGCGCATTTATTTTGAGAACTTTCAAGACTGATCGGCTTCAATCACGCAAAGACAACGGCGTACCATCCAGCTGCGAACGGAATGGTTAAAAGGTTCCATAGACAGCTTAAGTCAGCGATTATGTGTCATGCGAAAGAGAATTGGTGTGAAGTTCTTCCCCTAGTTCTTCTCGGAATACGAGCAGCTTGGAAGGAAGATATAGACTCATCAACTGCAGAACTCGTATACGGGGAACCCTTACGGCTACCGGGAGAGTTTATAAAGCCTTCACCATTGCGGACTACTCTCGATGTTACAGATTTCGCATCTCGGCTACGTCTTCACATGGCGAAACTATCCCCAGTGCCAGCAAGCCGACACGGGCAGAAAACCTTTTACGTTCCCAAGACACTTACAACTACGGATTACGTGTTCTTGAGGAAAGATGCCGTACGACGCCCGCTCGACCCTCCATATACAGGACCGTACAAAGTATTAAAGCGAGACGAGAAGACGTTCCAAATAGACGTACAAGGCAAAGGAGTTACTGTCACAATTGACAGGCTGAAACCAGCTTACCTATTGGACGATTCGCCACAGGAGATAATCAAAACCGCAACTCCTGCTATCCTAGACGCTCCGCGTGAAACTAGATCTGGACGTCGGGTGAGGTTTCCTGATTTCTTTCGACCTTAACGGTCTCCGGGGGGGCTGATGTGGCGGCCGATTAAAATCATTTACCACATTATTTTAAAGCCGAGTAAAAGTCCCGTTACTTGGCGATCGGTGGGCGCGCCGCAGCTACGAAGACACCCGAACGTACTTCGTGCGCGTTCGGTTTTCACCGCCTCGACAGTCAACAACTGTACTCGACGCCGAGAGGCTGCGCGCGCGATTCTAGCTAGCCGTTGAATTCGAATACGCTCGCAATATTATTCTATAAATAACTGTTTTATTTCGCTCTGTTATATATTTCCAACGCTTACTGCTAAGACTGTGCTTCCTCTTATGTACTTTCTCCTTCTGTGTTTGTGAACAATATATCTGTGACTTTCAAGTGCTAAAAATCTCTTTCTTTTATCTCTGCTTAACTTGCCCTTCAATTATAGTGTGTTTTATAGCTCGAACACTATACCGTTTTCTGTCCAGAAGTACCTCTAATTTTTTTAAGTGCAAAATCAAATTTGTTTATTTTTTTTGCACACAGATTGAATATGATGCTTCCAATTGCAGTGCTTATCTAATGTTAATCCTTGGAATTTTATTTCGTCAACTTTTTTTATTGTTTCACCTCTGCATGTCAAATTGAAATTAAAATTAATTTCTCAAAATTATGTTTTTTTTTTTTACGTGGTGGAATGCATGATGCATACCCCTCCGCGGGGGCGGGCGGAGGGGTTATGTCGAACTCGCCGGGGTAAAATAAAGATGGAATTAGAATAATGTATCTCCCGGAATACCGACTAAACCTACCACGGTGTTCCACGACAAAACCACTATCGGGTCGGACGGTCGCGACTCCGCCGAGGTTTCGGCCCGCCGCCGCGCCGTATGAAACCACAACGCAAAGAGACCTACCCAAAGGCACTCACTCACTTATTAAACCCTACTGTCCCCCCTAGAGGGGAGACGGACTCGAAACAGAGGCGCGCCTGGGAACACGCACGCCGCCTCTCGGACCTGGTGCTGAACGGATGGCGGGCAGGCCCACAAAGCCCACCACCCCCAGGTCAATCCTCAGGGTGGCTGGAGGTCATCTCGCACCCTCCGGCGCCCGGTTCTGCGGTTGGGGAGTGGGTTTAAACGCTCCCTCCCCCGCTCCGCCGCCTCCTTGATGGAAATGACTTCCTCATAAAAGGAGGCGACGGCGTTCCACGACCTCTGGACCATAGACGGAACTACGGCCGGGAGCGAGAGGGCAACCAATCCGACTGCCGCGATTAACTCACGGCGCTGCGATGTCCACGCGTGGCAAACCGTGTAAGTGTGCAGAGCCGTGGTAAAAAAAAAATATGATAATTGAAATGAAATTAACTTCGTTTTGGTTAAATTTACCTGCAAATTATTATTTTCCATCCAGTTTAAAATAAATTGATATTGCCTAGTTTTGTCTTCATTTGCAATAATAATTGATACGTAATCAGCAAATAGAACACACTGATGTTTTGTAATAGAAGGTAAATTCATATTATATAAACTTAAATTACCACTCACTAAGAAAAATAGAAGTCATACAAGGGGGAGTCGTAGGAAAAACGTAAATATAGCGTCATATAGAGAATCGTTCAGAAAGCCCGGGAAAAATGCCTAACCTTCGGAAGGTCAGTTCTTGGTGGTGGTACCCCATCGGATCTCGGAAACGGTGATATCTACGGGAATCGTTCTCAAACAAAATCTTCCTAAGACTCTGGAACTTTTACTACTCTGGAATATTATACCTACACATTTTTTAACTACATGAGTTACTCATGTAGTTATTTCTGTAGGTATTTAAACTTAGTATAATTTTAATGACCTTGTCATCAGTGAGTGATGTCATGAATAGACTAGAATTTTGACTAGAAAATATAATATTCTTGGTATATTTGTGGTACGTTTTGAGTTTAATAACGCAGATAAGTTGTTGGTTAAGCTGATAAAAATAAATTAAAAGCTTCAACAATATTTTCTGGTTCTGTTATAGCTTGGTCTTTCTGAAAAACAGCCTCAATATTTTTACAACATTGAACCCTGTCTACTTTATCTTTAATTATATCCCAAGACGCTTTGCATTTGTTTTTAGATTTCGCCATGTAATGTAAATTCATATTAACCCTAGATCTACTAAGGCATTTCTTTAAAATCAGACTGTATTTTTTATATATATATTTTTCACGAGTCTTTAACTTATAATAATGCTACTTCAACACTCTTTTTTGATTAGTGAAAGTTTTTATGCCCTTTGTTATCCATTTAGGTGTTTTACAGTTACTGCAATTATTCTTTTCTCGGTTGGGAAGCATAAATTATAAAAAAGGCAGAAGGTATCGTAAAAAATATTAAAAGCTTTGTTTATGTTATCCTCCAAGAATACCTCTGACTACGTCAGCGTTGTCAGGCATATTATAAACTTATTTATATTATCCTTACAGTAATCTCACATCTCAATATATCAGTACTCAATGCGTTGTTTCAAATCAGAGACTGAAAATGTTAATATTTGACAAGTATTATGATCGGAAAGATACCTTTTATGTGTAAGACCTATTGCATTGTCCATATTACTAATAATATGATCTATGCAGGTGCCTTGTCTTGTCGGTTCCAAAATGTGTAGTTTTAGGTTATAGTTTGCAGCTAAATCTTTCAAACGCGCAGCTGCCTTATTGTTCTTAAGTGTGTTTATATTGAGGTCACCTGCTATAATTACTTTTTCAGACAATTTAATTACTATTTTATTTAAAATCATGTCAAGTCTTGTAAAAAATATATTTATGTCACTATATGAGGTCCTATAAACACATAAAACAATACAATTGATCAAGGGAATTTGGATACCACATATTTCGAATGTATTTTCTAACGAGTTATCTTTACCATTGTCAAAAAGTTTAAGTCTATATGTTTCCTTACAAGAATGCAAACACCACCTCGTTTTTCGTTGCATCTTGAGAATGAACTTGCCAGCTGAAAATCTTTAAGTATAATATTTGCTTCACTACCTGACTTGACGAAAGTTTCCGTTAGACAGATAATATTTACTTTGTATTGCTTTTGTGACAAGCTGTCTATGCATATTTCAAGCGCTTCAAGTTTGTTCAAGAGACCTACAATACTTTGGTGTAGGATGGTTAATGAGCAGCTTTTATTACATTTCTCGAAAAAGCTGTAAGTCGTTATTTTGTTTATAATTTCTTTTGATGATTTTAAAGTATTATGGAATGGTATTATTTTTATAAGTGCAGCTGTTTTTGTCAGAATGTGTAGTGGTTGTAGGCTTGATTTTCTTAAAGTAGTTTGGGATAGTTTCTTTTTTTGGTGATAATTCAATTTTATTTATAATTATTATTTTTCTTAGTTGAAGTTTGAATGATTTACTTAATATAGGTAATGTCATAGAATTTTGAGTCAATAATATAATTAATTTTGCCACATAAGTATGTCAAGAAATGAGAATGCCTTAAAGAATTACAGTTATCTAGTTCTAAGTATTCACAATATGATGATTGCTTACACAATCTCCTTAAGCTAATTTTAACTTCAGTTTCATTTAAATATTATAGCATTTCAGGATTTTAACAAGTTTATAGCCTCCGATACTGAATGGATTAACTTTGAAGGGATTGTGTCATTTTCGCCTACACAAATTACAACTTGATTTTTGCTGTTAAAGTTAAGATTATTACATGATTTAAGAATTTCCTCTGATCGGGCATACAGTTTTGTAATTGAAGATATTTCATAATCCTCAAAACCTTTATTTCAACTCCTAGTCATTATTAACTTACCAGACATCCCTCTAATTTGTTGACTTCCTAAATTCCTGAACACATTGCTGTAATTTTTATGTCTACTATTTATTTGCATTTATAACACGTTACTAAAGCTGACATTTTGCGGCCACTATTTGAAGTTGCATTGAGTTTCGATTACATATTGATTGTTTATTATAGATACGTGCCGTTAGATGGCGCTCTTTTGCAATAATTTAATCTGTAATGCCTGACTTACGTACGCACTACTCGACGATGATGTTGCTAATTATTATAACCAGCTATTTTTATTCGAAAATTAACGGTTTTCACACAACTTTTAGTTAATGCACATAATATTTGATATTGTTCAAGCTCATAAACAAAGGTTTCTGCGTTGCTATAATAGAGGTTCGCTCACCGTATGCTAAAACATGCGAATCACTGGGATATTTGTTGTATTTTTGCTCTTTACACAGTTCATTTTTTCAAAGTTTATATTGTCACTTCAAGTTGAGTATTTTTGCAGATAACGTTATATGTGTTGTATTGTCACTTGTCTCACACAATTATAACCTTTATAGGTTATTTAACACTGTTTAACTATTTATTTGAAATTTAAAATACAGACTCGATGTTTACCGTGTTACTAGCGACATCTATCTAAGTGGCTTTCTAACTTCTTTTTCTTTCCGACCATTCAATTAACGGACACAAAAAGCACCTGGACTCGGAACAGCTTTATATTACACAACACCTGTGGGGATCAAATTTATCACAATCGGAACAGTTGCAATCATAATTAGCTTCATAAGGTAAATCAGCAGTAAACCTAGATATTATTTGTTACTATATAACAAATAATATTTACGTTTACTACATTTTGATTTATAAACCTAAACCATAACCAAATCTTTAGCAATATTGCTGTCATCATGGCATCGACTTACTCTGTAACAAGGAGACTTGAGCGAACTGTATCAAAATTGCCGAATTAAAAACAATTGAACCAATTTTGTGCTACTGTCACTGATATTGCATTAGCTGTTGCGTGTTTTATAATAACACTTCAAAATGAATCGAATATCTGCGTCAAAATCACTAATTTCCGTACAGAGAAAAACAATTGAAAAAGGCGGGCATCTGTTTTTTATGAATATAATCTTTTTTTTAAATATCTCTTTTGATGATGTACCAGCCAGTCATCAGCAGTACAACCAAACTTTATTTATACAAAATACGACCTTCTTCCTGACCTATTATTATATGATGCATATATTCATTATTCATTGAGTCATTGAGTGTCCGCTAAATACAGTTACAACCATGTCGTGCGTATAAAAGCACGTTTTTCTGTGCGTGTGCAAGGCTACCTAAAGATTTATTGTATCTGGGTTTGTGCACTCCCTCACGTGACACGTATCATGACTTATGTTATTATTTACATTAATAGGAGTGTGTTTTTTATGTTCCTGTTTTATTTGGTAATACAGCTAATCCACAAGGCACGCGTATTAAAAGTCTGGCATGAAAACCTCCATCTCTCTAAATAAACTAAACATCGATGACGTTTATGTGATGCCTATAGATCGAACAGGCTAGTACTTGAAGTGCGTTAGTGAGGTGGTTATTACGGAAACCCAAACCGTTTGATATACATTTTACAATTGACTGAATATATATTTTTAATAATATTATGTATGGCCATTTATAAAAATCAACTATGTTACATTAATTTATTTGTGCCCTCTCTCGCCTTTTTGTGCAGAAAAATCTCAGCACATAATGGCACACAATATGTGACTCTTTATTATAAATTTCCGCAGTAATTCTTAAACAAATTAAAAAAATACGCATGTGCTCCGTTCTTTTAAGTGCTAAGGCAGTGTTTATCAGCAACCATATGAGCTTACTGGGACTTTTTATTAGAGCTCGTGTTTTCTAAATTTGTAATAAGTTGTAAGTTGAAGACATAAATATAATAAAAGTTTTCGTATATCGCCTCCTGTTAGTAAGAAAATTATAAATGAAAACCAATAATTTTTTGCCTAATTCAAGAATTCAACCCTGTACTTTATGATCGTACTTTATTAGCGTAAGCGCAAACTTGTGGTACAGGACGAAGAAGGTATATTCTTAGCTAGCTATTCCCTGCGACGTCGTTCGGTACCCAAATTGCCTTAAAATCGGTTTAGCTGTGAAAACGTTACGCCCTCTGGGTCGGTCTTACCGTTTACGAATGTTCTGGAAACAAATAATTGTGCAAAATTAAGGCTTACTTTGTCACGTAGGCTAAATTATAGTATAAACAAATTCAGGCTTACTGTGTACTAATTATTATAACTATGGTACCTACTTTAGTGCTCGCCCCTACGCCTGGCCCCCGCCCGAGTAGCACTGATGATTGCTTTATAGCAACACTGTTATTCTATGCGCTTTATTATTTTACATTTTAATATATTTTGCGGATGACGTGGTGGTTTAATTGGTCGCCTCGCTGCTGCCACTGCGCCGAGTGTTGTGGGGTTGTATCCCGCACGTGACAAAGATTTGTGTGATCCACTAATAGTTGCTCTGAGTCTGGGCGTTCTTTGTGTTCGTCGTTTGAATATTTGTAATGTCCTCCGCGACACAGGGATTATTCCTAGTGCGGGAGTAGTCTTTTTCAAAACAAAAAACAAAAGAAACAAGAACATTATCTGTAAACTAAAATATTGTTAGCAATGTTTTAGTTTACACGGTGTGTAAATTATTGTTAGTAGGCCCGCGAGAATAGGTACCAGCGTTGCAGTCTATACTGCAATAATAGCTGACGCAGTTGCCTAATTTGATCTCCATGTACCGTTTTCTGCATAAGTTGTATTTATTATTGTTTTTTTAAATTTATGTATGTATGAAGATACAAATAAAATATTTTCTTTCTTTCTTTCTAAAATATAAAAATAAGATACGTCGCTTATTTTTTAGTACTGTTTAAGACAAATATTTTAGTAGCACCTACATTGTTTTAAGCTACATAATATAATAGTCGATTTAGACAGCACACGTTAAAACGATTTCTTTTGTCAATTCACTTATTTTGTGATAACATTTTTTATTAATTAACTTACCGCAAATTTCACATAATAAATGTTATCCATCCCACATAAATACAATTATTTTTTAAATTTCATTATGATTTGTTTAGTGGTTTAACCGTATAGTAGTATAAGACGAGTTTCTTTCGCATTTATAATAATAGTATGGATTTTAAACCTAAATACACAGGTAAATAATAAACAAAATTAAATAATTTATAGCAGGTAATGTGTTGCCATGGTGTAAACACCAGTTAACTATTATTTATCTCGCGCTGCGAAACAAAGAACATACATATGTGTGTGAGATATCAAGAGCACACCAGATTAAGCTAGACTTGTGGGGATTGTAGCCAGACTAGCAGCCACTAAATATTACATGAAGAACAGCCATTGTGTGCTGCTGACATGTAGGTAAGAAACACCACCACTTATGCCACACATTATTTTCACAGTTTAAAGTACAATGCATATTTTAATACATAATACTTATTAGGTAGACATTTAACTTCATTGTTTATATTTTTACTATTTTTTGTATATTCTTTATGACATGTGCCAAAAATATTGCCCCAAAATAGACAATACGCGGCAGATTATTTTACTAATTGCTGTGCTTATGAATAAACTTTCGTAGTTGTACATAAATTAATGACACGTAAAAAAGAATTATGTATAATATAAAAACTAAATTTAATATAATTTGCTGGGTTAATGATGGTCGCGACTACAAAGTTAGTGACTTGTAAATATTTAATAGAATGTAATGATGTTTGTTAAAAAGGATTTTTGCGGGAATGGAAGCTGTTACTTTTTGTATTACATTAGAAAAAGTGTTAATGTTCGGTTGCTAGAATTTACCTCTAAATATTGGCACTGACACCATTTAAAAGTAATTTGACGATATTTAGTATCTGAGCTTCACATTTGTATTTGTAGGTATATTAAAATATATATTTACTGTCATTCGTCACAGAATTGATTTATTATATTTAAAAGATTGTTGCTGTAGTATAGTGTTTTATTACATTTAGTCTTTGTTCCGTAATAAAATGTTATTTGAGCAATTAATTCCTATAAAGACTTACGCTTTATAACGCCGAACGGAGAAATATATTACATCCATATTTCGCCAGCAATGATTTTAGGTCCCACATAATAAAGACGCTCCTATTGCCGTCAATCAGGCACATTGCCAAACTTTGTTACTGATAACTTTGTGACAGAAAAACAGAAAAATGCTTTGGCTCAACTCAGTAATCGAACCCGTAATCTTTCAATCGTACACAAATTTATGCCGCCGGGTCAACGAGGCAAGAGAAACAAATATAGATAAAACATATGTAGTTTGTTTATAGCAATTTAATTTCGAACACAACATTACACAATACTTGCTTTTGCTTAGCAACACTGCCTAATAATCGCTTTTATTTAGCAATATTGTGTTCGATTAAATGTACGTTGCAATGATACAAGCTGTACAATATCAATTTAAATACACTTGACACAGTTCTATTTTTCAGAGAATGTATTTTAATTAAAATATAAACGGGCAGACAGCCGAAAGTAATAGCGGCTAATAAGCTTTCGAGTGACAATGGCAACTCTAAACGCGCGAATAATAAAGGGAAGGGAATAGGCAATAACGAATTTTATGATTCTACGTCATAGGTTAAATGCTTGGCGTAAAATACACCCAACAAATTAAATAGCTAACTGTTACGCGGCGGCATCTCACCACACTCTAGCTTCCTGAGCGGTTAATGTGATATACGTTTATGTATTTTCTCCTTATCCCATTATAAAATGATATGTTTCTTTGTTATCTATGTTAGCCCGCCGTCGTGGGGTCGTTTCGGGTCCTACCTCGTATTACCGCGTAAATTTCTAGATATGTTAGTCTTGAAACAACTTAATGTTACGCCCGTGACGTTACGAGCCCCGCCCATGCATGCTGCTGTTCTTTTATTGTAATTTAAGTCCAATTTCATTCAAACGTCTGATAAATAGCTCCCACGTTTAAAAATATTTTAAAGTATGAATCAGAGTCGCTCCAATTGACAAAAGCTACGAGGGTTTTGTTTTTGATAAAGTTCTACAACTACGGGCAACTGGAATGACGTAAGTTGGGAAACTCCGCCTTTCAGCAAGTGAACGTGCAAAGCTTTTATTTTGTGCTCGGGTATTGTTACAAGAATGCCAAGCTTGGAGTCGCGAGCGACGTTGAATGTTAATCAAGTGATGAGGACTGAGAACGTCGACCATCACTCATTCGTGTCATAACTATGTGTCTGTCGAAACTGACGTAGCATTCCGATGTCTATTGGTTTAATGGGTTGACATTTATCTCTAAAGAGAACAAAATACGTGGTGACAGTACCTATACTACTTAGACCCGTTTCATTCCAAATTAATTTTGAAGTATTTCTTATGTACTGGCTACATCTAACCCACTTTAAGACTTAAAACAACAGTTAGTAACAGGAAATCCTACTTTGTGGACTTTAACAACTAAGTTAGTTACCGCAGTACAAACTAGCTACGGTTTGCAATATTGAAACTTCTTTTGAAGGTGGTACTGAACTAGGAAGAATTTACAAATGTTCTGTTCGAAATACAGACAGAGTGAATGAGTTCAGAAATGTTACCAAAATGTTTGGTTTCTATTCGGTAACAGACTTATTCCGAAATTAGAGATTCAAAATGCCTGCAGTCCAATTAAATTAGGAATATTTTAAAAGATTTTCGGGGCTGAATAATAATAGAGAATCGATTTGTGAGCGAGGTGCTGAGGTCCAAGATAAGCAACACTATGGCCTGGGAAAGATTTGTGTTGTGTTCGCGACAATATGTCGTAAACCCACGTGGTACATCGCACATCGCCGCCCGTAATACGTAAGTTTCATACACCTACACTCACACACACTTACGGCCCCACGAAAAACGAGTTTCATATAAATATAGGGAGGCGTAAAGTGTCAAGTTTCTCGACGTTTTATGAAAAATATTTTTATACCGCGGCAACTTTATTTTTTTAAGTGCCTTTACCTTTGTTACATTTTGAAACGAAGTTGTTTTATATAGTAGGCTCATGTGTTATTTTTATTAGTTATTAGATTATACGTAATGTTTATAATTATATTAAATTATTTTAATAATTTTACTGCTGTATTTGTCTCCTTAGTCACCTGTTAGGTATACGCAGTTAAAATCTTACAATATCTGAGGTCACTACTGCGAGCTGGAATGGCGGCCCTTCGTCAATAGTATCTATCACTGCCTTTGGATAATGGCATGTACTGGAATAAGGGTAGGTCCTGGGATACGAGCAGGTCCTCGGGTTCTGCTAGCTAGCGGGTTGGTACCTTGTTTGTAGGTTGCCATCAGAAGAGATTTAGTGCCGAGCGACCAGTGGCGACTTACGAGCTGTAACTGTCGCCACAAGGATCCCTTATGGTGTCAGTTAAGGTCTCTGGAAATTATTATTATTTTTGATAAATAACTTTTAAAGTAAAATCAACATTATACGTAAATATAATATGTAGATGATTTAATAAATTTTGATTTATAAATCTAAGCCGATCTACCGATGACAATGACCAATCGGTGATGATGAAAGTTTTGCCGATCGATAAGAACCCTATAAAATCTTAAGATTACTTTAGATTAGCTGTGTTTTGATTATGATAAGTCTATAGAGAACATTGGTTCATAATCTAATAGCTGGTCATCGAAAGACCACAATATAACAAAAACGTATGCGTTATATTGTGATGTTATAGTTCGTTCATAATATTCTGTCATTTTATGATCTGTCTTGTATTATTACTGTAGGCTAGATTTATTAGCTACTAGAATTTGCCCTTGGCTTCTCTTGCCTCGAGAACAGTACCTTGTTTTGGATGAAAGATTATATCCTTTTCTGTACCTCTGACAACATGTTTGCTGAATTTAATAATGATCAGTCGAGTAGTTAAATCGTGAAAGTGTAACAAGCAAACAAACAAATATTCGCATAAGGTAGGATTTTTTAAAAAGCATAAAATTAGTTTCGTTCTATTTATACGTTTCTTAGAAAACTCGGTGACATGTCTACAATTATAATAGCCGATATCTAAAGTCATAGGTGGCAATGTGGCAAAAGGAAAACATAAAATAATGTAACCAATACATTATTTCAGCTTTGTCGTGAAAGTGTGTACGTTCTATTTATTTTGAGCAACGCTTTGGCGACGCAGTACTACGCGAGGGAAATATTAGCTGACACGTGTAATCTCATACTCGTCTTGTATAAGATTATACGTGTCAACATATACCACCTCGTTTATCTTGGGATAATGGAAAACAGTCTGCGGTTTGCGACACGAATTAACGAAAACAATTTTATCCAATTTTACCTTCGCAACATTTATGTGATCGTAATATTCTTTAACTGTAAACGTGTGAATTGTTTGTGTCGTACATTCAACGTTACGACGATAATTGCCATTGTTCTGTACCGAATAATTAACGTGTTAGTATAATATTTGTATTGCTTAGATACTTGTACGTATAATCCAATTATGTTATCTGCTTTTATTGTTGTGGTGTTTATATTTATAGATACATACAACCTACTATATATGTCATAAATAATCTGCTGCTGGCAACCTGCATGAGGTATCAAGTTGATATTGCTAGATAATTTAACTATAAATACTTAGGCAAAGACATTCATGCCTAAAATTATGGAGCCTTCTAGAACTCTAAATGTTAGCTATATTATTTTTTAGAAGCAGGGTCGGTTTTTTAACTTTTATTTTTGTTTCGTGTTTTAATGTTATGTATGTATATAACGTTTTTTTAGTAGGTATACCATATACTATTATTATAAACGTCTATCAGATTTTCATATTTAGACATATATTATTATATTCGCTGGCTGCTTTAGAATATTTATTAATAAGATATTTTTGTAATAAATCTTTTTATATACTTTACTTTTTATATTTGTCTTACGAATATAGTTTGAATGTTGCAGCGTTCTCTCACAGTAGAATACGTACGACATTATACGTGAAAATAGCTATGGTAAACAAGCCTGGCTGTATCTGTGTCAGTTAGATGGCGATTTTTCTAACTCCAACCCGCAGAGCTGAGTCTGTTTGACAATTTATTTAGGTATATGGGTGCCACACAGCAGCTTGGAATCTAGAGTAATGTTTAAAATTGAGTGGTATCCACCAGGTCCAACGCATAGTCCTTAACTTTACGGACTCACTCGTACTCGCTTATATATGTTTTGCTTCAGCGCTCATACCTACAGGTGGCCTTTGACTATGTCTGGTAGGATAAAAAAATATCTTAAAATCTTTGCATAAGTAACATGACAACTTCTTGTTGTAATGTTACTTATGCAAAGATTTAATCAATTTCAATACATGCGAGATTTCGATTGTCTCCATAGTACAAAATTATAACAAATTTGAGTACATACCTGTAATAGTTAAACGATGATTGATTTAATCGTAAGTCAAAAATACTAAATATTAATTAGGTTGTTTAATTTATAAAATACTTTTATTTGTATAATGTTCAGTTACTTATGTTGCTTACTGTACCAATATTGTACGTAAGTAGGTATTTATTAATTCTATGGAAATTGTAAAGACTCACATTGTTTCAAAGCAAGCAGTTAATATAATGTTTATATTTTTTGGGCATATGCTTGGTTTTTCCTTTGCATTGCATTGTGCGTACTACGAAACAGCTTATTTTTTCGTACTTCTCAAGAATAACAAATAACACAAAATCCTTAATAAATTTAACGATTGAATACAAAATAAATTTTTCTTTATTTTATCCTATCCTTACTTTTTATAAGTAATCTAAAGCAAATAAAATTATCAATTTTTGTCCATATAGTTTATGAAACATTGTTAACAGATAAAACTTCGTAAAGTTTTATTGATAATCAATCAATTATAAAATTATTTTTCAGTAAAAGTTGTATAGCGAAGCGATACGTTACCCAAACACGAGAATTTTAAAATGAGATTACGTTAAAAAATAACATTTTGATTGACATACGTTTGGGATAAGTTTTTAGTGAAACAGCTGGAATCGGAGATTATTAGAAAATCTTGGCTTCAACAAGATTTTTAATTTAGAATGAGCATTAACTATCTATCGTTCTATTTGATTTAGGATATATATATATATATATATATATAGGTTTGGAAATCAGCAATAATTATTTCAACCATTAGCCCTTAAAGGTATGATCGCGATGGGTGTTGTGCTACTTGTCATCTGCTGATTGCTACACACAAGTCTAGCAATGGATGCCTCATGCTTGCAATGATGATCCTGAATGTGGTAAAGGATATAATATCAATGATAAGATTTAGCTTGTATCGCGGAGTAGAATAGGATAAAAATCGATACATTAAGTAGTCACAAAACAGAAAAACAGTGAGTGTAGTAAGTTTTAAGATAATAAATTACATGATAATTTTATACATTGTTGTAATACTAACTCGTAAATTACAAAGTGAGTAAAGCCACGACGAGCAAAGTTTGTTAAGTTTCCAATAACACAAACACTGGCAATGTTTGTATACATTGTATGTCTCAATATTTGCCGCATCATCTTGTTTGTATACAAGTTGTTAACATTCTACATTAAAAAACTTATAAAATTGCCCTGGATACTCTACTTTACTTTATATAATTATGGTTATGTGTGATTATACTTGGGAAAGCTAATTATAGCTATATACATAATGCATGACCTTAGAGCGTAACTAGCTTGGATAGTTAATTTGATAGAGCGAAGGTTGCGAAATGCCAGAGGGCGCGGCTTTAAGTTCTGCTTCACGGTTACAAAATTACCAACTAATATTTCAGCTATATAAGGCTTAAAATGGTTGATAAGCATGCTAAAAAATAAAAAAATTGTGGTATTAGCATTGCAGTAACCTGTTTCGTATTTTAAAAGTCATTAATATGGGAATTGTGATTCTATTAATTGAATACTTTTTAAAGGCAGGCAAGCAAATCTTTCTCTTTTGAGGTTTTTTGGCGAAAAGTGTAAGAGTCACAGGCTTATAATGCCATGAGCTTATCGTATAATTATTATACGGACGCTTTTTCTATTAAGATGGTATCTACTTCTTTCCCAAGCACTGCAATCAATATATTTTTGGCAAAGCAATTTTTTTTTAAATATTTATTTAGAAAGTACAGCCATATCCAATCTTGAATTGATTGCTACACAAATGTAAATAGTATTTGGTCTAATATACATGACAACAACTATTTTTCTGGCCTCCACTAGTTTATTGCTAACAATTCAGCCAATATATTAGGCTGAGTTGTTAGCAATAAAGTAGTGAAGGGCAGAAAAATGAAAACATAGAATTATTGTTACGAACCACAATTAATAAATGAATAGTACTAAAACATTCTTCCAAGCTGTCGGCATTCGATCATGTTCTTAAAACCATTAGGTAATGCTATCATAAAACACATCAAGATTAGGTATATACCTAACACGATGATATAGAATGATAAAAGAAGATAGATTTAAGAATATGCTAAAATTCTAGTGCTAAGTAGAAAATGATAAATTATAGAATGAAAGTAATTACACGAGACGCGGTTGATGACCGGTAGTGAACTAACTTCTGTATAAATCTAATGAATTACGACTGCGTAGTGGCGAAAATACTGACATGATTATATTGTAATTTTGCAATGCATGGTTGCACCGTAAAATATATATGACTAAAGAATGGTGTTCATTGATGAATTGATTTAAATAATTTACGTCTTATATAATAATAAATAAATGAAAGTTGTAAAATATTCAACTATACGCAATGTTTACCTTCATTTCGGATGTTTATGGGTGTGGTTTGTGTGTAAAAACATTCAGATCGTGCTTTTCAGAACGTGACCTAAAAGATACATGGAGCTTAATTTATTTCACGTTCCCATGGCAGCAAAACTTGCATACTTTATAATTATAAGTGTATGTTGGTTCACATGCAATCATAAAAACAACAAGTAATGTAAGTAAAATACCGATCACGCCAAAATAGGGAAATACAGAAGATTTAAAAACCTTTTAGTCAATCGTTTGTCATATTGAATATTGAATTACCTGTTAGGTAAATCTAAAAATCTAGCATACTAAAATAATCAAGATCATCAGTCATAAATCCAAAGACATGTCAGTTGCTAAAATCGGTTCAGTAGTTTAAGACATCTACACAACTATCATTTACATAAATACACAGCGAGTGTAATTCATAACCTTTCCTGTCGGGTAAGAACCTACTAATGGTAAAAGACCCCTAGCTTACGAATACTTCTATATCATTCAACTTCAATGTTATAATAGTTTTTAATCGATAAGTTAATTAATTATCCAATCCGTTTTAAAACAAAACCACTTCAATGATAATTAGCTAGTCGGCTAGCGGCTAGCGTCTTCGTTTAGTTGGTATACTACAAATAAATTAAAAGATACATGCCGTCTAGTCCACGTCCACGGATTTATACATTTTTATCTTTGCTGAGGTAAATATAATATAATTAAACTAGTTTCTGGTTTCGGCTTCGCTGCTTTAAGAGCTTTGGCTAAAAGTATTATTTAATTATATCAAAAACATAGTCTATCTATGTGCCAAGTTTCTCCTAATTTAGTCTTACGGTCCACGCGTTGTGAGTATCAAATATCTAAACATCCAATCAGATCCCTAAATTTTAAAATTTATAACGCTAATAGGAATAGAATGCCCGCTTTTTTTTTCCAAGGAATACAACTCTTTGTAGTTACATGTATATATTTTACACCAATATTTCGCCAGCTATGTTTTAATTCTACATAACAAAAGATCAGCTCATTGCCGTGATTTGCAATGAAAAAGTCGGTATACATCAACAGACCTTGCAATCGAACTTGACACTTTGATGACCAGCTGTTAGAGTAAACCTAAGCTGATATTTGTTTCTTGACTATGACATTTTAACTCCTTACTAGACATAGCAAAAAACATTAGCTGAGCATTAGGGTCAAGATAAACCATGTTTTAGCGTCAGGTTGTTTTAGGTACATATACTTCATACCTACGTCGTACACCTACGATATGTATGATAGCATCCCTTTCTACACCTACGATATTACGCCTACATTTCTAGCTATGTCGTAGCTTTGTTGTAGGTTCACGTGCCCGGTATGAGGTAAAAGTCTAGTCAACTATGTATGTTGTAGGACTTACGCGCCTGGTAAGCGCTAGTCCTCTATGAGCGAGCCTATTGACGCTTACCGGGTACAGTTTCAGACGGTGTCTGGTGCTGTATAGTGTACCCGATAAGCGGCAGCTGCTCCTAAGATTTAAATTCTTTGCCTAATCTAGCACAGTAGTCGCATACCACTGTGCCATCTACCTGTATATAAGCCTGAAATATACCTATCCATAAACTAAGTATAACGAAGTATTTAACACTTCTTATAAATCAAACGACTGCTAATAAACACACGTGTGCTTAGTAGTAACAGTCAAACATGTCACTGTTGTATTGTTGCTGTTAGTGATCTAAGTGTAATATTAGTCCAGCAATTACAATGTCAGACGTGATTTGATTAATCGCCGTATATCTATCTATGTATACTATAATAAAGCCGTACAGAGAATAATTTTAATTGTCTGGAGTGTGAGATGAGTCGGTAGCCCACTTGATAGTAAACAGTACCTACGGCCTATGGACATGTTAGGGTTACATTACCACGGGAGCAATTATAAGTAAAGCCAGCCACTGTACCAAGCAATACTAATCAGCTTTCGATTGCTGGAAAAGCCGGGATTCATACCGAGTTACCTGTATTGGAACTGTACAGGTTACACTCACCATAACCTTCTGACTGCAAACATGCTGTATAAAGTTAGGGTTGTTAAGTTCTATAACGAGTACGCTGGCATTATTTGTAAGAGTATGTGCGTTTTCCCCTATTTGTATTTATGAGACTGTACTGTTCGGGTTGTAGTTTACATGGTCACCTCGGTACTACCACTGCGCTGAGTGTTATGGGTTCGATGTCCACACGGGTCAAAAATGTATGTGATACACCAATACTTGTTTCGAGTGTAAGTTTTCTTAGTGTCAGTTATTTGAATGTTTGTAAAGTCCCTTGCGACATAGGAGTTATTTCTAGAGAGGGAGATGTAGTTTAAAAAAAGGTAGTTGCTACGATGCTAACTGTTCAGTAAGCATTACACTTAATCACTTCTGGTAAAGAAGTGAATAAGTGTAATGCTTACTGAAAGAGGTGTAGTAATATTTCTATTTATTACATATGATTGTGTTCTGTATAAAAGACATTTATCGGATATGATTACTGCGAAAAGCTACCATGCATGGATTAAAATATCTTAAAATCTTTTATATAAAACGTCGTTGAAATGTGCAGCTGCTCGTAACTGTATTCTATAGAATTGATATATTTACACCGACATCATTATGGAATGTTTCCTTTACTTTGTTTCCAAAGATATACTCGTTTGGAGAAATGTTTTTATAATTATTATATGCTTACAAGAATATGTATCTATTAAAACGGACGAAATCATTTTTGACGTCATTTTATGTACTACATACAAACGTACATAGACTTACGGCAGTTTACCGGAGGGGCGGAGAGTCTAGCACTTGCTACGATTCTAGCATATCTCCCTTGCTTCATTCACTTTCATTATAGTCTCATGCACGCTCGTCAATTTAAAGTACTCTTAACCTGGCTTTTCTAGAATGTCTCTAATGTGGTCCCAGAATGTTTTCCGAGTTCTTTCTATTCCGGCTGCCCATATACTTTTGTGAAGTCTGCTTTGAAAATATTTCACAAACGAAGCTGTTTATTCAATTAGTTTCAAACATAATTTATAGCTTTGAAAATCTCTTGAGCAATATTGCCAAGTGCTCGTTTAAAAGGTAGGGTATATTTATTTGTATGTGAGTCAAAGCGCAGGCAATGTTTGTCGATCAAAATGTTCAGGAATATAGTGCACTAACGTCCAAACATATCATGGCGGGCGCTCGTAGTTTCATCGCTTGGTACGCCGACGACACGATCCGCCACTGCTATGATTGATCGTGCTCTGCTGGGAACCAATTAAACTTGTCCACTACATTGGCCCACATAAAATTTTGTAAGATATATGGACCATCAAAAGGTTTGTTCCACTGAATTTATTATTTAATTTAATAAGAAAATTAGTTTACTCTTTAATAACTCATTTTAGTAATTCATGTCGTTTATTGTGTACTTAATTAATACATTATAAGCACCCATTATATACCTATCAGCCAAAGCCTTTCAGTCAAAAATATGTACATTTTGGTAATATGCAAACTTTATTCAACAATTTCTCTGTCCAACAAATTGACATAATTACTTCAATTAGTCAAACACTCATTGGCTAGATAATTATTTAAATGGATATATTTTGCGTTAAATGTATAACATCATACATGTTTTTAAATAACTACACGCATTTGTATTTGTGTAGTTATTTATCAATAACGAATATATTTTACTGTATTTGTTGCATCACGTTATAACCGATCCACCAAAGTGAGAACATCATTTTTCATAATCCGACATAGTGTAAGCACTTCCACCGTGAACACTCGAACAAAGCTGACGCAAATAAAAGTTACTAATAACTTGTTTCACAACTAACATTAAATTACTAATTGCAGCTCAAGAACTAACACGAGACAATTCTCGTGTTAGTTTTAGAACTCTCTTAGAGACTATGCAAATTGTTGCATAGTGTCCGCGAAGACCAAGAGAATAAGATTGTGTAACTATAGTGACTGCTGTTTGATTCGGTTCCACCTGGAGTAGGTGTTCATCCAAGCAATTTTTCTAGGCAATAGATGTCACGACGTCGCATCCCGTAGTACGCCCACTACCTCTTAAGTCGTGCGTGACAAAGTTACGCATATCTAAACGTATATTTGAAGTAACGGGGCCTGGCGCTCTTTCACACATACGTTTCTACTTGTCTTTACCTGACTGAAGCATTACAAATGTGTGATAAAATTATTAATAAATAGAAAATTATTAATAAAAATGAAATTGGGAAATTCATTTATCCATGATTACTGCAAGTAGTAGGCGAAGTATGTATGCTTCTAATATTATTTATAAGCCATCATCTTCAAATTTGCTCGTATTTTGTTTGTCACTTTGCACACAATCCATTCATCTCGTCACTATTACCATTTGCCTCGACACATTCGCGCCGTCTCTCAGTGGCCTGCTGGATTTTCAGAAAAGGCGAGTCCGACGTATGTCTTCAGCAGCAAATGAAGTAATTACTATGTTGTTTGTCTTTATTCTTCAATTATACCTGCAAGTACTTATGCAGCATTTGGCATTTCGACGTAAAGTACGTAGTATTTTACGTCGAGATGCCAATCAATGTTGTCAAATGCCATGTGATACTGGTGGGCAGAGCTTGCTATTATAAGTCGTACGTAAATACAAAATTATTAATAATCTATTTTAATAATCATCCTTAAATATAAGAAATATAAGAGATACTACTATTAGAATTCGTTTTCTGATATTTGAAAACTACTCTATACTATTTAATAACGGTTTTATATTTAGGAATAACATTTATTGGCATTCTATGGACATTTTAAAATTCTTTAAACTCGCAATCATGCAATAAATAAAATAAATATGTCTCTAAAATATAAATTTTCTTTGTAAAATACCTTGAATATTAAGTTTATTATACCTGGCAATCATACCGCACGTTGAATAGTTTCACTTTAGAATATATCCTAATAACATAAAAAATAATTCCATTGTAGGACGGAGTTCAAATTCTAAATGTACTTACATACAAACTCTCACGCTAGCTAGCTTCTCGGAGTAGTAGACAGAGACCACGCATGTTCTTATATTTTTTTATTATTGTTATAACTTTAATAATATAGCATTAATTAACCTTTATAATATATGTGTGTATGTATCTTAGAGCGAAGTGGAAGTTACGTACTATCGCAGGAGAGTAAAATAAATACATCATTAATAGTTCTCATGTGAGGCTCTTGGAAAACTTGATTCTGAGAAGGGATAATACCATCCGCAATTTATGGTAAACCAACACAACCATCCACCTGAATGAAATTGATGAAAACATATTGAAAATGTTAGTACTAGGTTATTTTTAAAATAATTATTTTCCTTCTTTTCGGCGATGAAATAATTAACTTAAGATTATATCAGCACAATATAAATGGTATATATTATATAAAGTAAGTTATGATCTACGTTATCATTGCTTGTATTTCACTTGGCTGTAGTATTTTTGTTTTGACTCTTTCCAACATTAACATTAACTTTTAATAATTTATTTTACTTATACTCTTTAAGCACTGACAAGTTGTATTATAACTTTTAAGTATTTACTTTCTTCTGTATGATTAGCTCTGCTCTCCGCAGTGGTTTCCATAAAAAATATGATTTGTTTTGCGAGCAATTTAACAATGGTTTAGTTTAAAAGCGTATGCGTCTTCGTTGGGCGGGGTAATGGCGCTCTTGGGGACAATTCTTTTCTGGAAAATCTCTACACCGCGAGGCACAAAACATATTCGTATAATTTTAAGTTTTTGGCGTGCAACATGTATGTTATTCAAAGCGTTTTACTTCACAAGCAATCTCTTGTAGCGTGTGTCATGATGTGTAAACCATTATTGTAAGTCTCTCCATGTTAGCGCGGTTTTCACGTTGAACAGTTTCCTTGTTGTGTTTTGTATTCTTTCAATGTTATTGCATTGTTTCTGGTTTAGCGAGAGTTTTTGTTGCATCAGCAGCTTTGTATTTGGTTATATTTGAGCACTACAGAGTTAAATGTTGATAGAGTTGCTGATTAGTTTACTTAAGCCTGTGATTTCATTTTCATTGTGCTTTATTGAAATAAAATAATTATATACAGTTTGTGATACTATTATTGTAAAATATATTAGATTTATGTACCGACAAATTTGGATAACATTCTGTTCCGCTTTTTTAGATCTACCTTAAGCTAAACTAAACTGACACAACTAGAACAGCAAATATTTGAAAATTTAATTAATTTCCATATTATTGTCGTCCAAGTTGTCACACAAGTATCAGGCGACGTGCAGTTAAAACTCTAAAACTAGTGGGTGACTGGAATAGATTCTAGCGACACCGACAGCTATCCTCCATTTTCAATTTCCGTTTCAGTATAATTGAATTTGAAATGCGCCATTTTCCTTCAAGAGAGGGATTATATAATATTCCTTTAATTTTTCTTTACCATGTTCAAGGTGAAGTTAAAAGTTATAGCGGTGAGAATGTAGATAGAAGATTCACACGAGACATTTCTGAATGTGAAATCTTGTATGTATATATTTATTATTCACATATACCATTAAGATTTGCTAAGAATATAATTGCATTTGATTAAACTCGTTATTGGTGTATTTATGATATTTTATTTCTTTACAGTAATTTTATGATTATGATTGATTGCCGTCCGGTTTAGATCGGTCTAGCCTTAGCATATCTTTATCTGTTTATATCTAAACGAAACTAAAAATCAGGTTGTTAAATTTAAAATACTAGACTGAAAACAACATGTTGTTCAGGCCAAGTAAAACAATGATTGTAAACCAGTACGAAACATTAATTGTTAAAGTTGGACTGGCACTGGGACGAACCATTTTTTAGTTGTATGGAGCGCGCCGCTACAGTGCAGTGGTTCGAAAATTTGCCAATACTTTGGAATGTAATAGCCTATTGGTTTGAGAAGGTCAGTTATTTTAGTGCTAAGTGTGTGTCAAAACGTATATCGACAATTGATGTGCCCATACAAGATATAATGAATTGTAAATACTTAAGTCCTTAGATTAATAGAAAAATTACAATCACTCGAATTGAATACGCTTGAGAGTAATATTTTGGGCAAAAATAATGAATCCATTAGGGCAAAGCTGTTTCTTTTATGTAATTGCTTTTAAGATTTTGGATTATACAGATACTAGATTTTGAGCGCGGCTTCGCTCGCGTAAATGTAAGTTAGTTTAGTAACATAACTTTTTCCTGGATGAAAGGCACTCTATGTCCTATTCTGTACCCCAGACAATGTGTATGCGTAATTTCACGATGATCGGTTGAGTAGTAAAGGCGTGAAAGCGTAAAAAACAAACAAACTCACATTCGCATTTATAATATTAGTATGGATTTGTAAAACAATAACCTTATTATTCACACAGCTTTACTAAAGTAAAGCTAAAGTGGTTGAAGCCACAAGTTCTAAAACACCTTAAAATATAACGCCATCTTACTGTTAGACGTCGTATAGTAAGTATATATTCTTAATCCAGCTGTTCATATTTTACTCGTAAAAATCTTCAGCACATAGTCGAAGGTGATATTAATGACCAGTTAATACTTTACGTCACCTCAAGGACTTGTAACATCTGGTGCAGACAGTCATATGTGTTTACATAGCTGTCAAAACCGTCGACTTAACGTCTTCGTCGAGACATGGAGTCACTATCCCGAAAATAGGGACTGACCGCGCTCAATTGCTTTGATCGATCGCTTGGCACTGACGTAATTTACCGCTTAGCTACTTGGATAAAAGCTACTTTAAATTCACATAATTATACTATTTTATGAATAGAAAATTTGCTTTTTGGTTGTACTTTTGGTCCTAGTTTATGGTTTTCAAATTCAAACAGATGGCTGTTTATAGTTCGTAAATGCAAGGTGAGACGATTATGTAGAATAAAATTGACTTAATGTTTTAAAATATGATATATAATCTATTTATACGTTACATGTTGAAGTTATTTATTTAAGGTATTTGGAAGCACGTCAGATCAGTCGTACTTCTACTGAGAATTGTGCGACAGAAAATATGAATCATAGTTTGCCTAGGCCGAGCATCGAATCCCATACGATCCACGCAAACTTAAGTGCAATCTAATGTGACGGGACTAACGAAACAGTTAAGTAATATATTAATAAAAAAGAATATAAGTGCATATAATACTCAATAGTAGTCTTTATCTTATTTTAAGCTGCATTTTAATAAACTTCAACTTAGAAACGCCCGTCAAAAGAATCAGTATTTTCTTTTTCCAAGAAATCTAATCAAATGTGCCACTGTAGAAACCCGTGGCAGAAGCATAGCAAGGGATGAATTCATAAAAAGGCCTTTCTCAAGCCTTCAAGCGAAGCATCAGTCGGTATTTGATATTTGAATAGGTGTTTGAACATTTTGTGAGTTTCATTCTCCTCTTTTAGTAATATCAAAGCACTGCTTTACGAGAAAAATATAATATAAAAGATTTTAATAAAAAAGCCGTTCAACGCTTCTTCTGTAAATTATTTTCTATGAAGCCCTATCTGGTCTTGATTCTAAATATGAATAAGTCGAATTAATATCTAATTAATAACGATTATTTCTATGACTTTTTTCATGACCTATATAATTTTTTTATCTGTCTGTACTTGTCAATCATCGATATAGCTGAAATATGTTTGTAAATAGTTAAATGGCCATGCGGCAAGTGATCTAGGCTGCTATTTTTTTCTGAATCATTAAGACATTAAGTAGACCGGAACCCAGACATTCCCCGGACACTTGATCGTGTGTTCATGCTTTGAGAATGGGGAAAAGTCTTTACAAAATGTAAGTAGACGAAGTTGCGGGCAACAGTTGGTAATAAATACATAGTTACACGTGAAAAGAACAAAACAGACAATCCTGGACTAAGCTCAAGTTCAAACGACATATGTATTCGATCCTTACCAATGAAATTACGTTCTGTATAAAAAAATCGGTAGCGTCATGTTTTTCACACAAACAATTTCACCGATTTTGTCAAAACAATTATTTTATATAAACATGTAGTTCCTTAACTTTGGGCCAAGTATTATTTATTTTAAATTATTATCTATGTATTTGCGTCGAATGGAAGCAATGTAAAATGAATACATTTTCTCAATAAGTATTGCATTTTGTATATGTACCGCGAAATTAGAGATAGAAAAAAGACGGCAATAGGTAGGGACCTGCTATATACAAAATATTATTATAAAATATTAAGAATGTAACAAAAACACGAGTCTGTAAGTAGCTTCTATTATTGCGTATCGGCCGGGAGCTAATTAGGATAATGGGAAGGCTTGTACGCGGATAGTAACACAAAAGATATTACTGATAACCAAAAAGTCTACGTCTAAGTTCTTTTAATATTAAACCAAATATTGTATGTATGATACATATTTCCAAGTATTTACTCGGTGATTTTAACTGAATGAATATATTAAAGAATTCAAAATAGAATAAAAATAATTATTTTTATTAGCTCCAACAACATGAAACCTTAAGCGAGATACATAATCATACAATGTTATAAGTGATTCTTGGTTTTATACAATCAAGATGGATTGCAACCAGCAGCTTAGTTGGGTTACAAAATGACCTGTGTTAAAGCTACTAGATCCTTTCCCAACGCCAGGTAAAACATTACATATATCTCTTCTTTCAAGTGTATTATACTCGTGTTTTAATCAAAATAACGTGTGATGAGTGAGTTTCCTTCTTAAGAGTACTATTGGTAAACAGATTACTTGCAGTCTCTAGTTCGATTGAGCGGCCTTTGGTCTTAAGTCTGCATAGCCCCCTCATTAAAGCGACCGGTACTTGCAACTATCGAATTCTGGCGCTGTATTAAATATGACAACAGCTACTAAGAATCACTAAAATTATCGATTGAAATAATAATGTAAAATTCCAAAACCTCTTATTTTTAGATTACATTTATTTTAATAAACATTCATAAAATAAGCAAAAATACAAACATAATTTCGGCATATTAGGTCGAACACCAATTAGATTTGGCAGAGGCGCCACGCATCACGCTTTAGTGAAAATTTTGGTATTTTACAATTATAACGATACGACGTGGAGGAACCACGTCGTATCGTTCATTCATACTGAATAATATAATATGTACCAAAATAAATATTCAACCCGCAAGTTGTAAGTTTTTATGAAAGAGTGACGTTATAGACAGGCGCCATTACTATGGTAGGGTTTTGATGTGATAATTAAATTAATTATATTTTGAAAAGCTCAATTTTCCAAAAAATCCTTCATATTTGCAGAAATCATATTTATTTTGAATAAAATAAATGAGTCATCGTAAAGCAATTTGTTAAAATCAGTCATCATGCTTAAATCCACGTCCACACACTAGTAAACGGCAGCATTGCTTATTATAATTCAGAAAAGATTGAACTGTGGGCGCTTGAAGATGCTCGACAGGCCACCAGGACCTCTGCAAGTGTGTGTTTGTTTTGGCCTAGAGTTCACAGACTTCTAGCTGTTCTTATCCTGTTGACACAGATCAGCATCGACGAAAGCCATACATTCGCAGTTCACTTTAGCCTTTAGTCCGCAAATGTTACTGCAAATGTGACACCTAATACGATTCACTGACAGTCTAATATACATTAGCAATCTGTTAAACGGTAGGTCTCTTCATAGCTGCGTGATTGTGATCTCACTTTAGCGAGACAGCAATTAAGAAAGAGATAGATAGCCTCTTAATGGCCTGCAAGGTCTTATGCTCAGCAAAAGAAAATACAACTATACTTCTACAAAAGGCAGTTGTAGAATAAACGAATGATCTCTTATGATTTACTGGACGACCTTCGTCACATCGCTAAACTTTGGAAACCCATACACTCCCTGCAAAACATAATAGTAAGTGTACACCAAAAATTTACATTTAGCAAACAATCCTATTCATTGCATTTCCGACGTGAACTATCTAATAATACAAACATTCAAGCCTACCTGGTGGGTACTGGTAATTTGTTATAAAGATGTGAGCAGTGTGTAACACGAATACTAGTAATTTGTAAGCCACATTGCTAGTTATCATTTAAGAACAAAAAGAATACGAATGCCTACAATAGTAATGGTTTTAGCTGTTTAGTGGTGCCTGTATATCAAATTGTTTCATAGCGGCAAATCTTAAATTAAATCTAAACCTTAGCGAGTTAATTTACGCGCTTACTTAAACAAACCACTATGATTTTCATAAAGCGTAGTATATTACCAAATAAAGTATAATGACGTCGGATTTAGTTAGGCTCGCGGCTTATTACTTCCCCTGCTCCTCTCTGAGACACCGGTCATTTTCACGCGAGTCCTTCTGTGGAGTTAAAGATTGAACATTCCTTTTTTTATAGTTGTGCAAATACAACAGGGTACTTTGGTACCTGGTACTTGGGTACTTTTTAAGATGTATGTTGTTTAATAATAAAATTTATATTTATTATTGTATATAGGTATATACGAGTTTTACTCATAAACATTAAAAGGAGTTATATATAATGATGTAGAATGATGAGTTATTTAATAGTATTGTAAGTGTTAGCAAGCATTTTTTGCTATAGATTAATTTCCTTTTAATATATGTAGTTAATTAGGATTGACAAAAAGTTCAAGATCAGGTAATTCTATTTTTGATAGTATATTATTAATATTTTATGGTTCATTATATTTCAATAAACAATGATTTATTTAGAGAATTTTTCATAAATAGGTTAGCACGATGGTTGAGCTACTAGATACATCTTATCACAGTAATTTGTTACATTATCTAGAGGTTGGAATAAAAACATAGTACTGCGTGGTTATAATGAAAGAGAAACACCTACGAAGTCACCTTGGAATCTGCCGTCTTACTGACAATTTATTCGAATTGGGCATTGTTGGGCATTGTAACAATAAAAGCAATTATCTATATAAAGACGACCTCAGATTAAAAGTTGAATATTCACTCAATTTTAAGGGTGACAATTGAACGAGCAATGAAATATGATTATATGAATGTATTTGTTGTTTAGTGTTTCGTTATTTTATAAACTTATTCTTCCAATGATGTACTAATGGAATAATTGATATGCAAATGTGGAATTACTATTTATATACCTAGTACTTATAGTTATGGTACTTATATACAAAGCTGGCTGCGTAAGTCGTCCGTATGATTAAAGCACATAGGTCGCGTTGCTTGCGCCAACTGCTTGCGTCAGTCGTCGTCAGATATCTTAGGAAACATTGTTTTTTTTTTTACCTGGAGGAATGCATTGACGCATACCCCTCCGCGAGGGAGGGCAGAGGGGTTATGTCGGACTTGCCGGGTAAAAGAGAAAGATGGAATAAGAATAATGTACCTCCCGGAATACCGACTAAATCTGCCACGGTATTCCTCGACAAAACCACTATCGACGGGGCCGTGCGAATCACTTGAACTTGCGGTTGTGACCCCGCCGAGGTTTCGGCCCGCCGTATGAAACGGCAGGCCACTACACGAAGAGGTCTACCTTGTAGTTACAGAGGCGCGCGTGGGAACACGCACGCCGTCTCTCGGTCCTGGTGCTGAACGGGTGGTGGGCAGGCCCACAAAGCCCACCACCCCCAGGTCAAACCTCAGGGTAGCTGGAGGTCGTCTCGCGCCCTCCGGCGCCCGGATTTGCAGTTGGGGAGAGGGTTTCAGCGCTCCCTCTCCCGCTCCGCCGCCTCCTTGATGGAAATCACTTCCTCACAAAAGGAGGCGACGGCGTTCCACGACCTCTCACTCCGGACCATAGACTGAACTACGGCCGGGAGCGAGAGGGCAACCAATCCGACTGCCGCGATCAACTCACGGCGCTGCGATGCCCAGGCGGGGCAAACCGCCAAAGTGTGCAGCGCCGTGTCCTCAACGACGTTGCAGCAGTCGCAGGAAGGTGAGGGCGCCATCCCGCCTCTCCAGCCACTCCTCAAACACGGGACTTACTGCCACGATCGTGGCGTGCCCGAGGAAACATTGATTGATGCAACATTAACTTACGTTTGTTATCTTTTTGCTTTTATTCTTGTCATTTGAATTTGAATTGTTACGCTTCATTATAGTTACAATTATTTATTTATAGCAAACGCATTGCTAATCGCGCTGTTTTGCAAAAATACGCAAATATTGACGTCTCTGGGCAAGCCCTTTCATCATCTTGTACGACAACCGCGAGAAGCCGATACAATTTGAAGCCGAAAATCTAATTCAAGGAAATTTCTTAAAAAAATGAAAGTTATGCTTGGCGGGGTTTTTCCGTAACTGAGTAAATTTTAAATGTAATTTAGCTCTCGCTCTTTATAATTTTGAACATCATGTCCGGTCAACAAATGTTGTAATTATCTGTAGAATTAAGTATTATCGAAGGTACTAGGAATTCATGTTTAATTATTTAACCTTTGTCCAGGTTTAGCCGACGGGTACTGTTTTAATAGATTAATTTGCGGATGTAATGCGATTAAGTCGTACAGGGAACTTAAATTAAGTAACTGTTTAATTATTTGTTGACAGGCCTTTGTAGTGTGATGGAGGGGTTGAGGTGAGGGCGCGCGGCGGGCGGGGCCCCCCGCCTGCGTCCGCCCATGGCCCCCGCTTTCAGACTCAGGTAACAAAAAATACAACAGCATTAATTACCAGTACACACACATTGTCATAGTAATAGTTTTAGTATTGGATTCAAAATTATGGGCAATTCTCTTTTATTTGAACGCTATAATCTTCCCACTAACGTAATTACCGCTTGCTTTTAAATGATTTTAAGAGACACTTTGAGGACACATTATAAAGAAATTAAATTATGTTTGCAATTCTATGAGTATTCAATGCTTTTATACTCAGCTTGTATTAAGGTTCAATTCTCATATGTTTCTACCCTGCGTCCTATGTTAGTGTGTGCCACAAGACCACAGTAATTACTTAAACTATTGTGTATTATATTATGTGGTTAAAGTGTTCACGTTTGCATACCGGTGTGTAGAGTAATGTTTGGTTTCAATGCTCGTTATAGGCAACTATTTATGTCTAAAATCATCGTACAATAGTCTATAAATGTCGTGGTATGAACTCTAAATTTTCCATCTCATTTCTTCCGGTATAAATATTCAAAATGTGTCGTATGAAATCAATTACCACATTATGATGGTACAGCGTCGAATAATTGGGGCTTATTGACTCTATTGGTTCAATGGTTTAGGCGTAAGCACTGTTAGTATTGTTGGTTTTGGGTCTTCCCAGTACGAAGTGTTATTCGTACTTTCTCTCAAGATATTCCAGAACTCTCTGAAAATATTGACTGTCGAAAACATTTCTAATATTACCAGGGATGTGATGCCTAATTAAAATATTCGTGATTCTTTGCGATAATAAATAGTATGTCTCTGTGACACTAAAGTTATTGTCTATCAGTCTTTGAACTCACTGTCAATATAATCTGGGGATGTTGTTGTTCAATTACAATTGGCCAATTAAGGTGTTGTGAAAATAGCAATTTCCTATCAGTTTCTTATTTATTCTGTTTTATTTTACAATGACGATCTATTCAGGGATTTGTCAACTTTTCATCGCGGAATACTAGCCTTTATTTTCCAGTCACAGTTTGTACACAATGCAGGAACTGAATAGAGTAAACTAATGTGATTGTGAAGACAGATGACAACACACAAGAGCTGTTTTTTATTAACCAGGGGGAGAACGCGACGCTTTCTTTTGTATTTTGTTTGTTATATACCTCACCCGGGTTCGTCTATTCGTCTAAATAATATTGTGATAATGAAGATGTAAAGATATCCAGTGCCATCAAGTGTAGTGTATATAAGGTATACTTATGAAATAGCCACCTTGTATGTAGAAAATTCTTATCGTTGTTTTTAAGCACTGTTAGTTTTTCTATTGTCGTAGAATCATTATCTATCGCTATTAATTATTTAATCTATCATTCTTAATATACTTAGTTATTTTCTGAATTTCTATATACATTGGCTGCTGAAATTGACTTGTGAATGAGTATAATAAGATAAATAATGATTTTATGTTACGGAAAATTAAAATAGTCAAGTTTGAAGTTTAGTTTTGAACTCCTTTGTTTATGATGTTATGATTATTCGTTATGATGAAATTAAGGTCAATAATGTGAAATAAATAAATACTATTATTGTACAATATTTGATCGAGAGGGATGGATTAAGTCTTTCAAAAGAAGGTCTAATGTTTCTATAACACACCTTGTGTTATGTTTTTGATGTAGTGGACCATGTATGACTTAGAATAAAGACAAAATAACTGAACTGCAAAGATGTTGACAATACGGTTTTTTATACTACGAAGGTGGCAAACAAGCATACGGCCCACCTGATGGTAAGTGGTCACTGTAGCCTATGGACGCCTGCAACACCAAAGGTATCACTTGCGCGTTGCCGACCCTTTAGGAAAGGAAGTGGGAAGGAGAAGGAGCGGGAGGGGGGAAACCGCGTGATTGGGCCTCCGGCACTTTCACTCACCGAACCTATTCATGCTGAAGTCAGCGAGGCTCTACTACTTTGTTTCTTTGTTTTGTCGTCAGAATTCTGGTAATCTGATAAAAACATAAAATTTATAAAATCTGTGGTGTTTTTATGGCAGGGATATACTAAATTGGACACATTCACAACTATATAAACATATACATACATGGCTGCATTCTATCGATGGGCTTAGGTTCGTCTCAAGTTACGTTTTAGGACCGTAACTGGTAAGATGTTGGTGTACTATACCTTCATCTACCAATTCGGGTATATAGGCCGAAGACTAGCGATGGGCGATTATTATCGATTAAAAAGTTCAATTAATCGAATCTTCAAAAAAATTTAAATATTTGAAATTTTGTCTATTATTCCATTGCATTAAACTTTGATATTGTTCGCTTTTTAATAAGATAATTAAATAAGCAATCGCAGAATGCAGATGCATATGCTCTTTTGCTGTGCGCCAATACGAATGCGATACTGCAATCCGATTATTCACGTAGGGCTTCAGCTTTGAAAATATTAGAAGAATCAACAAAAAAAAAAGTCGTTGCTATCGTCCGGGGCATGTACGAGGATAGACCTTCAGTATGACAAGAACAAAGGATACAGAAATATTACGGCAGACCTAAAAAAGGTGATCTTTGTCATCCGAGGAAACATAGTCGACAAACGTCGAAACACGAGCGATCGACCTATCATTAAATCAAGTTTTGAGTATTTGATTATGATTCGAATTATAATCAGTGACAACGAGAGATTAACTATCGAATACGCAGTCATACTATTGTTTGAACTTTTGAATTTCTTATTTGGCAACAACTGCCTATCGGTGCCTAGAACTATATGCTTGTACGCATGACTGCCTGCTCTACTACATGCATCTACGTTTACGCGAATGTTACACAAAAGTTGTACTTGAACTACTTTTATAGCGGTTCAATTTAAACGTATCTACAATCTGTCACTAATTGGACAGAATATGCAGTGATCTATATATTCGATTTTGACATCCATAATATGTTTCAGCAAATAAATAATTTCAATTTAATGATGTATATTTTTATTTTTACAATTTCTACTTTCCCTGAACGTGGCATCTGGTCTTAATCTTGACTGTGAAGTAAAAAACAAAATATATAGCAGTTTAATTTCAAAAAATATATTATATAAAAATCCTAAAAGTAAATTCTTCTAATAGGCGTCATAGAAATCCTCCGTATTACATTCGACTGGTAGTGTGCCCACAAGACTGGCAACATTGCTATGATGAATGGCAATGCTTATTTCTCCTGCGAAATAAAGACTAACCCTCTGGTCACGGGAAGCGTCGACCAGTTAAATCAAGTTAATTAAGTTACTCTGAAGTTCTTACCCGGTACCGGAACATTTTTAATTAATGGATGTTACTATTTACGCCGAATTAACCCAAGGTATCATAAAAAATGAACAACGTTTCTTCTTAGGTTTGACTAACGAAACTGAACAAATCTATTAACACTACCTTTTGATCTGCCTCATTCTTTCAACATTATATTATATAATATGTCAGTTCTATAAATTTACTGTATCACTGAAAGGTTGCTGGTACTTATGGCTCAGGTTTTATCTATTTTCAGTACCAGCCGCAAACAATCTGTACCCAACATTTCCGTTATGCTTACATTTAAAATTGTATCTCATGTATATTATGATCTGTGAAACAATAAATAAATTAATTCATTCATCTAAACCCAGATGAATAGACTAAGTGACTTAGAGAGCATTGACTCTAACGCATGTTATTAACTATCTATTTGAGTTGTGTCCTTTAGTACATTAATTGTACGAATTATACCTACTTTCGAGAAATATTTGCGACTGCGACATTTGATACCTGGAGAAATAAGCCATCCAGAACATCATCAACTTCTAAAATGCAGCTACTTTGTTTGAAATAAAAGGTTTAAGATGGTATTTTTGACGGTTCACGAAATGTGTTATGCGTCGGTGCCATATATATATATTATACAATTGTAACTGGTTTCTATTTGAACACAGGGGATACTTAAAAACAAATTGTGAGGGATCTTTATTAGAGCTATATAAGATAGACAATGTTTTTTAGAAATTTTGTCTATCTGTATGTTTGTACGCACATCACTCGAAAAATACGACGCGAAATTGAATGCGGTTTTCACAGCTGTATTGCTGTGGGTCTAACTCTGGTGCAAGGTTCATCTCCATACGTTGCCTAGAAGCCGAAACAACAATAAAACGCTCGAGGTTCGGTGAGAGGGATACGAGTATATGCTTATTTACTTTATTCCTAGTGAAAATGGATAGAGAGTAAAATATTGATAGATACCTACTTCTAAACTTCACGCGTACGAAGTCACGGGAAAAAACTAGTACATATGTATATTATATACAAAAGAAATTACTAGTTGATTTATTTGTTAGTAGCATCTTGACATCAGCAGATTAAACATGAGATCACAAAACTCATTCATCACCATATTAATGTTAAGGTTTTCTGGATCCATGATCTTTTTCACAACCTTTTATTTCAACTTAAAGTTGGGTTAATTAATAAATAACTGCATCTATCATAATTTTATTTATCTAAAATTAAATTACTTTGCTGCTTCGTTCATTTAATGTAAACTGAGATGGAGGCGCCGAGCAATCCGGCACTCACTTCGCACATGTGGATCTCTTTGTTATGATGACATGAACGCTTCAATGATCTAGTGGAGTAGTAGATAGTGCAGATCATGAGGTCTCGGGTTTGAATCCTAGGTCTACCCTACAGGGTTTGCTTTCAAGAAATGCCTAGTCTCAACAGCTCCTCGTCCTAACGGACGTTGGCAATTGTTCATCCCTTTGTCTAGCCAAGCACGTAAATCTGGCTTCTTTAAGATGGGCACCAACAATTGCCTCAACTACTTTTTAAAGAAACATTGCTGTCTAGGGTTTTCGCCTTATATGGGGTGAAAAAAAACGGGAACAAAGTCACACAAGTACGGGTCTTGTAAAATAACATAATTTATGGACCACACAGTTAATTGTCCTGAATGGTATTTCAACCCACTACGTGTATAGACGATTGCATGCCCACTCCTACATCTATTTCATTCATCATTTTCATTCAGTCTTAGTGATTTAGTGAAGTTTGTTGAAAAAGTAACAATTGAAAGCTAAAATATATTCTTATTTGATAAAGTTGATTCTATAACTAACTATTTTAGTCTTTTTTAATGTTTGAAATAAGCATTTTCATAAGCTCGAGGAGTTTTATAAAATCAATTTTGTATGCATACAGAATTCATCAATATAATTGTAAATGTTCTGCCATTAATACTGCGTTATTTAAAGATTCTGAAGTAGTAGGATAATAAATGAAGAAATTGTTGTCCTAATTGTGGATTTGACTATTCTGTTTTAATGGCATCGCTAATCTGGCCTTTGTTTACTTATAATATCATCATAGAAACTTCAGTTTGAAGTGTTCTTTTTCTAATCCTTCTCGCCAACCTTAACTATGATTCTTGCTTCGCCAATTTGCTCTAATCCAATCGTATCATGCCTGGTTATGCCTTTTTATTGCAGAAGAATAAACTTTTGACACTAATATCCATCGAAAAGTAAATATCAGGAATAACCAAAATTAGGTAACTAAAATATGATACTGGACAATATGGTTCCATTTAAATAGAAACAGTAGAGCATTTTGATATGCTCCATATATAAAATACATAAATTAAATATAAATTGATGCGTTGCTAGTATCGCGACATCAGTATGCACATAAATATGTAATACATTCTACATATCGCGTGGAGACGTATCTGTGGTGCCTACCTTTAAATGTTCCGGTGAATAAAATTGCATTTTATCAGATAATATTGACGTAAAATTTTAATAGTTGTGATGTGAACATACGACGTTTTATTATTTTGCATATAATGGAATATGCTATTGATGAAAAAAATAGTGTCACCAGCATAATAAGTATATTATCGACTAAAATTATATCAACACAGACAAATAAAATACAAAACAGTTTTTAATTAGATATTTGGTACTAATTTTAAAGGTACGTCAAAATAGTAGTACTCTTTTATTCTCGTGTTTGTTGCCCTAATTACTTTTGCACTATTTTGCTCATTAGCAATTGATTAGCATCAGTGTTATTAGTAAATTAATTTGTCAATAGAAAGTTTATTTTTAAAATAAAAGAGTTTTTGGCCAAATAGGTCACTACCTTTTTCTTCTCTGTTTGTCAATCGACTTTTTGTTGATTAGCTATTGACGAATTAATGTAAAAGAATAAAAAAAGTATTGAAAGAATGTAAATTTGTGTATGTAGGTTTTCATCAAATATCCGATAATGACACTGGTATTCATAGTTACTCGTTGTTGTACATTTGTATGGAGATATTGGCTATGTTATATTCACAGAACATATAAAAGAAATATATAACGTACCCGTGTTTCCAACATCTTATAATAATTGTCTGTTTGAAGAGGGGAAGCCATTATTAATACGGGTATCGTCCAGAAACAGCTTAGCCGAATCATATCACATACTCACCGTAGGGTTGGATTACAATTGGTTCATTAATTGGTATAATCGAATTCCGGTTGAGTTAACAAATTTACTAATACCCAAGTGATTTGTAAGTCTGCTTTAGTGGTCAATAATATGAAATACGGAATTAATGTAAATCCTACATACGTACGAATACCTCATATAAATCTTAATTAATATACAGCGTTTATTTTATAGTAGACCCTGTAAAACATATAATAATATGATAAATGATAATTCATAACTTCTTCTTCTCTCTTAGCCTTTATTTATTCCCAAGTAACTTAGGGTCGGCTTTTCTGGTCTAACCGGATTTGACTGGATATCAGTTTTTACACGGAGCGGCTGTCACCTGACCTCCGCAACCCGAAGGCTAACGATACCCTAAGGCTAGACCAGTGTCAGGATATTAGAGGGCACTGACTTCCCAATAACGACTGCCATAGATGTTCATGGCAGCCGGGACCAACGGCTTAACGTGCTCTCCGAGGCACGGAGCAGGCGATAATTGTCAATTAATTCGCACATACTTTCGAAAAGTCATATAACTTCCGAAAGTCAGAGGTGCGCGACGTGGGTTCGAACCCGAGACCCTCTGCATTGCAGTCTGTTGGTCTCCCCACTGAGCTATAGCTGCTAACTCTAATTTATAACTTCTAATAAATTCATAACTTCTAATATCGACAAATTATTTCAACATTCTAAACAATGTTTATCAGTGAACTTCTCATTAAATACGCTGATTGAAATTAACTGTAGATAGTGATCCTAGCAGTTGTTGAGATATATCTAAGTTAAAAATAAGTAGTTAAATATTGGAAACAAAAACGCTTCTAGCGTACTCTGTGGTCGCTATTAAAATGCATATACCTAAGTGAATCGTTTTAAAGTTTTTCGGTATATTGGTGTGAGCTTTTTCATTCTCAAAAGTTGTTAGTTAAGGACTTGCATTTCACCGTTTTAAAACTTACTAAGATAGAGATTCTAAATAAGTAGGCCTTTTCGTATATTTCATAAGTGCTTTTTACTTAAACTATTATCGCACTGTCGCCGCGTCGCCGTCGGATGAACTGGCACATATAGATTTAATTAAAACATACTTCCTTATTTTAAGAATAACATAGAGCTTTATAAGAGGATGTTCTATCACTACACAATAGAAGTAACCATACACTAACGAGATTCATACAGTAGTAAATTATATCAGAAAGTCTATCATTGGCATACATTTTATTGTCGATTACATTTCACTGCGACCCATTTTGGAGCTTTATATGTATGTTATTGTGATCGTTCTTAGAAATATTCTTACTAAAGGCTGTAAACTGCCAAAGCCTGCTCTCCTTTCAGCTGATTTCATATGTAGAACTCGGTCATAATTAAAAAAGTGTAACAAGTTACAATTCAAATAATCAAGAAATAATAAAATATATATTTTTATTTATAAAATGCAATAGAGGTAATGGCGCCTCAAATGTACATGTATACTAATCCTAACTAATATTATAAATGTGAATATAAGTTTGATTATTTATTTGTTTGTTTGTTACGTTTTTACGCCTTAACTACTCGCCCGATCATCATGAAATTTCGCATATACGTTGCCAGGGGTACAAAAAGGACATAGGGTATTTTTTAAATACTGTTACAAACTAGGAATATTATGACGCTTTTTAATTTTGTTGTATTGTTTTTCTCTTTAGTTTTTATTTCTTGTAAATAATTTGTGTATATATTATTTTAATTATTTGTTTATTTATGTGAAATAATGAAATTTAAGAAAAAAAACCATATAGAGAAGTTACTTTTTTTTTTTTTACGTGGGTGATTTCATGACTCATACTCCTCCGTGGGGGCGGGCGGAGGGGTTATGTCGGACTCGCCGGGATAAAAGAAAGAAGAAAGATAGAATAAGAATAATGTACCTCCCGGAATACCGACTAAACCTACCACGGTGTTCCTCGACAAAACCACTATCGACGGGGCCGCGCGAATCACTTGCACATGCGGTCGCGACCCTGCCGAGGTTTCGGCCCGCCGTATGAAACGGCAGGCCACTACACGAGCAGACCTACCCAAAGGATATCGAAAAGTAACTAACTTAACTTAACCTTACCTACGTTTACGCGAACGAAACTGCGGGCAACATCTAGTCTTGCATATGTAAGCAATGATTTTAGATAGTAAAATAAAACAACGTAATTTAAGAAAGCTAGGCGTTCGCACTGTGACTTTACTTTGTAACAAACTTCCACTTTAAGTCTAAAACCTGTTTCTGGTTTCATAGATCCTATTAAACGCTGTCTTTACTTTGCAAAACTCTATTGTTCTTAGTACAGGCCAAATCGACAATAGTGAGTACTTTGGTGTCAAAGTAAATTTTAAATTGCTTGTGCGGACAAGGTAAATGGACTCACGTAGAACTATCAATTCATAACTAGAAAAGTTATTTTAATTTATTCAGAGGGTTCTTTTATAATTTTAATTAATTTGGGTTATTAGTTATTAATCATAATGATATACCAGAAAATAAGTACAACATCAACAGATGCATTATATAAATAATAATATCAGCCCTGTATTAAACGGTCCCACTGCTGGGCATTGGCCTTATCTCAGTGTGTTAGGCCATAGTCCACCACGCTGGCCCAGTGAGGGCCGGAAGACTTCACATATCTTCGAGGACATTATAGAGAACTCTGAGACATGAAGGTTCCTGACGATATTTTAATTCACCTCTAATACAAGCGAAAATTATCTATACTGATACATTAATCAAATTAAATGTAGGAACATCCGACAATATTAACACATAATTAGTATATAATAGATGAATCTGAATATTTATCGTCGTAATGTAATTTCATATATTATTAGGTCTTTTACAAATGTCAACGTTATTGCTGAAAAACGTAACGTTATGTATGGTGGCATTTATGTGCGTAAGTATTGTTTTAATTGAGACATACAGAAAACTCAATGAAGGCATGTGTCAATCTCTTGAGGATTAGAGTAGAATAGACACAGTTCTAAGTTTAGTTAGTTTCTATATACTTAATAAACTTTTATTAAAAAAACTTACATTAGCTATTTATGTAATTTATGCGTTTAATGATGATCGTTCGAATAAGGCGTGAAAGCGTGACAAACAAACAAAATCATATTTGCATTTATAACACTAGTTTATTGTAGTGGATTTATTAGGTTTTGAAGGGTTATGAAAAGTAGCCCAAACAAAATATGATTTCTGTAGGATACCAAACATTCATATACATACTATACACAACAACAAAATAACAGATACCACGATTACGACAATTGTTATTTGTTTATTTTGTTGTTGTCGAAATTACAGATTAATAAAAGGTTACAGGTATTATTGCATTATCAATTTATTTTAACTATTGTTATAGTCAGCGGCATGAGTCAATAAACATTCGCGAGATTTTTAACTGCTTTATCATATACAATAATTGTAATTCCTTATGTTTTTCTGCAGTAACAGTTAAAGGATAGTTATTTTAATCACATTTTATACCTATAGAATAATAATAACTACAATTTGATGTATAAAATACTGCTACAAATGTATTTTATGTTTAGATACTTATTACGTATCATTTACATTTACAAGAATTTCGTGTCCTTACTATGAAACCCATTTGGTGAATTCCCTTGAATCAGCACTTTCAAAGAAACATCAATAAACATACGATTTATTGCTTAAGTTCTATTTACATAACGAAACAGGCTTGACTTCAAAAGAAAAAGCAAGACGTTATCGCGAAACACTCAAGATAATTCAAAAATATTATATTAAAGAAAAGTAAATAATAAAATTCCAAAATTCATAGATTCATTCGTAATCTAGGTGGCTAAAATAGTAAGTATTTTAAGAACAAGCATGTTTCTTAGGCAATTGTAAATATCCCTTGGTCAACTGGGTCGTCCTAGATTTTTTATATATAAACTTAATAGCCTTATCTCTCAGGTAGATAAGAATTAGCTTGCGACTAACCAGAAAAAAATTGAGGTTTGTAGACTTTTGCAATGAGTAAAATAAAATTTTCATTTTTTTACGTGGTTGAATGCATTCACGCATACCTCTCTGCGGGGCCACGGACAGGTTACGTCGGACTCACAGGGGAAAGATGGTAAGCTACGTCCCGGTAATACCGATTAAACCGCAATCGGCGGGGCCGGACTGGTGCTGATCGGTTGGCGGGCAGGCCCATGAGTACAAATACTTAATGTACCTACCTAATACTAGATAACGGATCTTACTTGCAATTAACTATTTAAAGGTAATAAATAAAATAAACGTCGGGTAGCCAATAGGTATTTATTATATTTGAATACTTAATCGAAAGTAAGGCCCGTTATCCAGCAGAAAAAGAAATGAGTGGTCATGTTTTGCAGTTTGTTGAGCGTTAGTTAAATAATACATTTGCAACGGCAGCAGTCTCAACTAACTACTATGTACTTTACTTTTGATAAATAGTATGAGACATTAATTTTATCATAAATCTATAATTGTTTGACAATTATCGCCTTGCTCCGTGCCTCGGAGAGCACGTTAAGCCGTTGGTCCCGGCTGCCATCAACATCTATGGCAGTCGTTATTGGGAAAGTCAGTACCCTCTTATATCCTGACACTGGTCTAGCCTTAAGGTATCGTTAGCCTTCGGGTTGCGGAGGTCAGGTGGCAGCCGCTCCGTGTAAAAACTGATATCCAGTCAAATCCGGTTAGACCAGAAAAGCCGACCCCAAGTGACTTGAGAATAATAAAGGCTAAGAGAGAAGAATTAAATCTATAGGTACTTTTATTAGTACCTACACCATCACATGATCCTTATTTTTCTGCAGTATCTACTGTCGTATTCGTTACCTTTGCCTTGGAAATTTTCTAAATAAAAGCATAGCCGTTACGTAATGTTAAGCCGCTTTATTTTTACGTTGTACGCATTTATTTCGTTACTATCTTCCACCAGGTTATTTGCTTTTTGACAGCTCAAACAATGTTGATGATATAACTTTATACTAGCGCCTAGCAATTTTTACTCCATATAAATCAATACATTTTAATAAGCATTACCTCTTCACAACATAAACGTTATTTTAGCAATCTAGTAAATCGTTAATGTTAAATTTGATTGATTATAAGTTTTTATGTGTACAATGATAACCTACTGTAATGATATATTATGTTATGAACATTAAGTTATTGTTAACAAAGTGTAAATATTTTACTCCAATGTCCAACTTACAAACTGTTATGTATAAAAACAATGTATTTAAAGGTGATAAGTTCCTTATTTATATAAATATATGTACAGATAATAATGCACTTCTTCTAATGTAATTTTAAGATTTTATTTTACACCCTCATATATCTAATAAGCACATTTGCAATTAACTTCTATGTGCTAATTCGGAACTAGGGACTCTAAGCTATCGCAATACAATTGTCGATAAATAATCGGTGTACGGCACAGCGCTACCTGCCTTGCACACATGTACATTACACACAGATGCATTTTAATATGGTTTCTCCTTAGTTACTCTATAGCGAAATTTGTTAGCTCACATATGTGAGCTAACAAATTTAGTTTATATATATAAACCAAACACGAAGTACTTAACTATTAATAATCTGTGACTGTATTATGTACTAACTAATAATACCTATCCATTTAGTCAACAGAAGATAATTTTACGATTATATTTATAAGAATAAGTTCATGTTCTTCATATAAAAATATAATGTACACTATTATATTGTCATAATGCAAGCCATCGGCAAGTTTCTTTGGTCTATGGTTTGCATCTCTTTTATCGTATATGTATATATATATATATAAAGGAGTTGTAGTTTTTGACAAGCCTATTCGGTAGTATATATAAAATCATTTTTTCGCTTTTATGTAGTGTTCGCTTAGTTAAAGATCTCTGCTATGGTTTGTCGAAGGTACATTTTGATTACAAAGTTTTGTGCCATATACTTTTCACTGCCGGTCGGGAAAGATGCCAACTGCAAAACTGCTGCGTACCATGATAGCAGTACTTTATTTAAACTCTTAAACTCGTTTGTATAAGGATAAGTCATAGCGCTCGGGCAGTAGTTTATTTTAGACCCTGCACGTACGTGTCTTTTCAGCGCGTATTTGTGTGTCCTGTTAGTAATTTTTTGTTACCATTGGTGCTAGTCGTCGGTGTCGATACCTGTGTACCGATTTATGTAGGTTTGGTAACCAGGCTGGATAAACAATTGTGTGTTCTACAAATGGTTGTTGATTGTTCCTTTGTGTCCGTTGTCTGAAAGTTCTTCAAGTGCAACATGGGCTTAATGCATAGTGCAGGAGACATCATTAAATATAATAATAATATCAGACCTTTATTGAATTGTCCCACTGCTAGGCACGAGCCTCTTTTCAGTGTGAGAAGGGTTAGGCCATAGTCTACCATGCTGGCCCAGTGCGAGTTGGCAGACTTCACATATCTTCGAGAACATTATGAAGAACTCTCAGACATGCAGATTTCCTCATGACGTTTTCCTTCAGCGTTAAAGCGAGCGATATTTAACTATTTAATACGCATATAATTTCGCAAAATTAGAGATCACCTTGATCACCTTGAGATCACATTGGAATCGAACTCGAGACCTCTGCATGGCAGTCTAACGGTTTCCCACTAGACTATCGCTACAGCATCTGCATGCATCTATAAAAATAAATAAATTTGTTTATAATTTGAAGATTATATGTTTTTATGATAATATTTGTTTGTTTAGATGGGTGGTGCGTTGGTTGCTGATAGCGATGGCGTGGTGCGCCCTCTGCGGTGGTGGTCGTGCACACTCGCCGTCGCTCATGCCCGCGTTGACGCCGCCCTGTCCGACACATTGCATCTGCTTGTCGCAATCGCAGGTATATATTATATCACTTTACTTATACTCTTTTTAAATATCTGTTAGGTAGCAAACAAGCGTACGGCCCGCTTGATGGTAGTGGGTTACAGCGCTTGATAATAATATTGAGACAGTACAGACCAGTGAAACGCTTCTACATATAACCACGTGGTGTCTCTAATCTCTGTGCGCTATGGAAATGGATAGAGATTATGGTTTCTTGGATTTTTCAAGTAGACGATTCTTATTATGGAGTTAAAATTGAATGAGTTTTGTCGTCACCAGTTGTTTAAAGTCACCAGTTGCTTACTAGATTTTTTATGGTGATTACAATTGTATTTGTTTCGTTTCTCGTATTGAATTGAATGAATTGAATGCTGTTACTACTAGATCATCGTAATTATAATAATCCTAATCAATTTATGTAAGTAATAGGTAAATATGACTTATTATTCATTTAGCTTACAAACAAAAATCATAAGGAAGAATACGTAAAGCCGAATTGTAGCTCTAACTAATTATTATAAGGACTTTTTTTTCTTCTTCTTTATACTTAAGAAATTTGATCTTGTCAGTAGAGTATACGCTATCTTTTTCGATTTTTGGCCAATACCTTGACCTTCTTATAAAACATGACCTTTGTCTTTTCTTTTATTTGATCTATGAATGCCCTTCTGAGCCTGCACCTTCCACTCTTTGCTTCCACTTTTCCTTCTATGATGTTTTTTATAAAGTCGTCATGTCTTATAAGGTCACCAAACATCTTTCCTCTTCTGTTCTCAATTGTCGTCAAAATGTTACGTTTTTCTTAGACAAGGCTCAGTAATTCTACGTTGCTTTTCTTTTCGGTCCAGCAGATTTTCCATGCGCCTCTAGCACCACATTTTGAAAGCTTCCAGTCTTTCATTATCAGGACAATGAATATTAAACAGTAGGAACGTAAAGCCTTTAGATCAACTTTTGACTGGATAATATATCCAAAAATCGGGGATACCAATACATTCGTTTGTGGAAACAAAGGACTGCACCGCACTCGCTTTTTTTTAAGTTGGCACTAAAGTGCGCTTCGATAAATCAGGTTGCAGTGCTTTAGACGAAAATCCCGTCAAACGAACGCCTGTGATTTATGTCCAGATATTCAGATAATTAGTTTAGAAATCGCATATACGCTAGTACAATGTTTGAATTTATATAGTTTAAATTTTAAAGTGATTATGTTTGATTTAAAAATACTATAAAAAATAATATTAGCGGTTCAGATTACAAATAACAGACCAGTATATAAGAGATAACCTCGATTAAAAATGTTTATATGGTGGTTTGTTCATGAAAAAAAAACCGCTGTGTAACGACCCAATAACAGGTATCAATTGCGCTTTGCCGATGCAACAGTTAATTGCGTCTTTATATTATTACTTATTAGTAATTTTATTAGCATGAGGCATTTTGACATGTTTTTATTAATCAAAATGCCTCTTTAAAGAACTCTTGATACCCTACCACAGGAACGCAACACAAGGCTTTTCTGCTGCGTTTCTTTACCAGGACATCTTAGAGGAGGCACCTAATTTGGAAGGAATCTTAAGCTTATTCAAGGATGACAGTTTATAAAATCGTTTCAGCTATTTTGAGAACGTCTTTGTATATGACTTGAGTATATATAGCGGGCTAAGGATTATCCCAATTGCGACCATGACTGACTCTCTCCGGTTATCGATCATGTGTGAAGGCCTTTAATAATAGATAATAATATCGTCATCCCCGTTTATGAACGGTCTTATAACTTGTCAAAGGTCGTTTTCAGTATGAGAAGGACTGGGGCATAGTGCGAGATAGCAGATTTTATAGAGCAACAATACTGTGGAGAAAACTCAGATATGCATCATTAAAGCAAGCTATAATGACTATCTTATGCACACATGCCTTCGAAAAGTTTGACTTGTGCACCATGGGATGAAACATGAGGCATTAGCCTCCTCCTCAGTGGAAAAAATAGTATATAGTAGCGGTAGTTTTATCGCTGATAATATACTAATTATAACGCGGCGAGTAATAATAGTCAATGTTTAAATTACGAAGACTATTTCAATTTTAGTGTATTGTAGTTTTTCCGTATGTATGTATATCGTGATATGTACATAGTCAAAATCTAAACCTTTTTTGTGGTTTTATACTGTATTTAATATTATAAAACTATATAGAAGGTGCACATACATAAAATTAAGATCTTTTTTCACAAATAAGACCACATGAAATGCGAAGCCTCACACAATAGTAATCTAATCTAACAGTAATCTATAAAATCATATTCTGTTGAATAAAGATACAGAATATATTAAACAAAGATACTTTAAATAAGTTATTAAGCTATTTGTCCGTTGCTCATTTTGTCTTTTATACCTGACATTGTACGTTACCATCTCAAAAGGTAGAGGAATGTTGAAATATTGGATTAAATTGAAATTAGAATCTGTAATCTTCGCGATTGAAGTCAGCCCATTGTCACACTTTTTCAGACAGATAAATTACCGCTTTTCTTTTCTAAAGAAGAACATTATTTTTTGTCTTAGATTAATCTTAAATCTGAAAGTATGATTGACTGCAATACATTTTTGAAACACAGAAGCGAATTATTGAAACTAGAAAACAAATGGAATTCTCAAAGTTGAGTTCATATAGTATCACTTTTTTATATAAATAATCGTTTGGTTCACGTATACAAATCCATCCACAATTTATACAATTGATAAAAGGCAAATACAGGTTACTAATAGACACACACTGAACTGGCACCTGGCTATTAAATTCAAATTTCAACATCGCAAATTATTTGATAGTAGCTATCTAGAGGGCTAAATCAAATTGATATTTGTTTTGATCGATTATGTGCGAAGCTTAAGTTGGAAACAATTCAATCAAATTTGGGTTGTGTGTACTTCCATGACGATATTTCGAAAAGGATTAATTTTATTGACTGAGCAAACAGTGGCAATAATGCTTAGGTCGTGACACAGCGAAACTGATAAATCAATCATTTTTATAGGATCACTGTTTGTTGTGGACGCGGTGTTGGCAAAATATTTATAGAGGATATAAAGCTAATTACAGTTTCAGATGTTTGTTCAACTGACCGTTTTTATCGCAGGTGGTGTGCAACAGCGCAACGTTACGCGGCGTGCCAACAACGCTGAGCGCGAGCGTGACGCAGCTTTCGCTATCTCGCGCGGATTTACGCGTACTGCGCTCCGACGCCTTCGCGCATTTACGACAGCTGCGAAGACTCGCTCTCGACGCCTGCAACCTCACGCGCATTCGACCATTCGCTTTCCGAGGTCTCCCGCGGCTACGAGAGCTCTATATTCAACACACGCCGCTCGCGACTGTTGACGCTTTCGCGTTTGCAGCTCTACAAAACATCACATCAATCGTTCTAACACACAACAGGATCGCTCAAATAGAGGGATACGCCTTCGCTGGTACCAATTTTATAAAGTTGATATCCCTTCGTAATAATCCAATTAAGCGTATATTAGCGCACGCGTTCTCTGGCCTCAATGATGTTGCACAGATAGAACTTCCATCAGGAATAAGATCCATTGAGCCTCTAGCATTTGCAGGTCTAGAAGGAGTAGGAGTCCTAGAGCTCGCATATATGGACTTGCCGGCTGTTCTACCTGATACCTTTCGTGGCCTGGTGCGCGTCGGTCGGCTCGCTCTGCGTGAATCTGACCTCGGTGTGATGCGTGTCGGCGCGTTTGATGGACTGCAACGCGTCGATACGTTAGAAATCTGCAACAACAAAATAGACGGCATCGAGGAACTATCTCTGATACAGAACAATAGCGTCAATACATTTAAACTGACCGGCAACCACATGCTAGAGACGCCGGAGGCGGTAAATTTGGAGGTGGACAATATAGTGATACGAGGTAACCACTTACCGTGCGAGTGCGGCCGTGATCCATTGGTCAATCCATTAGCGCTTACCCAGGATTTCGCGGAAGAGAATTTTTGTATTTCACCATTAAAAGTGCGTGGGCGGAGCCTGGGTAGCGTGAGCGGGTGCCGCGGCGAGGCGGGCGGCAGCGCACGAGCGCGCGCCGCGGCCGGCGCAGGCGCGCGCCGCACCGGCCACGCGCTGTCCTCGCCGCGCCTCGCGCTCACCGCCACCGCTCTGGTGTTTCTCGCGAGTAGTTAACCGCCCTCGGTGTTCATTAAGTGAGATGTATCCATTTTGTAAATATTGTAATATATGTGAGTGAATATTATAATGCGAAATTTTACATTGAAAGGGTCCGTTCATTGTGTATACGTTGGACCATGAATAAAATTTGCCTTTGGAAATACCCGTTGGTCTTTTATTTTTATATACTTTCGCCTACCTTAATTAACTCTTTCAAATGTTTAGTAGTCATGGTAGGAAATAATATACATAGTTGGTTACAGACGAAACTTAAGATCGAACGTTCAGTATATAAGAATAGATAATTGAAGATTTACGTTCGAGTAAAAATAGCGTTTATCTGTATTTCTAGTCAATTAGCAGACAACATCAGATAGCGGCTGAGTAATGTTCCCGCGTCGACAGCGGCGTCGCGCGTCGGGTGGGGTGCGGCGAGTCTGAGCGAGGTCGCGACCGCCGCTGCCCACAGATATTCATTTACAAGATTATAGTTTGTAGGTACTGGTACAGATAACAATTGTGAAGGTACAGGTAACTAATGTGTATGTGGACGTTGCCGCTTTAACATATTCTTATATCTTTGAAGCCCAATGATTAAGAAAGGGCAAGAATAATAATCGAAATAGCTCTTTATACATTTATATGACTAGATTATTTTTATATAATACATACTTATCCAATTAATATAAAAGTAAGAAGTATATTGGAGGGGGAACTAGTTACATATTGGATGTAGTATAAAAGAAGTCATTGATAGTAAATATTTATAGTACAGAGTATACTCATCTGTCAAAAGACCAAAGTTAGTCCTTAAGTTATGAGACGCTATAGTTCTTATTCATACTTTTTATACAACGTTGGTGACGATTTATGGCCTGATTGATGAAAGCAATTACTGTGACATTAGAATGCAAAAATCTCTTAAACTATTTGCGTAGAAACATAACACAGTTTGGCTGCAATGTTGCACTTAATATTTAAAAGTGAATGTTTATTGAAGTAAGTGTTTATTGTATCTGCTTATTTCAGTATAATTTAGTATGGAGAAAGTTTACAATCTTAGCTTAGCGCAGAATCTAAATCGAAAATAAAATCTCTTATTATATAGTTTTATAATATTTTAGATTGTTGAAATGTTTGACCAGTGATTATCAGAGGTTAAGTTGCGAACATAGCACAAATCTACACGTCAAAAAGTAATCAATACTAAAACGTAATTAATCTAAAACAAAACTGCATAATACGGTTAAGTTTCGGTTACTTTGCAGTATTAACTCAATGGAAATTTTGACGTTTACTTAGGTACGAGAATACTAATTTTAATGTTTGTGTTAGTTCTAAATGTTAGCGGTATACCTTTTGAGCTTCGATCAACTTTCGGTCAATTTGCGATCTAATTGCAATGAAAGTTCACATTTGAGTTCACGTTAAGCCTAATTTTGAGGAATACCATTTGTGATGTTTATAAGACAAGATCGGAAGTCAATTATAAACATCTTTTATTATGAGAATTTGACATTAGGTACTGAAATATTTAAGCAACTTATGAACATATTGCAGTTGATAAATAGACCAAATCAAATTGAATAATTTAAACTGCTTTCTTGTGCTCCTGGATTAGTAAACATGCTTGCACCACTAACAATCATCAGATCTCGGTTTCGATTTGTGGGTCGGACACAATCCCTTTTTTCCCGACTACTACGATTTTCATGTCGCTAACTTCTCAATACCTACCAAGTGTGAAACTGTATTCAGTAGTTGATAAATAGCTTAAATGTAGTTACCAAAATCATGGATGCCATCCACCTTTGCTCCCTCAAGGATGTTTAAAATCGATGCAAAATTTGTTTAAATTAATTAATTAAATGTGATGTGCATACATAACTACTGTGTCACAAGTTGCTATATTGACATATGTAATACAGCGACTTGTAACAAAGACTAATTGGTTAGATCAAGTTTAAATCCATATTGGTATAAAGTTTCGTCGGAGAGCTAATTGGTATTCGGACGAGCGTTCAGTGGGCGTGCTTTGCACGCTCGGGGCGGCCGGCGTCGGCGTGCGCTCTGCGGCCCGCCGCGCCGTTCAAACGTATTCGATACACACATGTCGATTGTCGACAACGCGTCACGGCTCATTAGTGCGCTATCGATCGAACCGTCCGTATCGTACTACGAGAGCACACTCCCGCCGGCACAATCTACCAATCTACAACCAGAGCCACACTACCCTAGTCCATAATGCTGCCGCGTCGAAGATTCCAGTCGGCCCAACCAATTTTACATCTAACTTTCAATTATTTACGCACCGAAGCGATTTTCCGTCCCATTTCGTTGAATTCTGCCTGTAATACCATTGTGATTGCCGAAAGGAGGAATAAAGTTTCTTTGCGAACCCTTTTGTTAGTAATACACAGTATTGTCGATTTTACCGAATTCCATGTCTTAGCATAATATTATTTTAATTATCATTAAATTAAAATTTCTTAAACCCAGTTGAAAATTCTAACTTTACTAACCGTCATAACTATACTGAAGATGATTTTCGGTCTGTATACAAGTTGTGACATCGGGGTTTATTGAGGGACGGTGTGATTAGAGTATGGAGGTGCTACGGCGTAGCGGCTCTACGAGTCCTAATGACCCACGGATCTATCTGCGCCTGACAGCTGAACGTAAAAAGGGACTGAATGAAAGAAAGTATGATTGTCATGATTTTATATCCCCGAAGGAAAATATCGACATTTCGTTTTTGTATTTTACAAAATGTTACAACGGTACAAATCTTTTGAAAGTGGAAGAGCTTTCGAAAACTTATTGCAAAATATATTATTATTGCTAATATCCTAACTCGGCGGCGCAGTGGTAGTGAATGCGACTGCAGTACATGGCCTCGGGTTCGATTTCGGAGCTAAGCAAAGTGTTGATATATTTCTGTCATGATTTTATCAGTCGCAGCATGAAGTCTAGAACTATGTCCCGTAGACGGCAATAGGTTTGTTTTCTGTGACGTATTATTGCTGGCGAAATATTGGTGAAATACACATCTGCCTACCATTTAGGGGATATAGACGTGATACTATGAATGTATGTATGCTACTGATAGTTTTATAATGTACTAGATTTTGCCCGCGGCTTCGCTTGCGTAAATGTAGGTTAAGTTAGATTAGTAACGGTACGTTTATCTAGATAAAAGGTACCCTATGTCCTTATAGGTATCCCTGACAACGTGCATGCAAAATTTTATGATGATCGGTCGAGTAGTTAAGAGGTGAAAGCGTAACAAAGAAACACACATTCGCATTTATAATATTAGTTAGGATTAGGATACTGTATAGTATAACTATATGAATTTAACATACAGTCATTCTGTATTAGTTCATTCTGTATTCATTCTGTATGGTTGTGGCTTAAGCGGTTTAGGTATTTCGTTCGTATCTATGTTTGTACGAGCAAGCGTGGCACTTAGTTTTGCTGACATTGCGTTTTGCGCGCGTTGTATTGTGTTATACCAAATAATATGATAACATCAGCTCTTTTTTAAACTATCCCACTACTGGACACTGCTTGCCTCTTGTCAGTGTAAGAAGAGTTAGGCCATAGAGCACCCAGCTGGCCCAGTGCGGGTTGGTAGACTTCACATATCTTCGAGAATATCATGGAGAACTCTCAGATATGCAGGTTGCCTCACGATGATTGCCTTCAACCTGTTATACCTACTTAAGTTGTATTTTATATGGAAGTACAATAAACACACTTAACAAGAACAGTCACTGTTATTCAAGTTCCCTAACAACAACAAGTAACTAAGTACACCGTACAACGTGTAAGGGTTGCCGTCGGGCCCTGCAATGATAAAGTAGTTTAAATTTATGAATTTTGATGTAGCTCAAGAATACTCATAAAAGATAAAAAGGAGTAAATTTTGACCTAAATTAAGCTGTGGTGAAAATATTAATTCAACAGGCAATTTCAAAATAGCAATTGTCGGTGCTTGAACAAATTGTCAGAATTAATTTTCCTGCAAATTTGCGTACTTATAACGAACAACTTTATGATCTAAATGCTCATCGTTATATATTAATATGCGAAGAGAAAACTTTGCATCCCTTTTTAAGCATATTATGCGCCCAGATAAGTGTAAAATTGGGCATAGGTAAAGATATGGAAAAGGATAAAATAAAAAATCTAACTTCGACCACTGGACTATAAACTGATGTAAGTGGAGAAACATCGTCTATATTTCAACAAGGCACACGATATTCCACATGTAATATCGTAACGCGTGAACTGAAGAGCCCGTAGGCTGTACCTGTCGAAGTGTGCGTTTCATGACTCAATGCAGTTTCCTATAAACCAGCGATTGACGGTGCTACCTCTCAGATAAGACATGAATTTAGCTTTACATTGTGTCATAACCTTATTTTATATCTTTTGTCATCTTCTGTGAGAATATCCTCAATTTATTACCACTGAGATATGGAATCTCTTTGTAAAAACTTGATGGTTTATTTTATACGGAGAAGATGTCGTCCTACAAGTGCTACTGCAGCGAGATAAGCTATGTGCTTCTTACACTTGGCGTAATGGTACTTTTTAAATATACTTTTTATTGTAATCTTATTGATCCAGTTGTGTAAGTATGGGTGTATTATTACAGTCAGAAGTGAGGAAGTTGATCGTTTCTGGAAAACAAAAATGTTAGGACAGATAAATTTTAAGTTTGTTTTCTTAACGAAACCATGAAGTTTTATCCAAAAAGGTGAAACATAAATGCTGAAGTGTTTATATCATACACTTCTTTCTTATCTTTTAAATATAGCTTTGGGTCGCACATTTTTTTTATGGTATTGGCCGCAAACGAGCAGACGTATGTATAGTCTGATGGTAAGCGATTACCGCCACCCATGGACACCCGCAACACCAGAGGAGTCCCATGTGCGTTGCGTTCCTCTTAAATTTGTCCCCACCATAAGGGGGGGACGGGGACGGTTTGGCCTCCGGTACCTTCACTCACTCGATAAAACATAACGCAAACGCTATTTCACGCCGGTTTTCTGTGAGGCCGTGGAATCACTCCGGTCGAGCCGGCCCATTCGTGCCGAAGCGTGGCTCACCCACGGTAAAAATGTCCACATGTATTTGTTTATTCATTTCTGTTTGTCAATGTGAATTTGTATCATCTGATGGTAAGCAGTAGAGTCTAATAGTAAATAAAGCTACAGTGAACTCATCGTAACGGATAAGAGATACATTTGCCAGTCCACTTAAAGGATCCAGCTTTGAAATAGAAAGAGTTTCTTTCTCGTGGGCTGGTATCGAATTTAAGAGTCTTATAGTGTGAACATAAGACACGTTTTACTACCTGGTTTGTGACAGAAGGGGTTGTACCGATCACCAGTACAGCGTATGTTCTCGATTAAACAAGAGATAATTAATGCCAATAGAGTATAAAATTATTTAAAGTTGTTGTGAAAAGAATTTAATCTCTCCGTCTACGCTCGGACCACGGGCCAATGATTTTTTCGTTACGTCTGGTTTTCGGCTTATTGATGAGTTAAACGTATATTTCGAGCCCAGGAATAGCCTTTGGATTAATATATAGAGCGTCGATTCGATTACAAAAACAAGTAGACTAAAAAAAAATTCTATGATTGTTTATATTTTAAATTTACCAACAATAGTACAGCAGGACACAATAATCATCAATCTCTTTACGAGTGGTTTACAAAACTGTAAGTAGTAACACCCAGTGGGATCGATTACAAGACGAGATAAGGATCAAAACTGACCTTCAAACAATAAATCCACGTTGAGAAGGGTAAAACGAAACGGACCAAGTTTTTATTCGCGCCAAACTTACGCTAATGATAAGTATAAGTAAACGACTATTTTACAAATGTACAACGTGAGTTCGATAGGAACGGGAAAATGGTAGAAGATTCTATTTCTGTTACATAATAAATATGTAGGTATGCCTTTGTTTGGACAAAGGAAAGGGTGCAGTTTTTAATATATATTTATTTAAATTGTATTACGCTGAGATCTGACGTGTTATATGTGTAATCTCACAGTAGACAACAACTGCAAATAAAAAAATGCATAGTGATAATACTAACACATATGTATTTGTATACTAGATATAGTATTTATATTCTGATAATGATCAAAGATGATAAAACATACGACTAGAACAGTTCTTATAGTTACTATATTGAGAGCTCTTTAAGTTATTATTTAGATTCTATATCTGTTTACCATATATTTTTAATCGATATATTTCTGCCTGCGGATGTAAGTACGGTAATATTGAGAAACTTTGAAATCGCAACAAACGTGACACATGAAATTGGAAACCGTACTCAACTCATACATAATATTATGTGTACAAAAATTATCGTTTTGTTAGAAACAAAGATTCTTTAAAGGAAATATATTTTACATATATATTATACTTATAAACATTGCGTTTTTGAACGTTGAAGTAGATTCTATTCACCGATGCAGTCCGCGTCGTTTATATTCTAGGTTCAAATATTATTACGTTACGTATTATTACTTACAGATGATATCACAGCCAGGCATAAACCTTTTTTAATATATCAAGTGAGTTTAATTAGTTTAACAAAGTGAAATTGATCCTGATAATATTTTTATACGTTGTTTAAATGAAAATATTTTGAAACGTTTGGACAATCGTGGTAATGGGCAGTGTACCTATTTGCGGTTATCTACCCGGGGCAAGGCCTACTGTTAAAACTCGAAACGAAAATTAAAATCGAAACAATACACCTGATAAAATGGTGATGCTATTATTTTATTTTAATTAAAAGGTTAAAAGCAAACGCGAGGCTGTTATATCGTACGTTATTATTATATTGGTAGATGCAAGTGGCGTTTGCCTTTTTGTTTGTAAGAAAATAAATACAAGCTACGGCCAGTCGTTCAACTTATTGTTTTATTTCCCGCTTTGAAATTCAATCGGCAAAGTTTGCTTAACATTCAAAATGGAATCATATTCTGTGTTTATCTCTCAATATTTGAAGTAAAAAATAAAACGTGCACTGGAATGAAATTACAGTAAATTAGAGCTGAGTAGCCTTTAAAATGAATTGGTGCTGATATAATAATTGGGTGAGTCACCCCAGCAAATTGAATTATCTGCTGGGAACGTATACCTACGTTAAAGGTCCGATGGCTCCTCGTTTCCAAAGCCTGCAGTCGACAAGTGGAATGAACCATATTAATTGCGATACTATGTATTTTTGATTTTACCAGTCCTTTATTATCCTCTTCAACTAACTAGATTATTCAATCAAATAAGAGGTTTCAAGGAAGTAGTTCTTATCATTTTCTTTACATTTCGTCGCTGTTAGTATGCTGCTACACGCTATACTATATAATCGCTATACTTTGTGAATAAGTTCATTACACCTTACTTACCAACTTAAAAGGTCTTTGGAAGGTAAAACGTAAGTAATGTAAATAAGCACAATACTGTGGGCGTACACAGCAACATTGTAACTAATATAAGTACAGCCTGCTTGTTAACTCAGGCAGCCAGCGTCGTAGCTGGCTGTTTACTTGACATTTATAAGTAGCACCATCGATCGCCATCTTTCTTTTTTATACATCTAAGTGGCTGAATTTAATTTTATCAGAGAGATGCGAAATTGGTTAAGGCAATATAAAGAGGACTTCATTAAAATATAAGGTGTATAATAACGATATATATATTTGGGTGACAGGCATTTGGCATTTATTGAAATAAAAAGTGAGCGTCCCGGGTGGCGATGAGGGTGACAAAATTGTGAACATTACTCATGACATTTAGGGGTGCTTCACATTGATTGCTCTACGTTTTCTCTTGATGAAATTATATAAACCACTATACAGCGACACTGGTTTTATTAACCTGGGGAGAAGTGTGAATTTGCGAGCATTGTATTTTACTGGTTTGGACAACTTGAAAAGAGAAGTTGTTGTTATATAATTTTTTTGTAGTACTAATTAATTATCTGCCTTGGTCGTGAATGTTCTGTTGTGTCGGATTCCTGAATTTTGTTATTAATAATTTTTCATCATGACGGAGTCTGGAATTGTGTCCGGTGGTGGTCTCGCCCTCTATTACTTAAGACCTAAAATCATCTAGCAAACTGTAGGTGTATTATACTTCTGCAAACCCCTGATGACAATTTAACTCTGTATGGTATAAACATGACCTAGTCGCGAAGCGCGCTTGTTATCTAAAATATTTAATGGTTTAAATTTGTATAACCTGCAACGACAATCAATGTCATTTGACATTAAATACTAATAGCAATAAATATTCGAACCAATATTTAATGTCACATCAAGATAATTGATTATTTCAAGCTTTTTTTGTCACGTATGGGATTCGAACCCACAGCACTCGGTGTTTTGTCAGTATCAAAGTGACTACTTGATTGCACTACGCTAGTACAGTCAGAAGAATTGCTTTTTCCAATGTTCATAGTAGTTATGTAATTTCCTTCCACAAAGAAAACTTTAATGGCGATATGTTACTGATTAAATTATAAATTGACATAGGAAAATGCGTAATTGGCATATTTACCTGAGTATTATTTGAACATAAAGAAAAGTGACAACATTTATTTAGTCAGTAATTGAATGCCACACGTATTCTAGTAATTTTCAATGTATGTATGTATGTATCTTATGTGGAGGCCAGTCAGTGCAGACCAGCGACACTTCGACCCAGTGGGATCTTTTGTGTCGACACTCTCCCAATAACGACTGCCATAGATGTTCATGACAGCCGGGACCGACGGCTTAACGTGCTCTCCGAGGCACGGAGCAGGCGATAATTGTCAATCAATACGCACATAATTTCGAAAAGTCATATAACTTCCGAAAGACAGAGGTGCGCGACGTGGGTTCGAACCCGAGACCCTCTGCATTGCAGTCTGTTGGTCTCCCCACTGAGCTATCGCTGCTCACATGTATATATATATATATACATGTGAGCAGCTATATAATTTCAATGTAACTAAGTGTGTACGTGACAAAGGCAAAAAAATGTTTTCGAAATTAAAGATAAAATTGTTATTTTTAAACTGAGATTATTAATATTTTGGGAAAACATTACGAACGTTTGTATCTGTGTTTACTTTGCCAAGTGCTGTAGTGGAATTGGTTTGCGTGACCCTTCTATGAAATGCGCCGGATCAAAACATACCTATTGCAATATTATAATGGTATATTATTTTCTTTTTTTTAAAGACTACCTCCGCTCTATAAATTAATTCTGTGTCGCGGCGATATAAACTAATATTCAAACAATGGACACCAAGAACAACTATATGTAGACCACACAATTTTTTGTCCCGTGTAGACATTGAACCCACAACACTCGGCGCAGCGGCAGTGGTATAATAATGGCAAGGATATCTTTACCATTATTATTTTGTAGTTGTATTTGTTGCTTTGTACTTCTTTTTTGCTCCTACAGCACAACGGAGGAACAGATTTGCGTGGCTTTATAAAGTGATGCGTGAAGACAGTTTATAATCCGGCGAGTGATATACGCTTCTGATATTCCAGTAAAACGTACGGTTCCTGTGAGATAGATCTTTATAATAAAAAGAACGAAGCCAAAGGTAAGGCAAACTTATGCCAAGGGATTAATGAGGTTGTTTGAGAACAATGATCTGCTATTGGATCTGTATGTACAAATAAATAGTCACGATAGTTATTACCTAGGCTATATGCTGTACACTTAGTTTTATTTTTAATTACAGCGCCGTAATGAATCAATTCAATTTACTTTAAAGCGACGGCGTGTTGTAAAAATAAGAGAACGATATAGTGTCTAATTGATTAATATTGTATCAACCCACGCGTCTACTCTTAATTAAAACGAAGAAAATTCAATAACTGTCGATAGTAACACAAAAAAATAATAACTCCTAAAAACAGCCGAGGACAACACTAATTAGTATGTAAGATTTTGAGTACTTGTTTAGTTTCAAGAAGTCTGACAATATGGCTTAATTCTTCTAAAAGTAATACTTTAAAATTTTGAAATTCTTGCTGATTTCACCTATTATTAGTTATGCAATTAGTTTTCAACCTATAAATTGTATTACGTGTAAATAAATTATTGTATGTAACTGTTGGTGAATCAAATAATAAGTAGACTAGGAATACAGATTAAAGTACACATATGGCTTGTCTGGTAGTAACCGTACTCTATGATGGCTTATAATACTTGGTCTGCCAAGTAACCGCTTATTGTAGACCTTGTAGAAAAGCAACTAAAGATGCAATAAATGCAAGTAATGGACGTGGTATGCATGTGAGTCTTTCAAACGTACCATGTGATACGATTACGCTAAACCTGATTTTTGGTTAGCACGACACTTCACGAAGCAAGCCATCTGATTCGTATCTACCGCCACCAAGGAATTACCAATTGGCATCAGGGTCAATTCGGCAGTTAGATCGTTGCCATCATCGGTCTACGGTATTGGTTCCATCATAAGTAATCAGTAATCTCACTAGACTTGTAGTAAAGAGGCGCTCAGAAGCAGTTGCACTCACTGATCGGTAAACGATTAGCGAGGCTAAGCAACGTTCGGTGCGGCCAGTCTATAGAAAGGTGACCGCTTAGTGGTATTGCATCTGAGCATCTCCGTGCTTCGGAAGGCACGTAAAAAGCTGGTCCCAGTTGTTGTCAAATTGACAGCAGTCGAAGCCATGTCAGAGGCCTACGGGCGGCTTGAACAACTCTTGACAAAAGGTTGGCCACTTACCACACGAAAAAGAAAGAAAGACTTGTAGTAAACTCGTATATTTTATATTACTGTTATAAATTGAAGTTGTACAAGTGAACCTACAGTTTATATATATGTATAGGGAACCCTTTGTTTTGACTATTTTATTTGTCCTAATTCTATTTGGCATAACGAGTTAGGCATTTTTGTCATAATAATACTTTGACATAATTGTTTTTTGGCATACTATTTCAGTAAACTACTACTAATACTTTTTGCCCTAATTTTGATTGGCATAAAGTTATAAGGCATATGTAAGTTGGGTACCATAGTGTAACAATAGGTTAGGGTACGGCAGAGGCTAAGCCGCCAACATGTTTATTTTATAGACGAAAAGTATTTATTAAATGCAGAAATAAAATTTACACAACTTCAAATTTATGCTTTAGAATAGTATACTTAACAATTATTATGCTTATAGGAATTATGCTTAAAACATTGTGCCTAAACAGTTATGCCAAATTAATATTGTGCGTAATTATTATTAGGATAAGTAAAAGTATGCTTTGTTAAATTATGATATATAATTTTATGCGAATAAATACCTTGGGACCCTTCGGAATATGCCCGTGATCACTCTCTCGAGATCTGAATAAGATTGAACTGGCATTGAACGGCACGCCCAACTACGACTCTGCTCCACATGACGTTAGCGCAACAATGTCATGGATGGCGTTCATATTACATTTCAGTAATAACCAAATCTATAATAATACTAAAATTATAAAGAGGAAAGATTTGATTATTTGTTTGTTTGTTTGTAAGGATTTAACTCAAAATCTTTAATAAATTTAAAAAAAATCCTTTACCATTATAAAGTTATATTACCACCTAGTAACATAGGCTATAAGTTATTTAAAAAAATACTGTTACTAACATAACCTAACCTACTTTTTCGTGAGCGTAGCCGCGGGCAAAAGCTAGTGACAAATAAAATTAAACAATCACCATGCCATATAACGTTTCGTTCCGTTATACTATTTATAAGTCTTATCTTAGTTGCTACTTATTAGTGAGTGAGTCACTGAACACTACTCAAGCTATTTTCTAATCATTTTCATTCAAGGTACTTATGTGTCAAATATAAGCTACGCACTAATTAAAGATTCATCGATCTTTTTAAAATTCGATTGAACTTAAATACATACATGAAAAGGTTTAGAAATAAGAAAAACACGTTTATTCTGCATTTAGATTCGTCCATAGCTGATAGTTGCCCGGGCTTTCTCAGGATCGAACCGGGCCGTAGTGGGAATCAGCATATTTAAATTTGCAAGTGCACCATGCATTTTATATTAGTATTTCCTACTGCTATAAAATGACGGACATATAAAATAAGTCATATCTGATTAAAAAAGTCTGTATCTAATGGAATAAGTGCGAAGTAATGCGCACTCATTTTTAAGATACTGGTTCAGTTTGGATAATTAAAGGATATCCATAAAGGTCCATTACGAACATACCAGTATAATTCAATGACAGTTTATTATTATTTAATTATTTACCTGAAATGCGTGGGCACTAGAAATCTGTAGCACCTACGCATTTAACGTTAATATTTAACTTGTTGTACAGTGCAACTGTATATTTTTAACATATAAGCATTTTACGTGACACGCGCATTCTAAATATATTATTGTAATAATTTAGATCAGATCACGTTTGGCTAGCAAGAACGCCGCGTGTACTCACTAATCAATAATTATCATTTCACATCAAATCGCACATTTTAGTTTCTTGGTTAATACAACATGTATTTTGCAATAAATCGTTTCTTTTCTATTAATACAAGTTGTATATTACGTCAACAAAGACACACTCCATACACCTATGATCCGTCCAAATAAAAAAGTAGGTAGTGTAAATATAAGTTGCCATTTAATATTTCGTATATTATCTGTATTAAACAAAATAATATATTGTTCACTTAAAATCAATATTGTTTACTTTGTATATAATGGATATTCTAGTACGATGCTCCAATTAATACTCAAAATGAATTAAATTACTTGATTGGTACAATCGTTTACATGAAGCTCATAATTTATTTGTGGTATTTCCTGCATGGATTTTTATTCAAATTAATATTGTTATTATGAAAATATTTATATTATAGTTATTACACAAATTATTGTTAAACAGTCTATGAAGTATTATTTATTATACTATCATGGCAGTTAAAAGTATTCAGAATAAAAAAAACAATTATGTGTAAAAAAAGGATCATGTTTAAACGCTGTTGTTACCTTTAAGTAATAGCTTTAATAAGCCTTTGTTCCAGGTATTGGATTAATAATAATAATAATAATAATAATAACTTTTATTTTCTCACCATAATACATACAGTCTTAAAAACTTGAGATATACACGGTATTGGTTTTATGTTGCAGCTATGTTTTATTATGGCGGGTTGGCCCCTGAACTAGGAGTATCCTGTGTCTCAGGTCACCAACCCTCCACCTCTGGCTAGTGCTATTAACCATTCAGTTAGTTTACAAAAATAACAATACAAAACAAAATGGAAATAAGAGATAATTAAAAGAAAATAAATTAAAAATACAGAAGGTTGACATAAATGAGGATGATTGGGCGTGTAAATTTATTGTTTTTGTGTGTGTGTGTGCGTGTGTATGTGTGTGTGTATGTGTATATATGTGTGTGTGTGTATGTGTGTGTGTGTGTGTGTGTGTGTGTGTGTGTGTGTGTGTGTGTGAATGTGGAAGTACGTAAATCTATTAGTTTGTATGTATGTGGAGGTTTTGTGCGTACATGTATGTTTGTGTGTGCATGTATATACCTTCACGTTGATTTCACGTTTATATGTTTACTCGCAGAATGTTTTCTGTTGTAGCATAATCAAGTGCTGTTAAATAGCTTTTTAGGATCAATTTCAGACGGTGTTTATTTAAACTGAAAATATGAAATTTGTCGTTAATGGCTCGGTAAGTAAATGGTCCCATATAGAATATTTGGCGACGAGTGAACATTGTGTTGAATGTGGGAACAGGTGTTCGAATTCTTCTTTTATTAATTTTAGGTATTTTACAGAGGTCTACAGTTTTATGGTGGCGTAATACACAATTCAAGATGAATAATTGTCGCACGGTGAGCAGATTTGTTTCTTCATATAGTTTTTGAGTGGGGTATTTCCTAATTTTATTAAACATAACTTTTATGACAGCGCGTTGCGCTCTTTCCAATTCTAGAAGATACATTGCTGATGCCCCACCCCACACTGGGATACAGTATGTTAAAAGTGATTGACAGAGAGCAAAATATATTTTAACCAGAAGTGTATGATCTGCAGAGTCGCGAAGATTTTTAAATATGGGTAACAATTTCCGAATTCTTTTACTAAGGGCCGATATATGTGGCCTCCAATTTAAGTGGCTATCTATGAGAACTCCCAGATATTTATGGACATCTGTTTGTCCGATGGGAATACAGTCGCAAGGATGGTTGAAGTCTTTGCACTGCGAGGTGTGTGCTTTAAGTGAGAAATTAGACGCAACGTTGGATGCACTTGAGATGCTGAAGCAAATGTATTTCGTTTTGGAAACGTTGATAGTCAGGAGGTGCTGATCTAGCCATAGCATAACCTGCCTCAGGCCATTTTCAGCCGATTTTTGTACTTCTGACCAATTGCTACCCTGAAAAATTAAGGCAGTATCATCCGCAAATGCCAGCACATCGCCATCATCTATTTGAAGCTTACAAAGGCTATTGACATAAGCTAAGAAGAGCGTCGGGCCCAGGGTGCTGCCTTGGGGAATGCCATAGGTGACAGGTAAACTATTGCTATAGGTATCCGCCACCCTAACTACCTGGCTTCTATCCGTCAAGTAATCACGGAGCCACTCTAAGATGGCTCCACGTAAACCCATGCTCTCTAGATGTCGCAACAGAATTGGCGTGGACACAGTATCGAATGCCTTTTTTATGTCTAAAAATATGGCAACACATTTTTTGCCTCTATCTACTGTTTTGGTAACAATCTCTGAGAGCCTCGCGACCGCATCTTCTGTATTTTTAGCTGTGCGAAAGCCATATTGGTTGAAAGCTAGTAATTTTTTGTTTTCTAAGTATTTCATTATACGGGTGTTAACTACCTTTTCCAGAATTTTACTTATGACGCTTAATAAGGATATGGGCCTATAATTTGTGAATGATGAATTTGTTTGTTGTCTTCAGAGTCCGCACTACCACCCTTGTGAACAGGTACAACCACCGCTTTTTTAAAAATAGTCGTAAACACTCCAGATGTAACACTAAGATTGCACATATGAGCAACCATGACACACAAGACTGCGTGGGAGTTTTTCAATACCATATTTGGAATAGAGTCTATACCCGGTGCACTATCGCTTTTTAGATTGAGGATAATTTTATCAATCTCAATGTAATCTACCGGATTTAAATATATGGAGCTTGCGCACTCTGAAGATACAATATTTTGTGCTAAAGAAGATTCATTGGTACTATTTCTATTTAATATATCGGCAGCTAGTTCTCTGCCAATCGAAGTATAGAAACGGTTAACCACATCTAGAGAATCACCAGGCGATGATTGCTCAAGATCAAGTAATGCCAAAGCTTTAGGTTGACTCTTTTTGATACAACAAAGTTCCTTTACCGTTTCCCAAGTCTTTTTAATATTTTTATGATTTAGATTAAACTTTTCCTTATAATAATTAATTTTTAAATTCCTAGCTATTTGATTACATGTATTTCTATAATTTAAATATTGATTTTTTATTTCACGATTGTTGGGATTCTTTTTTGATATTTTATGTAGCCGATCTCTTATTTTGAAACACTTTATGACATTTAATGTAATCCAGGGCTTTAACGGGCGAAGACGAAGGGCAAAGGTATACGTGTTAGTATTGTTAGCTATGAGCTCCTGGAGAGTATTTGTCAGGGTTTGAGCGGCAATATTAGGGTCGGTTATGTCCAGGAACGGATTCCAGTCGTACAATTTTATAGCGTCAGCCAATGCTTCAAAATTTATTTTTGTTCTGGTTATGCGTTTCAAAGCAGTAGTTTTAGGTGGAATTGAACTAATGTAGGTCAACAAAAGTGGATAGTGGTCTGTGATGTCTGTGGCTAGTACAAAACATTGGTGGACTCCAACTAGTTTGCACATAAAGTGATCCAGACATGTCTGTCCATGCGTGGGAATGTCTATACCTAACTGCAGACCATGAGAGCCTAGAATTTCAAGGTAGTCTCCAACAACATTACTCTTAGTATCCAAGATATCTATATTAATATCTCCCGTGAGTACGATATTCCGTGATTTATTCTTTATTAAGAATGTATCTAAAGCATCCAAAAATAATTTCGGATTCTTAAAACAGAAAGGGCGATAAATACCAAGAACCATAAGGTTGCCTATTTTAGCCATCAAGCAGTTAGCCTCGTCTAGTTCAATTTCTTGAATAGAGGCTTTAAGCATTGAGTTTATATACATAATAACCCCGTCATTTTTGTTAAAACTGCGTTTAGTAAAGTGCATAGAGAATCCATCAATTTGAGGAGGGTCCGAGAGTTCATCGCACCAACATTCCGAGAGGACTATTATGTCTATATTTGTTTTTAAACTAGTTACGTATATCAAGAAGTTGTCTAAGTTTTTGTTGACACTTCTTATATTAAAAGATATAATGTTCAACCTGGTTGATGTATGACCAGTGATATCGTTCAGTTCTTGAAAGAGATATTTGGGGTCTTCAACGAACTTGCACGGCGTTGCACAGTTATTATCGATTTCTTCAAATAGTTGTCTATTATCCATTACGATTTATTAGGTACAAATGTGCTCAATAATGTATATATAATAATTATTAGCGTTATACCGGAATTTTGCTGCGTTTTTACAGGTTGTTCAAAAGTTATGGAGTTAAGTATTAGTGATTGTTCGAAAATATTTCCCCAGTATATGATCAATTTCGTCTGTATACAAAATATGTAATATAAATTTGTGTGTAGATTTGTTTGTGTGCATATAACTAAGAAGACAGTATATGGCGGACGGAATGTGTGTGTTTGGTTTATTTTGATTGTGTGTGTGTTTATGTTTGAAGGATTTGTGTATGTGTTAGTGTTTGTGTGATAAATATGTATGATAGTGTATATTGAGTGTATGTGGGTATTGATATGTTTTATCCAATAATCAGTCTCAGTAGACCAATCACGCCACGTCGTGATTTTATAATCAATATTCGAAAAGTAACCTAGTCATTTGGTCTTCAGTAGTTGTAGTTGGGCTTCACTTTTGATCACAATATGTGGTTCCCCTTCTTTCTTCCGCAAGTAGATCAGTCCATTTGAGGTCCAGCAGTAGGCATAATTCATAGATTTTCGTAACTCGCGAGCCAGGTAATGTAGACGGGAAGCTTGAGGGGTCAGATGCTCAGCCAAGTATATTTCTGACTTCCTAGATGCATCTAGGCCCATATGAGACGAGTTCAGTAGTTCTGTCTTGTACCTTCTACAATCAAGATTTTGATTTTTAGCTGCTGTTAACATTTTTAGTTTAAGTAAAGTGGACGAGAATTCTGCTATAATGGTTGAATTTGTTTGGCCAGGTTTAGAAGGTATACGGTATACGTCACTCACTTCCCAGATATTCAAGTTGACTTTGAGAGATGTGGCGAGTTGTTTTATCATATTAAATAGCGTCTCTTTGGTTTCATTTTCCTGTTTCGGAACGTTTCTAATTTGAATGCTAGATTTGCGAGAGAGTCTCTCAAAAGCTTCCCACTTCTCTTCCATTTTTGAAATTTGCGATGCGAGTTGTTGCCGATCTTTTTCCAATTTAGTTATAACAGATTGTACTTCATCGACCTTGGAGGTGGCAAATTCAATAGATTTTTCAATGTCTAGATTCTTTTTATGGATGGTATCGTTTTGGACTTTGATTTCAGAGATGTATTTTTCTAAGGCGTCCATACGCGTATTTTGGTGTATTTGTAAAGCAGATATCATGTCGCTTAACTCTTCCCGAATAATTGTGCGAATGTCTGCGCATTCAGGACCAAATTGATCTTCTCTTACTCTGCGACGCTTAGAATCTCTTTGGGTAATGTTAGAGAACTCTTCAACAGGGGTTGCAGAGGTCATCTTGTCGACATCTGAATCTGATACACTCAGAGACTTATTCATTGGAGGCGAGCGTGGTAAATTCGGCATATCGTGATGTGTTTATTTACGATACAAAACTGTTAAAGTAATATATTGACTGATATTGCAATCAATTTAACTTGGGCCAACTTTCAAATTTGTACCGCTCTCGCTTCCGCTTATGGATTATGGCAAGTACTAAACTATGACGTACGTGCGGTCCAGTGATGTGACGCGGTGACTCACGCGCAGCGTAGCTCGTTCGCCTGTTGTGGTCGCTGCTGTTGTCTCTTTCTTCCGTGTCGCTTGCACTCGGTGTACTGCTCGCGCAGTATGTGCGCCTGGTACTTATCGGTTTTAATAACAAGTGTATTTTGATTTATTATTGTGTTTAAAATTGGATTTAAAATAAAAATACACGGATCACACGTCTGATCGCTTCCGCGGTCCAGGGGGGAGAGGATATTTTTTGTTATTCCTATTCTCTGCTGCCAATATACAAACAAAGTCTTCTTTAACTTTTAATACTATTAGGTTAGAAAATTAATACTATAGTGAAAGACACTGACATTATGCCTACTCACTTACACATATGTACATATATATTATACGAGCTATACCGATTTTGCTGAAATTTTATATAGCTCCTTCCTAAAGCTTGGCAAAGTCTACCTCGAAAATATTCTCAGTCCTGAACTGCATTTTAACAAAATGGGGGTTTGACGGAGGATTTTTACAATCGCAGCTTGATGTTATCGGTCATGAACTGTGTTAACATTAACAACGCAGATATATATTTAAAAATTATAACTGACACGTGTTGATAGAAAAGGTAATAATCATCAAAAGATTTCACTTATATTTTTTATTTATTGTCAATTAATGTCCAAATCATGATAAAAAGCAATGTCTGCGTAATTACACACACACATACACGCACACTCGCACACTCGCACACGCACACGCACACGCACACGCACACACACACGCACACGCACCCGCACACGCACACGCAGACGCACACGCACACCCACACGCACACACAGACGCACACGCACACGCACACGCACACGCACACGCACACGCACACGCACACGCACACGCACACGCACACGCACACGCACACGCACACGCACACGCACACGCACACGCACACGCACACGCACACGCACACGCACACGCACACGCACACGCACACGCACACGCACACGCACACACACGCACACGCACACGCACACGCACACGCACACGCACACGCACACACGCACACTCACACACGCACACACACGCGCACACACACACACGCACACACACACGCACACACACACGCACACACACACGCACACACACACACACACACACTTGATACTAAACTATTTTGAAATGGTTTTCTTTTCTTGTTTTATTCCTTTTTTTTTGTATGAATTTCCCTACGCTTCATAAGATGATAGAGGCTTATGCTATGGATACATTAATACGGGGGGCGCTGACTACTGAAATACAGGTATAAATACCTAGTTCAGGGGCCAGAGTTTCTAGACAAGTGCATATTCTTAATTTTTGATTGTATTTTGTGTCCTATAATTTTGAACTATAAAGATTATTATTATTATTATTATTATTATAATTTAATTATTTTATATTATCTTTTTGCACCCTGACGTTGCCAGAATCATCAGTAGGTACCTATTTGATGGAGCCATTCAACACCGAGAGAAGTTGAAGTTGTTCAATACCTTTTTTTATATTCTGGAAACATGTATTTATTCATATTGACTGTTGCATAATCGACAATTACTGGGAAACTAGAATATATATGTAAATAAAAGTTTGAACAGGGCAAAGTTTGGCGTCAATTAATCATGTCCCAAAGGCCGCGAGTCTCGCAGTGTTCGAACACAAAAGTAATAAGGTCAAGTGTGAATAGTTTACATTCTATATTCACCGATATTCCCGCCATCATTATTTTGAATATTTAATCCAATATCAAAGTAAAGCCGTTGTGTTGTATCCAGTAGAATATTTAAACATATTACACAATATTCCCTCGGCATCGTACTCCAGTATGTTTCTTAAGAATGCGAAACATTTGTTACATTCAATTTGTTAATTACATATAATACTAGCTGAGTGTTCGAACATCTGTTACCATAGGATCGTCTTTCAAATTAGAATAAAATATCAACTATAAAATATGGTTACTCGACATGAATTGTTTAATACAGATGTTCTTTTTTGCTCTCGCAGTCAAAGTTTTTAGTTGGATGTTGTTAGCTTTTTGTTTAATAGGATGTGAATAAGTTAAATATCCCCAGTGGTATTTTAGCATGCGATTCATCGCTGAGCTGGTTTCTGCACTGCAGAGACTTGGCGTACGTGTTGCGAGAAGGATTCTTGATTGTCACTAATCTTTAGGTATATGAAATGAATGTGAAATATAACACTTCGTGTATATTGAAATAAAAATTATATAAACAACGCACGTTTAGCAAAATACCATAATATTGATGTAAAGTTCTACTACTACCATAATATAGACAATGTTTAAAGAGAAGGATGTTGGAAGAGGATGAAATATAATCGCACAATAGTAGATATACTCGTATAAATGGAAAATTTAGTAGCATAGTTGCGAAGTTATTAGGTAAGAATAATTTGATGCCCTCTTGATTCTATAAAATTTACATGTATATGTAGATTTACAGGCACACGTGCATCATATACAAACACAATCAAGTGCATATTTATATATAAAGTGATATGCACTAAAACCTATCTATACTAATATTATAAAAAGAAAAGACATATAACTACTAGACCAATTACAAAAATTATTCCAACATCAGAAAGCAAAGTAGCTTTCTTTCAGAAGTAACATAAGCTATATATATAACATTACGCTACGAACTAAGAGAACGGAGCAGTAATTATAAACGTGGGAAACCGCGGAGCATAGCCAGTGTGTTATAATTATAAAAAATCCTTATGACAGTTCCAAATGTATGGAAGTGAAACCGATTTATGTACCATTTTTATACGTCGTACACTAATAGAATATTTTGAAATGTGATAATTTCAAAATATTCTATTAGTATAATAATTTCAATAGAGAAGATGGTTGGAATGTACCACCAGCTTGCGATCCAGTAATTCAAATGCTCAAACCCAAGAAGAAGCAAACCACAGCTAGACTTCATGATACTTTGAGCTCATTCTGCGTAAATAGAAACACCAATGATTAAATGATGTTCGGGTACATTGAAATAACTACACTGGAATATTGAGACAACTACCATCTTAGCCTCCCCGTGACCATGGCTGCTGAAAAGCAACCGAAACGTCGGGGAAAGTGTAAACTTAAATATAAGTAGTTTTAATAGTTTCAATAATTTAATTAGCTTAAAAATTAGTTAAGTTTAATAGTAGTAGTAGTATAACAGTTTTATGAATTATGTAATAAAGTGTGAAATAAACAACGCGATAAAATCCGTATAGTTAAATTTCAATTATTAACATTCGCGTAAACAGAGGACAATATTATGTGGAAAATAGATTCCTATATATTGTAGGTATAGTATGCTTATATAAATGTTCGTTTGTTTATTTATACGATTATCCTTTGAGAGACAGCATTCTCTCATTCTATCCTTGAAGCAGATTAGAGGTCATCGACCGAATACGTGGAGAAAGAGACACACTCCATAAGCGCAGTTGTAAAATCCCCGCTATAATAGCCGCAACAATGTTAAACAGTTCCTGGAAGAAAATAAGAGATGAAGGCACAAATATAAACCTACAAATTGTGCTATGTACATAAACCTAACCAAATAGAATAAGATAGTTATGAATTTTTGGGAGAACAGTTTCGTATTTTATTATTTGACAGTGGCTGATTTGAGCACGATAATAGTATTGTGGCCTGAACGAAATATTTAGCCTAGATATTGTGATTATAATACGACTTTATTATTTTCTGTACGCATTAGGGGATAAGATAAAAAAAAAAAAAACTTGGTATGTATTTTATTTCTAAGTTAATATAATATAACTTTTTCGTATATACGAGGTTATCAAGGTACTTCTTTATGTAGATACGGTACATAAAAGTCATATCCATTTAGGCATTACTCTGTCATGGAGTAATGGTGTTAATTTAATATAACCACAAGTGAATAAAAGATGGGATAGAATGGAAATTTATTCATCAGATTACTTTCGTCGTTGTTATATTACAAATATAACGATCGAAAAGTCGTGGTATAGGAATAACCTGTGTCTAAAATCCGTGCAAATATTACAAAAGCGCGTAAGGAGCTTTATCTGTTCGTGACGATTCACGGCAAGTTTTTGAACCATTTTAAGACATTAAATATGGAGATAGCTTGAATCCTGGAAAAGGATATAAGAAAATTATTAATACATGAGCTAAATTTAGAATGAGCTTATGAATCAATCGTTTTACGAGATATAAGTTATTTTAACCTATAGTATGTTTATATTTTCGTAATACTTTACAATATGTCGTTTACCCAAAAGATCCATTTGTAGCTGGAAAACAATCAGTTTTAAGTGTTAAGGTTAGGTAAAATGAGGTCTAAAATGGCGTGGTTCACTTGGTGACTCGTATCCGAGCGGCTGGCAAAAGACAGGAGCCACTGATTGTCAACTTTCTAAATAAAACTTTGATAATTACAATGAATGATTTTGAAGTCATAATATTTTTAGAACAATATAATAAAATCAATAATTGACGGCTAGGCGTCGAGAGTCGCTGCGAACACTTAAAAAGGGTATCAAGTTGTCTCACAATCTAGCTATTGAACAGCGGAACGACACGTACAGCGAGGAGGTTCCTATTTTTGGAACGCAGACCATCGGTAGCTTGGCTGTGATACTCGATGCAGTTGTATTAGCATGTATATTTGTATTGTATTTTAACATTTATATAACTGACTTTTTTTTAAGGATTTGTTTTCTGACTATCTATCGCGGGGTACAATAAAGTATATCCAGACTCAGAACAATAATTTGTGGATCATACAAATAATTGTCAACGGCGGTATCGGCGAGGCCGATTGCCTGCGGCCCCAGCTGTGCAGTCATGCCTCATATTTTAATGAGGCTATAGACACATTACATTTATGCACACTGAAACCCACCGCCTGTTGATACTACACTGTGATGCTTTACATCAAAGTCGTAATAGATTCTACATGTCTTCATATAGTATAGGCAGCGAAAATGTTTTGATAATTATTGCAAACGACTAGCTTTAGATCAACAGGGTGTCGGCGAAAGACGATAATTGACGACAAGAAATCAAATATTATCTTTGTCAATGTTAATTAAGAACTGTCGCGCCTATAAGTTGTATAAAATGGCAACTTAAAAGAGTGGCTATGAGTTTCTTGCTATCTTCTTTTAGGCTCAATGTTTTGCCTGAACCTACGATCTAACCTAAATGTAAATTCAGTCTTAAAAACTAACTAACTGATAAACTGATAACTGAAATGTTACTTTGTGATCTAAATGAATACATGATTTTAGGCTTTTAAATTTTGAAATAAAGAAGTAATGTAAAATCCTTCTAAAGAAAATATAGTCGTTGGTCTATATAGCTAAACCGTTTCCATATCTCCGAGCCAAGCCGCGCGTGAGAGTAGAAATGAGAAGTGTCATACGATATCCAATATTCCGAAGATCGATAGTTGTTAGAATAAAGGAACGAAGCGGTAAAAGCAAGTAAAAAAACTAACTGGCACGAAACAATAGCCGTTACGAGCGGCGCGCTGAAAGCCCCATGAGCTTGGTGATTCGTTAGTAAAAAGAAAAAAAGCTGCCAGCTACGAAATCGTTACTAGACGAAGGTTTCGTACTAAGCATTTAAGTGGAAATTTAATCATTTCCATGAAAAGAGACATTTTAATACGAAGTTTAGAGTTTCCAAAAGTAAACAACCTTTAATTACTAATCAATATTGTGTACTTTAATAAAAAAGTGGACTTGTTAAGATCTACATTTTGTTTAAGCATACGAAACGTATTGGCGTATATTGTTACGATGTGTATGTACATGCGTAATTAGAATCATTATGTCGTGGTACAATGTTTTATTTTACACATGAGACTAGAAGACATGAGACTAGAGATAATAAAATCTTTTCTGTTATCTTGTTGACTTGAATACTACTTTTTTTCGTATCGTCTATATTCTAGGTTCCTTTATTTGCGTATAATGCCAAAAATAATTGACAAAGACGGGCTCTTCCACTAAAACCCTTGAGCCATGAAACGTTCTCTCCAAACGTACATATACATAGGTACGCTCAGTGCAGTAACGATAAACGTAGTGCGTCAGATACATAGCATGACGCTCTGCAACGCGCTGAGAATATTTGCTTGGATCGTATAAATTTGTTTCTTGGCCTTTGGATAATAAAGATGTACTGTCACCAGATGCCAATTTAAAATATATTTAAATAAGAAAAGGTATGGAAATGAGTAAACGTTAACAAAAAGCCTTGATACATTTTGAAATATACAAGAGAGGCAAATAAAAGGCGGAAAAGTGTTTAATGACAACAATGTTGGTTATTGGACTACAGGCTTCATAATAGATTTAACGGAACATAAAACCTTTCCAGTTATTTGATTAATTTGGAGATATGAAAAAGCTTGATATTTACGGGCACATGGCTTTATATACATAGATACACAGACACACATGTATCCCCGGCGTAGTAAGGCATGGTGTATTACAAAAACAATTAAGGCTCTACGTAATAGGGGGTGAACATATCGCTATGGTCTTCCAAATAATTCTCAAGACTGACAGCTGCTACTAAATATTGCCTTACAGAACAATCTAATGATATTTTGCTTAACCGGAGTATCAAATCCAAGCCCTCGCACTCGGCCGCAAATTTGTGTTACGGTACCAATGACTCATAGATGACTTCACGTTTATTAAAAAGTAACGATATCTCATTTACACATTTTTTGTCAAAATCTCTCCTAAAACGACAGAGAAGGAATTATATTGCGGCGTCAATGTTAGGTTGATATTGACATGTAGTCTATCAAGTCTTAGAATACTATACAGAATTAAAGGTCTATTGTGTTTGGCCTGCGGTGTGCCACTGCGACACAACAGATTAAGGTATGAAAAGGGCACTAGTTAAATCAAAATAATAATAATATCACCTACATTATAAGCGATGTTTAGTGTATGGTAAAATTTATAAAATACTATTCAAGTCCCAAGTTCAGAGAAAATTTTCACGGAATTTAACTCTTATGAGACAATCATAAAATAGCATCAATGCAATGGGCAGACGGTGACTCGCCAACTCACTAGATGGGCCCCCTGAATAACTGCCTATGGTAGCATAGGCATACAAGCCAGCAGCATAGGGCAACACCGGTCCGAGTGCCTAGGGGTGTCAAGCAGTGCGGCGCCGGTTTCACCATCGCGGGTCTCGAATGTACGGAATGACAACGGAGACCCGGAGCGGGTTTCCCCCTAGTTATCCCCTTGAAAATGACACTTCCACCCCCAAGCATATAATAAGCTCTATGTCTGTACTTATGGGATAAAAGCCAGTTATTGAGACAGAACATTCTGTGGACAGAAAAAGTGTAGTTCTTTACAGTTTTATCATTTTAATTGACACACCTTTTACTTAGCCACAGGCACGATGGGCAACGACCAGGTTGGCAATCCCAGAGTTTGTAGGTACTTAGTATAGTCCGGGGTACCGTACTCGCGTGCTGCCTTACTTTACCTTGTAAACAAAAGGAATCGCTGTACTTCATAATTATTATGAAACAATAGAAGAATATCACTGGATCCTGTGCTGACAAGGACATAACCCAGTAATATATCCCAACCACGATCTTCTGTTGCCCTGTTAAAACCTTTGGACTTGCGTTTGATCTTTCTTCGGTTGTTCCGATTGCCGTCCTATCGAATTATGAGTGTTAGTGAATAACGAATACTCTTGTGTTAGTGTTTTTATGCACAGTATTATTATATCACGTGCACTGATAGCCGTTAGAATTGGACGCGGTGACCGAAATTCGTCCCGGACGAACTTTTTTGCTACCTACACATGTTTTAAAGTGTAAAATGGCTAAATAAGAAGCACTTTAAGAAACGAGGGCATAAAGACATAAGCTCTCAGTGTCCGGCTCCTTGTCAAAAAGGGGTAGTTGTCTGTTTATTTTTATAGGTTATTTTGTTTACAATTGCAAAAAGCATTTAGGACTGTTTTTGTAAAAATCGTATATAATTCGTTGAATGAATGAAGAATTTTCTATCTCACGAATGGAACAATGATTTCGTCAAACTAGTCAGCTCGTGACCTGCCGAGACATGGCCGGTGTAACCTGGTGCAAACGTCAAGCATTAAAAAGGTAAACAGTATGTATGATCGCGTTTATACCCATTACGAATAATATATATATTAAATTTGATTGTGATATAAAGTGGTGTCCCAGCGAGGATATCTTGCCGTCTTGAATGCCGACATTTAAAAACAGTTACATTCCAATTTGCATCGTGCATCCTTTTTTGTCATTTGACAATTATCCCTTATGATCAGATATAAAAGGCTCTATTGTTTAATTTCAAGTCCAATAGAATTCAAAATTTTTTGTAATATATTTAAATATAATATTGTCTGTTTACGCGAATGTTATTCATTGAAATTAAACTACTATATACGTATATATATACCTATATATATAGTAGTGTAACAGTTTCAAAATTTTGTAATAAAGTGTAAAATAAATAACGTGATAAAATCTGTATATAGTAGTAGTTTAATTTCAATATTTAAATATTTTTTATAATTCTTCCTAAGTCGTCTAAAATTTACTATTTCTTTGTGTCCATTAAATCCATACTTATAAGTCCGACGCGAGACAGGGATAACGTCCAGTAGAGCAGTTGTATTTCATAATTATTTATAAGATAATAAATAGAGATATTGCCTTTATTCGTTTAATACCACTTTACCGACTTGAGCAAATATAGGGTTTTCATGCCTCACCTTCTTACTTGTCATAAGATACAATTATTCGCTAGTTCAAATAAACGGCGGAATCCTAAAAAACTATTAAATAGTTCATACTCTGTGTTCGTGACTGTTTCATGTCTCTCGACATTCGTCTCTCGTATTTACACTACACTCGTTTTCATTTTATTGTCCCTCTATGTTAATTTGGATATCGGAGCTTAAATCTGACGGGATCTATGCATGTATATTACTTTTTGTCGCACGTTTATATTCATAACAAAGGGTTGAATAAAGAGTATATTATCATTTTTTGATGAGCTTTGTCTAACATGTTATTAAACAAGGTCACTTACAACAGGTACTAAGTTAAAAAGCTATAAAATAATGTTATTGCCTAACATGGGGCGGAGATGTCACCTTTTAACACACATTGCCGGCTACTATTTCTAATTTTAACAGAACATCAGCAATCTTATGTCGCGGGATCAATAAGTCATTGAATACATAAAACTTATTAGATTCTATTACACGATCTAAGTATATCGAAAGCTATTTATACTTAGTCTGGCCATAAATACTGTTGCAATAAAAAACATTGTATTACATTTGAATATGGAATCGGTCATTTTTATATGACTATTCATGGCGTTTTCTCATTTTCGCGACAATCGATGTTAAATATTTTTGTGATATTACAATGGAGTGGGTGACGAAGAGAAATGAATTGCTATAATAGCATTACACAAAGTAGGTATGGAGACAAACGCAATTTTTTAAACTCTCCATCTGTTCGGTATTATTCGAATGTTTGTGTACCGGGCTATTGATAGGTATAATGAAACCTCCTCTGTTCGCGACAAAAAAAAGATCTGGCCGTCCACGTAGTATTCGTACGAAAAGGACGATCAAAGCAGTGAAGGAAAGAATTCTAAGAAATCCTGTCAAAAGCAAAAGATTTTATTTTTGGAAATTAATATAGCAGCTAGGACCATGTCGCGTATTTTAAAAGATGACTTATACTGCTGCCTATAAGAGAAGCACTGGTCATTATTTAACTGATAATTTAAAAATGAATACGGTGGTAAAATCAAAACAACTTCTTAAGCGGTACGTAAGGTCACAGTTTTTTTTTTTTACTGACGAGATTTTTACTATTGAGCAAGTTTTAATATAATGCGCTATGGCGCTCATTACGGGAGGGCTATGTCCAGCAGTGGACTATTATAGCCTGATGATGATGAAGTTTTATTAAGCAGCATGACCGAGTTTATGCTCAAAGCTTTATAGAAGTGCCCAGTTAGTCAGCAAAGTACGACGTGGACATTATCCAACTTCAGTGATGGTTTGGTAGGGTGTTAGCTATCACGGAGTGACTGAGCCATATTTTTGTGAAAAAGGTGTCAAAATATCGGCACAAGTTTATCAAAATACGATTCTTGAGAAGGTGATTAAGCCTTTTAACAACACCATGTTCCATAAACATGAAAGGCCCTTTCAGCAAGACTCAGCACCGGGTCATAAAGTTCGATTCACCCAAGCGTGGTTGGAAACGAACGCTTCGGCTTTTATTAGAGCTGAAGACTGGCCGTCATCTAGTCCTGATCTTGATCCGCTGGATTATGATTTATGGTCAGTTTTAGAAAGTATGGCATGCATTAAACGTCATGTTTGAAGTCCCGAAAACAATCCATAAGATTGCCAGTGAAGAATTTTTCCATGGAGAGAGTGCGTGTTTCTATTAATAACTGGCTTCAACGTTTAAAGGACTGTATTAAAGCCAATAGAGATCATTTTGACTTCGCTTCATATAGTTTTAATGTTATTACATTATTGTATAAACTTACATACATTACAGTAATAAATATTTTATGCAACGGAAAATAAAAGATTTTTCCTTGTTACAATATTTATGGCAAGACTAGGTATAATATATATACTGAGAGATTGGACCGGCGGCAGCTCTGGCTAAATCTGCCATTATGCTTAAACTTAGAGTAGTCCGATTGTGGAAGTATACCTATGTAACCTTATGTAGAATCGTAGCCAAATTGGCGAGTGTTGCATTTCTGCGGTGACCAGTTGCCGGCATTACTGAAGAAGAAGCTTTAAAGCATGCAATGCCTTTCTGTTTTGTATTGGCAACGGCTCCATTTTTTCACGTGTATTATTGCGAGTGTTTGCATGATCCAGGGATTTGGCATAAATTGATATACATTGTAGTTTGTTGCAACTTACCATCGGTACTTTAGTCATCTTTTGAATAGTGTAGGTTTTCCAACCTTGTATAGGTACTGACCACGGTTTGCTGTAAATTTGAAGTGAGTATTTAAGAAATTAACATCTTAATATCAGCTCTATAAATTTTAAAATAAAAAAAGATTAATTTGATGCAGATTCAGTTTTTAGACTATTATTAGTATGAAAGGTTTGTAGTCAGAGTTGTGAATTATGCACTTTTTATCGTATTATGCATATTTTAACAGAACAGAAATAGGTTTTGTATCCATATTCATATTCTGTCTCACGATATACGGATAGTAGTTGCAAAATAAAAAAGACTTAGGCTATAACTCATAATTTTGCAGTAAAATATCAACTATAAGCTTAAATAAACATAGTGTAGCCGCCGTGTGATTCAGAAACATTTGGAATATAACCACATGACGTGTAACCGTCACTCGCCGTGTATTTATCACCTCCCATAAAAACTTAAATTTGGAATAATTTTCTGCTATATTCCAAACTTTTATTTGGTAATACCCCAGAGCAATTCCTACTTTGTTTACAAATAAACTTGGCGTTGAAATTGGGAAGGAAAAAGCTTTTCGAAAGAGGATAGGTAAATCGATTTATGCAAAACAGATAGCGCTTTTTGTATGCAAATTTTTGTTGATTTCCCAAAGATTGAAATCGTGGTATTGTGAAATGGGAAATATTGATTATGTACCGACAATAAACAACGCGCCCAATGGCTTGTTTGAAATAATCATACATTATTTAATATTCATTTGATTGGAAGTATATTATTATTTACACATAAAATACTTGTAGGTACCAAACCAAATCAATAGGTACTCGTTTTTGGTAATACTTTAAAATTGACATTAGGTTATTTACATGGTATTATATAAAATATTCTATGCATGTAAAATCTAAATACTTCACATATTCTAATTTATGGCATATAAAATACATTAATTTTTCTTCAATACTTTACGAGCGTTACCTACTTACGAAGGTATATTGAGCAACTAATATTTAGTCTTGAGAGAGCACATTGTATAATAAAACGAAAATGTATAAAAATGAATTATCTTCCTTCAGCCGTCTACACTGTAGGTAAATTAGGAACCGCTAAAACCTCGCGGAGGTGATAAATCTCTGTCGAATTCGTCAGCCAACAGTTTTATTTCTTTTTCCCTTTCGCACCGGTTTTCTTTTGAACTAAGTTACTCAGCCACTGGATGGACGCGCGTTTATGTGTTTATACATACGTAATCATAGCTATATTCCGAATGAAAATTGCGTTTCGCCTTCGAGTCTAACTTATATTGTTCTTCTTGGTGCGTAACAATTGTGTGTTTGTGTTATCTGCCAAAGTTATTTACAATATGTATTATGGAATTATCACGTAAGGTACTGTCGATTTAAAATACTAGCGGTCGCCTAGTGGTTAAAATTCGACCATAATTGATATAAAATTTAAGTTTGATCGTTATTAAGGTTCTATTGTCTATATATTTACTCTTATAATCACATTTCATTTAGATTTCGCCAAGGCTGTATAGCCTTGGCGAAATCTACCGTTTAAGGACGGTAGGTAAATTAATTAACCTGTATAAGTTAATTAATTTACCTACCGTTTTAAACAAATTATTATTTACTTAACTATACTCTTTCATTAACAATATTCCTAAGCTTGCTACTTTGTTTTACTTTTTCTTTATTACATATAAATAAGGTACATGTAACCATAGCTACGAAGAATTGTACGACGTCAGATGAACAATGCCGAAATACTACGAACGCGATTCGACTGCGTGTGTCAAATGCATGGTTGTGTGCGTGTACTGATTTTTCTTTAATTGAATGTATTTCTAAAGCATATTTTATAAATATATTAGGATTCGCCACTCCTTCTCCATATAAACTTTAACTGTGCCAAATTTTATACTGCTCCATCCGCGCAATTTTCGAAAAAATTGTTACAAAGTTGTTACTTCACGTATTAATATATATGTAGATTACTTCTTTTAAACACACATTAGATGTTAGCATAATATGTACACATTTTTTATCCTACTTTATGTATATACTTATATACTATAGTTTACACATACTTAATATCAATTACAGATTTACATCTTGACGTTTCTAATATTGTCTAAAACATTAACTAGATCACAATGTGAAATTACATTTGTCGTACAAACTATTATAAAATACTTAAATGGCTTATGATAGTTATGTTACACAAAAAACGTATAAGGAAGTTATAAAGAGGAAAAGTGTGTGAAAGGTGCATATAAAGGTAGGGTTACCTTTATATCATCGAGGTAGTTTATATTCTCACATATTCGATTCATAGCTCACCAGACAGGTACTAGTTGACTGTCACTCGATGAACCCGAACAGACGACGTGTAGGCAGCGAAAGGCCTCGGCGGAGCGGTGCGACGCGTCGCGGAGCGATGCGGCGAGGAACCGTTTTCGGTTCCTACGACACACCGCCGACGCGATTCGTTCGAGAATTGCATTGTTCCACCAACACCTGGAATCTGGATTTGGTTAGCGGAACCTTTTCCGAGGATTTGTTGGTACGTATTTTCTTCAGGCAAATTGTTGTTAGCTACGGACCAATTTAACTAACAACCGTTCTCAAAGAATGACTGAATGCTGGAATGACGGTACTGGGACTTTCGGCTGGGATTCTACGTTATTACTGCAATCCGAATCTAAGTACCGTTATATAGCGAAGCAATTAGTGTTTGTCGCGAACACGGATAAGTCGTTAACTTTGTTCTTGAGTAGAGATGAGAGATTCTTTATACAATTCAGTCATTGGTTTTATAATTAACGAAAAAACATTTTATGTACCTAATATATATGATTCACAAGTATAAATATGATGCCATTAGCATTTAAGTAATGCCGCTTCAGTTAAGAAATACTTATCCACAATGTTATAGTATCAGTTTTTCTATTTTAACTCATTGGTACAATTAATAGTATGCTTAGGGTCGATAAACGTTTTTGTTATATCCTATACCGTCATGGACAACAATAAGCAAATAAATCTAAGAAATGTGTTCAGTGGCTGAGAGCTACGTAAATATGGAAATGGTTTTCCTAAAACATTTTCTGAGAACATTATATATTTGACACGAGTTGTGCAGACACAACGGGGTGACTTAAGGGGAAGGATATAACTTAGACAATTTTGTAAACTTACAATAGCTTATCTATTCTCGAAATATATTCAGCTTTGCCCCATTTTAAACGTATTATTTATAATTAAGAGATTGTGTAATATAATTGAATAATAATAATTTGATGTGGTTACAGAATACGGATCGTTACAAAGTTTTCCAATTAACTTAATCGAATGGAAATGTTTTTATTGGGGATTAACATAAGAAGTACCTTCATGTAAAATGGTAAGGACATGTGTTTTGCTTGTATTTTATTATCATACTCTACTCACGTTATTTAACTTTGCTGTTGATGTGAATTCTAAAAAACGATTTATAGAGAACGTCTACCTACTACATTAAATTTCATCTGTAGTGTCTCTGAGTTATGCAACTAGTAAAAAACCGTAAAGCTAAAACTTGTAGCCTAGCTAGCTTAGTGTTAGAATTCTGAACTAGGCGGCAAGCCTTTGAAGGTAGGTAAAAATTAACACGTTATAAAACTGTACCTTTTAAGGAAAACGAAAAAGCTATACAATCTCTCGTGCGTCCATTCGTGTATCTGTCACGGACGTACTTTTCTCAGCAACTATAACCGACGTGCTCAACTGTTATACTATTTTTAAAAATCGGCGTTATAGAAGTCTTTGAGACTTGCATGCATTACAAGAGATATAGACATGTAATGGCAAACTATAGCATTTTCAGACACATATCCGTAGATTAGATATTCTTGTGTATGTTTCGAGGGGCAACATAAATTCTTCATAAGTGCATCTCTGAATCTCCATTCATTTTTGAGTTTGAACAATTCAATGCTAATGAATATTCAACATAAGGAAAATACCTAATTTTCTTTTTATATGCACTGCTTTATTAATATAATAATTAAATGAGAAATGGTTTATTCGGCATTACATTACTGTTAACATGTAGATAAGACATGACTCTGTTTCGTCATATAGTGTGGTGAGGGTCTACAAACAGCAATGGAGTGAGACATTTATTTAGTGTAGTGGAGCGTGGGGTGTAGGGCGCGGGGGATGGCTAACGAGTTTCTGCCTGATGTTTGTGAAGTTTGCTCCGGGTCACGGTGAGCACCGCCCGCGTCCGCAGCGACACACCGCGCCGGCCAGCTAATGAAATATCCGTCAGCACAATACTTTATCGAAGAGCTACCTCAAACAACAAATATTAAAACTCGGACCAATACAGTTTGTCACTAAATCACCAGCGAAGTAGTATAGAATATACTAGTTGTTGTCTGTTTCTGTGGTAATATGTTAGTTAAAGTAATTAGCACAATAATGATTTAAGATATGAATAAATAAATATATGCTGCCCAGTCTTCCTATAACAATTATATCAATGTTACATCAGAATTTGCCGCTATTGACCGCTATTGGTTGTTAACTACTGTTAATAAGTTATGTCATCAGCAGACTTTTTGTTATAAATATAAACACAGTCATAGAGTATTACAAACCTGATCATATGTATGAATGGCTTTGAAAATTAGGCTATATGTTATGTAATAATAATAATATAAGCCCTGTATTTAAACTTTTCCACTGCCAAGCATGGGAACCCCACTAGGCTATCGCTGCTATTTACATGTAAATAGCATAAATATAGAATATAATTTTTAATAGCAGCATACGCATTGAAAAGCTTTATTTTTAGATTAGTTTACATATGATATTGAATATTAATACAATGATAACAAGATCCCATTTCAATTGTGCTATTTTTGGTGAGTCTAATTTCATTCACATGAAGGCGTCTATTTAATATATATTAGCGGTAGCGTAGTTTATTTTAGACCCCGTAAAATAATCCACTCCAAATATATTAAAAAGCATATTGCCAATAAATTTACAAGGACTAAGTATTTACACTTTTAAGTAAAATTTAAGTTACGTTTCTCTTAATTTAAGGAAACTTGTCCTTCTTTAAACGAGGTTTAGATAGAGCTCTACTAACACGGTAGGCAGGGGTTTAGCTGTGAGTACTGTTCACATTGCCGAAGCTCATGAGCGGTGGTTGACACTTACCATCAGGTAGGGCGCAAGCTCGTCTACTTCTAAGTGCAAAAATAAGACAACATTACAGTTTTACTATACGGAAAAAAAATTAACCCGAAGCCGTAAAAAGGATAAATTAATTACAGGTTTCTTTTATCGAAATGGCAAACAAGCTTGTCTAGTGGTGGACGGTTTCTATAATTTGTTGTCTCTTGCAACACCTGGTTTATCCCTAGCACATTGCTTACCCTTCTTAAAAGGAGTTACTGTACTGCTAGTGCAGTGATCACACTAGTCCCCCTCTGACAGTATAGTGCATTTCAGTAGTCTTCCTTTCATTAGTAGGAAAAGGCTAGGTTAGATAGAGTATCAAGGTCATCTTTGGCTGAGATCTCCTGGAAGGTGGACGGTGGTGATACTTTTCCAGTTCCAAAACGCTTTGATGTATAAATCCAGTCGTTATACACAGCCAATGTCGGACATTATTGTTTTAAACCGGGAACAAACAGAGATGAATGCGTTGAATAATAAAAATAAAATATAAAAGAATCGTAGCTATTGTGTGAATTACAAATAAACGAACTGAAATATATTTAAAAATATCGCCTTTTATAAAATATTTGTATGGAATAATGTTTTCGTGATGACACATAAATTCAAGTCGTTTGCACTACCTACTACACTTTGGTGTTTATATAAAAAAGAGATGAGGAAAATATTGAATAAAAATATTTTTCGTTTTATTAGTGATGAAGCTTTTAAATTTTTGGCGGATTTGCGACAATACGAAAAGCTTTTTTCAAAAGCAACAAATCCTTGCTACGACGATTAAAATGTACTTTTTATCTGCTCAGCATCAGAACTCAGGCTTATGTCTTAAAGAGTCAAAAGACCTTTACGTGTCGGCCAGTTAGACTTGCCATTATTGGGTCAAAAGCTCAGGTGCTGACTAACATCATAAAACGTAGTTTATTAAACTCCAACGTTTCTTGCCTTTTTAACCTACCAAGATGGCGAAGATGCATACGACCCATCTGGCGGCATACTGTAATTACAGTCAACCTGTAATCATTTGGATAACCAGGTATCAACTACGCGATAATCAATTGCATGATGCCGTACTTAGGATAAAGAAATTAAACATGGGGTGAAAGAAAAGCTCACATACCTGCCTCTTTCTTTCTCAGAAAGGAAAGAGATATACATGTCTCATCTTACTGAAGAGGCGACACACAGAAAGTGTTACTCCTTATGCTTGTTTCCTATAAGGCCGGCTAGATGCCATATTAAGACCTAAAACATGTGCGTGTTATAAACCCCTGCCTGTGTATGTGATTGCAAACAACTTATATAACGGTGCTAACATTTCGTGAATAGAATTTTACAATAAAACGGATCCTACAGCGTAGAACATTAAGCATGATCACATATAAATGTACGTATAAGGGTCATACAGTAAAGCTTTTAAGCATACATAAGATTAGAGTGCGTACATTACTTACGGACTATTGCACCAAGCAAGCAGCTTTAAGTTTTAACGAAAATAACCTTATTTCTGAGTATATTGCTTCTATAAGTCTAGTCAGCAATACTGCATGTATGGTTTGAAATGAAAAGATTTTATGGTCATAATTATATGTATATATTGAAGTGTTTCTAATCTTCATACCAGATTTAAGCTGTTCACGGTTTATACTCGCATGCACCCGTTCTAATGTTAATGTATGTACACTCGAGAGTAAGATAAGCACATGAATTAGGTAAATCTTGATAGTCACATAAAAATTCAGGCTATTCTTCATAGAGATATTCTTTACGTTTGCAATAAAATATCAATTGACATTAACTTTAAAACGAGAGATAATAAATACTGTGCATGAGGATCGGGCAAACTGATATTAGGTTTATTCTCAAGAAACTGTTTGGTATTGTGTCTGGCAGACTGCATTACACTCACTCTTCACTCACTCACGTGGGACCTCATAAATTTGTTGGCGATATGTGGGTGTTATGTATAGTGGTAGACAGCGGTCTACCCCTATTTGTATCATGAAAATATAGGCTTTGTATGTAGGTATGTATAACATTGTTGCCATATCTGGATATCTCAGAAAATTACACTCGTTGAAAATGCTCGGTCGTAGCCTAACTGTCCTAAGGATTCCTCGCGCTGAAGCGAAATACGTGTCGAGGTATGTTTTGTGTTCGAAGCGGAATACTGCAAGTTGGAGTATGCCCAGTTCCACAACGCGGCTTCCCATTTCGGAGTTGTATTGTCAATCGTTTTATATTGCAATAGTTGAGGTAGGCAATTCGAGGATGCGTGGAGAGTGCTTCTCTTCCCTAGTATTTTATTTAAAAAACGGGAAGAAATATGAATGCGTGAAATATATATGATAAATTACGGCAAGGTTTTGGTTTTGTGTTCAAGGACGTTTAAATATCTCAATTTTTTTAGGTTTGGTAAATTTATCATGTGTATGTTGCGATCCTTAAGATTTAAAATGACCACTCTTTTTTGTAACATTCTGTAAAGAGCAGCAGTATTAAAAATAAATAAGAGAGATTCATTTACGGCGCTTAAAGTTCCATTGTACATATCAAATAACACAAACTTTGAAATTCAATTTAAGAAATTGTGCTCTTGTTTTGAATTCACTTAGGTACCAAGTTATGTATGTACATACATTGAAAATTCTAAGTACAGAGGGGTTAGCACGTTATTAAAGATTTACTATATAACATTAATGTATATATCGTACTGATACTGATAACATTGGTATTAAGCATTACCATGGGCTTGAATCAAGTTAAATCATATTTTCGTACAGTAAAATTTTATCCGTACCGATGTACCTAATTATAAATATATAATTTTTAATATTTAGTATTGATCTTCTTTTTCAAATGATTTTAAGGGACACTTTGAGTACAGATGTACTCAAAGTACTGGACACTGAGTAGTAATGGAGTATTTATATTATGATGTATTATAAATACTCAATTTAATTTCACTTTGATGTAATCTGTCTAACCTTTCGTCGTCAATCACTGACTCAGTTACTACAATGGTAGCAAGACGCACTTTACTATTATTTTGGCTATATACAAATTTTATTTGGTCTATTTTTGACATTTTACTATGTGTGAATCGACATGTACATTCAGTATGCTATACGCTACAGCCAAGCGCCAGAGTCAAAACAGCTTTTGAAGCGAAATGAAAACTGTACCGAAGTTTTGTCTGTTGCCTCGTTGATAAACAATGTTTCAATTGCAACGTTATGTGAAGGAATGACACCAAATAAACGATATTGTATACAGCGAACATTTTTGTGTCATAGTTGATAAAAATATGGATCCCTGTTTGTAGTACTTAATGAAATATATTAATATAATATATCTCTTTAGATAATTAATATTATAGAAAAGTTATTAACTTATTAAATTTTAATCAAATTATAGACTATAGCGGCTTTGAATTGAAAAAAAATCTACTGTAGAGCTTTTTTGCTTTTTTGCGATTTCGTCTGTCGGCTAGGGTATGTCAGTTGCAAGACTGTTTATTTGAGATCAAAATAACAATCGTTGGATTGTTTAATTTGTAAAGCAATAAGACAAAACCCATCTAGTATGTGCCCTGGTCTTCACTATTTTCTTATAGGAAGGGTGGAGGAAGTAGTGGTAATATAGACAATACATATTAGAGAGACAAAGGATTGAAGCGTTTGAAATGTGGCGTTTTAGGCGATCGACGCACGGCCATTATGGTCCCGGAAGGAATCAAATCCTGTCTGTCCGCTGTGTGGATGCACCGTGTAATCCATTTTGACCACATTATACGGCGAAAATTTGGAATAACTCAATGTTCTTGGCAGCGGTAACACCAAGGCCAATGACCTACAGACCTACTGAAAGATGCTATTGTCGAGATAGTACTAGGTAGGAGGACCACAGATTCAAAATCTGAAAATAATTTGTTATTCATGCGAATTTAACATGTTAGTATTAAATAATCATATTACCAATTTCGTTTACTTAATAATGACACTCGACTTGCTAAGGACCAAAGGATAAAAAAAATACATTGTACAAATCGAGTGAAAACCGTGAAGCATGTTCCAGTCGTAGAAAGTATTGAGGAAATTCGTTCGCGTTTTATTTTATTTCGACTAAGGATTTTCCGCTAGAGAGGTTCCAGGTTCGTCGGTCAGATAAAGTGCGCTCAAATATAAAGTTTCAATTTCCCCGCCGTCCGCGGGACGTGCGATGCCTGCCGAAATGAATGCCCTTTCTGGGCTGTCCCTCTCGCACTCTATTGTACGCTTTGATCGCTTCATTAATGCGTATTCAATATTAAATTCAAGTAACTGAACTGCATAATTTTCCAGTAAAATATTCCAGAACAGCACGTTGAACGTCAGACAGCGTGTATTTTCATTTCACACTTTCAGGCTCTACTCGCCTAGTTCATTTTCGCGCCATATTTAATTTTTACTAAGAGAAATAAATCTTTTTGAAATGAAAAGGTTACAAAATATAAACGTGCAGCAGGAATATGATCCTTTTGTATAAGCCTTCTTATAAGCGTTTTGTGTTATGTGTTTTCGGCGTATGTATTATAGTTATATGTAAGTAAAGAATTGTCACTTTAATCTATATCTACTTTTGATATGACCGATGCTGTGAAAAAATCATAACAATCGTAACCTATCTGTCATGAATAATTCTTAAGCATGATAACCCGAAAATTCAATCTCCGAACAATGGGATCGTATTAGCATACAAAAGGTTTCACATATTTTACGCAAATCCGTTATATTTTGAGTTATCTTCTCGCAAAAAGGCAATGTTTTCCCCTGACCTGTGAAATAAATTTCATTCGAGACACAGGTTGTTAGCAACTAGAGGTTGGATTACTGGTATAACATTTTTTTATTGACCGTGAATACTTACGCGCGCACCTGAGATTTGATTTAATTAATTTATGTTTGAAATGGTTTACTACTTTCAGTTTTTCTTTGTTGGCTTTTGATAGATTAAAATTCTTTGAAAGGTATGCTTGCACGTGTAGAGTATAGAAACTTAGATTTTGGACTGCTATTCGAAATCAGGTGGTTATTTTGTATCATGGAGTGTTCGCGCGTTGCTCTAGCAATCACGTTTGTGTGCAGCTGAGGCACGCCGTGCCACGGCGCGGCGGCGACGCCTCGCACTGTCTCGCTGTCAAATTGTCCATGTTTTACACGCTGTTTGTATGTACCGCTGTCCAAACTGTGGCTTGAATAATATAACATACACGATATTAAATATATTTGTATGCTTTTGTACCTAGCTTTGTCACTAGGTGTCACATCCAAGCTGATATAACGGAAAAGAATGTTTGTTTAGAGCGTTATTTATTTATAGCGTTTCCTAAATTAAGTCCTGGTAATAAACTGCTAAAGTTCGATTACAAAAACGAAAACTGTGGTAAAAAATTTAAAACAATGCAAAGGATTTATTAGTTATAAATAAAAAGATAAATTCAAAATAAAAGAGATTGTGTCCGTGAATATTTTCAGCAGTTATTTAATTTCACGTTTGGCGGAGTCTCAATCAGGTTCGCATTCGGACCAATCATTCAATCAGCATGTCCATAATTGATGGTTATCGCATTACGCGACTCGTTAGCGAATGCCGTTGATTTTTGTTGTCATTCTACCTTTTAATTTGGGTAATGATAGATGAATTATATATTAAAGCGGTTTTGTAATACGCAAATTAATAATATTTTTAATAGGATAATTATATTAAGCGGGCTTATATTAGTTGTCGATTGAATACTAGTTTTTCACTGAACCACTACCATTTCACCTGTTGTGATATTCACAATATAATGATTACACTTGATATAAGAATATTTAGGGAACTTAAATTTGCAACTGCTTTTTATGCTCCTCAAGGCCTGCACGGAGGTACTTATAAGACTTTCTGTGGTCAGTAGTAGCAGAACTTAGCTGGTTTCAGTATGAAAGACCAGACCTAAATATCGACATAAAGTAGCAATAGTATATATACTGTTGTGTTTTGGTAAGAACTTCGCGGCCTAATTCACGCATCGTGTCCTTCCTTTCCTTCGCTATCTTACTCCTTTGTCACCCATACCCGTGTGCTTTATTGTCACCTATGTGGTCTACGGGAGGTAGCGGTTTGGTTGTGGTTCCTCGGCATTGTTTTTGTAATGCCAAGAAAACACGGCCACGATCATCGTTGGTGATGGTGATCGGCGGTAATTGCTTACCATTTTGTTGGTTGGCCATTGGCTTGTGCCACCAATAGCCGTAAAAAGAATGTCACATATCTTAGAGCTCACTGCAGCAATGTGGGTTAACTTAGAAAATCAAAATAATCGTTAGTTACCTAGTTACGAGGTGACTACGCGACTCGCCAAAAATAGACCACATAGAAAGAAAGAGACATTTTCTTTCCTTAATTCCCAAAAAAAACCCTGACTAAAGATACAATAATTTTAATATTTTTATTTCTATAAAAGAAGCACTTCCGGGCTCTGATTTAGTAAAATCATTGTAGAAAAGATCTGACTTTAAGTATGAAACACCTAGAACCATTTTATGGAAAAAGAATGGGTACTTTCCGTTCCGCTTTAATTAGTACACTAGTTATATTCTTAATTTCAAATTGTATGCTGATATTTGGGTACTTACATGAATTTTTGTGATTAAAATATTATATATTTTATTATAAATACTTGTATATTCTCCATAAATATGAAATGAGGACAAAAGGGCATTAGAATCACAAATACATTTCTACTGTTCTTTTCGGCAGAATTGATAACTCTGAGCTTAGGGTACTAAGTAAATGCAACTAAATTTGAACGGGCACAAGCGGTTCACGTAAGTGTGACACGAGGCAGGTTCACCTCCAAGAGAGTTGGTAACTTAATTCATTATAGTGCGCCGTGTTTGAGTTCCGTGAGCACTCTCCGGTTTCGGCCTTGTTTCGGCAAACGAATACCTCCATGGCCTCCGCCCCCCGCTCACGTGCCGGTACCCTCCTCTTCTCCGAATAAACAGCGACCTGATTGACACCTTATACCATGCAAATTACTTGCAAGAACTTTTAAGGGTAGAGCAACATCGTCCTAGGCTCTGTAAACATATAGTTCAGCAAGTGTATTATCTTTAGTTAGGCTTAGCACAAACATTGTAGCGACGTATTTGAATAGTTCGGACGAGTCATCGACTTAGTTGGATTTGAAGCTAGCTGTTGCCACAGGCTTAAGCCTCTCACATGGTTCTGTTGTGTAAGTACATTTCATTATGTGAAATAACCTACAGTTACGTGTAATCTATGAAAGTACTTAAAGGCATTTTAGTTTAGGTATTTTGATAGGTATAGCAGTTTATTGCGTGGTTAGCGTAGAGTAGAAACTAAAATGGGTAGCCTTTCTTTGACCAATGTAGCGAGGAGGTTTCAAATATCCTTCGGAACTAACATTCGTGTGATCCTGAGATAGTTGCATCAAAATTGGATGTTCTTGCTGTGCATTTTTCCTATATCCACATACATAGATTTTCCAAAAACGGGTCTAAATTTTACATAAATAAGATAATAATCAAGAGTAATATTGCTAGTAATTACATATTTTCATGGTAAATACAGGCTATAAAATTGAACGCTGAACATTAAAATCACGAATTATCGTTGATAAAACGCTATTTACAAAGTAAATAAATAGCACAGGTGCGTAATTTATCGACTCATTTAACAAAATACGCAGATTTCAATAGACCATTGAATAACCGCCGGGTTCAAAGTTGTTTAAAAGTTATTTAGGTAAGTTGATTACTTAATGAAAATGAAGAAGGATTAAAAAGCAACTTAGAATTAAATTAAATTAACGCGTAAAGTCATTTATAAAAAAAATTGTCACAAAGGTGAATGAAATGTCGGGCTTTGTTAAACTGTCACCAACAACGACTGTAAACAAATCCTAACTTAAATTGCATCTCAAATCAGCGAACTCGCTCACAGATGGTTAATTCTGTTATTATTGAGTTGAGTTGTGTTCGTTGTTTTATACAAAGTCACAATAGTGTGAAGAATAAGCGCGGGCATCGTTAGCACATGAACTGATAAGCGCTATGGAGAGGGCATTTATTTTTACTGCAAGCTGTCGTCCCACCTTCTTCCGCCAGTTCTTATTTCCTCTTATTCGGATACTTTCTGTTAATTCTTACCATACTCGGATGATTATTTTGGTTATGTTGCATTACAGGTGCCTCGAATATCAAATGCTTGTCGTAAAATCGATACCACTCATCTCGTCAGCGGTATTGAAGTCCTACTTCTTCTCTTTTGTACTATAGATTGTAGAATTCTGTTGTAATTGGGATTTTGCACAAATAACGTCTTGGGTTGTTTGGTACTACCCCCTTGCCTACTTTAGTTACAGAGCAAATTTGCGTTTAGACTGAAAGGCAACGTGGCCGTGCGTATCCACTGCCTTTACGGTAGACAGCAGCTTGTTTGTGTACCTTTGGTATTGCTCTTGAAATGTCAACTATATACACAACCAAACAAAGGATAGTAATAATCATGTCAAGGGTTACCTATGTATAATTCATGTCAATTTATGTAGTATGAACGGGTAGTAATGCGATTACGGTAGCTATGTATATGTACTTCTGTTTGTTCTAGCTACGCATTAGTTCTATCTGAAAAGACATTCAGGGCATGAGCTAAATTACAAGTCGGTGTTATAGATCTGTAAAAGGTTTCTTTGTGAGAAATGACTAAATTATCATGTGATACTGAGATTTATTTTGTTTTCGGTCTTCAAACAATATCTATATTTTCTCAGAGATATTTTAACACGAAGATTTAAGTGGAAGAATCTGCCGTTTCCAACTATTTGGTATCGGTACAAATAAACCGTTTCGTGGGCAAGTACCATCCGCTTACAGAAAGCCGATGTAAAAGTAACTGTTTCTGCGTTTCGCTCGACAAGTAAAGATTCCTTATCGCTCTCCTCTCAGTCCTTTCGTTTCATGCCATCATTAATCCCTTTTCGAAGGGTTAGCGATGCGCGAGTGACATGTCTGGTATACAAGTAATCATGTGCTACGGTGACTACTTACTGCATGTTTGTTTTCTTTGTGTAAGGCTAAAAGCTGGAAATTTTAATTGTCGTGCTACTAGCTACAGTCATTAAAAATTACATTGATGTATCTTTTCGACGTAAAGAAAGAAACATAAATACATACAAACTATTTCGCTTTCATTTTGTTAATAATGTCCTCCAGACCCAATTTCGGCCACGGCGGCCAGTCTTAACAGAGACTGGCCATCTGCGCAGGAGATATTATAGTGCACAAGTGTGTGCGCAAACACAAGTGCACTCTCTGTTCCCTAACTCTCATGATCCGATGGGACGGCAATCCGACACGACCGGAGAGAGATCAGGCGCAGGACCAACGGCTTTACGTGCTTTCCGAGGCACGGGGGTGTCTAACACCGCCAACTTCCTAACTCCGGGCTGCTATTGAGATTTCTTTACAGAAAAACCCAATAGCTTTTTGTTGGCCCGACCCGGGATTCGAACCCGAGACCTCATGCACAGCAGTCGCATTCACTACCCCTGCGCCACGGAGGCAGTTCATTTTGTTATTTGGTTATCGAACACTACTTAGTACAAACCGCGACGGGTTTTCTGCACAATCACACGCTTTAATGTCGGTATCACCTAATATATTATTTATCATTGCTTTTGTTTATGCACATTATTTTAATAAAATCGTCACAAATTAAAAATGATGGTAATGATGAAAGCAACGTCTCATATAAGTCAATTCAGAAGGTTTTAAAATGCTGAAGTATGTAAAGAAATCTACACTAACAGTATAAAAAGAAAAGATTTGTATTTTTTGTAATAGGTAAATATACTCTGAAACTACTCAACCGATTTTAATATTATTTCACTATTATAAAGTTTCTTTATCTAGGAGTAAAATAGGGTGTATAACATTACACTACAAGAACGACTCCACGGGAGCGGAGCAGTACCTAAACCTCATAAACGTGGTTAAAACCGCGGGAACAGCTAGTTAATAATAAAAGGGTTAAACCAAATTAATTGGAACGGCGTCTGAAAGAAATTGTATTGAAGACATAAAACGGGAAACATAAAATGGTGCAGATTAATGGTTAATAATATAATAAATTGATGCATCAGATGCACTCACCGCAAGGTGCATTATACACATATCGGAAGCATTGAGCAACCCTGAATCATACAGTGCGTAACACCGAGTAACAAATGTCTAAAAAAGCTTGTGGTATTATTTGTAGCGAAATTGTTTGATCATAATAATTAATACAATCACATTTTTCCAGCTATATTTTCGAGTTTCACCGGCACCAAATATTTTGTGGTAAGCCTATTGAGGTCTACTTGGCATATATCCAGACTCCGGAACACTACTGAGATATTTTTCATTCTGTTGAATAGCTTGCAATACCCGAGGAACTATTATATTGTATCACTATAGGGAACATTTGGCATTTGATCCGTAGTTATAATTAACACATTCCCGGACAGTGCGTCGAGAGACGTGAATTATGACCCTCATAATATGGCACTACGACTGTAGGCGACGATTTTTAATACACTAAAAGTAAAACTCCGTCCACGGCCGACTATTTCCCATAGCATTTATAGGAACGATATGACTCTGTGCCGTTTTAGGCTAAAATACAGACCGCTACAGCCACAGCAAACACTCCTGCCGTAACACACGGTTTAGAATTCACTTGGTATGAATGTACGCCTACAGGCGGTTACGTCTCTGACCGTTACTGCTGCAACACATACTTTTAAAACCGTGTAGTGTGGCAATACGTCCCAGGACGTGATGTCACTTTGTATGGAAAGTTTGTGTGCCATATCACAAATTATTGATAATGGTTTTGTGTCCGTGAATGTGTTAAAATATAGGATAAGCAGTCTTCATATAGGTACATCATACACATATCACCTGGTATATATGTGTATGTAGTTTCTCTATAATGAAATTTATTTGAGCTTTATCGATACATTTCCAGACCAATGCTGTAAAATTTTTATCACTTTGTTCGATCAAAAAATGAATCATGAGATCTCATAGTCGGCCCATATGTAAGTGCTAACTTATGCCATAGCTACAACTATGCAGTTAGCACAGTATGGGTAAAAGCTGCATGTCAATTATCTTGCGTGCGGTATATATTCTACATCCATTTCAGAGTACATACTGACCGTGGTGGTACACAGAGAGATCAACGATCAACGGTTGCCTGGATCGCCTGTCATTGGCTGCCGTCAATGCGTCAGTGCCCGCAATAATTTATGGACAAGCGACGTCAGTTATCGTCACCCAATTCTATTGACGTACGACCTACTACCAACTCAATACTAAGTCTATAAAAGCTCAAGAAAAAGTTATGTCATTGTAGTTCTTAAATAGACTTCAAATATTTTTGGTTGTTTCTGTTACTGGTACTGTATATAAACGAAATGGCCTTGAGGGTATACATATTTAAAAGTCGTACTAATCAATCACGCGGGGCGCATCGCCTATACATACTCGTGTGTAGTAGGTACGTAGTACATACGGAGTGTGTACATTAAATAAACATACGTAACGGATCCCAACTGCTCTCTGAACAGCACTAAAACCAACATCTTTTTTCGAAAATGTGGAAATCATCATAGAACCTTATAAAGATCTAATAAAATTAAAATATTAATTAAAATTATATAGGTTTATGACAGGTCATAGTGTAACAAAATTATTGAATACTTATTTTAAAATTCTAAGTAAATGTATGATAGTGGTCTTTGATGTGGTCTCTAGGCAACCTAGGGATGAACAGACATGATCTTAAGAATTTAATGTGTTCTTGGGTACTTAATAATGAATATTATTAAATTTTGGAAAGTAGCTCTAATAATGAACGCATAATATATTATTAACAATTAGCAGCGATTGCCTAGTGGCAGACCGTTGGACTGCTACGCAGAGGTCTCGAGTTCGATCCCAGGGCGCGCATCTCTCCGGGCACGCCACGATCGTGGCGGTAAGTCCCGTGTTTGAGGAGTGACTGGAGAGGCGGCATGGCGCCTTCACCTTCCGGCTGACACAGGTAATGACTGGCCACGGTTGTTTTGGCCAGTTCCTGTGTCGTATACGCCGGCAAGAGACGCTCGGTTGTCACCACTGCGGCGACTGCCGCGACGTTGTAGAGGACACGGCGCTGCACACTTTGGCGGTTTGCCCCGCCTGGGCATCGCAGCGCCGTGAGTTGATCGCGGCAGTCGGATTGGTTGCCCTCTCGCTCCCGGCCGTAGTTCTGTCTATGGTCCGAAGTGAGAGGTCGTGGAACGCCGTCGCCTCCTTTTGTGAGGAAGTCATTTCCATCAAGGAGGCGGCGGAGCGGGAGAGGGAGCGTTTAAACCCTCTCCCCAACCGCAGAGCCGGGCGCCGGAGGGCGCGGGACTACCTCCAGCCACCCTGAGGTTTGACCTGGGGGTGGCGGGCTTTGTGGGCCTGCCCGCCATCCGTTCAGCACCAGGTCCGACAGGCGGCGTGCGTGTTCCCACGCGCGCCTCTGTGTCGAGTCCGTCTCCCCTCTAGGGGGGAACAGTAGGGAGTGGTAGAAGTGCCTATTGGGTAGGTCTTTTGTGTAGTGGCCTGCCGTTTCATACGGCGGGCCGAAAGCTCGGCGGGGTCGCGACCGCATGCGCAAGTGTTTCGCGCGGCCCCGTCGATAGTGGTTTTGTCGAGGAACACCGTGGTGGGTTTAGTCGGTATTCCGGGAGGTACTTTATCATCTTAACATCTTCTTTTACCCCGGCGAGTCCGACATAACCCCTCCGCCCGCCCCCGCGGAGGGGTATGAGGCATGCATTGCCCCACGTAAAAAAAAAAAAAAAACGCCACGCATCTCTGGCTTTTCGAAGTTATGTGCGTATTAAATACTTCATTATTGCTTGCTTTAACGGCGAAGGAAAACATCGTGAGGAAACCTGCCTGTCTAAGAGTTCTAAATAATGTTCTTTAAGATTTGTGAAATCTGCCAACCCGCACTGGGTCAGCAAGGTGGACTATGGCCTAACCCTTCTCATATTGAAAACAGGCCAGTGCTTAGCAGTGGGGCAGCTTAATACAGGGCTGATATTATATTATATAACAATTAGCTACACAGCTGTTTAGATTTTCCATACGTAAATTAATTATAATGCATATTGGAAAATATAAACTATCTATATGAAATTTGGTATAAAACTGTACGCTTAATTTGTTCCGATTCATCTCCGGTGTAGCTATCCGTGTTCCCAGACTTTGCTAATGATTTAAAGTTTGCCGACAGGGAACTGAAACCACGGCTTTATTATATCACTTCTTAAGAATTAAGTTATCGTTCCACAAATCATATGAGTACACGTACTAATGAACAGCACTGCAAGCGTCTACTTGTTAACTTTTAATGACCTAATAATGAGAATTGGGACAGTACTACTGCGAAACCGCAATAACTTTTGTTCTGTGACAATAAAATGATCCGAATAAAATCGTTTGCGACAAGTTCTAGCAAGCAGCCAAATATTGTCTGAGTAAAAGGTGCGATAAACATAATTCAACTTTGATTTACGACAGAACAGAACAGAAACCCAGTTTTAAAGAAAGCAGTAATTTATGTTGTTTGTTTCGCGCGCACTTGTGAACATGATATACTTACTTAAACGTGTGTTTTTCAAAATATTTTCAGTGTCATGAGATAAGAGTGTAGCCTCTCGGGAAATTACTGCCGAAATCTCGCCGCGCGCCTATAGACAGTTCGCTCGCCTCCTTTGTGCCTTGAATCAATTCCCGTAACTTATCTGCATATTTTATAATGCGAGACGAAGTGACGCTGCAGCATTCGGTAGGTATCCCCTTTAGGGACTTCATCGTGTTTCGAAATGTGGGAAAGGGAATTAATTTTAATTTGTGATAATCTAAGTTGATGGAATAGAAGTTTCTCCTGGAACTCATTTAATATTTTATTCTCTATTAAAACGAAAATAGTATGCTGGCATTATCAATTAGGATAAGTGGTAGTAATAAATTATTTTATATTTTTATTTTATGGATTAATAGACTGGCGCCCGAGAGACTTCGTTTTAGAAATCAGGCGTGGGATGTTTCCTAATAAATAATAAGCCCATTTTGGTTGTCGTTAAGTTGTTTTTATAGACAAAATAGATTAAAGTCCGCGTTATGGATGAGACTAATCCCTGGCATAAGTAGATCCGAGTGCATATATGTGAAAGCCTACTTGGTACTGGCAAAGGCGGTTGGCGGCGGCGCGCGGCGTCGATCTCCAGAGGCGTTAGCAACGTTTTGTTGGTAATGCGCACCCAACTTTTAGGAGCAACTGGCGCGAGTCCGCACCGCAAATAGGATTACCGACAGACCTAGAAAGCCTGCGCGTGTCAGCTAATTCAATTTTATTGTCAATATAAAACGAAATAAACTTTTTTGTCCAACTTTTCTTTCAGTTTTGAAACAGTTATATAATCTGTTAAAATCCAGCGACAATTCGTCATTTTACACCAGACCGATATTGCTGAGTTTGTTTCGTTTTATGTACAATGAAACACGAAAGAATGGAGATCTCTTGGATGTTCAATTTTAACCGAAGCTTGGACGAGCCTTTGATGCTACCGCAGTAGTGGTGTTGACGATTTATTCCAGTTTTGACGGAGAGCCAATCAAAGCTTTTGCAGATTTAGATCGTCGTCTGTAAAACAACAAAACCAATGGCACAAAATGGTACAGCTACTGTCTGCGGCAAACAACGATGACGTGAATATACGTAGTACGTACCGATACGTCATAATAAAACAAAAGAGCTGACAGACCATGTATAGCCGCACATTATTTACTTGTTTGTTATAATTATGCTCAAAAATAATCGAGGGGTTTCATAAACGTAACGTCTGTCTGCCTGTGTATGTGCCGATGGCTACGATTATGTGTTTCGTGGAATAGAGTCATATTACACAAAGTTTGCCTGCAAGTTTTTTACTGGATTACATTATTTACCATACTTTCAGTTTTCTACGAACGGAATTTAGTACAATCATTTGGTAGTTTTACCTGGAAAGTTGGCCGGGAGTTTTGAAATATGGTAATTTTATAAATTTCAATGTGCTCTTTTTGAAAATTGGTAATTTTATAAATTTCAATGTGCTCTTTCCGAATTTGAACTATGCCACCTCATATCTTAGCCGCTCGCGCCACCATGTTGAAGAAATGGCGCTTAATAACAGTCTCTTGACAATATCTCCTTTCTAACTGCGTTCCGAACTAGTCTAATAAACGTCAAATATTAAATAAAATACATTTAGTTTTAGTATATATTTTACATTAGGAGATTACTCTTAATGATATTTATGATATCAGTATCATAAATATCATTTAGAGCAGCGGTCGGCAACCTTTTAGCAGGCACGGGCCACATAGTGACTAAATTAAATTGAGGCGGGCCGCACGTGTTCATAACTTTGCGTACCTTTATCGATTACGTAAAAAATACAAAAAATTAAACAACCACAACAAATTTCGAAAAGTATTTTGTGGACCAGTCTCGGCTTTCGCGGATGGAGTTGATTTTAGTTTTGGCGCGATATTAAAATAACTCCAAATGATAAGACCCTATTTACAAAACAGTTGCGGGCTGCAAAGAGGAGACACGGGCCGCGGGTTGCCGACCGCTGATTTAGAGTCTAGACTAGATCGGAACTATATTTTGAATATTTTTATCACGTAAATTAGTCGTAAGTATAACAGCGTGTTTAGTCGCATGGATATTACACGTATCCGTTTAACATTTCCGTGTTTAATGAAGAATTACGGACAAACGTTACGATTCAAATTTAACTTTATTTTACGGCAGTTTTAACGACTTAAGATTGTTGATAAAACTCCACCGCATTGTCTTATCGTAATACTGTAGTTAGTCTAAGTCTTTGAAAATATTACAATATTGCCTTTTATCGGTCATTATTTCAACTGCTTTTGTGAGCTTTCAGAGAAAAACGATTGCAATTCCTTGGAGAGTAAAAATGGATAAAATGTAAAAGGTGAGGATTTCTTTATTGTCGCTTCTCTATAGCTACGTACTTGTATGCGACAATTTCGATTCAATAGAGACATTGTTGCTGTAATTGATTTAGTTTTATCTGTATATACACATACGAAAATTGCTTTTTAGTATTACGGAATGGCACATAGATTGGGTATTAAAGATCATGATTATCATGGTGTTATAAAAATATTTACGTACTCCACCTTCTATGAAAATGGAAAAAAAAGAAAAGGAAAACAGCTGTTTTCTATTTCTTTATTTTTTTACCGTTACTATTTTTCTGACCAGTACAGACTGGTCAGAGCAATAGTCAAACCCTTTAACGATATTGTGGATACGCCTAAGTGTATTTGTTACAGCAATCTTTATCAGGATCGGAACATCAATGTTAGTTAGGTCTACCAACTAATTTCATAAATGCGAATGTGAGTTTATTTATTTGTAACGCTTTTACGCCTTAACTACCTGATCGAATATCATAAAATTTTGCATACACGTCGCCAGGGGTACAGAAAGGACATAAGGTTATCCAGGGCAAAAGTACTGTTTCTGAAGAAATTTGTTGACAAAATTTAATTTAACGCGATATAAACCGCGGTTTAATCGCTCGATCGAATCGATAAAACCAGTATTTAATAAAGCTTTAATGGCAGAAGCACAAGAACTGAGGCTTTGGCATCATGTGAATGTCCAGGATATTTAGCATCTCTAAATTGACTTAGTGACAAAAATATCGAAGTTTACATTAACACGTGTTCCAAACTAACGTCATAACACTAGACTGGGTTAATCACATAAAGAAAAATATATATTCCTTGAAAAATTTCGTAATATTGAGCTTTAAAATAATATATACATATGTATAATATACATATTAAGTAGTACCGAATCTATGCCTCTATGAATGATTTGAGTTCGTGAGGAGGAAAACGCGACCTCTCTAATCATGGGATTATCTTGTTAAGTCGTTAGCCGCCTGTCATTCGGTGATCCTACCGAACACTGGCGATTCCGCTGTGTCACTCCAAGATTTTTTGCTCTCATACATGGTTTTGTAGCTTATGGGTCAGTTTGGGTATTAGAAATATTTTGCTCTTTATTTATTGTTGTTTTCTTTATGGAACTACCGCGTTGACAAAAGCTGTCGCTTACGTTTGTGATCGATCTCTAAGGTCTGGATTTGATTTCCAGGTTGGGCGTTTTGCTAGGCAATTTTCTGTAGCAACAGAATTGTCTTGCTCTATTACGTGATATTTAAAACATAGTGGGTGAAATATGTAATACCTTTGTGTCTGCCCCTTCGTACATGCATTAGGTATATGGCGTTGATTTTGGATTTTTGTATATAAGGTATAGCTTCTAGCTGACTACCTAGAACGGCTGCTTACTATGTATGTTGATGCTATATTAATAGCGGCGTAACCACTACAGACACTATAAAAAACTAATAAACAAAAAATACTCGAGCTTCACAGCGGTCAAAATAATCGAGATTTGTGTGGACCAAGTATCTGTTTACATATACCTCATATATTAGTCCAGCTGGGATTGTATGGGGAAAACGGATACTTTCAAAGACAGATGATGTCGAGTGTATTATTTTTAAATAATACTCTCAATTTTATTACTCCAAATGTAAGAAGACTTGTATCTGAGGCTCTACTTACATAGGATACATATTATGTAATGTTTAGGAATGTGCAAAAGAAATCGACAAGAGAGCGGCAACTGCAATACAGTTATTTTTGGAATATAAAGTTTTGCGAAACACAGTTGTTGCTTACAACTGTGTTTCGCAAAAAAAACGTTACGTGATAAAGAAACTTAATGGTTTTCTCGCTTTCCTCTAGTTCAACATTATAAACTGACAAGTATTCTCTATTTCGAAATCTCAGTGCTAAACTATATCGCCAGCTGTTTGTGTTTGCTCCAAGTTTGGCAGTAATCCATTTAAAAGTGTCAGATTAGAGAGGGCTGGGTGAATTTGCTTAGGCGGGTTCGGTCAGCAATTTATGTCCGCGTACCGCCGCAGATGTGGTCGGTGGCCTAGCGCTTCGCCGGCTTGCGGCACTGTTTATAACAACAAAGGCGGAGTAATTAAACACTTAGACACGACACCAGGACCCTCTCAGATAATACCGTGCAGCGCACAACTGTCTCGGGAACTTTGCGTATCTACCTCTATAATAATTCGCTCGGCTACCGAATAGTTTAAGTTTTGTAATTTTAAGAACGGTAGGTCATATGCCTCCCTTTGTTATTACTAATTAGCTTTGCTGCAAAGATCAACAATAGTTACAGTTTCCTTAAAACTATCTAGTTTACTTTGTACTTTTAAGTGTTTTGGTAGAAAATGTTTCACTTTATGTCAAATATTTTACTTTCTTTTATTCAGTGTATTAAGACTGCGCCGAGCGTCAGACACATAATGACAGAGCTCGTGCGGCGCATATTCAAATCGGCCCGCGGCCGCCATAGTAAAATTGTATGGAGGATTTGTAGTGCTTTTTTGATAAAATTAATAATAATAATAATAATAATATTCTACCACATACACACAACACCATCTAGCCCAAACTAAGCAGAGCTTGCACTATGGTACTAGAAAATGGATAAACATACATTATACATTTTTTTTTGTAAATACATACGTATTATACATAGAAACACCCAATTAAATATGTATCTTTATTGTCAAACAATAACTTAAATATTTGGGACGGACAAATTGTAATATAACTATTTATGTTTCGTTTAAGCTGTAAAATAGGACAAATTTCTACTGTTATAATCTAAAAATCACGAAACACGAGCTTACATTTTTGCATTTTCCGTGCCGAAAAATATTAATTATTTTAAGTTTTTACACGGATTCATTGTAAACACATTCATTGTTATGGTAAATGTATAGTTTATATTTGTATTAAGCAAAAAGTGTTGATTTTATTCACTTAACTGTGACCGCCTGCTTTGGCACATTTCGCTCGGCGCAGTCTTAAGTAGTCCTATAAACAGAAAAAGATAACTAACTAAAAGAAACATGAAGACACGTTAGTTGTAGAAAGGAGACGTGTCGTGTTGTGCGGACACGGTAGAACAAGTCCAATAATCGCGCGCGCGTCGTTACCTCGAGCTCACCGCACGTGATCCTATTTTATACAATGAGTTTATCCTGTGCTCACACATTACTTAGATGTAATGCGTCGTACGGAAACAGACGATCAGAGAACCAACAACTTGATCGAATCACTCGTGCCATTTTTACTAAGTTTTCATACCAAATTTATTTGTGTTAAGTATAAAACTATGAAAATGAGCAGTAGGTACTGTTTTCTGTTATATATAATAGTTATGTGTGTTGATTTAGTGATGTTTGTGCTTTTACACATTCAAACTATTTGTTTTTGTTTTTACCACCAGTAACTGAATAAAATACAAACTCGACTGTTGATCTTCAATGCCGGCAAAAAACTGTTTTAAGGGCATTTTTGTTCAGTATGTACTTCAGTTATCTGGCAATGTACTGAGTAGATAGTAATCGTTACTATTATTTGGGACATAAACATAAGTTTATAATATCATGACAAAATTATAAAATGGTATTATAATTGCTTATCACAGTGGCAAATAAGTGCACGTCATTCTTGATGGTAGGTGTTTACCGATGGCTATTATCACTTACAATACTATTATTTATTATCACTCGTATTTTGCTAAGCTTGGAGAAAAGGAATTAATGATGATAGGTCTTCTTTGCTCTTTTACTTACTGGACTCAACACCGTGAGGTTTATTACTCTTACGTCATTTTGCTGGAAGAAATGGTACAAACATCAACCCCCTAAATAATTGATAACGGCAGGCAGTAAGTTAAAGTCATAGAGAATTGGACTATAAGCCGCTAAATATGGGTTGCTAAATTACTGAACAATATACCACAAAGATAATAATCTGTCTAAATATCCAAAGAGGATAACAAAAGACGTGACGTGTAACAAAAGCTTATAGCACTCTGTTAGTCGAGTTAGCTGGTTTACCTGGACCAAAGGTATGTTTCTCTTAACAAGGATATCTTCGCCAACGTTTCATAATATACATTATTTTATTATTTTATTTATTTATTTAGAATTTGTTCCGCAGCGTCTCGCTTGCGGCAAGATACATTATTAGTTGTCATTAATTATGTCTGGCCTTCCAGCATTTGACAGATATTTATTGCGGCTTATTAATAAAAAAGCTTTAATAACGATTAATATATGCAGTACTTAGTTAAGTCGTTTTGAAGGCATAACCCAAGTACCTAAAGCATTACCATCATCTTTTATAGCATTATTAATAGGACAATAACACATTGTGTGTTAAAAATGGTTGAAAAAAAATAGCAGTATTCCTACTGTTGTGTTTCATTCGTTGAGTGAGAGTGCTGGAGGCCCAGTAACCCTCTTTCCCCCTTCCCGCTCCTTCTCCTTCCCACTTCCTTTCCTAAAGGTTGAGCAACGCGTAAGTGACGGCTCTGGTGTTGCAGCCGTCCATAGGCTACGGTGACCACTTACCATCAAATGGGTCGTATGCCTGTTTACCAACATAGTAGTATAAAAAAAAATGTACCTATATATATATATATATAAGAAATCGGTCGCTGCTAAGAATAGAACCAGCCAAAACAATCTAATAAGAATTAGTCACAGCTACTGTTATAAATGTGTACATATGATTATATAAGATTCATATTGTGAAATAGGTGCGTTATTACTTATTGCATATGTGTATAAAATACGTGTATGCATGAGATTTTTATTAGTAAAATATATTTATTAGGATATATACATAATTTATCTATATTATAAGATATATATTTACTGTCCGATCCGGGTTCGATTTCTGGGTCGAACAAAGTGTTATTGGATTTTGCTGGTTCACTATTCCCTGTAGTAACACAGAGTTTAGAAAATATGCTAAAAGAACAGGTCCGCTATTACATGGTACCTAAAGCCTGATAAAACGTTGGTGTGTAAATTACCTGTGCCCTCCCCTTAGGAGATACAAACGTATAAGTTTATGTATGTATAAACCTTTTTGACTGCACTGCGAGTAAAATTACAAGTTCGCATTATATTATACATATATTTTTGTCTCGCATAAAGCCCCTTTTTTGTTTCGAAACAACAAAAAGTCTGTATGTGAGGGAGAAAGAGAAAACAAATTACTAGAATTGGTCGACGCGACGCGCTTGGATGAAATACGGAATGTGCTATGTCACAAAATAGATACAAACGTGCTGCAAAGAATCAGTTGTGAGAGTCTAGCATAATATAGTATCGTGCATTGTATAAGTTTGTATCAAATCAATTTATTTGCTACGTGAGTGGTTTCTGTAGATAAGCAATAAATAAATCATTTTCTTTATAACCAAACGAAATACAATTTTATAGAATGTAATATTTAGTTGTATAATTTAATATGGCCTCAATATATCAGAGAGTAAAAGTGTGTATTAATTACGACAGAAGAATTGATTACAAATTATAAAATAGTATAGTTATTGGAAACATATTTATATTTTATCAAATATGAAATACAGGTTAATATTTATTTTTGGAATTAGTTATTTAGATACGTAACCTTGTAACAGAAAATAAGCGTAATAATATAATTACCAAAACCCTCTGGGGCAGTCTTTATCTAATCATGAGACTAACGCGATCTCGGAGGGCATAGTACTTTAGCTTTTAAAATATTACCTTCACTTTGTAATATAAACAAAAAATGTATCACCAGGTTAACGTAAAGCGCACAAACCGCAGGGCAGCTTGTGGCGAGCTGAATGTGAGTGGCGACACTGCAGTCCTGAATGCCTCAGAGAGTCGGTTAGGGCCTCGTCCCCGGCTTGCCTTCACTGGTTGGGGGGGAGAGGGTCTGCTGGGTGGGTCGCTGAGGTAGTTTCTTTACCAGCGGCCCATCCAGTATACAAGGCAGCGAAGGGGCACACCGTAGGGTTTTGGGTGGAACTTCAAGAGCGCCCGTAGGACTCTTAACTCTGGCTTGCCTTGGTCAGCTGGTCAGAGGGAGGCCGCTAGAGCTATATGCTTGGGGGTGGAAGTGTAATTTTCAAGGGCATAACTACGGGGAAACCCGATCCGGGTCTCCGTTTTAGCGAGACCCGTGATGGTGAAACCGGCGCCGCACCGCTCGACACCCCTAGCCGCTCACATCGGTATTGCCTTCTGCTGCTTTTAAGGCCTGTATGTCTATTGCGACTATTCAGGGGGCCCATCTAGTGAGTCGGCAAGTCACCGTTTGCCATTTTGACTTTGTACTGAAACAGTATATCAGGCAGACGCCGTTTTTTAACTATAGTTTGCATATTACCAAACCATTAAACACCCATCCCCATAGACCAGAATAATTAGATTCCATATGTAGCAATAGTCTCCTACACCTGACGCGACTAGTGTCTCGGTAAGTGTCCCATCTCACTTTAAACTGGCCCTGAGGCCACCCCCGCCGCACCCTAACCTATTGTTACATTATGGCACCCAACTTATATATGCCTTATAACTTTATGCCAATCAAAATTAGAGCAAAAAGCTTTAGCCTAAATTATATTTATGTCTACCGAAATAGTATGCCAGAAAACAATAATGTCAAAGTATTATTATGACAAAAAAAAATTTCGATCTCATTATGAAGAACTAAATAAGATCAAAAAAAATTGTCGAAACAAAGGTTGCCCGAATCTTATACATTCAAAGATCTATCAAACAAACAGTCGATAAATTAAATTTCAATGTAATTTAATGTCGTAGGTATTGACCTTCGTTTATGCTAATATGTTAAAAGTACTTAGGTACTACCTAAAGTGGTAGGTAATTTAAAAGTTTTGGAAAGGTAAATAGTGTTACTACGACTATATATTATTTGATAATACTCTATAAAAAAAATTATGATTTTGATTTTACTTTGTCCGTTGTTTTACAATTTATGTAATGTACGCACTACTGTTTTACCGATTTATAAATGTAGACAGATTGTCTGTATAATTTAGCCATTTCTATTGCACTATTGACTATCATAACTTGGCGATATTAACCGGTCGTATACCGCCGGCTCGCATACCAGCCGGCAGATTTGTACCCGTCGTAGGCCGGTGGGTCGCATGCGAGCCACCAAATTGGTTTTACGTTAGCTTAAGCTAAAGCGAAGGCGGCGCGCGGCGTTTTGGCGCCAATTTGGTGGCTCGCATGCGAGCCACCGGCCTACGACGGGTACAAATCTGCCGGCTGGTATGCGAGCCGGCGGTATACGACCGGTTAAATAAGTGGCAAATAAAATGATTGTCCAGAATGCTGGATATTATAAGAAATACCGTTGTAATTTTCGGTACTAGTTCCATCCGCAGTTGAACCTCTCTCCTACTCGTGTAGTTAGGTTCAGGATTGCTGACATTAAAAACTCCTGATGCTCATACAGTCTCGAGGAAAGTTTAGATCATATAGAAGCCGCGCTGAATTTAATCAGAAATATATTAGTCGAGTGGTTGAAAAGATGAATTCCACTTTTTTTTGCTCAAATTCTGAAGTACCGAAGCCACCAAGTTCGTATACTTTGTCCTTCGCTTTTAAATGTTCCTAAATACGTAAATTATTTGAAGTTATAGTATATAGTTGCTCTGATAATAAGATAATTGGTCTAATCAAATAATAATAACTTTTAAACTGCCGAGTTGCATGATATATTATATATAAATCTGTCAGCTTGTAACCACAGTCAGTGTAACCTTGTCACAACGTCAAGCATTTAAAGTTAAACATTATGAACATTACAACATTAACATTATAACATTATTAACATTATTATATTAATATCCTTTACGTATTATACACATATATAATCAGATTATGTTTTAAAATGCGGTGGTATAAGTTAAAGTCTTTGTTGTGAGATAGCTTAGATTATTTCGGATAAGAAAGTATCGTTTATATAACTGCGTTCGGCTCGCAAGCCTTTCAAACATAATTTTTTTTGATCGAAGGTTCATCATTATGATTTTCATTAAATTAATTATTCTAATATTCACATACCTATTGTACTTAAGTCAATATTTATCAACGAATTAAGAATGATTTCGTTATAAAAGCAATGACAGATACCATGGTAACCTATGATACACGAAATTATAATGATAATTAATAAAGAAACCACGAAGAAACATTTTTCTTTTTCTTAAATCTGTACTTTCCGTGTTATTTATTATTTATAAGAAAATCAGAAACCTTTAACAGCTTACAAATAAGAGCCCTTTAATGGTCGGGGAGACAGACAGGTGGCGAAAGCTTACTATTAGGATCCCGTTGGCATCTTAAGAAAGTACTCTTGAAAATGATATTTATTCTGTTTAACCACCTGGTATGGTAATTTATAATTTAGTTTTTATTGTACACGATTCTAATAATAATACATCATACCAATATTTTACAGAATCATAAAATATTAAATATTTCAGTGCACGTTGTCGAAAATAACGTATGTCAATACACAATGGACATTCACAGTATCTTAAACAAGTAACAGTTATGTGTAACATTTAGTTATTACTTGATTTTAGCTTTCTGTGTAATAGAATAAACGTTGTTAAACTATTTGTGTGCAATATATACATCGCTCCAATTTGTTCTAATAAAATATAGTGTTTTGGGCTTGTGTTCAACAGCAGCTTGGATCATGGACCTTGGGACTAATTAAGTTTTGTTTGTTCCTAATACGTTAAATGATTTTTGTTTTGTGTTACAATACAAACATTTACCATATTTATATACATTACTAACGTGCTGGATTCTTATTATAATAATATTTATAATTAAATCCATAAAGTCGTAAGTATATACAAATTCTAGTGTTAATCTAATTAGATATCTGTATGCATATTGCTTATGGCTGACTCATTCATAGTAAACCAATTATACACCAATAGATTGAACGTAAATCTAATCTAATAATTAGGTATAGTTGAATGTTAATCAATAATTCTAAATACGTACATGTCTAATAATGCTGATTGCTTTGAAATGTTGCGTTTACATTACGATCAGATATTGGTTGTTAGTAATTAAACTACTCAGACATTATTGTTTGGCCGCCTGCTACGGTTCTCACAAGTTATACGCATACGTACAATCGTACCCAATCAACTTTTTGTACGCAATAAAGTTTTTGTAGGTGTAACGATCAAACATCGCCGCAGTGGCGCGTCAGTGCGAAGAAGGTTCTATACAACGCAAATGGAACTGAAATCGGTTGCAAAATTCTTATGATATCGGTGTACTCGTGTGGCCCAGTTGGATAAAACTTTAATAATGGAAGATAGCTAAACTTTGCTCGGGTAACGACGTTTTCCCGCGAGCTCGGCCGGTGGCAAAATAAAATCAACTGACTTGACGACCAACTACTGTCGGGCCAGACTCGTTGCCGACGTTCTATATCAATAATGTTCTTTACCTGATTGTTACTTCTTCTGGCAACAGCTATGAACTACATTTTAGTACTTAGTTATTACTCATCGCTCTGTTACGCAGTGTCACTCTTGTTATTAGGAATACATCTCACAAGTGATAGTTGAACAGACTTGTAGACTTTGTTTTCTTTCATTTTATTTTCTTTGTTTGAGAGAACAAAATATCGTACCTTCATACCATTATAATTATGGATTAATCTACAGTCAACTACGTTTCCGTAGATAACGATATGGGGTAAAGGATGCTCAATATATCTGTTTCCTATTTTCTTTTATGCATAAATTCTAAACACGGTTAATTTTGTTTGTGAGTCAATATTGCTAATTTGGCTTCTTCATTTTTATACTCAGTTACTTTCGAACGATTTCGGGCGTGTGATCAGCATCTTCAAGTGTCATTGCCTATAGGCAATGACGCTATAGCTAAACTAAATCTATACAACTATATCATGTATAATTGGTAGACTGTAATTACAACTAAATTTAAACAAGTACCATGTCAGCGGGTTTGGACTAAATTACTCAACAATTTTATATATGTAGTTGGTAGACGTTTATTAATGGCCTATTATAAGCTAACTGAAAACTAAAAGTCAAATTCTGTAGGAGTAATAACTTTGAGAAAATCTTAATAAACGTGTTTAATAAACATCAAATTTTAAAATGATTCTGTATACAATTAAATTTGACAAATGTCACGCAGTTTTTGTACATCAATTTTAGTTTTGTTTACTTATTTATATTGTAAATATTTTATAGAAACCGATGCCTATGTATTTATGGATCAGCTACTAATGTATAATAGTACCGTGTGATTGCCGCGATACAGGCCTCAAGCTTAGTATGAAAGCCGCTGCTAATTATAACATGAGTAATGTAATAAATTAATAAATAAAATTACATTACTGATTGTTATGGTTGTATTTTTTATGTTTCTTATTATTATGTCAGCAACACAGCATTATGTTTATTATCTTATTATTATGCAGCGATAGCTCAGTGGGGAGACCAACAGACTGCAATGCAGAGGGTCTCGGGTTCGAACCCACGTCGCGCACCTCTGGCTTTCGGAAGTTATATGACTTTTCGAAGTTATGTGCGTATTGATTGACAATTATCGCCTGCTCCGTGTCTCGGAGAGCACGTTAAGCCGTCGGTCCCGGCTGCCATGAACATCTATGGCAGTCGTTATTGGGAAAGTCAGTACCCTCTAATATCCTGACACTGGTCTAGCTTTAGGGTATCGTTAGCCTTCGGGTTGCGGAGGTCAGGTGGCAGCCGCTCCGTGTAAAAACTGATATCCAGTCAATTCCGGTTAGACTAGAAAAGCCGACCCCAAGTGACTTGGGAATAATAAAAAGGCTAAGGGAGAAGAATGTCAGCAACACAATATTATAATTCGTCCAAGAATTTGTATGTCCAAGAATATTAACAATCTCTATGCATTGCATTATATCTAAAGATGGCAGTTGCTAAGTCGAACGACTAATAATCAGTTGATAGTTAGTAAGACTAAAAGCTAACAAAGTACATAGTATATATTATCCACAGATTTATAAAGTAGTTCTTTAAGTATCATCGAAACTAATTTAGGTTTCATAATATTATAGCAAATATATTTATCACGTTAACAACCTATTTTCATTTTATTATGTTGCCATTCCTTTTTTGCTAATTCCGGTTTCCGTACTGTTAAAGCTTAATGTTTTGTTTTACTACTAGATTTGCCCCGGCTTCGCTTCCGTAAATGTAGGTAATGCTTATGTTCTATCCCTCAAGGACAGTACTTTTTCTGGGTGAAAGGTTCTTTGTGTCTTTTCTGTATCCCTGACAATGTGTATGCGAAATTTTATGACAATCTGTCGAGTAGTTAAGGCGTGAAAGCGTAACAAAGAATCAAACTCACATTCGCATTTATAATATAAGTTAATATTGTAAATCTGTTTATTAATCTATGTTGCATCTACGTGTGACCGTCCCTATGTTTGAGAATTCCTTGAAGGTGGGTAAATAGAGTACAATACACTAGTATTGCATTCTACTGGACACAGGTCTACAATATTGCTATTGACAATTTCCTATAATATAAATTCAATAACACTTTGCTCGGCCCAGCGCAAACATTTCGCGACTAGACCAATGCAAACATGGCAGTGTGCGATTCAAACCATAATATTAACGGGTATATATGCAATAGGCTTTTATTACAATAAATAAGCACAATGGATACTACATTGGGTTTGCGACTGAGAGGTCTTAAGTTCAAATTTAACCCATTTAATTAATTACCTTTGTTGTAAACCTACTCCTAACGCAAGCATTTAGCTCAACTGGAGGAATTATCGAAAAGACTGGTAATTTGCATCTTAAATTTCAGGTAATGTTTATTAAAAAGTTATCTTGTAGAGATTGCAAATTAAAATAACCTTACATGCATCAGAAACGACTATATGTTTTTTTCATTTGCGTATTAGGCAATTTCAGTATATATGTGTAGAAATTCTTTGCCTTTCTTTGCCAGTTAAGCGAAGGATGATTCTCTCTCTCTCCCTCTCTCTCTCTCTCTCTCTCTTAGCCTTTATTATTCCCAAGTCACTTGGGGTCGGCTTTTCTAGTCTAACCGAAATTGACTGGATATCAGTTTTTACACGGAGCGGCTGCCACCTGACCTCCGCAACCCGAATGCTAACGATACCCTAAGGCTAGACTAGTGTCAGGATATTAGGGGGAGCGAAGGATGATTGAACCCTTCTTATTCTAAATAATAAAAAATGTTATTCCATACCTTGCAAGAAGTGAGTAGAAGTACATAGAATGTTAGATGACAATGATCTACTTGGACAGTCGATGTACCAATGAGCTATGTCAGTATTCAAAATTAACGCCTACTAATGGCATCAAAATAGCAAACATGTGCATAGGTATATGGCCACGATGAAAAGTGATTACCGTAGCCTATTGGCGCTTTTGAGACCATAGATATCATCCACGATTTCCGACCTGGAACTCGTGGACTACAATAAATGGAGTAGTCATGCTGACATCGCATAATTTTTTTTAATTGGCTCTCTCATGACAGTTGTGTCCTAAAGGAACCTAGAACATAATTATAATACTGATTACTGACTTGAAGTAATATTTAGAGTTAATACTCGTAATAGAACTGTTCAAAACAGAGTTCCGATCCTGTCAGAGACATAAATATCACCAATGATATTCTGCTAAATTGATATAATCTACATATGTGAACATAAATTGCATTTAACTTCACATTTCATGTGTATGATATTATGAGAACTTTATATTAAACAGTTTTTATTACAATAATTGGCTCTTAGATCTATAAGTTCAGTAGCTTGATCTTTGATACTGTAACATATTATTATGTGTCCTTGATGGTAAGCCATTATTCGATACTAGCTGATTTCTTACGGTTAAATATGAAATATCAATTTATATTAACATTGAAATATAGTAAGATATAAATAAATGGTACTGCACGTAAAAAAAAAATTATACATGTTTGAAAAATTAAAAAGTAGAAGACATAATTTAAACATAAGTTTTCCGCCTAACACAACGGCGTATTTTAATAAAAGTATATTTTGTATGGCGCCCAGAATCTATAATCACTTGTCTAAGTCACTTCTTGAAGAAAG